>OZ030008.1:85560000-86795000 GCA_964023405.1 Apodemus agrarius
TTCAGTCTACTCTTTCTTTCCTGCAGGCTCTCAAATGCTTGTGACTTTGAAAGAAACTGAAGTTCAAAGAACCTCTCAAATACTTCATGGGAGTTGCTTCCTGTTCCAAGAACATTCTTTCTTTATTGCATGATTAAAGCCTATGAACATCTCCACGTTTCAATGAAACTCCCTGTTTTTTTCTGAGGCTTAACAAACCAGTCTGGTTTGCAGGGCTATCTGATCTGTGCCTTCATAGCATTCATTTAAATTTATAATTAAATACCTGTTGTATTCTTTATTTAATGCATGTCGCTCTCAAACAAATAAGCTATGATGACTAGGTAAATTTAGTTTTCTTCCCTATCGTATGTTTGTCACTATCTGTAAGTTTCACTGTGTGTGGGAATGTTTATATGATTAAGAACATTTTTGTTTGGATTCTCTAACTTCTATTTGGGTGGTGGTGGCACACGCATGTAATCCCAGCCCTCTGGAAGGCAGAGGCAGGCGGATTTCTGAGTTCGAGGCCAGCCTGCTCTACAGAGTGAGTTCCAGGACAGCCAGAGCTATACAGAGAAACCCTGTATCGAAAAAAACCAAAATCCAAAAAAAAAAGAATATCTAGAAGAAATTAAGAAGGTTGCTTCTTCAATTTTTCCTTTCTGACTCTAGAGAAGTTTGAATTCCATCTGTAATCTTCAGTACACACAATTGTACTAAGAAAATAAAAAACCTTACCCAAACTCCTGCAATATTGCTGAGACTAAATAGAATGACTTAAACAAATTCTAAGAGAATATGAGAATATGTTGATAGGTCATTGATAGATGCAAATGTTAAAGACATGTATTCAATATATGTGTATATATCCCACCATTCTCAATGCATCCTATCACCACTTTACCAGATAATACTATCATAAGATGCACACCACCACACCACCCACACTAACTCCTTAAAGATAGAATGGTATTACTGTGGCTAAAAGGCAGAATCAAAACTTCCCACACAATATCTGCCAGGGTCAATCCTTTAAATTCCTTCCATTATAAAAAAAAAAAAAGAAGAAGAAGAAGAAGAATTTGTTTTGAATGAGTCATGCCAGGCATAAAGATTCTTTCCCAAAAATGTCTACTCTCTACTTTTTTCTATGACCAAAGTCTTTTTCTTATGTATATAATAACGTATGAGTCATAATCATATAACAAACAGAATCTTTGAAACAAAAGTTTCATGTGCTCATTCATAAGGGTTTTTATTGTACCGATACTTTCTATTGAAAATTCTGAAATAAAATCAAATACTTCATTTTTTATGTCTCCTTGGTGCTGGTATAATGCTATGTAGACAGCATATGCCTAGATAATCCAAGCTGACTTGAATCAATAGTCATACCCTGTTATCTTAGCTCTCTACAGGCATGCTTTCCTCAGTATTTAAAGTAATAGTCCTTTGTTTTAAACTTTATAAACTTAGAATTTTGTAATATATGCATGTATGTGCTGATAACCATTTACCTGTTATATACACAGATGTAGATAATTGAAGGTATGTAGAAGGACCTATTGAGAGAGAAATTGGTTGATAGTGCTTTGTCACAGTCTTGACTAAGTATTTATTCTTAAGGAAAGTAAGCTGTTTTGAGGTAACTTACCACCGTGCTCATATTACTTGTGTTAGAAGCAGCATGAACAATGATCATTTCTGTAGAACTTTTAGCTGACTGGACAAATGTGTCCCTTGGGCTGAGACTTTCCAAGTGTTCCGTATCTGTTCAGTTACTGGGATGCAGCTGCTCCTGCAATATGGCAATAAGACCTACATCAGGTCATTAGTGATGGGTGAACACCTAGGCATAGAGTAGCAGATATAACTGTGCAAATTTTCTTTCTGTCAAAGATCAAAATGATTTTAGTTCATGTGTGTGAACTGTCATTGGTGACACTATATACAGGTGGTTCTCAGTCTTCCGAATCCAACCCTTTTAATAACTTTCCTCGTGCTGTGATGACACCCAACCATACAATTCTTTTCTGCTGCTACTTCATAAATGTAATTTTGCTACTTTGCAAAACATTTGTGTGACTTGAAAATATAAATGCTAAGATTTGATTCTCATTATTAATTTAATAATCTAATGAAATATATTTTAGAATCTATTTAAAGTGCCCTGGAATTCCAGAGTAAAAGAAAATATGTTCATGTTTATGAAAAAAAAATTTGTCATGGCACTTGGTCTTAATATTTTGGACTTCAAGCTGAGATAATTTTCTATTTGTTAATAGAGAAACATAATAGAATATTTGCTAAACTCTTAAAACTATTAAAAGGATAGTTTTAAGAACTTCAAAACAGTTAGTTCATTTAATGTTCCTGATATTTAAAGGGGTAATATTTTATATGTGAAATATAAAAAAAAGGATTTCACTGAGAAAACTAGAGTATAGAGCAGTCCCACAGTGAATGAGTGATATCCAGAATAATTTACACCCCAGTAAGTATGTGTGGCCTTTCCAATATGTGATCCTTGTCATAAAGTTCACTTAGTAGGCATAGCCTCAACTTTGATTGTACACTATTTTTAAGGAGATTGAAATGGCTTCCTATTTAAGCATTAAAATGTGCTTATTGATTATCTCTTGACAATTAGAACATTTATGCTGCTGCTGTCAGTCTTGTGCTGGTAAGATGGATGCCATGCTGTAAGAACATTGTAAATGATGGTATGATTCATACCTAAGTCTCTTGATGAATGTAGTTCAATGTCCATCCAATAGATTGCATGGCTAACATATTAGGTACTTGATTTAACTTCACATTGATTGCCAGAAACAGAATACTAGTCATTCCCACCCTACTTTTCATTGTATAAACATCAACTACAGTTTTTGTTTGTTTGTTTTTGTTTCTTAACAATAAACAACAGATCAAAAGAATAAAAATGAAGGACAATGTCCCTCTCCTCAAACATGCTACTTAGTCATTTCTATATCATGTGTCTGAAAGCTAAGCAATGAAACCAATAAGCTGCTGCTAATACTTCAGGAGGCACTTGACCTTGGGAAAACATAGTATTGATAGGTTCCTAAGGGATTAGCGAATACTCCTTTTTCTGGCTCTGTCTTCAATTACCCTGATGAGCAATTAAAATGCTAATTAAAAAACAATCCAAACCTTAGCAGTCAGAAGGTTATGAAATAATGCACTCATATGTCTTATTATACTGACAGCTAATAAGGTCAGCAAGCAAAGAGTGTTTAGCAAGAAGAATTAAATCATCACAATAATTTACTGTTAAGATTTTATAATACCTGGTGTCAATGACCATAATTCTTCATGAATAAATATAAATTTCTATTTCTTATTTTAAATTAATTTAAAATTCCTATTTTCAGGATTATTAGACAAATTATATGAAGAGACTAAGCAATATCTTCACTATTGGGTCAAATTTCAGTCTTCTAAGCCAAGCACATTTAATTGAAATATTGATAACTTAGTTAGCATACTGTCATGGATTATACAATTTTCACATCTGTTCTTCTTGTATCCTCCCATTGAGTTCTATGTCATCTGTCCAATTTTGCTGGCGAATGGGTTGTAACAGTATTAACTTAACTTTGTTTGGTGTTACCCTGTTATTCAATAACTGGTGGCATGATATCCTTTGTTCACAGTGCATGTAAGTTACAGTATTTACTATAAAAACTAAGATAGCAATCTTGAAATATTTAAATTAAAGATAAGAACCAATGTCTGAAAGATAAGCTTTGTGAGAGAAGTGATGTCCCTGTTCAGTGGTGGCAAGCTTGGTGGGAAGGGGTGGATGGGGTAACAGGGGGAGGGAAGAGGGATTATGGGACTTTCCGGGAGAGGGGATCCAGGAAAGGGGAAATCATTTGAAATGTAAATAAAGAATATATCGAATGAAAGAAAAGATCTTGTAAAAAATAAAAGTAGCTCTATTGTTTTTTTGAAATTCACATTTAAAAAAATCAATCATAAATGGTTGATTTTAGAATCACCAGATTTGTAACAGAATGATTGTGATCATATTTTTAGTCATTTTTATTCTGTTGTTCAAATATAAATATTTAAATATTTTCCAAGTAACATGGTAATTAACTCCAGCAAGTATAAACTGATTATTTTTGTCCTACAAACATTGTCAAGGAAGCAGTGTCAAGCTCTGAAAAGTTTTCTTTCAGAGAAAACTTCTGGAAAGAACTTTAGTTCTAGTCTTGTCTTACCAGTGACGAAAAGGGCTCTCAAATTCTTTTTGTTCTGCTCCTACTACCAAAGTTTGTGCTTGCCCTCCAGCAATATCACTACTTCCTCTTCACTTGTCTATTTTCCTTTTGATGGCTTTCGTCATAATGTTATCCTCCATAGTATTAGTCTTTCCTTTTCAAAGACAATAATTTAGCTTTTGAGACAAATGCACCAAACATTTTGAAAAGGGCATAATAAAAGCCTACTACAGTGGATGCTTCCATATAGGCTTATATACATCCAAAGAATTAAAATTGAATAACACTATAACAGTGTGGCAATTTCCTACTTGACATCAGAGGCTGAGTCCTAAGATGCTCATTGACAAGAATGAGTTAATTCTTTTGGAATTGCTGGCCAGTGATATCCCCCAATCCCCCAAAACAACACCCACTGCCTGGCAGTATATATAGCTATTAACCCTTTGAGTGTCATAGTGGCATAAGCATAGTAGGAGTTAGCAATAAATATCTAATTGGACATAAAATTTATACCTGTCACTATTATTTGGGTAATAATGTAAGGCTAGAGAGGTCATAAGCTTGAAGGGAGACCCCATTGCTAAAAAGTTGGTAAAAGAACATAGTGTTAACTTGATTTATAGGCTTATCACTATACCATAGATAACATAGCTAACTCTCATCTGAGGCTCTTATTTGTACTACATGGTAAGCAACTTTATGACCTATAACAGGATAAAGTACAGAGCACAAAAGGCTCTAGAATATTCATCCCTAAAGAATACACATGTATTATATACCTTCTCCATGCTCGAAAAATATTGTACAAGAACGGGTAGAAAGAGCACAAATTCTATGTGACAGACACATCAAGACAGCTCCACATGTGAAATTACAGTAGTTGAGCCAACATGTAAAAGATCCCAATCAAGCACAAGACCAAAACAAAACATAGAGAGAAAAGTTGGGCACACAACCCCACCTCTAGGGATGGATCTATAGAGAATCAATTACTGCTGGATGGAAAATAGAACATTTTCTCTGAGAAAGTAGCCCCTGGTTCGGTTGATAACACTCTAATTGTAGACCACATACTTGTAAATGTCTCTTTTATTTTCTCCGGAGAGCCATATCCAAGTTTTACAAATACATGGCTTGGGCAGAGTCTAGAGCATTTCTATCAAATTATCCCTAGACCTAAGCTGGAAGCTTCTAGTATCCATAAAATCTAATATTCTATAAGCCTTGTCCTTGAAGGTTTCAGTTTCCAGCCTCTGTCTGCTGACCTAGGCCTAGCATGTTTCAACCTCAGAGACTTACTGCTAAACAAACTCACTCTTTTTTAGCTTTCTCTGAACTCGGGCTGGTTGGTTGAAGTTCAAGCCCCTCTCCTACCTGACTGATTCAAATGACTTCCCTCGGCTTCTGATTGAACTGCTCTACATATCAAAACTGCCTCTGAATTCCAGAACTAAACACAACTGCATGAACTCAACTCGACTGCATTTACCTGAACTGCACTAAACTCAAATGAACACAACTCCACCTCTTTCCATGCACTACTCTTAAGTAACCCTTTTCTTGTCTGTTCTCCTGAGAGTTGAGAGTATCCTATTGCTGACTCATTTTGTCAAATGCTAAGGGCATGTCTGTATGCTGGTTGGATCATATAGAGCTAGAAGGCCTTCGGGTGTGATCCCTTGCCAGAACAGCCATGTTGCTAGGTTAAAATTCTTCTACACATATCCAATAAGGTTTAAGCACTATAAACTGGCCTTTGAGGACTGAAAAAAATAAATAAACAGTACAATGTTTGAAGGAAAGAGTAGTAGAGATAGAACTGGAAAGAGTTGTCAATGGGGCCAGGATGAATACAATAAAAACACATTGGATAGAATTGTCTAAGAACTAATACAAAAGGACCTACATTGGGGGAGAGAGAGAGAGAGAGAGAGAGAGAGAGAGAGAGAGAGAGAGAGAGAGAGAGAGAGATATTAATAGACAGGTTACAATGCAATAAGACAAATTTCAAATATCACCCTGTCATTCGGTCAATTTAAAATACAGCTTGATGGTCCAGCTCTTTCAGCATCCAATATGTTACTTAATAATTAGGGAAGACAAATTTTAAATTTACACAGAAGTGCAAAATTCCCTCTACTTGGATTTTTCTATTTTTCCATATGTACATGCACATTTGAATGTTACCTAGATACTATTTTTGTTTAAATTAATGTATTTTATAGCATGAAGAAGAGTCTCTACTAATGCAAATATAAATTAAATTATTAGATTCAGCACTACACAACGATATACAACTATACATGCATGTACATTTATATATAATGTGCATATATGCTTATAGAACACAGCTAATAAATATTTTCATGATGAACTTTTATCCTCTCATTTTTCATATTTTGAAAAAAATACATTCCTAATTGAAATAGAATTATTCCATTTTTCCCTTCACCTCCTCCTTCCAACTCTTCCCCTGTTCTCCTCATTCTCAAATTCACAGTCTCCCCATTTTTGATTATCACTATTACATTCTTGAGTGTGTTTATGTGTGTGTGTGTGTGTTTATAACTAGGAAATAACTTTCTAAAATGAATATGAGGGCTCATTTATTATATCTATAGTTTGGTAGACCTAAATTAGGTGTTACCAAGGCAATCAGTTATACCACAGTTTAGTAGATGAACCAACAATGTCAATGGTTTTATACATAGCAGCAATTTTTGCAAACAATAGAGTTAGTTGGGTCCTCCCTCATCCCAGCTGAACATAAGATCACAGTGTCCACAGCCATAGTAAGCAATTTTCATCCTCCTGTAGTTTCCATGCCTTTTCAAACATTGGGCAAATTAATCAAACAATTAAACAAAATGTGTTGTTCAACCACTGCTGAGTTAAGTCCTCTCACTTTAGGGCTTTAATTTATTCAGGTTATAGTTTTAGATCCCATTTTATGATTCTATGATGATAAAGTTTCTAACCGAAAAACCAGACGGTAATTTTGAATGAAACTGTATTTGTTAATGATGCAAACCAGATGACCTTATAGAAACACAGAGGACATTGTCTCATATACCTCTATAAACAGATTTGCATTGGGAAGACTGTCCCATAGTATCCATTAGTGAACCATGGTAACACATATTAAGATATCTATTGTTTCTAGAACACTATCAGTACCCAAGAATCAGAAGTTAAGTCAGAGCTGGTCTCTGAGTTTAACACCATTATAAAGTTAACCAGAAGATCACTGAAAGTAATCGATTATAATTTAGAATAGCATGGTACCTTGTAAGCATTCAGTATATGTTTGCAGAAGAAAATTGAGAATGAATAAAGAATATTTGTATGTACGGAATGATCAAATATTCCTAGATAAACTGAGGAAGAAGGATGCAATATGTACCTAAAAGGGCTAAGCATAACAGGACTATATGAGGACAGGTGGGAGTTTGTAGGCAGATTCAAGTTGGAACTACAAGGAAAGAAAGTTCAAAATAAGCAGCACCATGAAATTGCAACCTGTTATGATTTTGGAGTTCTATACCCATAGTTCTTTTAAACTTGCAGCATAAAGACTATAATATATCCATAAATAATTTTTTAAATTAATGTTGAGTGTCAATTCAAAATACAGAAAGCATCAGTAAAAAAGGCAGAGTTGTGAAGGAAACAATGGGGTACGCTTTTTCTATATTTTCAATTCACTATTTTTACGTGGTGAGCTGTGCATGGTGTGCTATTCCTCAGGAGACCTGAGTTAAAATATTGAACCTAAGGGAAAAATAAGAGAACCATTCATTCCAAGCAGCCTCAAAAGAAAGCCACAAGCCTTCTGAAATGTTATGTTTGATCATGCTCAGACCTGTATCATAACAATCAATGATATCCTGTGGGACCAGCTTTCTTTCAGCATATCAAAGACATAGGCAGAATTACAGGGAGGGGAGGACTCCCTGACATTGGAGACATGGTATAAATCTCCTGAGCAAAAGTCCTAGAACATGTTAAAGTGACAATCATAATTCCTTTCCTGCCATCAAACACCACCACAAACACGGAGATGACATGAATTGAGTAGCTAAATTATCTGTCCCTGGAGGAAGCCTTTCAAATAGCATTCTTTGTTTTTAGGTAGCACATGTGATTACAAGATAAATTCCTTTCATAAATTATGCATGAGAGTATGTATAAAAAGGCAAGTATCAGAGTATGAGAATGAAGTATATTTGTCCACATGTATATGTCTTTAGAGTGCTGTTTATTGTACAAACACACACACACACATATACACACACAGTTATATATTTTTATACACTCTAAAACTCTTATTAAAAATGAAACCACTTACTAGGTTCAAATGAGCATAAAGTGCTTTTTCATTATTGAAATCTTTTCTAGCTTTGAAAACCTCGTGCCTCTCTGTTGCCTCTCTTTTTTCCTTGCATCACTTAAATTGCTAGAGAAAAACATAAGAAGTATTGATATAAATTATAACAGAACTTTGCCCAAGATATTGCTCATATCAGGCATCTTTTTAGATAAATCATTTCATTATTCTCTCTGAGTTTCTTTAAGGCAGAAAGCCTCTCTACCAGGATTGATTATTAAAGATGATTAGTAGCTGTTTGCACAGGGTTAAAAAGATGTTAAAGCAATGGCCTGCAGTTACCACAAAAGCTATCACCTAGGGGGGTTGATAAAACAGCTAACCTGCTTCCCTTTAGTCTGCAGTGTCACAAACTGAGGCTGTGTCACTTCATCTCTGGACAGCAAGTGCCCCAGTGCATAAATAGCTTCAGAAATGCATTCACCTAGCATAGTCTATATCTAACATGACAAGTTGGGCCCTCTGAATGCAGAGTTTATATACTACACAGCTTGCCCAAATTGATAGTATTATAGAGCAATCTTGATGTACCTGAGTCATATTGGGGATATAGTTCAGAAGCAGAACTTAAGCCTAGCATGCACATAGACCTACTTTGACCCCACATCAGTTCTTTGACAAGAGTAAATAAATAATAAATCAGTGGGAATCTTGGTGAACTCAAGAATGTTCTACTGGGTAGTCACTAGGTTCAGTGAGCATGGGAGAAAAAGTTAATTTCATGACAAATTAGGATTCAAATATCACTTGGCTTGTAGTATGGACTTCAAGGTGGAGAGCAAGCACCCTAGAAAGCCAGGATCTAATGACTGCCGGACAAGTTTTGCTCTTCTGTAGTCAGAGCACACTGCTCTGACTATGGAAGTATACTGCATACCATCTTTAGGCACAGGCAACATTAGTCAATTTTGCTGTCATTATAGTGTTGCTTACAATTAATAATAGTTATTATAAAACCAGTTTAAAGCTTATCAAAGATTTAAAGGTAGAGGAACTACCATATCATCCAGTGATCACTGCTGACATATAACTAAAGGACTCAAAGCTAGGCAACCTAAGCATTCATGTCCATTGTGGTGCTGTTTATTGTAAGTAAGTATTGGAATTTGCCTAAGTGTTCTTCATCATGTTTGTTAAGAAAATGTGGCATATATAAAAAGATAGAATATTAGTGAGTCATAAAGAACACTCATGTCATGGTTAGGAGAAGAGGTGGTGGTAGAGATTGCCATAGTAAATGAAGTAAGCTAAACTCAGGGTGGGGCAAGCCTGCACATTTTTTTCTTCTATGTTGAAACATAGATGTTTTAGAAATGATTCAAAAGTTGAAGTGTAACTTTTTGGGGGTGGTAGGCAAGTTATTCAGAGGAGTAAGAAAGATAAACTGGGTAAAATTCAATGCACTGAATATGATCAGTGTGCTTTGTAAATATATAAAAAAATCATAATGAAAGCCATGGCTTTGTGTGAACACGATATGCTAATAGAACAATATGTTGTAATAAATGGTTGGAGAGAAAAATCTAATTGCAGAAAAAGAAATGGTTAGGTGGGTTGCCAAATCCTTTATTGAGAAGAAATTCAAGGAGGCTCCACAATTTTAAAAAAGAAGACATTTGGAATGCATAGTGATAACTTTAGGGCCAGCTACAGATGTTTGCACCTCTCATAATCTAGAAGTTCCCATCATACTGAAGCTCAAGATTTCTACTACAGATTGATGCTAGACTCTTTCAGGGAGTAGCACAAATTAATTATGTGCTCAGTCAAGGTCCTTACATCTGAACTGTCATCAGTACACTGTAAAGCAAGAATATCAGCCATGCTGTCCTCCCAGGACTACACAATTCACACCCATCTGGCTGTATGTATGATCCAAAATGGATGTCAACATTTTGCTTCTAATAGATAGTTCCTCATAAGATCTAAGAGTGTAGGAGTTAATTGAAATTAAGTATGGATACTTTTTCTTGAAAATTGTTTTTAACAGATTATATTAAAAGTTGTCACTAGATTTGCCATATTGGCTACTTACAGAATCTGTGAGACAATTTCTGATATTCTCCCAAGACAGTTCATTAAGGTCTAAACAGCCTCTTCACAGAACATATATAAAAGTACAAATGAAATCTAGTGCTTTTCATATAGTAGATATTACAGATGTCATTAACCATGTAATATTTGGGTAACAGGAAACATGCAAAAATACACAGGAATGCTATTTAACAGCTTGAACTCAAGATAAATTAGTTATGCTTATTTTGCACATTTTAGCTGAGAATTTATCAAGTTAATTATATTTCGCTTATCAAAATAAACTAATGTATTTACTCATTCAGTCAAAACTCACAGGTAAAACATTATTTTCCAGAAATAGTGTCATTTTATGAAGCCCATTGCCTACAATTGCCACTAGAAATAACATATTTATTTGATAATGTGAAGGGCTTCTAACATACCGCTCAGCACAGAAGGATTTATTTTTCATATATTTGCTGTCCTCTGCCCCCAATCAAAGCTTCAGTCTTAAGAGCATCTGGTCAACCCAGGGATAGAGGGTGTTGCAGCATAAGACCTACCTCGCTTGTCATACTTACTTAGGTTCATCATAGAGAAAATTGAAGGGAAAAAAAAGAATCTTGGGGTCATTTCAGAGGTCAGTTACAGTGAAATTGGTTCTGAAAAACTCAAAACGCAGAGAGAAGAAAGAAGGCACTGCCTGAAGATGAGATGACTAGCTATATTAACAAGAGTCTCAGGGAAATCTGAGCACAGGGCAGAGACATAATATGATGCCAAAAAAAGATCAGTAAAGAAGAGATATTACTGAGGCAGGGGTTAGAGGACAGAGGAGCATAGGTTTACAGACAGGAAAAGGACAGTGGAAGAGCTGAGGATAAAACTCCTTGTCTCTCAGCATTTACCTCTGCCATTAAGCTTCCAGACATGCACCTTGGTGACAGCTTCATCTCAGCACACTAGTGGCCTCCTGTTAGCCCTATGAATTCCACATAGTCAAAGTCCTCTGAGTCTCAGAAGAACCAGGCCACTGTTTAGACTTTATTTGTATTCCCAAACAAACCTGGAGGAACTTTACTGAAAGGCAATACGTGGACCTTTCAGCAAGGCGATGAGAAGCCTGGGACACTCATAGGTCATCTGTGTCACATTGCACACATAAAAATCACCAACAGACCACACCACACTAAAGATAAATTACTAATATTAGAGGTAAAAGGTTGAAAGAATTTATTAGAACCACTCATGAAGTTTCGTCGATAGATAATACTTGTGTGTCTGCTCACTGACATCATGACAGCTTCCTTGGACATGAGAAAAAGTGGACTGTTAATAATTTTTAAATCCACAGTAGTATGGTGGGTGGGAACTGGGAAAGGGGAATGCCTTTGGAATGTAAACATAGAATATAGAAAATAAAAATTAAAAAAAGAGAGCTGCTATAAATAAATAAAAATATAAAATTAGTAGAATTAATGTTATTGCATTGCTGGATTTTACTTCTGCTCTCACAGGCTTGTTTTGCAAATTTCTTGATTTTAATGGTTTAACAAGATAATTCATAGTTGTCTGTCTATGTGTTATTTGCTTTTTAAATTCTCTCAGTCAATTTACTTTGGTAGAATACAATGTGTGACCCCTCCCACCCCAGTCTTTCATGTAGATAATACCTTGATCAAGTATTCAAGTAATTGAAACATTATAATTAAAAATAAATGTAACCAAGCACAGTGCCCACTGTAGTTTGGAAATGAAATGTTCAAAGCTGGAGAGAGGCAGCAGTGGTTACAAGAACTTGCTACTCTTGCAGAAAACCATGCTATGGTCTCAACACCCTCATAGCAACTTACAACTATTATCTAAGAGCCCAGATTGAAGAGATCTGATGAGATCTTCTTAGGACTTACAATAGCATTGCATGCTCATGGGGCATACACAAACACAGAACCAAAATATGCACATAAAATAAAACTTTAAAAGAACAAAGAAAAAAGATAAAGAATATCAAGCAACATAAGCGTATATTATACTGTAACATTAGCATGTATAGGTGTACTATAGAATAATGTATAGCTGGTTACTGTATATACACTCATATATTTTATTCATTTACAAAAAAGAAACCAATGTCAAAATATTCAGTGTTTCCTTTTTTTCTTTTTTCTTTACAAAACAAAAATAAATAAAGTGAAATTGTGGGATGGAGTCTTACAGACTTTCGGACAATTTATGACAACATATTTTAATTTATCCATATCTAAAACCAAAATATTTGACTATTGACTAGAAATGCAAAAGCAATTTGGATAAAGGTTCTTATACCATTCTATATTGCATTCTTTAAGACGAGAGACAGTGGAAGAAAAACATTTGTAAAGCACGATAGCAGAGTTTAAGCCAGGAAATCGAAAGAGTTCACAGAATACTTCATTATTTATATTCAGTTAGTCCCTGCCTCTTTATTTTACTGCATCTCATTTAATAGCATTTAAAATTCACCTCAATTCAATAACCTACCTTTTGAGCCCGTGAAACCATGTACTGGGAAGCAAATTGTCAAAAACAGAGTCATTAGAAAAATTTACTATCTTGTACTTAATTGTATTTCAATTCACAGTGTCTAATGTTGTAAGTCTGTGCAGATGCTTGGCTTTGTGTTTATGGAGTACATGTGTGTGTGTGTGTGTGTGTGTGTGTGTGTGTGTGTGTGCATATTCATGAGTATGCAAGTACAAGTTTGGTATATATGTATATGCACATTTAAGAAGTATGTATGGAAGCCAGAAAGAAACCTCCAGTGTTATTATTCAGAAGTTGCACAAAATATCTCATTATTGGATAAATTACACTTCAGTTATTTCATTCAAAAAGAGAATTAACTTAGATGATACACCCTATAATTTCTCTTAGATATACTATCACCAACATTCCCTTAACTAGATCATTTTTTCTTCCTTCCTTTCTTCCTTCCTTCCTCCCTCCCTCCCTCCCTCCCTTTCTTTCTTTCTTTCTTTCTTTCTTTCTTTCTTTCTTTCTTTCTTTCTTTCTTATTTGTAACTGATTGACTTTAATTAATATTGCTAATATTCAAAAGGTGTAAAGTACCTTTTGGTGGAGCACGTGAAACCTACAGTGGACTACACTGTTGAAGAAAGTGACATGTTCCTCCTGAAGCAACCATCAGCTTCTGGTAGCTTCTCAGCTGAAGTGCTGATTGGCTTGATCTTATACGGGTCTTGTACTGACTTCCACAGTTTCTTTGAGTCCCTTACGTGATGGCCTTATCATGTCCCAAAGATATTATTTTGAAGTATTTTCCCTGATCTCTAGTTCTTACCATCCTTCTTCCACCTTGTCCACAACGCTTCCTAAAACTTAGGGAGATGACATAGGAAATAGATGTCCTATTTTGAGCTAACAACTCCAGTTAGATATTATCTGACCTTTAATCAGTTAAGTCTATTAATTAACTGCCATCAACTACATAAACAAAGTTTTCACTTCAGGGGTGAGTAAGCTCTACAAATCTATGGATATAAAGGATAAATATTTTGAAGATGGTTTGATACTGTCTCTTTTGTGAAATATGGTGGGGAAGCTTAACAGGTTCACAATACCAGGCTTGAATTGTCTCCTATAAAGTAGGACTCAAGTACAATTAGAAAGTTGATGCTTACGCCCCTGATATTCACTACATTATTGTTCCATTGACAATAACTTGCCAGGCCAGTCTCTATTGTATCTGTCAAGGTTCTCACTGTGGATAGGACAGTTGGTGACTTTTCTCTACCGGCAGCCTTCAGAGATCCTGCTGAGTAGCATGTAAACTAGCCAGGAGGGGTGAAGCTGCCAGCTTTGTACCAGCTTGGTTTGTCATGCCCTGTGATAAGAGCACATGGTATCTCAGCAATCCGGCCTTTCCATCTAATTCCAGAAGGCAACAAAATGCAGGTGAAAGACACTGAATTGTTTCTGGGGACTCTGGGATTTCCCCTACATTTTTATTTTGAAACCATAGTTCTGAGGGTCCTGGTATCCTACTGATAGGCTAAGGTTTCCCTCAGGACTGGAATTTTCAGCATCTGTCACCATACCCCACTTTTGTTTAGAATGGGTATGAAACAGACGTATTTTACCCTTTAAGCTATTACCTCAGTCCCCACAGCATTTACTTTTATGCTGCATATACTCTACCCAGTTTAGTTTTTTGTTTTGAGACACTTAATGGTGAATGGATTCAGTCTCAAAGAATGTACTGATAGTCATCTAGTATTTTGTTCATCCTTAATTTCCTTCTACATTAATAACTTGCAATTTTCGTTCACTATGCACTACTCCCAACACTCAATTAATGTTTAGCCTTCCCATGCCTCTCCCTTACTAGGTATGGCCAAAGCAGGTGAAAGGTATATAAAAATTATTACTTAACATGTCATCTCTATCAGAAAAATCCAAAAAGTGAAAACTGGATTCCAGCCCATCATAATGAATAGGCATACAAGTCACAAAAGAATAACCATGCGAGCTAACTTGCTCAACTGTCAGCCTCTGGTCTTAGGTTGCACAAAGGTGGTATATAGGTTGCACATAGTTTACACACACACACACACACACACACACACACACACACGAACAAAACTGCTTTAATTCTGTTGAGAGTGAGCAGATCTCAAAGGCTTTCAGTGATCTTCTCTTTATTTTTATTTAAACCCCTGTAAGCCAGTTAATCCTCTTAATTTCCCTAACCTCATTTACATTTCCAATGCTAATTTCCCACTAGGTTCTAAATTCCCTGGGTGAAGTATTTCCTTTGCCTTGTTCTCACTTTATTTGCCTCCTACAATCCATTTAATTTTAGGGGGACCTTTTTCTGTTGTATACTCCTATGTTTGACAGCATTGGTACACTGCAAGGAAATCAATGGGCTGTTTCATTTTGTGTTGTCTGATTTATGTTCTCCCTTATTATTTGCTTGTTTGTTTTCTAATAAGAAATAGACAGAGAGAGAAAGACAGAGGAGAGAGTGAGAGAGAGAGAGAGAGAGAGAGAGAGAGAGAGAGGAAATATTTATGACAAGATCTAGTAACAATAACAATAGGAGGCTGCAAAGTCCAATCACATAAGTCAGAGAAAGTGTCCATTTATTCCTATAAGCTACAAGTACATGCATACACATATACACACTGGGCATAAAGAAGGCTCAATGAAAGATAATTATTTTAATTGCAAATGTTGGTGAACTTTGGGATATAGGACCCCAGAATATGTCATTTGAGAATACATCAGAAGTGAGGTCACTGTCACCTTCCCTTTATCTTATCTCCTATAGAAGAAACTATAAAGCCTAGATGACCTTCCCCAGAACATTCTCTAAGTGTCTTCCCTGTGACTTGAGAAAAGTGACCTCATTTCTTGAACACATAGAGGCAATAAGCTCAAAACAAATAGAACTTGCCAAGGCCCCCTGCTTGTTTCTATTTGTCTATGCCTAACATTGTCCATTCTTTACAGACTGGCCTAAGGATATACAAGCTCCCTTAAGTATTTAGTTCCTCATAAGGGCACCGCTGTGATGAAAACTCATTAAATAATTGAGGATGGCATTCTTCTGTTATAACAAAACATTCTTCTGTTGTGATATGTCCCTTCTAGTGATGGATGATTATAGAAATTTTAACTAATGTCCCAAAACTATGTCAAAAGTAAAGATTTAGTAGTATTTAAACTTGCTGTTTATTTTGGACACACTGGATGCTTTCACACATGGGGTAAACTGTGTGTGGACCACTAACACTGTGAAGATTCTTGCTGGAAGGTAACCTCTCCCGAACTGCACAGCCATCATACTAAGGGGAGATTAGTAGAGGCACCAGATTAAATTCTCTCTGCATTGCCTTCAAATATCACTCTCTTTCAGACAAAGCTTTGTTCAAGCAATTGTTTCTCATTTTAATTAGATTTCAAACTTTAAACTTTCATGTTCACCTTTCCTGGGTTAATACATGATCAAATTTGTTGCCTGCCTATCTCTCAAGTGATAATCAGCTTCCCCGATTGCCCTCACCAATGATCCTGTCAAATCACTTAAGCCAATCTCTGGATATCTTTTTACTTTCTTAACTTATCCCTTTTCTGCTTTTCCCACCCACTGTACCCCCTCCTCTCTTCTTTAGATGTCAATAATCTCTTATATCTGGATTGACTTCTATGTGGATGACTCTTTCCAATTGCATTAGCTTCTGAATAACATCAGCCTTTCTTGTTCCTTTGCTTTGAGAGTTCCCTAGTGTAGAATATCTGCAGTATAAGCATCCCTAACTTCACTCCCCAAACACTAATAGCAGACTTTAGGGCAACTATACAGAAAATAATTGTGGCCTCCACAGGAAGCAGAGGACGCTGCATGCCAGGTCAGGTTAGTTAATACAGTAGAATTGAAGTAAGCTTCAGAGATCTCAACGCAGTGGTTTTATTGTTTTGCTCTGCTTTTCCCCCCTATTTATTAAGTGCTTTTTACAGAAACATTTTTATGTATATTATATTTTAAGAGTCCTTATTTAATTCAGAACATCCTTGCCTTCACCTGAATGCATTGTAGAGAGCTTGGGCAAGGGTTTTGAATGAGCCATGCTTAAGGAAATTTTGTGATATTTATGACACTCCCAGAAAACATATTAAATATGTTTGACAGAGAGACAAAAATTTCAATGTCGAATCAAAACTAAACAACCATTAGTTTTTGTTCTGACTAGTCCAATATTTTGTAAATAATTGAAATCATTTTGTCACTATATAAAATTAAAGACAATGAATATTTTAAACTCCTTTTGACATACCAGGAAATAAGAAGCCATGGGCTTTCTTTCTTATCTGTCTTCAGTTGCCTCAAACAAAGTGAATGGCTTGTCGGCTTTCAATGTGCTACATATCTCAGTGTTCTCTATTATTTCCCTTCTGGCATCTATGACTCCTTTGATATTGTGGCCTCTGTCTCTGCTTGTGTGAAGGAGTTTTTAAGATGGCTGGAGAGAGTATTCAGAGGATCTTGAACCTCTGTATGCTCATACTTGAGCTGTTTTGAGGAGACTGTGTAATCTGTGGGTATTTTCTTATATGCATAAAGTAAATTCTTATTCCTTTACCACCCTTCCCCTCTAATGTCCCTCCTACCCCTATTACTAGTTTCATTCCCCCCCCACTATTCTCTTTTCCACATTCGTGTCTTTTTGTTGTTTTGTTTTTGTCTATTTTTTTAAACTCATGGAGGAAGTCTGTTCATAATGAATGTAAATATCCAGATATATGTCTGCTCAACATGCTGAGAATTAGTGATAATGAGTCTTCAGCTCTCAACAGTACAACAGTATGCTCATATCATCTCTCTAGGGCTCATAGGTCATCATCATGAAGGGCTGAAAAGAAGTAAGAGCAAGAAGATAGGGGCTGTGAAATGTTACCTCTGGCATGAAAGAATTTGACCTCAATAGCTATGCCTGCCTGCTATCAAATTTCTGAAAGAAATATCAATAATGTATAGATAAGTTAAAATGACACCATGGCTTGAACATGAGATGCTACCTTAGTCTCAGTCATTTGAATACTCTGTCTCTAGTTGGTAGCCCTGTTTTGGGAGGTGCAGGTGTAACCTGGTTGCAGGGAATACATCACTGGAGGACAGGCTTTAAGATTAAAAGCCCTATGTCACTTTTTGTGTGTTCTCTCTGCTTTGTTCCCATGGTTGAGATGTGAGCTCTCAGCTTCTTCCTGCTGCCATGCCTGCTGCTTGCTGCCATGCTTCTCCTCTTCCCCCCAAAAAAATCTGGAACCAGAAACCAAGAGAAACTCTTCTTCTGGGTTGCCTTTGGTCAAGGGTCTGTTGTTGCTATTTTTGTCTTTGTCCTAACAACAGAAGTGTAAAAAAAATACAGGCACATAATAAGCAAGCTTTACTGGAATCTATGTGGATTTCACAAGTTCTTGTTGTAGAAATATTCATGCACATAAATATATAAAGATTTTATATGTAGCTAAAAATTAGTCAAAGTTTTATTGACCTAATTCATTGTTGTCCTTTGAAGAGCAGTCTTCATGAGAATTGTTGAAAGAAATGGACATTATACTATGGCAATTGTCTGAACAGCGTAATGTCTGATTAGAACTTGGGGCATCCATATCAGCCAAGGAAAAGCTTTAAGTGAAGGAAAATAATCAACTTCATTTGGAATTTCTCAATCTGAAACTAAAATGCCAAACACTGTTTTCTAACTGAAAATAGTCACAATTTAGGCAAAAAGTGTCATTTTAGAAATTCAAAAGGTCTAAAATTGACTCAACTCCACAGGAGGCATTCCATCTGACTAAATGAATATGAATCTACTTTGGTATTTAATGACCCTTGAATCATGGAAGCTCTAAAAATCCAATGTGTCTTATATCTCTTTTTTAAACTATAATTAAATATACCATTTCCCCTTTTGTTTTGTTTCCCTCCAAATCCTACCATATACCCCTCCTTGCTTTTTTTTCAAGTTGATGGCCTGTTTTTCATTGTTATTAATACATACATGTACTTTGCACACACACACACAAACACACACACACACACACACACATACATGCAAACAAACACACTTGTAAATGTAACCTGTTCAGACTGTACTATGTTATGTGTATCTGTGTTTCCAGAGATGAGTATTTGGCACTGACTTGACTAGTAATTAATTGGTGTACTCTTCCCAGGGCAGGATTAGCTCTTCCAATCCCAGCTTCCCTGAGTAGTCTATGGATCTGTGTGGAGGTTGAAGTCTCATGGGCTAGTGCCCAAACGCACATGCAGTTTAGGTTATTTACTGTTATTGGCTTTGTTCAGCTCATATTTACTTGTTTTTTAGATACAATACACAGAACACTATGTGTTCTGGGAAAATACAGCTTACATCAGTTTCTATAAAAAAAAACCAAACTAATAAGCAAGCAAGCAAACAAACACCCTATTAACATTCGAGTAAATTTCAATCTCATAAAGAGGATAGCTATTGAAAAAAATGTTTTAAAATTCAAGACACTATCTGACTATATGCAATAGAGAAAGAGAGAGAGAGAGAGAGAAGGAAGGAAGGAAGGAAGGAAGGAAGGAAAGAAAGAAAGAAAAAAGAAAAACAAACAAACAAAGAAAGAAAGAAGGAAACAAAGAAAGAAAGACAGTTGCTTTTATGTATTGGTGTATAGAAGACATCCATTTTAATGAAATGAGTATCTCTACAAATCTGTGATTAATTTAAATAAAATTTTCTTCAGTGAGCAAGAAAGGGGTTCCAAGAAAAGCAATTCCAAAACTCTAAATATTATTGTGTTTGTGTGCGTGCGTGTTTGCGTGCGTGCGTGTGTGTGTGTGTGTGTGTGTGTGTGTGTGTGTGTGTAGAGAGATATATACATATAGTCAAATAGAGTGATATATGGTAACATTGTTAGTGCTGGTAGAGAACTAAATAAAATAGACATGTTCATTGCTGATGAGATATTCTCTCTGTAGCATACGGAAAGGAGGCTTAGGAACTGGGGCTGTCAGAAAGAACAAAAACGCTATTTATCACATATGCATCAACAGTCATATGTGGATATGTGGACATCCTATATTCAGATGGTTTAAAGATATCCTTAAAGTACTGCTTTACTTTAAAACTTTTAAGTTATGTGTTTTCTGTAAGAATGTAATAGAACTAAATGCCTCTTTAGATTTTACAATGCATTTTCACTTCATTATACAATATAGAAATTACAACTACAATCCCAAATCATACACATGCATACAAACTTGTACACTCTTATTAATACATTTCCAAATTTATTTATACATTTATACACTCATATATCTACTTACATATTTACACTAAGAATCCACGTGTGATAAGAAGCATACCCTCTCGGACTCATACTCATTTCCATACCATTACATTTAAATACACATATCAACATAATTATAACTCCTACCACACAGTATACTCACATATATGTAAGCTTCCAGATTTTATATGCATTTGATTTCTGTCCTTAACAATCACATCATGTTGATGAATAATTTAGCAAATAAAAATATGATAAACACTGGAACAGATGAGCTGGCTCAGAAGGTATTTGCTGCAAAAGCTAAGTGACCAGAGTTCAACACCAGAAATTCGTATGAAAGCCGAAGCAGAGAATAAAGTCCACAGGGTTGTCATCTCACCTCCAGATGTATGCTGGAGCGCAGTATGCTAAACATAATAAATAAAATATCACTAAAACATAAAAAATAAAATTAAGGATAAATGGATAATAAAGAATATGATTATTTACTTAGTTAGATTGCCTAAGAGGACGTTTATCTATGCTCCCTTCACTAAAAGTGTAACTGGAGGACATTCGTGCTTTCTCTTTGCTTTGTCTTGAATTTTCCTCTATGATACAGCATGGGGTCCTTGCTCCGGGATGAAAGCACATCTGCTGTGTTTCTGAAATACCCAGGTTTTGAACTCTAGTTATCTTGTGCCTCTGAACAGCTGCAAAGGCATTTTATGGGAATAAAAACCAGGTGCAGGACCCCTGGCGCTAGGATTTACTCAAAGGTCCATTTGTCATATGATCTGAATAATCAGTAACACTTAAACTCTGTGCCTCTTCAGTCTAACTCTGCTCCAACACAAAACAAGATCCTCCCTAATTTACAATTTTAAGTTGCTTCACTTAAAAGTCAGAGCAAAAATGAGCCACATGGAGAGACCATAAGGAATGTAGGTGGGGAGATTAAAACTGAAACATAATTCACTGTCTAATGCACATTTCCTTGCCACAGCTCTGGTCTCTCCACCGCCCCAAAGCTCCTTTTTATACCACTTTCTCTCTAATAATTTTCTTTGGCTCACCCACATTATTTTTCCTCTTAAATCTTCAGGGAGCTCAGTAATGAAATATCCAGTTTGCTAATGGGCAGTAGAATCTTAGTTGGAGTAGCATGCTGACCCATATTTCCCAGTTTAATTTGTGTCTATTGCAGAGATACTTGCTTTTCTTTAGAGAAATGTTTCTGCCCTGTGTGAAGGAATAGATTTAGAAATAAACAAGCCATCAGACAATCATGGACCATGGGAAGATAAGAAGTAAGTGAACAGCTGTCTTTCAGCTCTTAACACATGGAAAGATGCTACCTGGCCCTAATCAGCACAGACAGTAGTTTTGAACCAGGATATGAAAGGAGATTCTAGCTTGTCCCTTGAGTCAGCGGGCATCTGATTTTCACTTCTTGGCTTTATAAAATGCTCCTAGAAACTTTACAACATTGTGTACAGTTGATCTCTTTTTGTATAATAAGAACATGTGATTCAGAATAATTAACCTAATGAGATAGATCCTTTCTTTCTTCTAGTCCATAAGTGCCCGGAAGGGCATTAATAATGCAATTCATTATGGTAGTCCAGAGTTGCTTGGAATGGCATTGGCATAAGGCAGCTCATTCCACCTAGGATTATCGTAGGAAGAAATGTGAAAATATTCTTAATTCATACTTGCCTTCGGACAAAACCATTGTGTATAGAAAAAAAGTGATTAGTGAGCTGTGAAGAGAATTCCTTGTCCTCTACTCCTAGGAAATGCTATAGCTACTGTAGTCCGTTCAGGAAGATAGTAAATATAACTGCTGTTTTTCAGATTTACCATGTGAGAACGCTGGAATTATTTTTTTCCTTCCACAGAGTTTTACATATGTATCATAATATAGTGTCTTGTATATCCACACTTGGTTTGGGTCAGATTGTGTGGCTTTGTGCATTATTTCCTAAACATTGAGGCAACACTCCCACTCTTATGTCCTTTGAACAGATGGAGGGAGTGAGAATAAAGATATGTAGCTGTAAACCAAAACAACTTTCTGACAGTAGAATAACATCGTTAATGCTTCTGCATTACTGAGATCACATGGGTCTCCCTGCCTGTTAGACAAAGGCAGTACTTATGAGTATATCCCACCCTTTTCTGCCCCCTTCTTCCTATCCTACCTCACCACATGGGATCTGAGAAAGTCATTCAGGCTAGCCTAAAATTCACACTGTAACACAAGGCAACCATTGAATTTATGATTCTTCTTCATCAACCTTCCAAATACCCGGAATTACAAGCCTATAACGACAGAGTAAAGTAGAGTTTTGAAGTATTTGCTTATCACTAAGATATGAAGCAAAAGTCACACAGGCATTCAAAATGCATTTTAATAGATAAATGGAAAGATTAGTTATTATCATTCAGAGTTAAAAAGAATCCATGTCACTTTGTGTATTTATCACTATCTCCTCTCAATGGATGAACTTAGATCAAGAGGTCAATTGATTTTAGTAGTGTAGGACTCTTTAGTGATAAAATGTAAACATCAAAGATTTCTTTAAGTTGTTAGCACATGATTCATCATGGAGGAAAATACTATGACATTACATCAGCCAAGTCTTTCTCAAATGTCTGTTGCTTGTTTTGACTTCTTTCTTAACTTCATATTTGTAAGCAATAGTTAGGTCTTCTCAGTTAGAAACAATCTAGGACTCCCTGAGGGTGCCACAGTGGAAACCAATTTGTTAACTGTCATCAGGGTCAGAGAACTTCAAATAAAAATTGTGAGAACTCAAAAATAAGCCACATAACATACATACATAATACTGCTAAAGGTTCTGGTACTGGCCATAGAACTTTGAAAAAGAGATTAACAAATATTTATTACTGACACAAAAACTTACATAGAGTGCATTGATACAATAGCCTAAGAGAAAAGAGAGAAATATTCATTTTAGTCACCTATAATTTTCACACTATGTACCATGGGATGAGAACACATCAGGACAGGTTTCTTACAATATCATCATCACTGTTTAAGCAGAAAAAGTTAAAGGATTTTCTTACCAGCACAGTGTAATTCACAAGGCTAGAGACCTGTCATTCTTCTTATTCTTCCAAACACATAATCCTGAGCCTTTCTGTAGCTCATTAATTATTTCTCTTGAGCTTCAGTTTAAAACATCTTGTCATACATTTCAAGAAGTATTTCTTGAAAATTATTGCTCATTTGATATTTTCCCCATTGGTGATTATTTATTGGTCAGGATCGAACACCGAACATCAATGTTACTTATTCTCATTACCCTTATCATGTGACAAAGGTTGGTCTCCTTTGTTACTCACAAAGACAGTTTATCACTTTAAGACATCTTGCAAGTTTTCCTTTCAACTTCATTATGTTGGAAGAGGGAATCGAGATACCCTCAGTGGTTAAATAAAAAAGCTTGTGTCCTGTAATTCGAGGTTGGCATCACAAGACATTCACCCACCCTTTCCGTTCACTTCCTGTTTTATATCTCCAAGCTGTTTCACTCCTAGGGGAATATTTATAACCTCCTGGCATTTTAAAGCAAGCTAGTGGAAAGATAATTACTTCTCAGCATTTGCTACTGAATAGGAAGAGTCCTCCAGATCATGGAGACAGAAGGATGAGTTGAAGCTGGAGCCTTTCATCTGCTACCTCCAAATGTTCCTGTCTCCGGGCGCTCCCACTGACTTCAAGTAAAGATGTGTGCTCATTCAGAGTTGAGGAGATGAGAGAAGTCTGGTGCGAAGTTCACCTGATTCTGGTGGGAACAATCAGACATTCTAGTGGAGTGAAGGGCCTGAAAACTTCCCATCCAGCCTAGATTAGCCTTCTCTCCTTAACAGAGAGACTCCACCTGCTGAGGGTGCTGATTTCCATTTGGAAATATTTTCCTCACTCAGTGGGCAGTGTGCCTTTGAAAGGGTGACTCAAAGAGTAGCCTGTGGGTGTCTTTTACCCCAGAGAGAAACGGAACCATCCAGATGGTACATTTCAAGTAGACACTAAATCCACAGTTCTCATCTCAATTTGTAGCCATTGCTCCTTAGACTGAAGAAATAAACCAGGGATTAAGGAACTACAGGTGGCTTTTGTTTTTCATTATAAAGAAGAATGACCAGACAGGCACTCAGTTAGATGAATAAAGAGCAGACACATCATATCTACTTTAAAAGTAAAAGCACATAAACCAGTCATGCATTGTGTTAAGGTGTACCTTGGTACATTAGTGAATGTTACACTGCTCCTGAAGTGATTCTAGCCAAGCAATCCCCACCTGTACCTCAGCATGCTGCTGTCCTGTGCTGGAAGGCACTGTGATCAGTACTGCTTATAAAATGAAGAACATGAAACATTTTCATCATGAAAAGTGGCTCTAAACACAAAGTCATTTACTTCCCTTGGGAAATATATCAATGGTTGATTTGTGTTTAAAATGCTAAAATTATTACTTTACTATTATCTTTATGCCAGTACCAGAGTTAACTATGTGCAGAGACTATAGTTCTATGTGCTAGGATACCTGCTCTTCCTTGTGGTTTATCTCTTTGCTTCACAGACAAACAAGTAAGTTTCGCTGCCTGCGTCTTTACACAGAAAAAAAGACTTCGTGGGAGTAAGTAACTTAAAAACCAGAGTTACTAAGCAGAAAGACTATACATTATCCTTCATGACTCTAATTCTTGAGACCTGGAGTGAAAGTGAAATACAATACTCCATGGAGAGTCTGTTCAAAGTCTACAGTTCTACTGAAAATGGCGTTGGACTTGGGTTGAACAGAGAGAGGATTAGAGAATTCATTCTTGTTACCATGTGATTGCAAGGAATGGAGAGGTGGCTCAATGGGAAAGAGCACACTGCCTGCTCTTTCAGAGGAACTGAATTCAATATGCATCACCTATACCATAGCTCACAACAACCCATAACTACAGCTACAGACAGACTTAACACGGTTTTCTGATCTCCATTCAAATGTGAATAGAGTGCAAAGATCCACATACCCACACATCAAAAGGAATAAAAACCAAAAGCAATAAAAAATTACTGATTTTTTTTAAAAGAAGTGGCAGTATGTGCAAGAGTAGCTATGATTTAGAGCATTCAGTTTTATAGCAATTCTGTATATCCCAGGGTTATTGCCGTATATTATTTCATTTTTATCTAATATTTAAATTATATACATGTTAAGGTGTACCTTGGTACATTAGTGAATGCTACACTGCTCCTGAAGTGATTCTAGCCAAGCAATCCCCACCTGTACCTCAGCGTGCTGCTGTCCTGTGCTGGAAGGCACTGAGATCAGTACTGCTTATAAAATGAAGAACATGAAACATTTTCATCATGAAAAGTGGCTCTAAACACAAAGTCATTTACTTATCTCTACTAATGAACTCTAGAAGAAGCGCAGTAGTCTTACAGGGCGACAGTTCCGGCTATAAAAGCAAACAAAATAAAACATCTTAACAAATAGTTTTTATTTGGAAGATACTAAAGGGAGTATAAATCATAGTGATTGTAGATTAGGTAGTGGTTCTTTGTGTATAATACTAAAAGCAAAAGCAAACAGAGAAATAAATTTAAAAGTAAGATTTGAGGGCTGCTCAGATGGCTCAGCAGGTAACAGCCGTTACTGCTAAATCTAATGACCAGAGTTGAGTCTACAAAGTTGAGTCTGAGAACTTACATGCCAGAAGGAATTAAGACCCCCATCAGGTTATTCTCTAGTCTCTAGAAACACATGGGCTTGTTGCATGAATGCTTTTGCATGCACACACACACACACACACACACACACACACACACTTCTATATCTATGTCTATGTCTATTGTCTATGCCTGTGCCTATGTCTACGTCTCTCTCTCTCTCTCTCTCTCTCTCTCTCTCTCTCTCTCTCTCTCCATATATATATATATATATATATATATATACATACATACATATGTATATATATATATACATATATATGTATGTATATATATAAAGTAAAACTTCTGAAAAAAATGTGAATATCTGTTTGTCTGAGGAATGTAGGAATTGCCCAGTGAAGAAATAGTATGTGTGATCTTCAGTACAATTTATATCCATGATTTCATAAATCAACCAACCAATCAGTTATCAATAGGAAGTATTCATAAGGAAGTAGACCATTGCAACTCAGTTTGAAACTGAGGTTTTCCATAAAAAAAAAGCTCATCATGGAGTTGCCACATCCACCAGCAACATCAATGTATAGTAATGAGCCTGACTCCATTTAAAAATAAATGCAGATATTTTTAATTCTTATTCCAACTCTATGCTTTGCCTTCTCCCCTGTACCTAATAGTTGGAGAGACTGATGGGAAAGATCCCCTAATTTGGCACAGTTGAGGGAATTAGGTGCTTCCATCCTTTGCTCTTGTGTGGCAATCACTGCCCTGTGTCCACCTACTCAAGTCTCTCTGGAGTCATTTAGACTGATTATGAGAGAGACACATGATGAAATAACTGGGTCATTGTTGGCTTTGAAATGCAAATACATCTTTACTCAGAGTCAAAGTCTTCCTATAGCACATTTCTGGATACATGTCAAAGAGAAACATAAAAGAAAAGTTCATAGAAAGCAGATGTTCACACATGAATGTTTACACATATATACACACATAGACAATGGTCATAGGTTTCCTTATTCATCACAACCAGAATGTTTGTGTGGTGGGGAGACGTTCATTAACTATTAAACAAAATGTACTGTAGTCACATGATGCTGCAGATCATTGTGCATTGTCGTAAAATGTTGTGAATATCTGTTATTCTTGATAATCTTACACCATATAGAAGAAACCACACCAAACCAGCTGGGGACTTTAATATTCCATTTGCTTGAAACTGACACAACAGTGAAATCTACAGAGACACAAAGCAAGGCAGTGTTCTCCCAGTAGAGATCCATGCAAGAAAATGATTGCACAGCGAATGTGTGGTGTTTGGGGGAATGGCGGAAGAATTCTGAGAATTAAAACCTTCTAACTTACATACTTAGAATTGTGGATTTTATTCTAATTGCAGCACATCGTTGTGAAAAATAATAAACTATGATAAAATGAGTCTAAAGGTTAGCCCAATTTAAATTTTCAGCAAAATTTTGACAACCTCATGCCCTCTTAAGGAAATTATGATCTCTCTCTCTGTGTCTGTCTGTCTCTTTCTGTCTATCTCTGTCTGTGTCTGTCTGTCTGTCTGTCTGTCTGTCTCTCTCTCTCTCTCTCTCTCTCTGTGTGTGTGTGTGTATATGTGTGTGTGTGTGTGTGTTCACGTGCTCAAAATTAGGATTCAAGTCCTTGCAACACTTATCTGGAATGACTCTGAGTAAGCTGAATCCTTATCTATTTATACTTTTCAATGTTCTCATTGAAATGTCCTATATTCCAGGAAAACAGATTTACTTCCCACATGTACACTGCTGTTTACATTCTCTTCTTGTAATTTTATCTGTGTATACATATAAACGAAAAATACCTTCGTTTGCATTTTGTAGAAAAAAATGTAGAGATAATGCCCCAGCTCTTCTCCACTGTTTTTCTCGCCTTTATCTCGGCCATTGTATTGAAAGTTTTGTCCCCCACAGAAAAGTTTGCTTTGAATTCTGTGCTAAAGTAAATTTTGTTCTGATGCAACTATATAATTTCATGATCAAAATTTTGGCAGCAAAATCTAAAAATCTTTTTCGTGTAAAGATGTATTTACAAAAAGCAAATTTACTTGTGGCAAGCCAAATAAATAAATGAGTGAATGAATTTTAATGTGAGTAAATGAGCAAAATGTCTTGGGAGATCTGCAAGGGAAAATATTTGAAGTAATATTTTCGATTTAATTTTAATTAACTTTTATTTATTACTTTTAATTCAGGAAAACTAAATTTTGACTTTTTCATAATACTCCATGTACCATAATTGATGTGCAAGCTAGGAACATGTTGCATGAGCAGTCTAGTTTTATACCACCTGGACACAAGCCAGAGCCATTTGTGAAGAGAGAATCTCAACTACAAGAATGCTCCAGAATATTGGTATGTGAGAGAGCCTATGCGATGTCGATTTTTCTTGATTTATTATTGGTGTGGGAGGGCCCAGCATATTGTGAGTGTTGCCAGCTCTGTGTATACCTCTATGTACTTTGAGGGTTTATAAAAAGAAGATTGAGCAAGACTGAAGAGCAAGTCACTCAGCAATGTTCCTCCATGGTCACTGTCCAGGTTCCTTTTCTTAATTATCCCCAGGATTGGATTTCAATATGAGAGTTATAAAATGAAATTTTTTTTCTAGTTGCTTTTGGTCATGAACTATAGCAGTAGAAATCTCAACTAAGCTACTGGATTATCAAATATACTTCCATGGTATTTTATACCTCAAAAGGAGATTCATACCATAAATTTAAAATCATGAAGTTTGACTCTTCAGTAGTGGATATATATTGAAGCTCCTGCTCTGTACCTGATATTTTGATAAGGACAATGGATACTACAGTGAGACCCAGTGGCTGTAGACTGTGCTAGAGGCAGAGGTTCCTGGGCTAAAGAAACATATATGAAGCATTAAAAAAATTGGAAGGGCAATGATTGATGAACTACAAAAGGAGAAACACAAGGGGCTGAATAAATTGGCTCTAGACAGACTAATTAGTAATATGTTTGGAGCTAAAGACAAATACTAGATTGTGTAGTAGTTGGTAGACTTAAACTACTTTAAGAAATATAAATTTATTCACCAAGAGCAAAGGAACCCATCATAGTGATGACATACCTAGAGTTAATTTAAGTACCATGATAAGGTAATACTACTACTTCAGTGTATTGCTCTGTGCAATTTTAGAATATAAAATGTTTCCCAAAAGGTCATGTGTTGAATTCTGGGTGGCTAGGTGATTGCACAGTTTATTGATAGTATGGAAACTTCAGGAGATTTTGCCTGGTCAGATGAAATGTTTGTTAAGTGTGTCTCCTGTGGCTACTTTTGTTTCAACCCTTTTCTCTTACTCCTTTTCTCCATTTCCCATTTGCCATGATATTGCAGACTGCCCTGACACACTGTGCCACAGACACAATGTCCGCTTGAGCGCCAGAATCAATAAAACCAATGACTGTGGATTACAATCTTTGAAAATGTGAGACACGGTACACACTTCTGTTCTCAAGTTGTGTATGTCACCAAGATGCAGAAGTGAGTAATATCCTATGTAAGCTATAGATTGAGTAGAAGCAAAAGTGATGGGATGATGTGACTTAGATCAGATCAGGTGAGATGTGAGAAGTACCCACGGGTTGGTCCATATGAGAGTGGAGCCATGAAGGAGTAATTTAAGATGTATGTTTGGATGTAATAGAACTATTACATCATGTACTAAAACAAGGAAATGGTTCCATCTGGGAATTCGAGGAATGTTTACACGATTTTGAGTAGTATCCCAGAAATTAAGGGTAGGGAGCAAATGAAATGGATGGTGACCTTCAAAGATAGACTACTTACAAATTCTTTAACAGAAGATTCCAGAAAATAGAAATTTTGAAATCCCTTTGTACATACCTCTTCCTGGTACACAGTGATATTTAAAAAACAGTTTAACTGAAGTCTAGTCCTAAAAGGCTGCTGTGATGCAATTTTCTCTTCAAATAAGATGCAAGTATTTTAAATCTTCCCTTGGAAATGTAAAGCACAAAATTTGGGATATAATATAGCTATCCCAGAATTCATGGCTTAGATTCTAAATAAGTTCAACTCTGGCATAACTGGGGCGGGGATGGGTTGGGGGTGGGGAGATGTTCCTTAGAGAGTCACAATACTCTTTTTGAAATCTATCATCTATATTACTTACATAAGGCTACACGGTGGCCAAAGACCTAATCCTGGGCTATCTTTGGTTATGGCTTTCTGGCATCTGGCCTAGCCTGTCATGTCTGCTCGCATTACATTGTCCCTGTTCACGTTCATGTTCACATATCTTCACCTCAGTTCCTAAGCTAACGTTTGTTAGTGTCTTCAGGAAATGAACATATTTCACATCTTAATTTATGGAGGTAGAAATGATTTCTGCAACAAAGTAGTGAAGAAATGTTAATTTGATTAAAAAATCTGACATGTTGATAACTTTATATTGATCCTGGGTAAAAGGAAATCCACAGATACAGAACATCCAAGTTAAAAAAGCATTTAGTAAAAAAAAAAAAGTATATTTCTATTGTTAGGTATTAGTAAGACTCAGTTATCTTACTTCATAAAACAGTTTTCTTTGCTTCTGTTATACATTTTAGCAAAATAAACATTCTCCATTTTTCTTATCTCTCTTCAATTATTTTTCAATTTTTCTTTTTGAGGTTATAATTACAGCATTTCCCCTTCCATTTCTTCCCTCTAAACACTTCCATATGCCATTTCTGGTTTTCATTAAATATATTGATTCTCTTCTCACTGATTGTTAGTACATACATGTTACATAAAGACATATGCATTCCTAAATTTAACATGTTCAATCCATATAAAGTTGCTTGAATATATGCTTTTGGGGCTGATCATTTGGCACTGGAAATCCAAGGAGTGTAGGGGTGTGGTTGAGGAAGACCAGCTTCCCTTCTCCCAGCATTTTTCAGTTGCCTACAGAGTTTTCTATGCATATATATGGATATATATGCAACTCTATAATAATATTACAAAAAAACATATCCCCTACTTCACAAAAAGATTATCCTGTGTTAATTGAACTGAAGCAGGTTTGCAAGATTGGAAGTAAAGTGCTGAGTCCAATATCTGGCTGGCAGCAATAAGATAAGCCCCTATCCTTATATGTAGTAAAAGATTTGGTTCTGCATGTAGTTTCTTGTTTTTGTAAGAGGATCCTTTCCACAAAGGCAACTCTTTTATGTAAGCCTCTTGAGTCTTATTCTTATGAGATGCTTAAGTACAACTCAGCTGACCTGGAATCCTTAACCAAAAATTTGAGAGAAAATAAGTGCATAACGTATGCACTATTAAGTTTCTTGGTAGCATTGTTGCAGAAAGAAAAATAGTTAAATAACATAATTTAAGTACTTCATCAGAAAGTATCTTATGAGGAAATTCTTTAATAGGAGTATCAAAACTGAAATTCCTGTTGACTTTTTGTTACAGTGATTTTTAGCCATTGTTAAGATTATTTTAATGCACTTACCATTTACAATATATTGTCTCTTTAAAATATTAAAAGCTTTGCAATCTTCCATGTCTCTGAAGGATATTTAGTGTGTTTTAGCTGAAATGCATTTAGCACAGGAGTTTCCATTTGTCTTTTGTGACAGCAGACACTTTAGTAATCCCAGTGTAAGGCAGTTAGTGGGCTTAATTGTCATGGCAAGTTATTTGCTTTGTTCACTGCATCCTCCATTAGCATAGCTAGAGCTATTCATTAACTCAGATCAGAACAGTAATCAGAGAGAAAACGAGAGATGACAAACGTAGGATCCTAATCCACTTTTGAATCATAGGTCTGAATCCAAATCTGTCCTATGCAATTTCTGATCCTCTCTTGACTTTGCACCCCTGTGCACACAACAGATCATTCATCGTCAGTTACTCATTTCTCCATTTCGAATTTGATTAGAATAGAAAGGAAAGGAATATGTCATATACATCTGAGGTGAGTAATGTGTCATTTTTCTGCAGAGAAAACAATCAATTCTAGCTGATAGCAGTCATCAGGCAACTTACAAATTGTACAGGCAAAGTAAAGTTGTTTCCCATTAGACTCTTTACCATTTTCATATTAGGAAATTATCATTAAATATAATTTCTTACCGATTCTTTTGCATATAAGTCAAAAGCATTAGATCTATTAAATGTATAATAATGTTAGTAGGAGTTGCTCCAATAAAATGATTCTCCTAAGTTTGATTTTAGCATAGTTAACAAAGTATAAATTCAAAATTACAACTTTTTAGCCCAAGTGAAGTAGTCCATTGTTTTACTCATTGCAAGCCATATACATTAAATCATCAATAAACCTTGATCACTGGCTACTGACTTGCTGTTAAAAATAAACATGTACTTCTTGTATTTACTGTACAGTAGGATGAATATAGATAGTGATTGTGCACTGTGCAACTACAAAGAGAATAATCTAGAATTAAGGATTTAAAATTCTTTAGTCTAACAGAGCTGGCAGCACGGATTGACAAAGGCACATAGGAACCAGGATCTTCCTCACTTTCCCCCTACCGCCCTTAGCATCCAGACCTTCCTCTTCACAATAGTTGTTAAAATACATTTTGTGTAGGAAGAAAAAAAGAAAGAAGAGTGAAAGGCGAGCAGCTGATGAGATGGCACTGGCCCTATCTTCCTGGGTACCCAGCTTCGATACCCAGCACCTACACGTTAGTTCACATCCTATTGTAAATCTGATGCTCCACTCTGGGCATCTGCCTGTACCAGGCCCCCAAATGGTGCTCAGACATAATGCATTCAAAACACCCATATTCATGAAGAGGAGGAAAGGAAGAAGGAAGAGGAGAAGGTGGAGGATGTGTTAGAGGTGGAAGAGAAGGAGGAGGAGAGAGGAGAAAGAGAAGGAAGAGGAGAAAAAGAAAGACAGACAAAAATGGTTGCTCTACCCTCACAAAATAGAAACAATCTTTAAGGGGAAAATAAATAAGCGCCACACCTCTGTCTCCAAGGATAGAATTGTTACTTGGTTACCTTTAAATGGAGGAGTCCTCAGAGGTCAGGGAGAATGATGTCATCAGAGGTGAGGATGAGGACAGGTGGGTTGAATTTGATAATTAGGGGATCTCATACAGAGTTATCTGAAGTACTTGTTTCTGAGAGTCTGTGGCATAAAAAAATGTATGAAGGGTTGTTACAGATGGAGGGTAGGGTGTTCTTTTGGATATGTGAAAAGGAACATGATGGTGGAAATGAAAGGATGGGAATAACTCTTAAATGACCCCAAAAAGCAGAAGTTTAGCCCACTCTTTGTTAGCCCAGGAATGCACACGTCACTATGCAGGCTTGCAGGGGGGTCACCACACGGGCTGCAGGGCTCATGCCTGGCAGGTGCTCAGGTCTCCAAGCACCTAGTATGTAATCCTGGCCGTGTAACAGGAAATGCGTAACAGGAAATGTGCAACAGGAAATGTGTAATAGGAAATGTGTAACAGGAAATGTGTGTGCGGCCCTGTGGGTGACCCTGGCCATGTAAGCAGAAATGAGCTAACTAATTTCTATCTGGCTTCTACAGAAAACTGATTGGTTGTCACAGCACCAGTTTGGATAATTTAAACTGATTGGCTTAGAAGCTATGGAGTGGTACAAATCCATTGGCTCGCACTGTGTGCTCTCGATGCTAAGGGATGATTGGTTTGTGTTAGACGGGTTCTGTTGTAAGCCTATAAAAGCTGTCCCAATTCTGCACTCTGTGTTCACAATCCTCCACCCTGTGTGGTGTATGGCTGTGATCCCCAAAGCCTCTGGAATAAAAATCCTCTTGCTGTTGCATCAAGAACGTTTCTTGGGAGTGTTTTGGGTGTCGCATTCAGAGGCGTGGGGAGCTGGGGGCATCCCCGTTTTTCTTTTGTGTCTTACAGAAGCAAAAGAGCATCGCCCAAGTGGTTCTGATTAATTAGCTTTAAGACTGTGAACACTCAAATATGGTTGTAGACAGAAGAGTAGAAACAATAGTTGAGCCTGGTGGTGGTGGTGGTGATGGTGGTGGTGGTGGTGGTGGTAGTGCACTCTTTTAATACCAGCACTAGGGATGCAGAGGTAGGCAGATCTTTGTGAGTTCAAGGCCAGTCTGACTGATAGTGCTAGTTCCAGGATACCCAGGGCTATACACACACAAAAAAAAACCCTCTCTCAACAAAAGAAAACAAAACTAAACTAAACTAAATAAAGAGGAAGGAAGGGACGAAGAGAGAGAGAGAGAGAGAGAGAGAGAGAGAGAGAGAGAGAGAGAGAGAGAAGAAGAAGAAGAAGAAGAAGAAGAAGGAGGAGGAGGAGGAAGAGGAAAAGAAAGAAAGAAAGAAAGAAAGAAAGAAAGAAAGAAAGAAAGAAAGAAAGAAAGAAAGAATTAAGCGTGAGAACCCTGTCAGGAACAGCGGGGCCAGCTCCCCTGACCCAGAATGGGGCCTCAAAGCTTCTCTGAAACTTTGTGTTCCACCCAGGACTGCCTGGGGGGGGGGGTGAAGATAGATAAGGAAATGGCCTTAACAGAACCACCCTGCCTAGGGTGAGGCCAGAGAGGGAAGTGATTCCACAAAAAAGACAAAGCCAGGAAATACCACAAATACTTCAAGGTGGGCAGGACAGGGCCAAATGGCAAAGACAATCTCCCATTCAAGTTGACCAATAATTTTAAAGATTGCTCATGGTAACCAATCAGGCCACTGCTGAGCTCCCAGCCAAAATGTTCATAAAAAGGGTGTGCTTTGTGAGCTTGGGGTCTCCTCTTGCCTGCATGCTGAGGGACCCCAGTGTACATTGGAACAATAAACCTCTTGCAGATTGCAGCGAAAAAGTAAAATAAAATTTTTTAGTCATGAAGAAAACAGTGTACATATAAGATATTTAAATTGACTTAAATGCTTTGTAATATGTAGTGCCTCAGAACATCAGATAATAGCACTTTAATGTATGTAATACACATGCTTTAGGAACAAGTTTGAAAATAAGTTTATTTAAAAGCAAAACAGTCACTTCAATGAGTATTTCTTTTCTTTTTTATTTATTTTTTTTAAGAGCTCACCAAATATTTTAGTGAAGAATACCAATTTAAATGCATTTACTATAAATTGTTAGTTTGGTCTATAGCTCTTAGCTACTGAACACCCTCACGAGCTTCTCCACTATAGTACAGATAATTTTTCCTTGGAGTTTAAAATTATAATTAGAACTTTTCCTTCACACTTCTCCTCTATCAGAAGCTCATACCCTTTTTTTTCATTGCTCTACATTCCTTATGCACGTATATATGTATGTGATATGTACCTCTATAAATTCCACCACACACAGAAATACACACATACACACATCTATCTATATAATATTTTATTTATAAAATAAATATTATATTTACTATATTATATTTACTTGGTCTTCTAATTAGGGCACTCTGAGTTTTGAGGCATTTTGAGTGATTCAGAAACTAGTATATTTAATCTCAATGGAGTCTGTAAATAGAATTATACAGTGTATACTCTCAGCAGCTGTAAATGAAAGAGTTATATTGTAACTAATTTATAAAATGCTTGTTTCCATTCTTATCAACAGTGGTATTCAATATCAACTTTAATTTCTCTCTCAGATCTTTAATGAGATTGAGGTGTGACGATTCTGTTTTATTCCTACAAGCCTTTTATTATTATGGTGTAAATCTGGAATGTTGCCTAAATGATATTGCATTTGTGCACTTGGTCATGCAGTTTTTGGCACTATTTTGTGATGTTGTAATATAAGAAAATTTTATCCAATAAATTTGGACAGATATATATATTTTCTTTGACATTGGGCCATCAAACTTATTCAAAAATTATAAAAACCATTACATCCAGTACCTCACATTAGGCATATAAGGATGAATAGAAAGAAATACATGGTCATGTCTCAAAAGGATTTTACTATTTTAGGAAATATACTCTACAGTTATGAAGAATGTTTTCCAAAAGTGCATATGTACCTAATTCTATAGAGTACCACTGTTTAGAAATATCACTCTTGTGAGGGTGTTTAGTTAAGATGATCATAAAGAAACTGAATAACACCATAGTAGAGTCACTATCTTTATAAGATAAAATCAATGTAAAAATACAAGGTCAACAGACATGTGACCTGGAGTTATGTGATCACTAACCACAAAACCCTAGAATTCCTAAATAACAGTCTAGCAAGAGGAGTGTGTCTTTCTCCAGAGCCCACAGAAGAATTGCTACTGTACCCTTAATGATGTCTTTATTGTGGAATCCCAGCATATTAAATGATATATCAAGACATTTCTGTTCTACAGAGCTCTTTGATTTTGTGATAACATAAAAGATAACCCTTAAAAACCTAATATACAACATACAACCATTAATGTGTAGATCAGAAAATGGAAATTTATATGAGGTAAACAACAGCAATATGATGATAAAAATTCCTCTTAGTTCTAAAAACCAACCATTATTTATTATTTTGCATATCAAGAACTATTCTTTTATTATATACTTAAGAATTTTAATTGCTAATAATTGCTCTCTTGTAGAGATATTATAGCAAAGAAAAGAATAATGTCAGTGCTTAGAAGCAAAATCAGAGGTAGATATAGTGATGGGCACATGGCATGGTTCAGGGAACAGGCACCATCCTCAGAATGCAAAATCAATTTTATTGAGAAAGAATGATGGATGATAATAGGGAGTGCTATCTTGAGAAGCTAGATATGAGTAGTCAGATTCCGTGGTCCAGTAAATAGACATGACCAAACAATCAAAACTATAGTCACAATGACAATGGAGAGTAAATTTTAATAGACTACTATTCATTTGGGTCACAGAATTATGTAAGGGATGGCTTTAAAAATCAATTTTAAAAACTATCGTAAGGAATGCGGTTCATGTTTATTTTATTTTTGTCACTGCTGTGTGTGTGTTTGCTTGTTTGTTTTTCATACTATTTATGACCACGGGATGAATTTGTGAAGAGGAAGCTTGATCAGAATGTTACTTTGAAGGTGGGTTCTAGCTGACAGATGGAGAAGTGATATTTCTGATGACTGGTAGCAAAAGATCTGCATCTACAGTGGACTATTGTTAAGGCTGAGGAAATGAGAATTGGCAGGCCTTACAATGGATTGATCATGAGTAGTCATGAGACAGAACCATCCAAGAGGATGCATGACATCATACAGTTACAGGAATGCATCCTCTGATCTGTGTGAAGTTGAGTTTGATTTTACTCTTCAAGTCATTTTTTTATGGGGGAAAGTTTTTTCAGTTTTCTCTAGCAAAACCTAACAATTACTTGTATTTCCTTGTCAGGTCACTCTGGTAACTTACCCCACATTTTGTAAGTAATTTCTAATAATGTAAAATGACAATGCCATAGTTTAGAATTGAGTATTATCAATAGTGCTTGATAAATAAGATTAATCTCTGCTTTTTATTTAAACTCTTGCAGGGTTCATAATTCTCTTTTCCTACTACATAGTCTCTGAAATCCTTTATACCCTCTTTTCTGGTGTAATGTAAATTGTTGAAATATAAACTGCAACATTTGGTTTTGATAATACAAAATAATAATGACATAATAAAAATAGTATACATTTATGATTTTCTTTGACATGCTCATATTTCCTGGAACAGATGATAAGGCCAGCTATGTAGCATGATTTTGAAATGTCTGATGTTACTTACTGCTACTTCTCTACTTAATCTGATTCTGTGAAAAGACCAGGAAGGATTCACTGAGGTCTCCAGTGCGTCTTCATAAATACCACATTGCTAAATGTTATCGCTGGTCTATTCCATGAAGCAACCACCACCTTCTCAACAGAACATAACATTCAACACTTACTGGAGAGTTTGCTGTAGAAATCAAAGACGTTATTTAAGTCTGTAATTTTATTAGGACTAAGGCTGCTTTCATTAACTGCAATGAACACAGACTTATGTAAATTTTGAGCATTTTGCCCAATCTTATTTTCCTCCACATACTTCATTGTTTAAGTGAATGATCTTGAAACAATGGAGGTTTCCTGTCACCCATAAGGCAGCTTACAACCATGTGTGACTGCAGTTCCAGAGGATACAAGACTGTTTTCTACTTCAGGAGAAATCAGGCTTGGAAGAGGTATCTGTATACACATGTAGGCAAAACTAACATATATAAAATAAAAATAGATATTTTAAAATAGAGATTCAAATAGATTCAAGGACCCATTACTTAATATTTGTATCTATCATTGTCTAAATATAATTGATGACCAATTATCATGGACTAGGTAATATGAAAATTATAAAAAAAAAACATATTGCTTCTCAGTCCAAAGAAGAATACAGTTTAGGTCTCTACTAATTCACCAATAAATTTTTATAATTTTGGATCATGAGTTAAAAAATTGATTATATATCATTAATTTTATAATTCTTGTATTTTTCCCTTTGTGACTATATAAAGAAATTGTTATTAAATACATAATATAGGGCTTACAAATACTTATTAAATATAATTATTTTTTTACTGTTACAACATGGTATGCTTAAATTGCATAATAAGACATGTTGTATCTCATATAAGTTTAATGACTAAAATTTTCCAAGATTTCAGAAATGACTTTAAAATAGATTTAAATGTCTTATAGGTCTATAAAAGTAGTTATTGATAATAAGTTGCCAGCATTTTTGTGTGCCTTCACAAAATATCTTATATAGAGGTTAAAAATAATTCTAAATGATCAGGAACGCAGACATGCTGAGTAAACGTTCCCTTCATTAAGATCTAATACTATCCCAAATTGTCAAAACAGAAAAGTTGGAAATTTTGCACTTTATGTATGACTGTTACTCAAAGTCCTCACGAGAATACAGAAGACCTTTCCTTTCCAGAATTCTCACTATAATGAAATTATATCACTGGCTATTGTGATTCAACAACATGCAAACTATTCAGATGATATTTTCCATTAAACAGGGGACTCCTAATTGTTGATTATTAGCATTTTTCAGTCTTCCCCAAAGGTGAGTAAGCACTGCTTCATTGCTAATTCTTCCCTGAAGAAATTCAGACATTTCATTTCCCACACTTACTCTGCTAGCCACAGTCCATCAAAAGGCTGAGGATATTACAGTCAGTACTCTGAACTCAAAAGTCTTGACAAAATAATCAGCACTTACAGCAAATTGCCAGAGAGAATGGGGGAAATAGACCATTTTAAGTCTTTCTGCCTTACTGAAATACCAGCCTGGAATTACAGCTGGAGTTCATAGAAAGTCCTTGAAAACTCAGCAATTTAACAACCACCTCAATGAATGTCCCTCAGCAACGACCTTCATTATAGAGGAGCAGGGTTTTAAGTTCACTACCCAGCAGGTTAAGCTTATTTCAAGTGTGGTTGTCTACAAATTAAACCAACAAAGAGAAAGACTTCTAATGGGGGCCAATTTCTAAAATAGTTTTCAACGATTCTGGAAATCCAAACCTGGTCTTGGAGAAGAGAGCTGTGCGATTGTCCCTGAGTTAGAGTCTCTCGATTCCTCCCACCAGCATCAGTGTTCAGTAAGACCTCTGAGAACCTAGTTTGCAGTGGGTGTTTAGGCTCAAGAGTCACTTTGCCCCAGGCTGTTCTCTCTTCGGGTCTTCCTTGGATAGAATCAATACCAGCAGTGTAAGTGGGAGTGACAATTGCCAATGGCTCTCATAGGTGTCTCAGACACATTTTCAACAACTTCAATTCTCAGTATAAAAATATCACTGTAATATCCTTACCACAGTGTTAATGCCGTAATAAACTTGACACAATGAAAGTAAACAGCATGCAAGATGCCATGCAATTATGTCAGTCTTTCATCTCTATTAGGTTCCTCATTCATTTTTTAATCTACCATCAATCTGTCTATCTATCTATCTATCTATCTATCTATCTATCAATCAATCAATCTATTCTACTCAAGCTCTTCTTTCACACTATCATAAACTATACCTGAATCTCACAGTATAATATGCCAAGAATGAATATACCCAGAATTTTTTTGTTTTACTGTGTGTTATAATTCTAGAAGATATTAAAGTAGATGAAGAAAATTAATTTGTTCTTAAAAGTATAATATTACTTCAAGAAAACCCATATTAATTAGCATTATTAACATATTATATCAACTTTAAAAAAATTAACACATTAAAGCATCAAACAAATAATCAAATGGCAATATCTCACATTTAGTCATTATCTCTATCATAGTGAACAACTTCACAGTTATTTATGTACAATGTCTGCCTTCATTTACTTTGCATTATCTCTTGTAAGTGTTCAAAACATTTAAAAATTATTTTACTAAGGTTATAATATAATTATATAATTTCACCCATTCCATCTTCCCTCTAAACACTCTTATATATTTCTCATCCAAACTAATAAAATCATTTATCATTAAATTTTTTGTTATATACATATATGCACACACACAAACACACACACACACACTCTCTCTCTTAAATACATAATTACAAATTGGTCAACCTGTATATTGTTGCTTTTACATATAAATATTTTCTCAGGGCTGACTATTTAGTATTGTATAATCAATTGATGTGGTGTTGTGTAAGGAAGAATATTTCTCTAGCTCTCTACATTCCTTAGTGGCCTACAGTTCTTTGTGTTCATTTCCGTTCTAATTGGCTTTCCTCTTTTACATGTTAGAATCACTATAGCTGTGATCATTGTTCATGTTTTGGCCAACATAACTCTTCCCTACTATCAATCCTGTTTTTCAAAGCTATTAGCTTACCAAGTCAATGGCTAAATCTTGATTACAACAGCCTCCGATTCAGTAATTCATTCTTATGAATGAGAGCCATCTCTCTAGCCCTCAAATTGATTTATGTGGACAGAGTCTTGTATATATTCCAGACTGGCCTTAAGCTCATAGTTCTCCTGCTTCACCCTCCTGAGAGCTGGGATCGCATGTTTGTGCCATCACTCCTAGTTTAAATGCCTTTTGTTAAAAGATTATCTCACCTGTGAAACTCAGGATATTTATTATGCTAACATGAAATAAACTGATTTACAAAGTCTTAAACTGAGCTTTTAATATAAGGATTTTCCTCACTTGTGTTCCTATGACACTACTCCTTTCAAGTGTTGATAATTTAATGTTCCATAAGATGAAGAAAAGAGCTGGAAAACCACAATACTTCCATGAATTGAAATGCTGCAGTGTAATCCATTAGTTTAGGTAATTAATCTGGTATATTTGATATGATAGAATAACTATATCACTGTTTGCTGACTATAGAAAAATAAAGGCTTATTGTTTGCCTGCTATATAGAAGCTTATCAATAACTTTATTCCTAAATTGTACAAAAAAGAGAATAACAGAGCTTAAGGCTATATCACTTCAGAAATCAGATCTCTGACTCTACACAAAGCTTTAGCAACATTGAGAGGTCACTCTGTTCCCAGCACTCACAAATGGGTTTGAAATTCTGTCCTATTCCAGCTACTGACCAGGTCATTACCACCATCACCATGGCTATCTCCTCTCCATCACCCTCATCACTATCATCATTACCATTATAACCACCATCCTTACCACACAGTACAAACCATAGTGAGAGTCATTGTGACTTGTGCTATCCAAAATTTGTGGCTTCTGTTTCTATTTTTGTTATTGCTGTTTTACATGTGAAGGAATAGCAAAGTTTGTTTTAAGGCAAAATTCTTTTTATAAATTCTATAAATACCATTGTGCAGCAGTGCTTTCTTTGTCTTTGATTTTATTTTCTACTTTTTTACTTTGGGGATTATAATTACATTTCTCCCTTTCTTATCCTTCCTCCAAACTCTTCCATATAACCATTGACCCTACTGCCCTACACCCAGTACCCACCCACCCGCTATAGCTCTTCACCAGATCTCCCTCCTATTATCCTCTGAGAGATTGGAGGCTCCCTCTGGATATCTCCTTACCTGGCACATTAAGTCTCTGCAGGGCTAGGCACATCCTCTCCCATTGAGGGCAGACAAGGCTCTCCAGTTAGGGAAATGTAATTGACAGACAGGCAACAGATTTAGGGATAGCTCCTGCTCCAATTTTTGGGGGACCTGAATGAAGACTATGCTGTACATCTACATATGAGCAGGGGTCCTAGGTCCAGCCTGTTTATGCTCTTTCGTTGGTAACTCAGTCTACGAGAGGCCCAAGGGTCCAGGTTAATTGACTCTGTTGGTAGTTTTAAACAGTACTTTCAAAGTACTTATTATAGGAGATATTTCAGTTATTGCTGCAGTATTGATAAATAAAAGAAGACATACATTACAGAACATTGTAGTTATAGGCTACAGAGTTGTTAGATGATAGACATGTCATATCAGTTATTATTTTGCCTTCGCCAAACCTTACTCTGAAATTTTCTAAAGAGCTATGGCTATCTACAATTAAGGCACCAGAAATCACTTAGTTCACTGACCTTTGAGTTTGGCTCCAAGAGGGAACTTTACTTTAGAGGTGCATTTACCTCTATAGGCAATGCTTCTCAAGATATTTTTCTTTTATTGGCAGGCCAAATTCTCCTAGAATTTTTATTTTAATTGCCTGTCTGGGCAGAAATTGAATACTTTTGAAAACCTTGCACTCTGTTCTAACAATACAATATTTAAAATATCTATGAGGAAAAAAGAGAAGTGAAAATTATTTTAGACACTTTAAAACCATGGCATTTTTAAAAGGATTTTTGAAGGTAGCAATTATCTCCTTAAGTGAAAATAATGGTCATAAATAGACTGTGAGTTATATGGGGGCCTATAAGAAAGATGTATATTGCATTTCAGTTATTATATCCATCAATCAAGTTTTCTTAATGGAAAATTATAATTAAATCCTGGATGTATCATTAATTCAAAGGTACCACAAAACAAACCAGCTTGTGCCCTTCATGCCAGCCGTTGGGAAATCTCAGGCAAACAGACAGCACTTTACGGTGTTATTTCATTGGAATAGGTAGAATATACATGCAAATATAAAAAGTGAAAGATAATTGTTTCTTTTTAAACTTTGCATAGATGAGTAAAGACTGAATGAGAATGACTTGCAAAGATATAGGAGAGAGCCCATACCCTGTTGTCTAAAACTTAGGATAAGATTGCTAGATGGCTCAAATGCATTTTTAGATTTTTAATTTTTATATAAGTATGTGTTTACATCTCCCTATATATGAATCTGCATGAGAATGTACAATTTAGAGTTTAGCATTGCACATCTTCCTCTGCCACTGTCAACGATATTCTTGAGACAGGGTCTAATTGAGCAAGGCTTGCGGATGTCTGTACTCCAGCATCATGCCTTTCTCCCTGAGCCCAGTGTTACAATTCCAGGTATTGCCATGCCAGGCTTTTTTTCTGGAAATGGAATTGTGAACGGAGGTCTTCCTGTTTATCCAGCAAGCACTTTGCTAACTTAGACAAGTCCCCAGACCCTCGACTTCCATTTTCATTCTTGGAGGCATTTTTATCAGCTAAGCTTCTTTCCATGTTCACCACGTCTAACAGGAAACAAAATACAACCTTGGAGGCAGTTCAGTTTATTCTTAAGTTACTGAGACTTTAGATTAAAATAACCAGAGCCAAGGATTTTGAGCCTTCATCTCTCAGTGTTTTTTTTAAGAAATAACGTAAAATATATTGTTACATTATGCATTGTATTGTTATGTCCTTGTTCATAATAAAATAAAGCAAAAATTAAAGTGTTCTATTTGCCCCTCCATACCTCCTCAAACATTTGCAGATTGTAACACATTGCATTATAATTTTAAGCCATTTTACTTTAAACTTCCAACACAGAAAGGAGTAGCCTTTGCCATTATATTTACTGAAACACCTGTTACTACTACTCAGTATTAATTATAGATGAAAACCAGAATGTTGTTTATGGCTGCTCTGGGACAGATGTATTTATCCTGTACAGTCAGGGTGCCTCATGGGTTCCTGCTTCATCAGTGCTTATTGAATTTAAAAGCCTTCTCTAGATTTATTTCAGGTGGGAGTCTCTGAACCCAAGAGCCACCTTGATTGAACTGGTCTCAATGGTCGCTTGTCTCATCCCCTGAAAGGCCACTGGCTTTTGAGCATGATTAGGCTCTGATTGATGTGTGCACCTTAAATCATCTCCCTGGAAGTCCATGAAGAATGAAATGTCACAGAACGGCATGAGCTCAGATAAATACATCAGTAGAATCAGCTCAAGTGCATGTGGATGCTGACCAGGAGGTCAGCCCACTCTCCTGTCTCACTTCTAAATATGTTATTGGAAAAGCATTATCTCAACAATTGAGACTGGCTTAGAGGTCAGCAGCATTCAGAAGATCCTGAATTATAGATTAGGGATATCAGAGACAGCAGCCCCCAGTAAACACACACACACACACACACACACACACACACACACACACACACACACACACACACACACACACACACACACTCACACACACACACTCACACACACACACACACACACACACACTCACACACACACACTCACACACACACAGAGAGAGAGAGAGAGAGAGAGAGAGAGAGAGAGAGAGAGAGAGTGAGAGAGGAAAAACAGACAGACAGACAGACAGATATACAATGCTGACTGAGACACACATAAGCACACATGAGCAGTCACAGACAGCATGTAGCCTCAATTTTAATGTCCTCATGTTTTCCCATTTTGTTATGGAATTTTAAATTGAGTAATTGGTTTATAATCCTATGGACAGGTGACATGTCTAGCAATGAAACGCAGGTTACATGGCTCCAAAGCTTTTGCTCTGTCATCTGCCTTGTCTGCCTCCCTGTTCATCCTTGTGCATTGCTTTTCTCCTTGGTTTTAATATTCTGGTTGGATCTCTCCTTGTTGTTTCTTCCCTCTTTGACCTATTGCTGATCTCTCCCGCCTCTTTTCCCCATTAAGCCTTGTCCTTGAACCAAAGGGCTCAAAAAATAGCTAGGTTAGATGTTTATTATAGTGATAATGTGTTTGGACAAACGATAAAATCTCTTTTCAACAATGAATGGTTTGGCTACTAAATTATATGTATTCCTTCTGAAATATGAAATGTCCACACCTCATGTCTCCCAGCAACACAAAAGAATCCAAACACTAGACTGAAACCAGGCTACTCCGCTGATGTATCTCTCTAGGTTATGCAAAATAAAAGTAAAATGAAGATAATCTCCATATAAATTCAGAACACAATTGGTGTTTTGAAGTCCATAAAAATACTAAAGGTTTAACAAAATTTGATGACGAATTCCAAGTAAAAGACTTTACTATCTGATTTTACTAGTAAATTGCTTTTCAACATATATTTGCAAGCATCTCAAAAAGAAAGTATTTTCTTGACAGTCCTTAAGGTAATTTACTTACCTATTAGCAAGTAGGAAGAAAATTTCATGCTGAGTGAATTGTGATTGGAACCCTTATCTAAGTTCATAGATTCTGTATGCTTAGGAATCTGCCCTAAAATGCACATGTTCTCTGCCTTTTCCCATTTCATCAGGCAGTCTAGAAGGGACCTGCCCATTGTGCACAGTGCATCATAGGGCACTCTACTGTGTTTTTCGTCAGATTGAATGACACATTGTAAAGTTAGTAAAATGGAAACTTACATTTTACTCACACTTGCAATTGAATGCAGCATGGTTATGATGTCAAAATTAAATTTCTCTTAGTTAATAAGTATTATAGCCTTCTTTGTAAAAACAAACAAACAAACAAACAAAGAAAAAAAAACAGGGACAAGCATTAGCTAAGATCAGCAATTCTTACACTAGCTGAGTTCTTTTGATTTTTTTTTTCTGAGACAGGGTTTCCTGCAACTCACTCTGTAGACCAGGTTGGCCTTGAACTCAGAAATCTGCCTGCCTCTGCCTCCCAGAGTGCTGGGATTACAGGCGTGCGCCGCCGCCACCACCAGGCACTTGCTGAGTTCTTGAGGCACATGTCTGTGTATAAACCACATTAAATCGGGAATGATACATATGTTCTTCCTACTTGCCTATTGTTATAGCCCATACAAATTTGGAGAACTGTGCTACTGTACGTGGAGAAATGTAAGAACTGAACATACGCTTCTGCTTGCTGTATCTACACTTTCTGAGCCTTTTGCTGTTCTATGATTTTGGTGATTACAAGACTGAATCCCTTTAACACATGAATATACGTGTGCTATACAGATATACCAAAGACATACAGAAATTGATAAGTCATCTTCTAAAGGGACTCTATATGTGACCAAAGAAACAACACCATCAATTGATCTTCTAAAGAATTGAATGAATATACTCAACAGCAACAGAGGTGGAATTAAGCTCTCCTTGTGAAAAAAGAGCTAAAAGCAGACATAATCTATATTACACATTGAGGAAGATAACATTAGAGTCAGAGAGAACTAGTATAAAAGTGGTATATGACTACCTATGCAATCCTAGAAAAGCTACTTAATCTCTGTGACTGTGGGAATAAAAAAATGCATTATATCAGCATTAACGATGCTACTTGCTAACAAATATCCATAAATGGCCACTTGTTTCTGCCATTTGTACTAATACTTTCAGATCTTTTCTATCTACATTCCTTACAACCCAAGATGAAATCTCCTAATTCGTTTCTAGCTTAATAAAAAAACTTATTTTCAGTCTTCTCACTAATTTAAGAAATATGAAAAAAGCAACTCTCCAAGAGATTAACATTCCACATAAAAATGCTTAGCATAGTTAAAAGACAAAGTTACAATATTAAACAAGGTTGACTCACACCTTGCTTGCTTGTACAGCAGCTCAGAAGCAATAATGTTTCTAGAGTATTCATGAATGAGAATGGAGAAAATCAGTGTCCATTTAAAATTCCTCTTGAACGTTTTATATAGTTAAAACTGGAAAAAATAATTTCACAGTCTTCTTCTTGCAATCAGTGTCAGGCCCAAATGAATTGCCATTTCCCTTTACAAACCTCTGTTGCTAACCACTTTTTTTCATACAAAAGTAAAAGTGTATTTTCCTTAAAGTAGTGGTAGAAGGTGGTCGGTCGGTCCCTTTAGTAGCACAATGTAATGTAGGTTGACCGAGTGATTCTTTCCGTTCACACTTCTGTAAGCCATGTGTATATTTGCTCAAACAATTTTTTTTTTAATCACAGTGTTGTGAGGGCTGTTCTTCATGAGCAAGAAAGTAAGTCTTGCCAGGTTATACAGTGCAAGTTTGCCCAGGGGTTCAAACTTTTCACAAAGAAGAAAGATTATGATTTACAGTGTGAGGAAAAAGAACAAACACAATATTTTTGATTTATAAAAACAAAACAAAACAAAACAAAACAAAAAAAACATGCTTACTTGAGTAATGTGGACAGCTCAGTCAGAAAAACACTTTCCTTACAAACACAAGGATCAGTTTGAATCCCAAAGCTCACTACTGGAAAGAAAAATGCATCTGAGCATGAGCAAGCTTGTAATCTTAGAAATGGTGAAGGAAGTTGGGGCGGGGATACTGGAGCTTGATGCAGGTAAACTCCAAAGAAAGTTTTATTGAGAATAATTATAAATATACATAGGCCACAGTTACTGAGAAATTGGACCCTGAGCATAATTTACATTATGCTTAAAATAAATATTAAACAGAATCTTTAAAAGATATAAACATATGCCGCTATTGACATTTAAAATAATACCATAAAATTAATAGGATTGAGGCAGAGTAGAAATAATTTATTTTAATTCAATACAGTGGAATTCACTAAAATTGTTACTGCTGAAACAAAATACATATATGTTTTAGGGCACAGTTGTTGTCAACTGATTCATTGTAGAATTCACTTTCCCATCATTTTTGCCATTCCTGCAGTAAACGTTTCAGAATAAAGAGTGAATGACACCAACATCTAATTTTTTTCCAGCTAAGAATCTGGGTTTAGGCATGGTCTAGTTATCTCCTCTCTCTTATCTCAAATCAGTTATCGCAATCTCACCTCCTCCAAAGTCAGCCCATTTCCATCTCTCCCCATCCTAGCACCTCCTCCACTGCTAAAGTCATGCCCATTCCAACTTTATTAGTGTGGTATGTCAAGCTGACTATTGGTGAGGCTTTTTAAAAATATCAGTCCTCAATTATTGGACTTTTAACTAGTTTGGAGGCATATTATCTCTATTCGCATCAGTGAACAAAGATAGAAACTTTCAGGTTCATTAGACAGCCACACTGTGAACCACAGGATTCACTGGGAGAGAATAGAATCTACACCAGCAAGGTGAAGAAATGGATCAATTACAGTGTTTTGATTTACAAATTTATTGGAAAGGCAGAAGTAATATACCAAACTACACTTTAAGAAAAAAAAAATGCTCCCAGTGCTAGAACACAGAATCTGCACTCCACAGAAAGGTATGAATCTTTAATAATAAGAAATTGAAGCTCAGGAAAGTAATTTACTAGCTTATCCAATGTGTAAACATCAGAGTAAGGAGCTGGTCAAATAAATAATTAAATGATTTTGACCTTGATTTCTTCATCTCAAAAATAAAGTAGTAATTCCAGTGTCCTAGATTAAATTTTGTTGTGGTTTTAGAAAATGTTAAAGTCTGGTGTGATCTGTTAGCATATATGATAAACTGGCATGAACATCTTCTCAATTCTGTAGTGACCAAGGATATCTACTTAGCTAAATCAATTTCCTCTTGTATAGTTACTAAGAAAAATAATTTATTGGATGTTAAAAACACAATTTATATTCAGACTTAAAATTTATTCAAAGTAATAGATTGAGGACAAAAAATAGGTTTGTGCATTTGTTTTTCTTTTGTTGTTGTTGTTTTTAAGTTTAATATTTATTTATATTCCCCAAATCAAAATATTGGTCATTCTAGTTGACTTTAAAGGAGAAATTAAGAATACAGAAGAAAAAGGTGGGGACATGGCAAATTGGGTAAAGTGCTTGCTGTCATGCGTGACTACTTGAATTTGAACCAGAAGACCCATGTGAAGAAAAAACCCTATGGGTTCTCCTCTGACCTCCATCTGCAAGGCTTGTCAAATGTGCACCCATACAAAGAGTGAAAGATAAACAGAGGGACAGAGACACACAAAGATGAAGGAAAGGAAGGAAGGGAGGAAGGATGGAAGAAGGGAAAAGATAACTATGTTTTTAATACAACAAAGATATCGCTGCTTATTGATGGGAATTGCCAGTCAACATTTAGTGCAGCCACTCCCACCTTCCCACCCTGGCATTTCCCTACACTGGGGCATCGAACCACCACAGGACCAAGGGCCGCTCCTACCACTGATGTCCCACAAGGCCATTCTCTGCCATGTACGGGGCAAGATCCATGGGACCATGGGTCCCTCCATGTATATATTCTTTGGTTGGTGGTCCAGTCCTGGGGAGCAGGTTGACACTGTTGCTCCCCCCTCGTGTGAAGCAGAAGTAGGCAGCTCTCTGTGAGTTTGAGGTTAGTCTGGTCTACACAGTGAGTAAGTACCTGGACAGCCAGAGCTCTATAGTATGACCCTATCTCAAACACTCTCTCTCTCTCTCTCTCTCTCTCTCTCTCTCTCTCTCTCTCTCTCTCTCTCTCTTTCTCTTTCACATGCGCACACACAAACCATTTGCTTTAACTTTTAAAACTAAGCTTTTAAGGAACAAACTCTTTACCTGGCACCCTCAACTGCAAGACTTCTGAAAAAGCACTAAGCACACATGTTCTCAAAGACACGAAACAGGAAACCCCATTTCTGTGTCCATCAGAAATCTAAGAAAAAATAAAACCTAAGCATCTTAGGGATAATTGGTTGAACCAAATGACCATGCATGACACATGCTACACAGGCAGTCAAGAGATGGAATCAGAAGGCGGTGACAATGGACTGTTCAGAGGGAGAGCAGACAGTGACAAGAGGGATGTTCAGAGGGAAGATGATGCGTAGGTAGATGATGGGAGATGACAGATCCATGATGATAACGGATAAACACGTGAACCATATTAGAAAATGGATAACAGCCGAGCGGTGGTGGCACACACCTTAATCCCAGCACTGGGGAAGCAGAGGCAGGCAGATTTCTGAGTTCGAGGCCAGCCTGGTCTACAAATTGTGTTCAGGACAGCCAGGGCTACACAGAGAAAACCCCATCTTGAGAAAAAAGAAAGAAAGAAAGAAAGAAAGAAAGAAAGAAAGAAAGAAAGAAAGAAAAGAAAGAAAAGAAAAAAGAAAAAAGAAAGAAAGAAAATGGGTAACAAATAGATGATTGTAGTAGATAGGTGATTGACAGATATATGATAAATAAAACGGAGAGAAGATAGCTAATGAGTAGTAGGTAGGTAAATAAAGACAATGGATATTTTGATGATACAGAAATAGATGATAATACGTAAGTATAAATAAGAAGATAAATGATAGAGAAAAAAACATGATAGATAATAGTATGCTTTTTATCGCTGCTATAAACACCATGAATGAAAGTCAGCTGGGGAAGGAAGGATTCATTTCACCTTTAAGGTATAGTCCCTCCACAGGAGAAGCTAGGCAGGAACTGAAGCAGAGACTGTGGGGGACGACTACTTCCTAGCTCGTTCCCCAGGGTTTGCTCAGCTTTCTTTTCTTTTCTTTTTAATTATACAGATTTTCAATTTTTTAATTTTTACTTGATTCTTTGCGAATTTCACAGCATGCATTGCAATCCAACTTATGTCCCTATCCTTGCCTTTCTACCACTGCAACCCCTCCTCAAAAGAAAAGCAAGGAAACACAAAACAGAACAACAACAAAAATCTCATCTTGATTAGTGTGTCACAGTGTATCCCACATTAGACCCTTTTGTCCACACGTCTTTACTTGCATATGTTCACTGCAATGAATTAATGATCTGGTTCAAGGCCTCTGGCTTCTACTACACGATTAATACCAGATCACGACAGGGACTTCTCTCAGATAGCTAGTTGTTGCCATGTGTAATGGCCACCTGTGGCAGTCTAAAAATCTAGCTGCAGGCTTGGGAGATCAGGCCTCACACCTTGCCTGAGCAGCACAGTTAAGCTGGTCCTGGTACCAAGGCATGGGTGAACCAGTTGTGGTCATGAGAGAAGTGGAAATTCAAGGGTTCTGTAGAAAGTCATCTGTGTCAGATGGTGTTTTGTTGTGGTAAACACATGAAGGAGCGTTTTCCTGAAGTAAACACAGGTGAAAGGATATTTCGCTAAAGCAAATGCATGAAAGGATGCATGATGAAGGTTCTTCACTAATGATACACATGTTTTGGTCCACATCACATGCATTATTAAGCTCCATTTTTCATGACTTCATAGAGAGAAACACTAGAAAAACTTCAGGTGGTGTGTTGATGGCTTCTTGCAGCTTCTGAATACTTGGGCCGATTGGCAGAGTGATGTCAGCTGATATCGACTCACATGGAGTTTTTAAGACAGACTCATGTGCTTAGGCAAGACATGTGGCGAGGCAAGACCTGTGGAGGACACATGATGTTTGCAGGGAGTATAAATAGGAGTCAACAGGACTGTGAGAGCGGCTCTGCTTGAGATAGCTTTATAAAAGTTCTTGGTCTCTCATCTTCCCTGATCTTCACTTTGTTGAGAGAGGCATAGCTGAGAATTTCTGGTTTCCCTAACTCTCCTGTTCCTCCTGTAGACCTTTACTGATTTGACTTAGTCCTGGCTGTTCCTGCTAGGTCATGCTTCTGCTGCTGCTATCCCTACTCTACCAAACTGAACTGCTGGGATATTTGTGATATGTTTGAGAATTTTTCGAGCACCCACTTCTGACCTGTGAACTGAACTGCTGATTTCCTGAAAACACAGATGGGATTTGCTCCAAAGAACCATTTCTAAACATATTCATGTCCCCTGTGTCATTAAACATTCTTTCTACTATCTCTGGTAGGTGGTAAGCTGGAAGGGAGATTAAAGTCCTGAAGAACTATCATTAAATGTAGGTTTAGAAAGATTGAAGCCCAAACATGGGAGCTGGAGAGCTTGCTCTGCTGGTCTAGGTGCTGGCAGTCTAGTAGGCTAATCAGCTCAGCTACCATCAAATCCCCAAATCAGAGATTTCATGTGGCACACCCCAATATCTACACCATCTGTGAACAGCTCGAGCACATTAAAGGACTAGCCCTGAAAATCTACAGATGACTATTCTTAAAGCAATGTTTTAAAGAAAAGCTATCAACAAAAAGCATTTGTTTTCATAGTAGTGAAATTTTGTCCCTGAGCTTGGATATCAGAAGTGCTTAGATAAGAAAAAAAAACAACTTTTTTATTGCATCTTATAAAACAAAACTTAGGAAAGTATTTAAAGGATTTGTGTTATTCCTAAGCTATGTTACAATCTGGCTTCTTACAAAACCAACCTCACACACACATGCATCCTTGAAAGCAGTTTCATAACCAGCTCACACACACATATGCATATGCTGGACACTGTATCTTGCATTTATATTAGGATCTAACACTATCTCAGAAAATGTGTTTTGACTCTACATAGAGAGAAATTTATTATATCTCATATCCAACCAATACAGATCATATGGATATTCTCTTTTCTTTCTTTGTTTAAGAACTTAAAATTTTTCTTGTGTGATTTTTTTTTAATTTTTATAGGTAATGTTTCATAAGTATGAGTCCAGAAACAAAAACGTCTTCCCAGTGTCCTCTGGGTCAGAAGCATTAAGTAAACAATAAAAAAGAAAGGGAGAAAAGAAGAAAGGAAGAAAGAAGGAAAGAAAGGAAGAAAGAAAGAAAGAAAGAAAGAAAGAAAGAAAGAAAGAAAGAAAAGCAAACAGGACAGCTCATGGGTCCCAATTATCATCACAATAGCAATCATGCTTTCTGAAAGTCCATCATTACTCTAGCTAATGACTAATGAGTACTATGTAGATGACTTCTGCCTTGGTCCAGGAAACTCAGGACATTAAGAGAGGATATGACCATTAATCCCAGGAAATGCAGAGACCTCCTTTCATGGGATCACTGCTCAGGCAATCTTTTATTCAACTTAAGAGAAATGCTGATTTCTAAATCTATGTTGATTTTTTTTAATATTGGTGCAGGTTTCTTTTCTTTTCTCCTTTTTCTTTTTGTTAAAGGAACCTAAGTTAAAGGGAATAGACCCATTGTCCCTTTGTTTAATATACTGACAATCTTTTATTTGTACACCTGTTAAGGTCAGAGACATTTTGTCTGTTTCTTGTAAACTACAAATGGCTAAGCTACCCACTGAATAAATCCATTGTAAATTATGTTCAAACAATGAGAGACAAGTTGCCAATGTTATTAACATAAAATTTTAAAAACATGAATCACAATCATAGTATTATAATATGACCTTGTGTACTTAGAAATCATCACTGGAAAAAGAAATGCTATTCCTTTTTTATTTCAATTAGCATTTAAAATCATACAACATAATAGGCTTCATGATCACACACACACACACACACACACACACACACACACAAGATCTTTGCAAAAAGTACCATTCTACTATATAAAACTAATTTCAAATAAATATACAATTGAAACAAATTTTAGAAATAAAAATGGAGTGCTAATATCCCAATTGAAAATAGTTCATATATTGTATTTGTTGCCTTTTTAGTGTCTGCTTTCTAACTTCCCTATTGTGAGCATGTACTTTATAAAATTACACAATGTTACTTGTAGCCTCATAAAAATTGATACATTTGTACTGACCACAGAAAGATAATATTACTGAACTTCTCTGTTGATGCCAATGGCAATGGTTTTACCATGGGTGCCAGGCACTTAGTAGTTAATGCTATGAGCTAACTTTAATGAAATATACAGAATCATAGGTCATGAATTTTCACTTCTGCTGGGAACTATGATATGAAAATAAAACCTGAGATGAAACTTTGTTAAGCATTCTAGTATAAGGCCTGATAGTATTATAAAGCTATATAGAATTCATTTGTCAGATGTTTCTTTCCTTTTCTTAAAAGTTAAATTTTAAGGATGACATCTGTTTCCCTATTCTCATTGAAAGCAAGAGTAGGGTTGATGATATGCATTAGTTAACTCAGCAGTAGAGGAGTTGTCTAGTCTGCATATGGCCTTGCCTTTGATTTCCTCGTGTGTGTATATGCCCATACATGCACAGGTATAATCGAATAAGAATAACACTGTGTGCTAATGATAAGTAAAAGCCTTTTTCCAGGGTGAAGTACTTGGCATAATAACATTCGACAACAAGCACGGGCAGCATTTGGATAAAGGAATACCTAATTTCCTTTGCTCTCTTCAATCATTTATAATGAAAAGAATATTGTCTTAGGGATTTCCCTTCAAACTGGATCATCTTTCTTTGCAATTCTCAGTAGAGTCCATGTCATCTTCAATACAAGAGAAATGTAATTTAGGTTTTTTTTTTTTAAGGGGAGATTCTTCTAAATGCTTCATAAGAATCTTATGAGCTTTACCCTGATAATATATACTATGAAGACAATCTTGTAAGGACTCTAGATTCTACAGTTGGAAATATCCAGATTTTGAATGCAGAGGAAGATAAATGAATGAGATACGCTATTGCTTATGAAAATTATCACAGCTTACACTGCTAGGAAAATACAAACAGAACTACAATAGAAACATCTTCCTGGTAAGACTATAGATGTTACCTCCATCGTCAGTGCATTAAAGTATTCCCCTTTTTGGCTATAGAGAAAGTGATATGCTCAGGTTAAGTCAAATATTTATTATCATCTCATGGATGAACTAATTAACATTCTCATAGTTTGGGATAATTCTAACTATAGAAGATACTTTATTTAACATTTTATGCCAGAAGTGATGATATGTGCCCATAATTCTATAATTTGAAAGAATGAGACAGGAAGAATACACATTTGAGGGCATCCAAAGCTATATATAAGACCTTGTCTAATAGATGAATACATGTAGATAGATAGGTAGATAGATGATAAATACATAGATAGATAGATAGATAGATAGATAGATAGATACAGATAGATGAACATACAGTAAATGGTCACTAGTACCTAGAATCACTCAAACTCTATCTTCTGCAGTCTGACAGGCATGAGGGATTCAAGAAGAATCATCACAAGATGCAGTCTATAAAGATGTAAGCTTTCCATTTTGTTTCTATTTTCTTCTCCCTAGTTTTTCACAATATCTAGTCACACTCTAGGCTGAGACACTCAATCAATTGCTGTTATCTCAAACAGAGCTCAACAATCGCACTACTGATTACAGCAGTCTCAAAAACTCCTGGGAGAATGAACACCCATGTCTTGTCTAAACTAATTGTGTCAGGAGGATATGGTGTGACCTTTTTTCCTCCAGGCGGAGTCATCCTGGGCATTCTCTTCAGCCACTTCTGTCTGACACTCTGGGGAGAAAATATCATAAGATAAAAGGGCATAATCTAATCCACCAATTCTACCTGTTTTGAGTTAATTGCTTAAGTTTATAAACAAATGCATTGATCCATTTTCTTCTGAATCATAACTCAGTCCTATACCCTGCTATTGAGCCTCTCCATAAAATTACTTAACAGGCAGAGCTGTCTTTAATAAATTAGTGGAACAAAAACTACTGTCAAAATACCATGGATGGCAATACCTCAGGCAGACATTTGCCATAAAATATAATTTTCAACAACCAGGAAAATATCTTTAAAATGTTCTTCAAATATTAAAATATAGAAATACAACTGTCAGAATCACTGGTATTCTCTGTGCATTTTCTGATGTATACAAATTGTACTCATGTATGGGAAATACCTTACCAGGGCCCAGAATATACTCTATGTTAGAATGTACTGTTACTGGCAGAAGAGCTATAAATGCTATAAAGAATCCACATATCTTTAGGGTAATGTTGATAATAGTGATTATAATTTATTTATCTAAGCACTTGTGAAGTATGTAATCAGCTTCTCAACACTACTTTATCCCAATCAGACACCCAACATCTCAATTCTTCAATCATTTTTCAGCCGACTTTGACAGAAATGAGCATGATTAAGAGATTTATTCAAAATTCACGAGTACCAGAGACATCCAGGACTGAATAGTGAACATTCGCTAGCAGTGTCGGAACAGCACTCCTGAGGCTGACTGCTTCTTAGCTCCATTTAAGGAGGCTGCCTGTCTGGAGAAGAAACTGACTGGAATCTCTCTCTCTCTCTCTCCCTCTCTCTCTCTCTCTCTCTCTCTCTCTCTCTCTCTCTCTCTCTCTCTCTCTCTCTCTGCTTTCTGCTTCTGTTTTAAGATGTGAGGGCCACACAGTTCACTTCCAACTCTACCTACTAGGTCTGCCAAATGCTGCCAGGTTGTCTCAGCCATTTTGGACCTTAGAGTTCTGAGACTGTTTAAATCTAAATAAACCCTTCCTGACAGAGAGAGAGAGAGAGAGAGAGAGAGAGAGAGAGAGAGAGAGAGAGAGAGAGAGAGAAGAAGAAGAAGAAGAAGAAGAAGAAGAAGAAGAAAAGAGAGAGAAAGATAATGATGAAGAAAGAATGAAAGAAAGAAAAACAAAGAAAGTTACAGATATGTTTGAAACAAATACATTGCTGATTTACCTTGTTGCTAAGTAACATTGGCCCTTTAAAAATTGCTCTCTCTCTCTCTCTCTCTCTCTCTCTCTCTCTCTCTCTCTCCCTCCCTCCCTCCCTTCCTCTCCCTCTTTCTCTCCTCTCCATCCCCCTTTCTCTCCTCTCCCTTTCCCTTTTTCTCTCTTCTACTTCTTTCTCTCCTCTCCATCTGCCTCTCCCTTTCTCCTCTCCCTCTCCTACCATGCACATATACAAAGAAGGATACTCGTGCGACTTAATCTTTATCCTGATTGTTTATTAATTTTCTTCATCCTCTCTTGAAACCACCATAGCTTTTTGAGTTAAGTGGCAGTTAAGCCCATGACTCTTAAACAATATAGTGACCAGCACACACAATGAGTGTTTACTAAGCATTCATTGAATTGAAATATTTTTATGGCAACGTTTGGGTCAGGGAAGATTACTGAGCATTTCAGAGCTCTTGTGTTTTTAGAGGAGCAGGGTTTAGCACTCAAAGCGTACGTGATGCCTCACAAGCACTGGTAAATTAACTCTAGCAAATCTGGTGCTATCTTCTGTCCTATATGGGCAACAAGTATACACATAGTACATATAAATACATGCAAGCAAGTACTCATACTAATAAAAAATAGAGTAAAGAGAAATAAAATTTAGATGTTGTTGGAAATAACTGCTTAATTTCAGTCTGCCAGAAGGATGGCTTTACAGTTTAAAATGCAACTGTAATTCTTTATTTATTTCCTTCTTTTAGTCTATTAAAAATGTTAGGTTTCCTTTTGATGCCAATTTTGAGGAGAAAAATTGGAGTACGTTTTATTCTTACTCACTGCATTTTATAAAATGACTTCATCAAGAAGAAAGAAGTGATAAGGGCATCTCTCTATGGAAGAAAGGTGACCTTCCTTAATGAAAACATTGAGATTCAGAATACAGATCTCTCAGTTCAGTGCACTGGCTACAATTGTAGAGACTTTCTTACTCAAAATAATCTTTCAAATGCTTTTTCCCTTCTCAGTACAGAGGCAAAGTCTTTCTGTGGCTTTATATAGAATGCTGTCATCAGATTGGAAGGATATGAAGGTCTCATAATATCTGATGAAGAAATTAATTATTTTCTAAGTGAAAACGTCCTATGAATTATACCAGAACTACATTTGTGACTATAGGTAAAGGCATATCTCAATAAAACACATATTTTGACATTTACTTGTCTGATTCATTGGCCAAACTCTGACTTTGACCTATGTATATATGGGGCTTCTAAAACTCCAGCCCATATATACATGTATTTTTCTGATGCTTTTAATGAGAATATTTCCCATAGGTTCCAGATGTTAGAGCATTGGGTCCCTAATTGATGGTGCAATTTGGGGACATTAGGGAGGTGAAGTCATTGCAGAGGGAGAATGCCACTGGAGGAAGGTTTAACTACTTAATGCCCACTGTTACTTCTACTCCATTCTTTCTGCCTTGTGCTTATGCTTGAGAATGTGAGCTCTCATCTCGCTGCTATAGAAACCATGCTGGTCTGTCACCATTCCATACTGCCATGGTAGACTTATAACCCTCTGGTACCATAAGCCCAACAAACTTCTCCATGTATGCCTTAGTCATGCTATTTTATCACACTGTCAGAAAAGTAACTAGTACTTCACTCATTGCTGTATTGGGAGTACATTCACATGCTGTGTAACCTTATTGCTCATTGTGAGCACAATCCTACAATATATAACATTAGAGGACATACCAGCCTCCATTAAATAATATGTACAAAGAGTTAAATGATGCTTAGTATGACTGGAGAGAGTTAATATACTGGTGGCCACACAAGTTAATTTTAATTTCTCTGATCATATAGTGCACCAAAGTGTTTACTGTCTTGAATAAATATGCAACATACATAAATATTTTTAATTACGTAGTTAATATTCTTTCCTATATTTGAATTATTCTTCCTATTATCCATGTCTTACAGATCAAGGAGAATAATGTTATACAAGTATCATTAAATCCTGATATTTTTTCTTTGCTTTCAACTGAAAAAATATGCAGACCCCCAAATAAGCACAGTACAATCCAGAATCAGATATAAAGATCAGTTTGGATATATCAATTCCATCAGAGAAAACAAGAGAAAGTTCATCATTCAGACTTTGATCAGTAACAATGAGTGAGATGAAAAGTGAACACCATTCTAGCAGTCATCACTGAGACTGTATGCTTTCACGCAAGATCATGTTTCTGCAGTGGCCATTGAGGCCATTTTCTCTGGTGTTTATAGTGGAAATAATTTTTGAAGAGTAAAACCAAACAAGATTCAGGATAAAGTGAAGCTGAGAAGTAGAAGATATTATGGGAATAGAGAAGTGAGGCTAGGAGGAAAACCTTGAGTAGCGTAAGTCAGTGGGCTATTGTATACTCAACAGTGTGTTGCAGGGTGAGAATGGAACATGTTATTCAAAGGGGTCTGTAGCATGAAGCTCAAGGAAGGTTTTCTAAGTTAGTGTAAGAGATTTTGACTATGGAAAAACAAAACAGAACAAAGAAGGTGCTGAAAGATGTTGTCCACAGAATTAGAATACTGTAATTAGTGTTGTGTAAAGAGTGCTTTGTCTGCAACACAGGAAAATGGTACAGCAGTACAATGAACTGTTTCATGTACCAGGATTGTTTTGCTCTAACAACCTATATGGGCCTTCCAGACGTGAACAGTATACATGTTATAAGCAATGTAAGCAGCATAGGCACCAAGGTCCTTCCTGATGGTGTCTACTACTTTTTTTGTTCTTGTTGTTATTCCAAGAGACAGGTCAGATATTTGATTCTCTAGGTCAGAAGACCTCATAAAGGCACAGGAAATTTAGAGGATTCAGGACACTCATTCATGTGACTTATGGTTTCACCTAATATCTGTAATTTAAAATATCAAGAAACCGAGAGTCAGTGGACCATATGGAACCAACTGCACACTGGACGGAAACATGTTTAGAGAGCTTTAACATATCTGCAGCTGAGTTTTGATATATAGTCCCACATCACATAAACATGTTTCTTACCACATAAAATAGCATGTCTGGGTGATGAACTAGTGGGTGACAATGCAAATTAAGTTTTCCTTAAGATCGATAGGCAGCGATATTACTGTAGAGTTATATGAATATCTTGGCTAAAGATAGATATTTGAATATCAACATGGTATAAACAGCTGCCTACTACATGGGATTTAGGTGAGCTCCCAAGATAAGGAGTGTGAGCTGTCTTCCTATACAATCATAATCATCAGCAGAGCTAACATAGAACCTACAACAGCACCTCGAAAATTAGAACAAATCTGGAAAATACTCATGCCTCCATTTTAAGAGAAGGAGCCAGGCGGTGGTGGTGGTGCACACCTTTAATCCCAGCACTTGAGAGGCAGAGGCAGGCAGATTTCTGAGTTCAAGGCCAGTCTGGTCTACAGAGTGAGTTCCAGGACAGCCAGGGCTATACAGAGAAACCCTGTCGAGAGAGAGAGAGAGAGAGAGAGAGAGAGAGAGAGAGAGAGAGAGAGAGAGAGAGAGAGAGAACTAAGATCAATTTCATTGATTCCCTTAAAGTATATTCTTTTCTTCATGTAATATGTATATATTTATTATAGGTTAATATACTTATTTTGACACTCTTGTAGGAGTTAGAAATTAGTAATTTTCAAAATTGTGAATCTGGAGTTGTAATGGTTATTTTGGTTGTCAACTTGATTACATTTAGGATAAACTACAATCCCATTCTCAGCGGGCCATTGTTGTTTAGTTCACCTTCAGATTGAAAGTCATTCCAATAATATATATATATATATATATATATATATATATATATATATATTCTGTGCTCTATAGAATCCTGACTAATATAATGGTAAAGGATTTATGTCATAAATAACACTGAAATATGCATGAATCAGCCACAACTATGCCTTATTCAAATAATGCCAGGGTGAAATCTTGAAGTCTAACCGTTTGAAGTGCTTTTCATGTCTTTTGCCCAAACCCCCAACATATACACATATTCATGTCACTATATTTTTACTCTTTCCAATATTCTTTTCCAATATTCCAGTATGCAAAATTGAAGTTGTTTTGAATATTGAGCAATCCTCAAGGGCATAAAAGTTTCTGAAGATGAAAAATAAGCAGAATTAATTTTGACATGAGGGGGTTACACACGTATGAGGGTTTACAGGATATTGTTCCTCTCTTTCATTCTTTTCCTCTGAACCTGAGTTCAGCTATGAATGGCATAGACCTCCGTGTTAATTGAAGCATGAATACTCTTTATCTTTCCCTCGAAGCTTCTATAAAACTCAATGTGGGGCCGGGCAGTGGTAATCCCAGCACTTGGGAGGCAGAGGCAGGTGGATTTCTGAGTTCGAGGCCAGCGTGGTCTACAGAGTGAGTTCCAGGACAGCCAGGGCTCTACAGAGAAACCCTGTCTCGAAAAAAACCGAAAAAAAAAAACTCAATGTGGCCACCCTGCATGTAAAAGGTTTAGCCATTTCACAGTTCTTTTATTAGCCAGTGGTACTGCATCCCTACAGTATCCTTCATGTTTAAGGTCTTAGTAGTCCGAATTTCTCTGATGATTCTTCTCATAAATAAAATTAAATAAAAAAAATAATAGCATGCCCCAGGTGTCTTTTTTTCCCTGGAAAAACATGGTTTGAGTCTTGGCAAAATTGTGAACTTGAGTAAGATAGTGATTTCTACTCCTATATTCCTAGCACTAAATGCCTTGAAAACCATCGTCACAGTGCTAAACATTAATAGCAAATGACTTTCTTTGAACCAAAAATAAAACTAATTGTGAATCTTGGCTTGCACCCTATTTACCTATGAGAGTAAATTTAATAAAATACATTGTATTGGCATAAAACCTTTGGCTAAAACTTATAAACTGAATTAAGCACATCACAGTTTTCTTCATTGAAAAGTAATTTTGACATCAGCTTTTATTCACCTCTTCAAAAGAAGAAACTTTAATTTATATTTTTCGATGCAAACACAAAGAAATTTGACTACAATACGTTTATTCCAATGATTGCATTTCACCTTTACAGAGCAGCAGAGGCAGATTCATTGCTATACCCTACATTGCTAGTGAATTACATTGTGATAGTCTTTATTTATGGCTGAAATTCCAAAGAGGAAACATTTATGTTTTGAAAGAAAAATAAATTACATTGCTACTATAGATGTTTTTAACTGATTAAAAAATAAATATTGATGTGACTCTTTGAGGATTATGGACACATTTTTTTTCTAGCTCAAACCATATAGGCTTTCATATTTTCCCTATTGAACTTACTGAAAAATTATAATGAAAACCATGAACTGCGTACTTAGGATCACTGAGGCAACATAGTATTGGATGCTTTATGGTAAACAGTTTCTGAGATAAGCTACCATTTTGAGTTATTCATGAAATTTCTCTGCTAAAATGTTTAGGTTGCATACACCACTACTGTGCAAAGGTTGGGGCAGGCTCATTGCACTTATAAACTCTATCTTCATTTTAAAATTCCCATATAGTGCATGTGAAATAATTGTGTTAGGACAAAGGTAAGGCATGGGAAACAAAGAATTCTAATGTACCTATATTCCCATGCTCAAAATATGAATATAGAATGCTTCAGTAATAAAAAAGTGAACTATTTTCAAATATGCTGATGAATTGTAAAATGTAATTGTGGCATTGCAGAAATAAATTCAATATGTGAGTGTCAGTAGAGAAGGGAGTGTCCATGCCAAAGAAAAACTAACCAGCAGCCTCAATTAACCCAGACCCCTAGATCTCTCAAACACTCGACCACCCACCAGGCAGCATACACCAGCTGATATGAGGCCCACAACACACATATAGCAGATGACTGCTGGGTCTGGGTTCAATCAGGAATGATGCACCTAACCCTCAAGAGACTGGATGCCCTAGGAAATTTAGAGAAGAGGTGGGGAGGGGGAGGGGGTAGAGATATCCTCATAGAGACAGGGGAATGGGGTGGAAGTATGGAATGTGGAACAGTCAAAGGGTGGACAGGGAGGTGGTGGGAATAAAATTTGGAGTGTAAAGAAAGGAAGAAATAAGAAAAAGAAACAAAGAAAGAAAAGAAAAGAAAAAAAGGAATATTTGAAAGTAAGAAGGCCAAAGCTAAAAATAAAGAATGATTCTAAGTACATAAATTCTGACACTTGATCTGGAGTACAAGTTTTCTGATAAAGACTCACACACACACACACACACACACACACATACACACACACACACACACACACACACATATATATATATATATATGTATGTATACATATACATATGTGTATGTATATATGTATATGTATACATACATATATTTTTGAGATATATACATATATATATCATCATAGTAATTGTAGAACTTTCAAAATATTTTCTTATATATATATATATACATGTGTGTATATATGTTGTAATTATATATGTTTCACAAGTTTTATGATATAGAAAATCAATGATAAATAGATAAAATATTGATTTCACATGGTATTAAAAACTGACTTAAAAAACTAGGCCTTCCTTTCTTGATTCAGAAATTGTAGTTCAAATGGCTTTATTTTTGTCAAGTTACCCATAGATCATGGCCAAAATCAGGATTTCTCTTCTCTTAATCCAGTCCATATATCATGAATTTGTACTGAATTATTATACTAGTTATTCATAATGTCCATGTGCTGTATAGAGTCTGATCCCTATTAGTGCCAGAAACATTAGATTTGTGATTTTTTCTTTTTCTTTTTTTCATGTCCTCAAAGCAAAAGTGAGGAAGTACTCATGCTGGAGTCCATGGTTCTAATTCAGCCAAGAGTTATGCCAATGTCTATGCCCATGTTGCCACCAAAGACCATGTGTACGTTCATGATCTTTGCTGCAACAGGAAGGCATGTTGTTGTCCAGGTGCCATACCTTCCTCTGGGGCCATATTGATGTGAGTGGCCTGCTGAGGCCATGTTCATGTCTGTCATGCATGCTGCTACAAGAACTGGTTGAAACCTATGGGCCAGACTGCCATATTGGTGTCTATGGACTATACCCTGGAGGCCATGTTAATGTTCATGGTCCATGCTGCTGCCAAGGGCCATGATGGTTTCCATGGTCTTTGTTGTGGCAGAATGTCATGTTGTTGTCTGTGGTCTGTCCTGCCACTGGAGATCATTCTGAGGTCCATGTTACTGACTGATGCCAGTATCCATAGTTCATACTGTTACCAGAAACCATAGAAGTCTATCATATGTGCTCCAGCTAACTGTAAAGGAAAAGGAGCTAATTTTGCAGTGGTATGGATAAATGCAGACTCATAGTTGAGAAAATAAGTCATAGAAGGCTTCTGTGACAACCTTTACCTGGCATGCCACTTCCTCACCCCCACCCCCACCCCCACCCCCCACCTAGAAAGTAATTACCTAGACAGAAAGACATCAAAGAGAACTATTAAAAGTTGTGATAAGCATGAGCTGGGCATGTAGGTGTATACCTTTGCTCCCAGCACTCAGGAGCAAAGCAAGAGTATGTAAATGTGGTCTACAAAGAGAATTCTTGGGCATAGCCCATGCGGTTACACAGGAAATTCCCAGTCTTAGAAAAACAAAAACAACAACAACAAAACCAAGTGTGGTAAAGATGCTGAAATGTAGCTCTCCACAATTGATGGGTGAAGAATAACTCAGTTTGCTTTAAGAAGCTGGCCACTGGGAGTTTGACCATGATCCAGTGATTATATGGGCAATAAAAATTGAACTTGTGCATTTTTGTTTGTCTTTTGCCTTTTTTTCCTTTTTCTTGTGGGCAAGAGTGGAGGTCTGGGTAGGAGTAGGTCACAGGCAAAGAGGCAGACCTAGGAAGACTGGGAGTGTAATCAGGTACATTATATGAAACTTCCAAATAATCAATACAAAATGTTATGTTGAAAAAGTACACTATTTTGAAGTAAAATTTGGCAAAGCAATATTATTTGTCTGTAACACCATATATGAAATGTACTTCAAACCAAGAAAAAGGTTTCTCATTGATAGTCTTTAATAAATGTTTATCCTCTGTTAAAACAGAAATAGGAAAAGAACAAATAAGTAGAATATACCACATTTATTCATCTGAAATTTATTAAAATAACTTATATTTAGTTTTTGGTGGAAGAATAGAGAAAAGTGCTCATGAAGTCAACAAAGAGTGTATATATAATTTACCTATACATTTTAATATACTTGAGAATGAGGCCTTTCCTAATAATGGAACAGTTCCTGTTAATGGAACAGTTACACATAAGTCTTATCAATGAAAAGAATTGTTGACCCTTTATGATATTTTGGGATTTCTGTGTGATCATTCTTCACTCCCACCCTTAGTCTTAAGAACAACATGTCCAACACAGCATTCATGCATTGGTCTATGTGTTCATGTTTTCTTTAGTATAGTACTATATGATGTCTATAGTCTAATACTATGTTATATTATAGCATTTTCCTATGTTTTGCTAGAATTCACTCTAGCAGTCCAGTTATGCACTACAGTCATACTGTAATTGGCATTTGACAATGCCTACCAATACTCTTTAATGTATGAACCAGACCTTACCACATTACTATGATGCTGAGTACACCCTAAGGGTAAGGGTATACTAACTATCACACACTCTTCTATATTTGGGTAGAACTTGAGAAGATTCATATTTATTCACTAAGAATGATCCAGAGAACAAGTCCATCAATATGTATTCTTGTCAAACATATTATTCCAATTGGTTTGAGTGTTTTATGTAGTTGGAGGTATTAAAACTGCATGGTTATGAAGCCATTAGTATCTTGCTAATTGAGAAAACTTTGACTTTTGTTTGAGTCATTGACCCATGGCTAATTGTCTCCACTTTAAGTGATTCTATTTCTCTAAGAAATATATTTTAAATGAGAAGAAAAAAATCATATTCTAAGATTACCCAGATCTTTATCTTGGCTGACATCTATAAAATTTAATGACCCATGCAGAAAGTTCACCTGCTAGGTGTATATAGTTCATAATGAGTGAAAAGTACCCAAAGAAAGAAGTTCATCCGCATTCACTGAGCACCTCCAAACTCCAAAAGCAAGTAAAGCTGCCAGTGAGAATGACACACAAGAATGAGGACTTGAGTTTACTTCTCAATAATATTAATTTTGAGATTAGAAATGTACTTTATAGCATAGCAGGCATGGTATCACACACATTTACTCAAACATCTGGCAGGTAGGAGCAGCCTAGACAAGACTTTAAGGTAATCCTCCCTTAGAGGTTAGGAGATAGCCTGATATACATGAGGAAGAACCTCTCTTGAAAACAAAATCTTTTTTATCTTGATAATGGAGAGACAGTAAAAAAGCTCTTTCTTCCCAACTGGAGTCCTTCTCCAACATTGTAGAGGAACAGTTCTTTGAGATACTTAGCTGGGTTTTTTTAATTACTAAAGAATTTGGCAGGGGAGAGGGGTAGATTAAGACTCAGGAGAAAATAATAACTGATGGATTTTTTTATTCCAAAAGACTGTTCTCATGTTCTTGTTCTTTCCACTCTTTTCAAAGATTTAAAACAATCACAAACCAAGCAATTTCTTGAATTATGAGTTGGAAGAAATTATCCTAATAGGTATTGTCATTGAGTGAGGTTATAGAAAGTCATCAGAGAAGACTTCCCACACCCTCAGAGACAAAAAAAAAAAAAAGGATATAAAACCTGATGAAACTCCATATTGCTTGGTCCTCAGGCTTGTAGGATTTTTAGCTATATAATCAATCCAATCATCAACCCAAAACTGACTGAATATTTCTGCAGCAATCCCTCTTTTGCTTATTTTTCAAACAAACTTTGTGAGATAGACTCTTATTCATCCTCAACCACAATAAGATTTAACCACCAAACAATAACAACAGCAATAGCAATAACAACAAAAAATAATGCTACTGGGTTTTTAGACAAAATCTTAGCAAAAATAAATCTTTCTAATTTTTATTTTGTTTCCTTTTTCAGGTGCTGCCCAATGGACAGTCAGGATACAATAATCACCATACATGACTTTATTGATTGCTTTTGCTTCCTTGTTTTGAGACAGGCTCACCCTTATAGACCCTGATTGCACTGAACTGCAGTTTTCCTCCTGCCCATGTCTAGCACAGACATCATAGATGAGCACTAATATATAGAGCATGCATATCCTTATTAAACTAGCAGGTAAGTAATGTGAATCAGTTTTTCTTCTTTACTCTGTTACAAAATACCATAGTTTTTTAAATAAAATGTAAAATATAAAACAATCTTATTATTTAATTTCTGTGATGTTAAAATATCTCACTTTTAACTACTATGTCAACATATTCATGTTTACTCCAAGGAAACTCCATACTCACACTGTGAAAAAGATGTTATCATTGTTCACATAAAATTGAGATTGAAAATTGGAATGACTTTTCCAACATTGGAAAGATGTTAGAAGATGGTGTCTTTTAATAGAGACATTACCTGTTCTCAGTCTTTCCTACTCTCATGCCTGTGTGTAGGTAAGGAAATATTTCCTATAAATAGGATCATTTTGAGAGCTCACTGAAAAACTAAGGGTGGATTCGTCAGGTAATGTGTGCTACTCAGAGCAGGAGAGCTTAATGCTACTTTCTTTGTTGCCCTTTCTCTTTTGTAAGCCTAACCATGACCCTGCATCTTCACTTCAGAAAACCTTCCTACTCTTAAGTTTCATTAAGATGCTACTTGAGCCTCTCAAGTTCTGTTTTGTTATTCTACATGTGTCAAATGAAGGGAAATAGATAATGAAACAAATGTGTGTATATGACTGAATAGTTCAACCAGGCAGAATGGAGGGAAAACCCAGGACACATTCTTGTTTTGTGCAGTGATATTTCATATCACTAAATGAACAAAAGTTGGGTTGACTTTGTTCACGTTCAAGGAACTTTTAGCCATTTATTTTCTGGAACAGAGATAAAGCCTGAATATAGAAATATACCCCCCAAATATACATATTTTTTGATGTATAAAATCTGTATTGTTGCAAACATTGCTTATCAATATCCTTTTATGCATCTTTCAGAAAAAGATTTAGAACTAAAGGCTCTGCCCAGAATATATGCAAGAGAAATAAGAGAATTTATTATCATCTCATTGGGTCTCAAATACAATATTCCTTATAGAAAGCCAAGGATAGTGAGGTTTATCTAAAAGAAAATATTTGAGAGATGAGAAGAACATATATTGTGAGTAATGAAATCAGCTGTTTACTCCACTCATCTGTATCTGATGATCCTTCAAAATGCAAGCAGAAGTTCAGAGAAGGTTAATTTCACGAATTAACCATTTGGGAGGGGAATGAACCCACAATGCCAACCACCAGGAGTTGTCAATATTTTGACAAACTAATGCTTCAAGATGCCAACTACATCCAGTGAAATAAAATCCTTATGCCCTGGGCCCCATTGAACAATGACAGAAAATGTGTTAAATCTTTCCGGACAGTTCCTAATCTGAGCATCTCCCGGAGAGCCAGCACTCTGATAGGAGACAGCATCTCCTTGACAGTATGAAACAGGAAGACATAGAGCTGGGTGAGCTGGGCAATGCCTTCCTCTGCTGTCAGATGGGCAGAGATGTCGGAGATTTCTATAAGAAGGCTGCAGTTCTTCAACTATTTTCTGTCACTCCTTTGCAGCATCCCATAATTAAATCAGGAGAGTTGGAGGAATGGCTTTGAGCAAGCAAAAGAACAAGTCCATTTTTTGTATCCTTGAAATGTTGTGACTACTCTTCTGGTTCTCTTAGGAATGACAGGCAGGTCTCTGTTATTTCAGTTTCTCCCATGTTCCCACACTGTCTGGCTACATATATCTTCTGTAATGATCATATTCAGGAAGGGAGGCATAGATCTAGAATTATTTTTAATTCAAATAAAATTTAGAACCAGGAAACATTCAAGAACTTGGCGATTTGGATTTCTCATTGGATTAATTTCCTCTAAGATGTATGAAAATGCAAAGACCACGATGTGCAAGAATGCATGTTTGCACATGGACACACATCTGCTAATGTTTATGTATGATTATATGGAATTAGTGTGTGTTCAGATAAAGTATATACAGATATGAATTAAGTATAGAACAAGTAAATATTCTGAACTGCCAGCTTCCTTTTAGATTCAGACATGTTATAATTTTAATTTTGCAAACAATATAAAATCACAATCAAAATTTAAAATTAATGATGCATATTTTTTGGCAAAACACAGTGAAGTAGGGAACATAAAGGTGACTTCATTTTATTAAGAGTATTTTTGTAGACTGTGGATTAATTAATTTAAATTAGTCCTCAACTCATGGTTCAAAAAGAAAAACAAAAATGTCAATTGTATAAGAGTGCCAGATCCACTACAAAAGGCCTGTAATAAATAAGATGACTTTATTTTTGTATTCTCCTCCTGCGGCTGCTGTTGGGGAAGATGACAGCCTAATCATGCCTGCCCAGCACCGGGCTGTGAGTTTACATTACACGGCATGTGTTCTGTCATTACTGCACGGTTTGGGGAGGATAATGGTTTTGTCTAAACTGTACCACAGGCAGAGAGCGTTCCTGAAAGTCACTCTGCAACTCACAAAGGAGATTTTCTGCATGTTTTAAAATGTGCTGGAGGTTTAAATGTGAAATGATTAGTTGCTAGAGGGCAGAGAGAAGACATAAAAAATCTTGTCCTCTTTAACAATAACACAGCAACTGCTGATATATATATATATTCATGTTTATTTACATAACAATGAATTAATATATTTTCAATGAATGAACAGTGATCAGTGGATGCCCCTAAGACAGAGACAAATCCATTAAAATTCACATAAATTTAGAAAAGGAGGTGGAGAGGAGAGAGGAGACTGTGATAGGAATTACATTATTGCCAAACATTAGGCAGAGAGAGCCCGAACTGGAGATCTCTATTGTGTCCCTTCACCCAGGACTCTAGAAATGCCAGTCGAAGAAGGGGAGGTAGAATTGTAGGAGGGGGAGTTGTGGAGGATACCAGGAGAACAACGTCCACAGAACCAACTAAGTAGTGCTCTTTGGGGCTCACAGAGACTGAAGGGAACATCAGTGAGCATGCGTGAGGTTGTGCTAGGTACTCTGCGTATATGTTGTGGGCGTCAGCTTTGTCTTTTGTCGGACTCCTAACAGTAGGAGTGAAGGTGTCTCTTACTCTTTTACCTGTGCTTGGGACCCTCTTCCTGCAACTGCATTGCCTTGCCCAGCCTTGATATGAGGGTTTGTGTGTAGTCTTAGTGTATCTTCTTAGGCTGTGTAGAGTTGAGTGCCTTGGTAGGCCTGCTCTTTTTCTGAAAGGAAATGGAGGAATAGATCTGAGGGAGAAATACACAGGGGGAAGGAGAGGGCTGGGTAACTGTGAAGGGTGGAGGGAGAGAAAACTGCTTGGGATGTAATGTTTGAGAGGAAAATACAAACAAAAAAACAAAACGATAAAAAAGAGGACAGAAAGTTGACAGGAAAAAATGGTGGTGGAGTGTAGATACGGGCTTGGAGGAGAGTGAATAGATGGTAAACCGATCAAAACATACTATATGTATGTATGAAATCCTTTAACAATGAAAAAGCAATTCTAAAGAAGAAGAAAAATAAGTCACTAAATTCCAAAAGCAATAGTAGGTTTGCTTTAGAGAAATATTGCAATGGAGAGAGAACTAAAACTTACTTAAATAATGAAAGTCATTGATGACAGCCTAACACTCACGTGTTGGAAAATAGTCCTGAAATGTTAGAGGTGACTGGTGTAGAGATGGGGCAGGGAGCTAGGACACTATTTTTTAAAACCACTACGACTTGAATATCTCAGTCCTTTACTAAACATGAGCATTCACAGCCTTGCCCTAGGGACAGGAAACTGACTGCCTTGATGAAAAACAAAATGAAATAAGACAAAAACACTTAAGACGTGCATAAGGATGCCAAACGTGTGTCCTTGAATATTCACCCTTGGCCAATAGATTTCCCCCATGCAGTCGGCTGCTGAAGCACAGGGCCGCCTTTGAGCTGACTACACACTTTCCCTCCCAGCATGGAAAGGAATGCAGAGCTTGACTCTTTTGCCTTATGAGGGCAATTTATTTTGACAGCTTCCTCAACTCCTTCCCATCTCAAAGTTGTCAAACATCCAAGAAGCTACAGATTGAACTCTTAAGCATCCAAAAAACCCCAACCGTTGCAACTGAAAGCGGAAATGTGGGAACAAGCATCAAAGACAGCAGAGCAGTTACTGTCTTGGTGCTTTCTGACAAAAGCCAAGTGTTCGAACCTGAACGTGGTCTTTATTTAGACTTTGGTGCTCTCCACTCCCTTCTCCATTTGCCACTTTACACGTATCCCTCTTTGCCCTACATTTACTATTGTGGGACTTAATTCATTTATTCTCTAAACTTGTACATTAACTTCCCCATGTATGGTCTCTCTCAGGAGCTCTGGAACCGTTCCTTCATCCTCCGGGAACATAAGTCAACTGTCTTATTTCCACCTACCCACACGCCCCTCTTTCTGCCACATCTTCAACCTCTCCCCTTGTCATATACCAGAAATCTGTCCTGTCGGGGAAGGAAACTGCATTGTGCTGCCATTGACCTAGACTGAAGCTCGCTGTACATAAGTAAATAAATAAGTACACTGAGAGTGAAACTCATCATTCATTGATAGGGCTTTGTTAAGGGTGCGGCTCATCCCATCACACTATTTACACAGACATCTGAAAGAAACCCAGCTCATCTATATTCATCCAATGAACGTGTCCTTCCTGAGAATTCTTGTCTGTCTGCCTGCCTTTCTTTCCATTTTCCCTTGCTTGTTTTTATTTAAGAGGCTTTAAAAGGTATAGCCAGGATCCGCTTGCAGAGGAAGGCGCCATCTTGCCTCGGGTCACTGCAGGCAGAAGGCAGCTGGGGCCAGGTGCGTGGACAGAGTCCTAGCCTAACTTCAACTACCCCATCAGGCTCTTGCCTGCACACAGAGACAGAACACCTCAGCAGCGGGAGGTCTGTGCACCTACAGCTTGGCTCTCGCCAACCGCTGGGGTCCAGCTCGACAGCTTGCAGAAGAGGGCACCATCTTGCCTCGGGGCACTGCGGGCAGCTGGCAGCTGAGGCCAGGTGCATGGCCAGAGTTTTAACCTAACATCGACTACCCCGTCAGGCCCTTGCCTGCACCCAGATCCAGAGCACCTCGGCGGCGGGAGGTCTGTGCACCAACAGCATAGAGGTGCACCCAGAGCCAGATCAGCTCGGCGGGCAGTATCTGCACCGACCTGGGTGGGCACCAACTTGCTCAGGGGTCTGTGCCTGGAGTACAGCCGGAGGCTGACATCTTCCCTCAGGGCACCACAGACAGCTAACCAGACAGAGCCCTGTGGACTGGGAGCGCCACCATCTAGGCTCCGCTAGAGCTGAGGAGGTAATTCAGAGCCCAGTAGCAGAAATCCTCCTGGTCTCCAACTCGGGAGCATGGACGCCCTCTATGACAGCAGCGCCAAACCCCAGGCTCACAGGAGCTTCAAACATCAACCAGTAACAGCAAGACCAACTAACTCCAGAGATAAACAGATGGCAAAAGGCAAATGTAGGAACATTACTAACAGAAATCAAGGCAATATGGCAGCATCTGAACCCAATTATCCAACCACAGCAAGTCCTGGATACCCCAACACACCAGAAAAACAAGAGTTGGATTTAAAAGCACTGGTCATGATGCTGCTAGAGGAACACAAAAAAGATATGAACAAATCTCTTAAAGAAATGCAGGGCAACATGAATAGGGTAGAAGCCCTTACAAAAATCACATAAAGAATACCAGGAGAATATGGATCAACAGGCAGAAGCCAATAAAGAGGAAATGAAAAAAAATCACTTAAAGAAATGTAGGAGAAATTGAGTCAACAGGCAGAGGTCATGAAAGAGGAAACACAAAAATCTATTAAGGAATTGCAAGAAAACACAAACAAACAAGTGAAGGAACTGATAAAACCATCCAAGATCTAAACACAGAGGTAGAAACAACTAAGAAATCACAAAGGGAGACAATTTTGGAGATAGAAAACCTTGGGAAGAAATCAGGGGTCGTAGATGCAAACATCAACAACAGAATACAAGAGATAGAGATAAGAATCTCAGATGCTGAAGATAACATAGTAACCATTGACTCCACAGTCAAAGAAAACACAAAATCCAAAAGGCTTGTAACCCAAAACATCCAGGAAATCCAAGACACAATGAGAAGACCAAACCTAAGGATTATAGGGATTGATGAGAGTGAAGATTTACAACTTAATGGGCCAGCAAATATCTTTAACAAAATTGATCCACTCTTATTTCCTTATACTAAGCTCAATTCCAAGTGGATCAAGGACCTCCACATTAAACCAGACACACTAAAATTAATAGAAAAGAAACTGGGGAAGACCCTTGAGGATATTGGCTCAGGGGAAAATTTCCTGAACAGAACACTGATAACTTATGCAATAAGATCAAGAATAAACAAATGGGACCTTACAAAATTACAAAGTTTCTGCAAAGCAAACGATACTGTCAAAAGGACAAATCGGCAACCAACAAATTGGGAAAAGATCTTCACCAACCCTACATCTGACAGAGGGCTAATATCCAATGTATACAAAGAATTCAAGAAGTTAGACCCCAGAAAACCAAATAACCCTATCAAAAATGGGGTACAGAACTAAACAAAGACTTTTCACCTGAAGAAATTCGGATGGCTAAGAAACACCTTAAAAAATGTTCAACATCATTAGTCATTAGAGAAATGCAAATCAAAACAACCCTGAGATTTCACCTCATACCAGTTAGAATGGCTAAGATTAAAAACTCAGGAAACAGCAGGTGTTGGCAAGGATGTGAAGAAAGAGTAACACTCCTTCACTGCTGGTGGGACTACAAACTGGTACAACCACTCTAGAAATCAGTCTGGTGGTTCCTCAGAAAACTGGACAGGATACTTCTGCAGGACCCAGCCATACCACTCCTGTGCATATACCCAGAAGATTCCCCAGCATGCAATAAGGATACATGCTCCACTATGTTCATAGCAGCCTTATTTATAATAGCCAGAAGCTGGAAAGAACCCAGATGTTCCTCAAGGGAAGAATGGATACAAGAAATGTGGTATATATACACAATGGGGTACTATTCAGCCATTAGAAACAATGAATTCATGAAATTCTTAGAGAAATGGATGGAGCTGGAGAACATCATACTAAGTGAGGTAACCCAGTCTCAAGAGAATACCCATTGTATGCACTCACAGATAAGTGGATATTAGCCTAGAATCTTGGGACACCAAATACACAATCCATATACCAAATGATGTCCGACAAGAAGGAAGGAGTGGACCCTAATTCTGGAAAGGCTCAAAGCATCAGTGTAGGGGAATACCAGTACAGGGAAGTTGGAAAGGGTGGATGGGGGAACACAGGGAGGGAAAAGGGCATGTGGGACCTTTGGGGGTCAGGGAACCAGATAAAGGAAATGAAATGTAAATATAGAATATATCCAATAAAAAATAAAATAAAAGGCATAGCCAATGTGAGAGACTATTATCTTAAGGAAAGTATACAAGTTAGTGAACCTGATAAACATTTCATACTCTAGCTTTTCTTTGTTTTCCTTCTCATTTTCCATTTTATTCCACAGAATTTTCTGTATATTAGTTCTTCTACTGTTACTGATATTTATTATTATCAACATCAATATATAGTTATAATAATTATTATTTAGCTACTTGCTGACGGTATTGTTTTTTCTTTTAGCCAGTTATTTATCTGGTATTCCTTAAATGTCAGGCTTAGTTTTGGCTGCATTGCATATCACATCATTTAACTCCTCCTTTATAAGGAGTTCTCTCTACAGAAACAGCTAGAGCCACTTTTCTATGTTGACCACTACACTTATCTCTGTCTTGCAGAAAAGAACCATAATAAAACATGGGGCTTGAGCAATTATCTATCCTAAGTCTTTATAGTAAATGAATGGGGAAACCACTCTAAGGTAAATTTGATGATTTCTGGCAAATGTCACAAAAAATACAAAACACTTTGTATTGTTTTTGAGTAAGATGCTCTGTGTTGTTTTGTTATTGTAAACAGTGTGTGTGTGTGTGTGTGTGTGTGTGTGTGTATGCACGCACGCGTGCGCACGTGCATGCGAGAATCTGTCTGTGTGTGCATGCATGCATGTGCTTGTGTGTGATTATAGATTTGTACTGCATTTGTGCAGGAGCCCTCTAAGGCCAGAAAATCATGTGATTTCCCTAGACCTGTGAGCCACCATGTGTTGCTGGAGCCTAAATTCAGGAACTCTGGAAAAATAGTAAGTGTTCTTAAGCACAGAACCATCTCTTCAGTCCTGATTTTCATCTTAATAATGTCCTAAAGATTCTCCTGATGTCATGCCATTAAGAGGCTTTTCTAAATTATCAAGTTAATAGGCTAGTATATACTTTGAAATGTTCCATATAAGCTGTATGTGGAGGTTCATGCCTGTAATATGAACAGAGACAGATGCAAGGAGATATCAAGTTTAAGTGAGTTTAAGGTCAGCCTGGACTGCAAGTGGAGAAAATGTTAAAAATGAACAAATGTAAGTTTATGGCTAAAATTTATGTTTCCAAAGAGTATGACTTAATGTTGTTCAGGATTATGAATGGAATTTTTCCAGAAAGATTTCTTAGTAAATTCTTGGTAGAAGTTAAAGCTCAAATTCACCCATTTTACCAAAAAACAAACAAACAAAAAAAAACTAACATATATCAACTATTGAATTTGTGATTATTCACTAATTAGGTAAAAGTTATTATTTTAATTTTCAAGTTTGGATTTTGAAAGATGACTCTGAAAAAATGGCGAATACAAGATTATATAGAAATTGCTACCTTCAAACTTCCATCAGTATCCTTTTATCCAAGGTTTAAAAAGCAAATTCTGAACTCATATCTCTAGGTCTTTGAAACAAACACAAAATGTTTTCCCATTATGCAAACAGTGGAAACGAATGGGGCTAACTGAAGCAGAAAATGGCTTTATTTAAAGGATATAAATAAATTGACAGAAAGAACAGGAGAGTAATGGAGTTCAAAACACAAAATCGCTGGAAATTAGGGAACTGTCAATTTTGGGTGGAGCATGTCCTTTGAGGATGATGAGGCTGTGTTCACCTTGAATGATACAGCAAAGAGTACAGGGAGTGGTACAATTTATCCTCTAGTTTACAGATATCCTAGATTATCACACTGTCAAACCACATTATATACAGAAAATTACTAACAAATATTTATCCTCAAAGCCTTTATATTTGAAGAAAAGCTCCCCTCCCCCATCTCGTAAGATTCTGACAATCATAAATGTTTCAAGCTGGGAGTCAAACTGCGAATAAGAAACAACTAATGCTCATTTAACATGAAAAAAACATAAACTAATGTTTTCAATCACTGATCAATCTACCAATACTTTTTTTTTTTACCTATACTTTCATTCATCAAATATCTGATGGATCACAGGTATAGAGGTGAGTATTCAGAATTCTGCTGGCCATTTTTGCTCCCTGTTCTCTACTTCAGATGGCTGATCAGTCAGTATGGTTTTATATGGACTCCATGGCCTGCAGTGAATGATGAAGGTGAAGAGAAAAACGTAGGTATTCAGTTCTCATTTCCTCTCTCCTGAGTCAATGTTTGGAAGTACCTACATCACTATATAAAAGCCCACCACTTGCTGGGAAGCTGCTGGTATTTAATAACTGCTGAGAGATGTGGAGTCAGTTTTCTTTAAATGATGTAACCCCTGGTAGGAAAACCATATGCTAGGGCAGGCCACACTTCTGAACTAACAGGAGAATCTACACTGCACTTACTGGGGAGAAAAGCAAAACTATTAAAAAGATGATATTGACAAGGATAATTAAGAGTAGGAAGGTGAGGAGAATCATTAGGGGAGGATTTGTGAGGGGTAACCATATTCAAACTACATTGCATAAAATTCTCAAATACTTAATGTAAATATCATTTATAAAAGAAAGCATTAGAAAGGATAACTAGCCTGTCCCACAACTACATTGGGGTTTTGCTGCCCACTATCTTTGACCTTCCAGGATTACTTTTCTAAGAAAAATAAGACATCCTTGCATCTGGTTGCAAGACATCCTACAGCTGTTGGTTGGAAGTGCTTTACAATCTCACATCCTTTCTCTTAATACATAATAATTTATGGCCATTGCCTATTAAAACTTTCTTCAGTTATTCCATATTGTAATGGCATCTATTTTTGAAAGAAATCGTGACATTACACAATTCTTTTTTTTTTAATCAATTAATCGGTATGCCCTTCACCTTACTATATTTACAACTTAGCAAAGATGTGGCTTTTTATTACTAAGTTGTCTCACAGCCTTGTAATGGGTTATATGAACAGGGCATTAATTCTGAATTCTGAAAATCGATTCTTTTATATAAAGGCATTCTGATAACCTTCCATGACACACACATGCATTTGCAAAACTTTCAAACCCTTCACAGTGTTTTTCCTACTTCCTTTGTTCAGTAGATTTTACCATACTAAGAAATGTCTTCTATTCCATCAAACATTATAAAGTTTCACCCAGACAAATATTCTATTGAGAGATCAACTGAAGTCAACACATTAGATGTATGCTTGTAATAGGAATCTCTTTAATCTAATTTATTAAAATCCAGTCTTATCAGAAAGATCTGAATGAATCGCCTAAAGAGATTCATTGGCAGATAAAGGCTTTTTTTTCTCCTTTAAAAATAAGTTTATAAGGAAACAAGTAGTACCAGAATCAAAGATCCAATAATGTCAACTCATATAAGAGGGGCAAAGGTGGAATCCAGACCTGTCTCTGGCTGCAAACATTCAATGATTCAATGGGACACTTCCTTGAGGGTAAACATAAAAGCAGCTTCAACAAAAGCAATGAAAGTTTTCATTCACACAATTTACACAAACAAGAAATTTATAACATAACCCAAATGTGGCTTTAAGAAGAAGCAAAGGCAGAAGAAAATAAAATAAGTGGCACAGTGGAAGTACGCCCTTCAAACTTGAAAAATCATATTGGGCATGTGGAGAAATGGAGATGTAAAAAATAAAAGTCCCAAACTCTGGATATGAACTGAGGAAAGCAGAGAAATTGTGCATTAGGGAAATACCTGAAAAGGCATACATACATACGATACATCTAGCCTTTGTCCCTGGGAACAGTTCAGCACCTCAGTATGGAGCAGAGAACAGTACACTGATTGGATCTAGTCATATTCTACCTGCTCTGTTAAAGATAGTTGCAATATTCTCAGCAGTTTTTTTTTCTTTATTGTCAAGTTCTTATTACATGGGGCCCCTTGGAGTTCACTTCATGTGCCAGCCAGGCTGGTCTCACATTCACAAATATCTCTTTGCCATTCCCTGCTGAATCTTGGGATTAAAGCTTTGTGTCACCATGCTGGGATAATTTTTTTGTACCTACTGCCAATGGCTGAAATGCTTCTGGAAAGGGTGAAACTCTAGGCACACACTTCTAACTCTCTTCCATCCAGATTAGTTGTCTTACATTGTGCTCACTCTTCTGTTGAAAGTGTGTGAAGCTTGGAGGTTTTCACCTAATTAGAATTACTTTATAAACACAGCAGGTTTTTATTTTGGAAGCTACCTATAATGTGTCAATTTTTTGACTCGGAAATGATTGAGGAAACAACAGCAAAAAAAGAGATAAAAGATTTAAAAGTGTGCTGTGTAGAGCTCACTGGGTCAGTGTTGGCGTGCAAACATAAGGACATGACTTGTACTACTTAGAACCTGAAAAGAACTGAGACACTGTAATTGATGTATCTTACATCTCAGTCCTCTCACAGGAAAATGAGAGGTAACAATAATAGCAGCTCTAATGTTGGTTTATCCAATGGTAGTATAACAGAGATTCTGTCTTAAAACTAGAAGGCCAGGAATTAGCAACACACACACAGAGACACACACAGATACACAAAACACACAAACACATAGTCAAATAACCACACAAGTATTCATAATCATACATAAAAATGGATTCACACACACAACACATGATGCATTCAGGACACAAACATGAATACTCACAAAGATTATTTTTTAAATATTTAATTGTTTTTAAACAATTAAAATAATTTAATTTTTAAAATAATATTTTTAAATTAAAGTTTTAAATACGTTTAAAATAATATTTTTGAATATTTAATTAAACTTCCTGTTTCTTACCATTCACTTCATGGTGAAAAGCAGGAGGTTTAATCATATGAATATTTATTATTGCTGTTATTTACAATAAACTTTCCTATATGAGATTCTTTAATTGTTATTTATTCAACAAAACAGCACAAAATCAGGATTATGTGGATACCCCAAAATGGTGCTTTAGATGAACAAAATAGTTAATAGATAATATAATGTACACTGAATTGTCAAAAAAGACTTATATATCCTCCAAAAGAGTTTCAAGGCAATTGTAAATTTCCACAAAATGTTAGAGTAAGTAGAGAAGTCATAGAGTATGTCTTGAAGTATCAAGGAGAGTCAATTCTGTACTCAGAGTCATTGTATCTTGTTGCTAAGTCTAGATTTGCATAAGGTTCACAGACTTAGTTACAAATTGGAGCTCTGGAAATCCTATCACAGTCTATATTCCTGACCTCACTGGAATATAGCTAGTCATTCATAGCTTCCTAAAGTTTACTCAAATTTTCATCTCTAGCATGGCTTTTAGCCATATGCAGAAGTCTTGCTGACCTTTGAATAACTATAATTTCCCTTTACTCTGTCCATATATTATGTTAAAAATATTTATATCAATAAAAATACTCAGCATCTTATTTAAAAATGATAACAAGTTCTTAGTAGATAATTCTCAAAAGAAGACAAACAAATGACTAAAAGATAAATGGTAATCATATCAAAATTTCAAACTATCAGAACAGTGAGAATCAAAACTATACAAGGTGTGACTTCACTCTAGTATCTGTAAACATAAAAAATATAGATGACATAAAATGCCTATAACTCAATTTTTTAAAAAAATATACTTCTGAAGATATGAAATAAAAAGACTCTTAATTCACAGTGGATGGGAATGAAATTAGTAGTCATAATCAGAAGTAACATGGAGGTTTTTCAATAAATTAAAAATGGAACCGCATATAATCTAGCAATCTCACACCTCAGCATATGCAAAGGGATGAAATTAGGATGTCAAAGTGACATATACACTCCCTGTAATTGCAGTAGCATTCACTACAGCCACAACACAGAAACAAGTAAGTCTGTCAAGCAATGAATGGATGAGGTGGGGTACATGAGGGAGAATATTCTGTCATTTACAACAAAATAGATGGAACTGTACAAGGCAGGGAGAGAAAAGCACTGCGTGATATCACTAATGCATGGAATCTAATCTGATTTCATAGAGCTTGACTATAAAATAAATTGTGATTACCAAAGATCCAGGAATTTACAAGGAAAAGAAAGATGCTGAAAAACTGATTAATGAGAAGGAAGTTGTATCTAGGGAGAAAAAAAAAACAGTTCTAGAGTTCTGCTACATCGTACATTGACTAGAAATGATAACAGTGTGGAATACATATTTAAAAATAGAGACTCAGCAGGTTGTACACACACACACACACACACACACACACACACACACACACAATCTGCAAATAGTGATAGTTTGACTTCTTCCTTTCCAATTTGTATCACTTTGACCTCCTTATGTTGTCTAATTGCTCTAGGTAGAACTTCAAGTACTATATTGAAAAGATATGGAGAGAGGGGCATCCTTGTCTAGTCTCTGATTTTAGTGGGATTGCTTCAAGCTTCTCACCATTTAGTTTGCCTTTGGCTACCAGTTTGCTGTATATTGCTTTTACTGTTTAGGTATGGGCTTTGAATTCCTGTTCTTTCCAAGAATTTTAGCATTAAAACATGATCAGTTTTGTCAAATGCTTTTTCAGTATCTAATGAAATGACCATGTTGAATAACCAAGATACAATTCACATATCAAATCATTCCCAAGAAGAAGGAAGGAGAGGGTCCTGGTCCTGGAAAGACTTGATGCAGCATTGTAGGGGATTACCAGGCTAGAGTAAGGAGGGTGTTGGTTGGGGAATGGGCAAAGGGAAGAGGGCTTATGGAACTTTATGGGGAGGGGGGATCAGGAAACAGGAAATAATTTGGAATGTAAACAAAGAATATAGAAAATAAAAAATAAATAAATGAAATAAAATTTACAACTGACCAAGCATAAAAAAAAGAAACATGAAAAAAATAATAATCAAAGAAAAATAGGCCATTGATTTGATAGGGAGTGGGAGATTATGGGATGGGATGGATGAAAGGGAAATAGGTGGTGTTAGATGTAGTGAAGAGAAGGGGAACAATATAATTCTATTTTATTAAAATTAAATACTTATAGAAAGATGGCATGAGGAGGTAACATAGCCATAAAAAATCACGTGTTGCTTTTACAGAGAATATGAGATTGAGTTCCAGCACCTACATAGTCACTCACCACCATCTGTAGCCCAGTCAAAGGGATATGACACCTTTTATCGGTTCTGACCTTCACAGATACTTGGTATGGACAAGGTGCACAAACGAACTTTTAGACAAAACCATCACATACATATAAACTAAAATGTCTTAATTTTTTTAAATAAACAAAAACTAAAATGAAAAAAAAAGTAATGTTTTCTACTAGGAAAAGATAATTGTTTGGAGGATAGATCTCTCACCCTGATTGAAATCATGCAATGTATACAGGCATAAAAGAAGGTGTTTGGCATTTGATAACCTTTATAGGTCCATAAGAACTAGTTGTAAATTATAGTGAATATTATATGTGTAGGTGGATATACACAGAAAGCAATAGTCTAACACTTCTTACACAGTTGAAATTATTTTTTTTCATGACTGACATATCACAGTGTATTTGTAGTCGATGGAGATCAACATACTACCAACAATATTTTCATATGAAAAGCTGCCTTGGCATGACTGCCCTGTGCTGTACTTAAGCTGGTGATCCCGGAACTCAACAATTATGAATGCATTTTCTACAGTCTTACAAGGAACCTTTTAGCTTCTAAGGCCTTTATCTACACAATTTCTAGAATTCAATTTCAGATTGGTTTTTCCAAAGCTTGCTGATTTAAATGAGCCTCTTCAAACTGATAAAGTGGTTTAATATGTTGTTTTACGTTAACTGTATAACCTAGAGAGATGTTTAGGGATAATTTGCTTCAATTTAACAATGAAGAAATTGGGAAATGAGAGATTTTCACCCACAACATTGCCTTCTCTGTTAGGTAAAATAAAAGAGAGAGAATTCTTTCACCTCTTCCAATTCAAAATCCCATTCAATTATAAGTATTTTATAGAGGAAATTATAACCAAAATTTTCTAACCTTAACAATTTCTTTATGAGTGTTCCATTACACTCTTTAGGTGAGCCAAGAAATTGTTTTTTTTTTTCAATCTTCAGTACTTACTAACAAAACCATTGTCTTAACAAGAGCTGTGCCCTTAAATTCAGAAATGAAGTTTCTTAAACTCTTAGTCAGGTTCTATTGTGCTTCCTTTGCAGAGTTTAAAAACTACAGTTTTCTTTCTAAAAACACAGAGTTGGTCATTAACATGGATGCTATTCTATTTTGTCAGTGGCTATCTATGAGTTAAAACATTAATTTTGTGTTGAAAATTCAATTAATACTTCCTCTGTTCATTAATCTTTTTACTTAACCTGACAACTTCTGGAAATTCTAAGAAATAAGTGCTGGAGATATCAATGGCTTTATCATCTGCCATCTTTACAGATCAGAATGCACTTTTCTTTCTATGGATTCGTAAGAAAAAATACATATAAATTCAAGATGCAAAAAATTAGCAAACAAGGTCAATAGGCTATGGTCCAAGGGCCCCAGGGCTTATGTGTTGGGAGCACAGTACATAGGCAAGTAAGAAAGTTCTATTTTCTGGATATTTGGATAGTTTGATAGTTTGTATGAGTATATTCTGATCAATCTTTGAACCACTGGAGTGTTTTCACATGATCGTTCATAAAAGGGGAAACTCCATTTTATATCCCTACCTATAATTACTTCATAAAAATTAAAGCTTTCCATTCTAAGCCTGCACTCCGAAAGGACAAAGCCATGCTCAGCTCGAGAGCCAAGATCGTGAAGCCCAATGTTGAGAAGCCAGACAAGTTCGAGTCTGGCACCTCTCAGAGCTGCTCCAATTGGAGAAGAACTCAGATCTCAAGGCGCAGCTGCGGGAACTTAACATCACAGCAACCAAGGAAATTGTAGTTTGGTCGGAAAGCTATCATAATTTTTGTACCAGTTCCTCGGCTTTCCAGAAAATTCAATTCTGGCTAGTTTGTGAATTGGAGAAAAGTTCAGTGAGAAGCATGTAGTCTTCATTGCTCAGAGGAGGATTCTGCCCAAGCCAACCCGGAAAAGCCGTATGAAAAATAAGCAAAACCTCCTCAGAAGCAGCACCATGACAGCAGTGCATGACGCCATCCTTGAGGACTTGGACATCCCAAGTAAAATTGTGGGTAAGTGGATCCGTGTGAAACTGAAAGACAGCAGGCTCATAAAAGTTAATTTAGACAAAGCACGGCAGAACAATGTGGAACACAAGGTCAGGACTTTTTATGGTGTATACAAGAAACTTACAGGCAAGGAGGTTAATTTTGAATTCCCAGAGTTTCAGCTGTAAAGAAAATGACTGAATAAAGTGTCATTTATAATAAAAAATAAAATAAAATAAAGCTCTCCAGTGAGTAGAGGTAAAGCAGAGATTCATACCTATTTAAAAGGTTGAGAGTAAATGAGTCTGAGTGCTCAGGCAGGTATGGATTTAACATTTATATCAATCTGCCCCTGCTAGGCTAAGGCTTGGGGCACATTTATGAAGACAGGATAGAAAGAATGTGAGAGCTGGGTGACAGAGAGGAGGATCAGGAAATAACAGCCACAGTGGTTACACACACAAGAATGAGTCACTTAAAAATTCCAGCACTGGCTTGGATTTACTGGTACACATCATAAATACCAGGTCACAAAAGGCAGAGGCAGGTGACTCACTGTGAGTTTAATTCCATTACATTCTACCTAGTGAATTTCAAGTTACCCAGTGTACTATAGTAAGACCCTTATTCAAACAAATTTTAGGATTGTAGCCACTAGTAGGTTGCCTGGGCCTTGATGGATGGATCTGTACTCAAAAGCACACAGGCAGCATTCATGCAATTCAATGAGTTAAAAAATAGTAAGACACTATGTTGGGAGAGAGACATATTAGTGGCTCCTACTTACAGTTGAAAGGGGATGTGGTGGTGAATGTGACCAAGGTACATTGTGTATATCTGTATAATTTTCAAGGAATAAACAAAAATATAAATGTCACTGGCCTGTGGTGAGCTGTGTATGTAAAAGCTCAAAAGTAAAGCAGAAAAAATGCGATCTAAAAGAAAAATGTAAAATAAAAAAATACTTGCACAGTTTAAGATATTTATTCCCTACACACACCCTCAAAAAAATGATTTCAACTTAACTAATAACTTTAGGATATAAACCAAGCGAAGAATGATTTTTGTAAAGCTGAAGAAATAATTATAGTAGACAGCACCACATAGTTTTGATAGCTTACAAGACATTGGAAGAGAAAGACTTGCAAAGGAGAAGCATCCTCTACATCTGAACCTTAAGGTGATCACAAGGTTACAGACATCAAACTTGATGCTGTGATTGGATGAGACTTGTGAAATCCAGAAGCCAACATATTTTCCATGGGGGAGAGGGAAGAATCGATAGGGGCCAAGGGCAGTCAATAGCACATTGCTGTGCTGAGATTCCCAAAGAACCACACACTCAGAAAGCTACATCTTATGTAGACCTCTCTGCGCGGAACTGCCTTTTACCTAGTGATCTTTGACAGACAAGGAACAAATAGATTACTAGTTACACGAGTGCTCACAGTGGCTGACTAAGAATGATTTTTCTAAAGGCGAATTGATCTTGGGATTAAAAAAGGAAGGAGGACAGAGCTATTTAGTTAACCTGGCCAAAATAAAAAAAAAAAAAAATTCGTGGCCTGTGTTCGAAATCAGGAAGAAAACGAAAATCAAAATCATTTACCCAATCATCATACTGTGAAAATTTAACAAAATTTCATTTTGGGAAGTGAGTTTTCCCTTCAGCAAAAGCGACTACTTTGGATTTCCTCTCACAAATGGAGCAATTTGAATAGAAATTAAGATGCAAACATAATGAAGACGAAAAACATTTTAATTATACTTTCTGTTGCGCTATTTTCTCTAAATGTTTTTTAATGGTAGATATCATACTATATTATTAATTTCTATTTTTTCATTTGAGACTATGTTTCAAATTTTTTGTTTCACCTGAACAGTTATGCCTTTTTGAAGTGACCAGAATTTTATTTAAAACTTTAGAGTGGGAGTGGGGATATTTTATCTTTATTTCTGTCTTTTCCTTACTAGTGCCTACTTGCCAAAGAGATTAATTTTCATAAGTACTGAATGGATAATGAATGTATGAAAAATAATTCAATAATTAAGTTCCAGACTGGTTTTGGTTTTGGTTTTGGTTTTGTGTTTTGTGTTTTTTGGTATTTTCTGGTGCCGATCATAAGTCTAATAAATTTAAGTTATTGTAGTCTATAAATTCATGATAGTATATTTCTTCAGTACTCATAAGCAGCCAAAAAGAATAAATTCCATATGCATACTTTATCTTTCTACTAGTTATTCTTCATATAGGTGGTAGATAGGCTTTTGTGGATGCAGTCATCTATATATTTAATGGTATGCATGCGATGGTCAGAGGACAACTTGTGGGAGCTGATTTTTACCTTCCCACAAGTGATCCTGTGGGGTAGAGATCAGGTGCTCAGATCTGGAAGCAAGTGCTCTTACCACTGAGCAACCCACAAGCTCTACACGATATTGTATGTGCTCTTAACCCAAATAAAGGCATCAAAGATAAAGGAAGGGCAACATAATAATTTGATATCAAGAGTACACTGTTTAATGCTATACTTTACTTTCTGATGCTATTTCCTCACATGACGAAAAGCAATATTAGTAATTACATATTTTATATGATATCAAATGAGAAAACACCTATCAACTTGGGTTCAAGACATATAATACAATGAGTGAAGACACGTAATACAATTTTATAACAACACAGAAAATACATATGATATTAATAGAAAAGACAGTTGCTTGATTTTTTTTCTTACCCATGCCCAGATTTAAGCTTAAGATCTAGCTCATCCTAGTCAAATTTTCATAATTTTACCAGTTTACCATAATTTGAGACCTAAGGGAAATTTAACTGTGATCTTTAAATCAAACCAAAATTTACATAGTTTCCCTGTAAACTGTCAGAGCACTAAGAGGCCCATATCAAAGGGAGGCACAGCGTGGCAGAAGAGGAATGCGGCCCCAGATTTTGGACAGTCTGCCTGGTGTGGCCACTTGTTTTGTGTTGCAGTTTTATTTGAGCTGATTTTAGTATGTATCCCCTATTTTTAGAATAAAGACCTCACAGAGAGCGTGCAATTGTTCCTTGCTTAATCCTGCTTCTTTTGTCAAGATTTACGCTCACCCGTCCTGTTTCCCCCAAAATGGTCCTCAAGCTTCCATTTAAGTCCATTTATCAATTCATTCATGAATGAGACTAATACTTCAAAAAGGACCTTCAATTTCTCAGGTGTTTGATTCAGAATGACTCAGAGCATCTTGGTTCAAGGGCACACAGCACTCAGCAGCTCTTATCATGGTGACCAGGAAGCAGGGACAGTAAATGCACTCCTTATGTTGGTTTCGCATTTGAATTTCTATGGAATAAAGTTAGTCACCACAGATGAACTGTATTCCTTGGTATGCAAGCTGAGAAATTTAAAGAAGTGTTCTACAAATAAGTTTTCTTTAGTAGTTCTAAATATGCATATTTGCCAAATTGAAATGATTGAATCTAGTTCTGCAATAAATATGCATTATGCATAAGCTCCCCTTGGATTAATTAGAATGCTTTAATCAACTACTCTATATTATTATTCACAGATCGTGTAAACTAATGGCACACAGATAAGTGCATTTTTAAAACTTGTCAAAGTGTGCTTGGTAGGTGTGCAAAAAGTTATCAAAGCAAGACTACTTACTTCTGTAATACCTACGAATTTTTAAGGATTGATTTATTTTATGCTATGCAAGATTTTTTTTTTCTGTTTCTATGTATGTGTACCATGTGTATGCTTAATTCCTAAGGAAAGCAGAAGAGGGCTCCAGATGCCCACAGAACTGGATCTAGGGTTGGTTGTGAGCCACCATGTGGATGCTGGAAATTGAAGTGGGATAACAGTGTTGTTCATTACTGAATATCTCTCTACCTCTCAGATAGTACTTCTTAGAGAAAGCTTTTGTTTGACAGACATAGGTTTGATGAGGTGACAGACAAAAATATTTAAAAATATGATATGCCTTAGAATCCCAACACTGAACATTGCACATTTGGTTTGTTACAAATTTGTTTATGTGACTGACATATATTCCTAACAGATATACCTAATTAATGCTTAGAGGTGTATTAATGTAACTCATAAATTATAAAATTTCAAGTCAAAATCCAGGAAAGTTTTTCAGTTATGGATTTATCTTTTTTTATTCACCATTTTTCTTCATATTTTTCTTCTTAGAACACAATGTTCTAAAATCACTATATTTATCATATTTTTAATTTTGAAGGCATATTTTTTAGATGTTGCCAATCACTGAATCCATTTTGAGATTCTATCAGAGGCACTTACTTAACCCCCTGAATGGTCCATATATTGTGGTTAACTAGTTCACTGAGATCATGAATGGCATCTCAGTTATCATGGATTACAAACCCTTTCTTTTTCACTCGTCATGCATCTATGACCAACTTTTAGTTAGGATCACATGGCTCAGCTGCAGTGGTTACACCATCCCCAATTACTCCATCTAAGTCTTCTCTGAAAACAAGTTCCAGGTTCCACGTTCTAAAAGATCTAGATACTTTAAGGGCTGAAGTGTCAGCTTATATTGTTAGGTGATTGCTCTGTAAGCCTGGGAGCCCATGTTGTACCTTCAGAGTTCAAGGGGAAAGTTGTGTGGTATGGCATGTACTTGCAATATCAAGGCTTGGGAAGTAGATCATTGGGGACTTAATAGTTGGCCAACTCAAGACTTGGTGAAGCACAGGCTAGAGTTAAAACTAAGGAAGTAGGTGGAGATGATCTTGATATACACTGATTCTGCCAGGTAGGCTTGTTTTCTGCCCAGGGAGGCTTGTTTCCTGCCCCAGCTTATTCACTATCTTCAAAATATTCCACCAAATAAAAAACATTTTTATGGAATTAAAATCATTTCATTATATTCACTTCTTTTGAAAAAAACAGATTATAAAATGTTTTATTCTTCTCATTTTTTATTGATAATTAAAATTATACTTATTAAAATGATACATACTACCAATAATGGAGAACCAATAAAGCAAATATTAAGTGTGCATTCACTCTCTACATATGTCACATATCCAGTCATTTTCCACTATGGATTTATACTTTTCTAATGTAAATTAGCTCACAATAAAGTGAAAAAATTCCTGAGGAATTATACCATGAATAAGCTTTTCCATCCACTCATTTAGAATTCATTTTCCTATTTACCAGTTCTGCTATACATTTTCCATGCTCCAACTGTGTTATGGTTTTTAACATCTTGGTTTATCAGTTGCAGGAAACAACTATCTCTCTTTAGACTTTGCATTTCTTTGCTTATGTGCTGTTATTACTACATGTTAGAAAGGACAAGGAACATTAACATGCACAATATGAGGGACAAAAAAATACATCACAGGAAAGTATTAGAGTAAAGGAGCAGAAAAACACACAAGGAGTCCAGTGTAATGACAGTTTTGGAATTTGCTTTCTTTAAAAAAATACAGTGTTATAATATTATATGTTCATTTTAACCCCAGGTATAGGATATGAGGCTGCATCATACAGTAGACAGCAGCTGATTATAATTTGCCTTGTTTTATATTAGGGGCATGATTTTTCCACCTGTAGATAGATTCTGAAATTGTGTGAAGCCTGGAATTCTGGGAATTTTTCAGTGTGTGTAAATACTAGGACCCCAAGAGGTAAGTTTTAGTGAGTCATTGGATGGTTGTTGATTGTTCTTAACTGTTGTTGGTTGGTTTTGCTCATGGTTTCTTAAGTAGTCTTAAACAAAGAAGAAACATGATTAAGAAAAATTGGGCATGTCACTTCCAGAGGACCCTGGCATACCACTCCTGGGCATATACCCAGAGGATTCCCCTGCATGCAATAAAGACACATGCTCCACTATGTTTATAGCAGCCTTGTTTATAATAGCCAGAAATTGGAAGGAGCCTAAATATCCCTCAAAGGAGGAATGGATACAGAAAATGTGGTATATTTATACAATGGAATACTACTCAGCAATTAAAAATAATGAATTCATGCAATTTGTAGGTAAATGGTTAGACCTGGAAAATATCATCCTGAGTGAATTAACCCAATCACAAAAGAATGCACATGAAATACAATCACTGATAAGTGGATATTAATGAGCCCAGAAGCCCTAAATACTCAAGACACAAATAGCAAGTCAAATGATTCCCAAGAAGAAGAAAGGAGAGGACCCTGGGCCTGTAAAGATTGCATCCAGTTTAGTAAAGAAACCGAGGGGGGAGGGGGAATGATTGGGGAATAGTTGGGGGGGGAGAGGAACTATGGGAAGTATGGTGGGTGGGAACTGGGAAAGGGGAAAGCCTTTGGAATGTAAACATAGAATATAGAAAATAAAAATTAAAAAAATAAAGACAAAATAAACAAATGCCAAAAAAAGAGAAGATATTAGACATATTGATAGTGAACTTTAAACTTGCTCCAAGGGACCTGATGCCCCTAATCTGCAGGATAATGTTGCCATTTTTTCCAACCCGTGATTTCATTCAGGGAGCTCTTTCTTTTCCCCTCTTTTCTCCAATCTAGGGTTAGTGAATTGAACAGGAAGTAAAAGGATGGAGGAGGGTGAAAGAAGCATGAACCCAGAAAGTATCAAAGATAAGCTACAGCCAGGAGTGGTGCAAATGCCCAGGAGCTCAGCATATTAGAAGCAACTGAAATGATACTTTACTAAAAGTGTGTTTGACAACAATTACTTACTCAGCAACTCCAAGTTCACAATAAAGAAAATACCCTTAACTACCTATTTTTTATTAGATATTTTCTTTATTTACATTTCAAATGTTATCCCCTTTCCTTGTTTCCCCTCAGAAAATGAAAACACCCTATCTCATCCCCGCCCCCACTCACCAACCCACCCACTACGTTTACCCTCCCCTGGCATTCCCCTATACTGAGGCATCGAGCCTTCTCAGGACCAAGAGCCTCTCCTCCCTTTGATGTCCAACAAGGCCGTCCTCTGCTACATATTCAGCTAGAGCCACGGGCCTTTCCATGTGTACTCTTTGGTTGGTAGTTTAGTCCCTAGGAGCTCTGGGGGTACTGGTTGGTTCATATTGTTGTTCCTTCTATGGGGTTGCAAGCTCCTTAAGTTTCTTCAGTCCTTTCTCTAGCTCCTCCATTTAGGACCTTCTACTTAGTCCAATGGTTGACTGAGAGCATCCATCTCTGTATTTGTCAGGTACTGGCAGAGCCTCTCAAGAGACAACCATGTCAGACTCCTGTTAGCAAGCACTTGCTGGCATCCACAATAGTGTCTGGGTTTCATGACTTCCTATTTTTTATTTAACATGATAGTTATGACCTTTGTTTCAAAATATCGTCCCTCCATTGATATTGAGAGGTGTTTTAAAAGTATCAATGTTAAATGAGAGGACAAATTCTACATTTTTTATATATAGTTCACTGATGACCCTTATCAAACTATATGCCCATTTAAAATGTAGTAGAATGGCGTTATTATATACATTTTTCTGCATGATAAATTGTTTCCTTTAAATTAACGTTTTGCTTCATAATTTTTTATCATTGTTTGAAATGTAGGTATTGTTTCTGATTCAGCTTGATATCCTCCACAGAGTCTAAGATGCCAAAGATGAAAATGAGTAGTGTTATAATTCTATGTCCACATAAGTTCTTCTAGGTGGTGAGGTTTGGGGAAGATAAGATGTCTGGCTTAAATATAATAATACCAATAATTTGAGGAAGCTTAAACATTAGCTACCTTACAATATAATTGAATACAATGCTACTAACATATCTGGAGTTTCTAAAATCTTTGTTTTATCATTTAAAAGGAGGTGTTATTATATGGTAAGATGTAAAAAAAGTATATATGTTAGTATGTGTTCTACAAAGGAATAGTATGCAGTCATCTAAGATGGTGTGTAAATGATTTATCTTTAATAAAAATGTAAGCAGTGAATTAATCTGGTGGCTGCATTTCTTTACCTTATGATAATTCCCAATAATCACACAGAGAAACCAAGATTCATTTCAAGCTACACCTCAAGAGCTGAACAGTTAAATGATCTATCTTAACCTTCTATGCTAAGTTGGATACCTCCCAGCTCCAGCTCCTTCCCATAATAGTTGCACATTATTATTGATCTGTATCTTTAGGCTTAAGGTATGATTCTAGATGTCTCCCTGGATTCCTTCCTCATGGTTCCAATTGCTCCATCCTCCTCACTGATCTGAATTTGGCTTTCTTCCTCTCTGTGTACTTTTGCTGGCAGACATACCACACTATTCTTCCTTCTGCTCAGCCATTGGGTGATCACCATTTATTGATAAGTCAGAGAATATATGGTAAGAACAGTTTACACAAACTTGGGGCAGCGGATTATTGGTATAAGCACTATGAAACATGTCCAGACTGAAATAATATATGAGAGCAGAAAAATCAGCATTTGAATAACATTAAGTGTAAACTGTACACATTATATAAAAACATTTTGCCTACAATGGTGCTTTGAAGCACATTCCCTATAATATGAAAAATTGTTATAGTGGCAAGTAGAAACAGGAAGCTAACAAATCACAATTATTATTTAAGCACAACTATTAAAGCTTAATGGAAAAATAATAGAAATTAAAATATAAAAGTGGATCAACTGTGGGTGGTTTATTTACTTTATTATTTATCTGATTCAAATTTTCAACCAAAACTGTGTTTTAATTTCATGATCACCGTGAAATAAAATGTATTTTGTTATTTTTAAACAAAGTTGCTCAATTTACATAAATTGAATTAATCTCCTTTTATTAAGTAATTACTCTATTAATCACTACTGAATAGGACAATGTGATAGAAGCATGATGCAAATCACTGCACCATTGTTAGTTTCTAGAATAGTAATGAGGATACAGATGATTTATTTTAAAGTAAAAGGTGCATGACTTTCTGTGTGTAATTCACAGAGCATATCAATTAGAAGATACCTAATTGTATGATCTCAAACTCAACATAATGACCTGGTTCAAAAAATGAAAAGATTTTGTTTTTCTATTAGGTATCTGGGCCTTAAAGTGACTTTTATATATGTAATATTTAATCTCTCTCTCTCTCTCTCTCTCTCTCTCTCTCTCTCTCTCTCTCTCTCTCTCTGTGTGTGTGTGTGTGCTCTGTGTGTGTGTATGTGTGTGTATCTTTCTCCTGCTCTCTCTTCCTCTCTCTCACATACACACACACACACACACACACACACACACACAGAGAGAGAGAGAGAGAGAGAGAGAGAGAGAGAGAGAGAGAGAGAGAGAACACACATGAAGGCAATATCCATTGGTTTTAATTTCTTAAATGTGACCATGTGACCACAGCCAAGAATGTGAAAGTTGAAATAATGTGAAAAGCATGATAAATGTGAAAGGATGATATAAAACCCTCAAGAAAAACTTAAATCAACAAGTGGTACTAATATATGTATACACATATTAGTGTATATATGTGTGTGTGTGTGTGTGTGTGTGTGTGTGTGTGTATAATTGTATCATATGAATCCATACTGATAACATATTGAGTTATGAATTAGGTGAAGTAAAAAAGTATAACATCTGATAACAAATAGAACACTTGAAAGAATTTTCCACAATTGTAGTTATGTGCCTTCAATATCCCCCTTTTGAAACATAACATTAAAAATAAATTTCTATCATTCTCCTGGAGGTATAGGATGATAAAATGCATACAAGATTTGTTGACTGAGGGAAATGAGATGGGAAAATGGGCGAACATTATTTTGAGACCTGCTGAATCCACAGGCTTCAAATTGGCCGTTCAGGAGACTAGGCCTAAATCTCTGTTTTCAAAAGCTGGGCAAGTCCAGGCCCCAGAACTCGCTGTATACCCATCACTTTAACAAACTGTTTGAGTCCAGGGTATCACTCTTCAGTGAATCATGTATCCTTAAAGGTGTCTACAGAAGGACCACTTCAGCTGCAATAGCTTAAACTACATTCAAAACAAGTAGGTTGCTACCCAGCGCCTGGGTGGTAGTATTTTGGTCATGGATGACTCAAGTCCTGAGTGAGGCAGCACATATGTTCAATGAACTGCTTTGCTGAAGTAAATGATGTAGGATTAAGTACTCATGAAATCTTTATTTCTGGAGCTTTTACATTGGATATTGTAAAAGCTCATTTAAACACAGGTCACTGAAAGTACCATCAATAAAAATATGGATGAGAGAGACTGTCACATAAGGATCCTGGAATATTGCAATATTGTATCAAAACTAGATGGTTTAAACAAAGACTCTCTCTTAACTTGAGAGGTTAAAAATTCAGAGCTAAGTTAATAAGCATCCCTCTACGAAATCTCTATGAAATCTTTTCCTATTGTATTCCTCATTCATCTTTTCTTTCTCCCTTTTTTCTTCTCCTCTTGCATCTGTTCCTCTTTTCCTCCAATACAATTTCCTCTCCTATCTTCCCTCCATTACTATATAGAGGATCACATAAAACTTGTGTAATTCCTCTCTCTTCTCCCTGAGTGCTTAGCTTTCGGGAGATTTGGTCTCTTCTAGGAATGACACTTGTCACTAGAGTCAGTGTCATCTCTCATAGTCTGGAAACTATATCTGCAAAATTTCTATGTAAAATAAGAAAATAATCTAAGGAAGTGGGAGTTAGGATTTATCATATCTTTTCACTAGTTACTATTTAAACAATAGATTGGTGATGAGAAAAAAGCCTCTATGCAAACAATAAAAGAAAAATTAAAATGAAAAAATTATGACAACTTTGTCGCATTTATTTTGGTAATGCACTCATTATCATTGAAGAGTTGATAATTTAAAAATAAAATTATCTCATTTGAAAAAACTATGAGCTAATTGAGCTAATGACTCATTTAGATGTACCATGGAAAATGTCTCTGATTTAAACACACCAAAACCACATACACACATACACACACATATATATATATATATATATATATATATATATATATATATACAAATATAATCTCTCTCAACATACACACATACACACACGCACACACACACACACCTCTGAATATCATGCCTACTTCAGTGAAATAAACACATAGCAGTAAAGAGTGTGTCTCTCATTTATCTGTGATAATAAAAATCTCCTTTTTCCTAATGCACTAAAAAAGCCTTTTGATTTTGTAAAATATTGGTAAATTCTACATTTTTTCTAAATCAGTAGTTTCCTTCTGATCTTAGGGTCACATAAGTACTGCAAAAAGAAAACCAAAATTCAGAGATAGGTATTTAGAGCAATAGAAACATATGAAAAACAAAGGAAAATGCAACTTATTCACTTATTTAACATCTGTTTAATTAATTTAGGAAACAGAAGAACTTGAGAATCTTGGTATCACATGAATTTTTAAAAACTTAATTTCAATCCCATTGCTACTGCAGTATTGATTTACTTAGCTTAAATTTAGACAAATGTTATTCATGAAATTAGAATAAAAGTGCAATACCATTTAAGATAAGGAAGGATAAGTTTATTTATTAAAACCGATAGACATAACCTGGCATTTAGTTTTAGTCAACTTGACACAAGCTAGCATCATCTGAAAAGGGGGAACTTTAGCTGAGAAAATTGATGGTTGATGTGGAAGCACAACTGGGGGTGGAGCCAAGCTGGGGTAGGCAGTGCTCAGGTGGAGATAAAAAGCAAACCCACCAAGCCAGGAGAAGCTACCCAGTAAGTATTGTTCCAGGACTATCTGTTTAAATTACTGCCCTGACTTTGATGACGGACTGTATCTTGTAAGCTCAAATACTTTGTCCTCCAAGTTGCTTTTAGTCATAGTCTTTATCACAGTATTAGAAACTGAAGACAGAAGTATATTATCAACAGAAATGAGTGTGTCTTCCTTCTGTTGATGGTTTTTCCTGATATAGTAGCATGCAATGGCAGGGTACTTAAATTTGTTTGTCAACTTAATTGGACCCGGAATCAAACAAGAGTAATGCTTCTGATTGAGATTATAAGGCTATTTCTTGGTAAGACCAACTGAGAGAAAAACTTTCCTCAGAGGGCATGGCATGGCATGTTCATGAAGTGACTTAAAATAAGGGAATCCAACAAAAAATAATCACCTTTTGACTGTTTAACTTCACTCCTTGCTTGTGAGTGTAGCTAGTCTATGGATATCACAGTTGTTGCCATCTTTGGATGACATATGAACTTAAGTATTTGACTTTCTAACACTGACTGAAGTATTAGAAATATCAGATATCCTCCAAGTCTTCATTATCATATTGCAACTTCTGAGTCATCAGTTTTATGTATTAAGCAACTACCAGGTTCATAGCTTCTTTATTATACTGGGGATCATTATTTGGTTATATACCATGTACTATATAAGCCAATCTAATAAATCCCCTTTGTAACAAGTTCATTTTCTCAGTCATATTCCTCTAAAGAAACTTAATATATCCAGATATATTCATTACCTCAAAACTCAAAACAGAAAACATTTTTATATAAAAGCTTAGAAGCATTATAGCTAAAATGTTGACAAGTTTTTCATAAGCAAGTGATCCAGTCCCAAGATTCTTTGTAGATTCTTTGTAGGGTTCAAAATTGTTAACCTTAAACGAAACCTAAGTAGTCACTACTAGCTGGTATAGACTGTCTATCTATACCTGCACATAATTCCACATAATCATCCGTGCATATCCATTCTTCAGATTATTCAGTCATTCAAACAACATTTACAATATTTGTTATTTATATCCCAGTTACTGATCACTAAAGTGGATATACAGTGAAGATTTTTACCTATACTTGATTTAAGGAAGTTTATTCTCAAGGGAGAAAACAGCTTGCATAAGCAGAGGAAATGAGGCATTTGCTTTTATCCTACTGCTACACTAAGCACTGGAAATGAAGTTTTAGGTATGTGGGACATTGGGGTTCTAGAGGTAAGTTTCTAGAATGAGTCTAGAACATGACAAAGTATGTGCAAAGGATAACAGTTATGTTTTATAGTAAGTAATCAATGTCATCTCTGTCCTTATTAAACAAACTGGTAAGAGGCAAGAGGGCACTCAATGACAGCCACAGTCATACACAGGTAATTAATATGCTCAACAGAATATCAGGCTACATATGCAAAAGTAAAACATTGCCTAAGATAAATCAATTAAACCGAAAGAAGCATATTTACATCTTTGTGTTTAAATATAATCTTTCTGACAGTAGTTATTCAAACTTGCAGTCTTTTTTTCCTTTTTCTTTATTTTTATTTTATGTCTTTTTTATTTTTTTAATAATTAATTATTTCTTTTTGCTTACATTCCAAAGGCTTTCTCCTTTACAGTTCCCTCCTCACCATATGTCCCATAAGTCCTTATAAGTCCTTTTCCCCACCCCATTCCCCAATCACGCCCCCTCCCCACAATTTCTCTATTCTGGTACTCTCCTACAAAACTGGATTTAGTCTTTTCCAGACCAGGGTCCTCTCCATCCTTTTTCTTGGGAATCTTTTGCTTAGCTAATTGTGCCTTGAGTATTCAGAGCTTCTGAGCTCATTAATATACACTTATCAGTGATTGCATTTCATGTGTATTCATTTATGATTGGATTAACTCACTTAAGATGATATTTTCCAGATTCAACCATTTGCCTACAAATTGCATGAATTCATTATTTTTAATTTCGGAGTAGTATTCCATTGTATAAATATACCACATTTTCTGTATCCATTCCTCCTTTGAGGGACATCTGGGCTCCTACCAACTTCTGGCTATTATAAATAAGGCTGCTATGAACATAGTGGAACATGTGTCTTTATTGCATGCAGGGGAATCCTCTGGGTATATGCCCAGGAATGGTATGACAGGGTCCTCTGGAAGTGTCATGCCCAATTTTCTGAGCAACCACCAGACTGATTTCCAGAGCAGTTGTACCATCTTGCAATCCCACCAACAGTGGAGGAGTGTTCCTCTTTCTCCACATCCTTGCCAGCACCTGTTGTCTCTTGAGTTTTTAATCTTAGCCATTTTGACTGTTGTGAGGTGGAATCTCAGGGTTGTTTTGATTTGCATTTCCCTGATGACTAATGATGTTGAACATCTCTTAAGGTGCTTCTCAGGCATCCGAATTTCTTCTGGTGAAAATTCTTTATTTAGCTCTGTACCCCATTTTTAATAGGGTTATTTGGTTCTTTGGGGTCTAACTTCTTGAATTCTTTGTATATATTGGATATTAGCCCTCTAATATCCAAACTTGGAGTCTTAGTGAAAAGACAAAGAATTTAAGGAATTAGATTTCTCCTGTGGTTTTTTAGACATGGTATAGTGCTATGGCTCCTAACTGCCAGTGTTCTTTATCCTCCCACTTTCCTATATACTAGCTATCAACTTAGTTCAGTTTTTGGAGTCGCAAGTTTTTCCTCTACATATTACATTCAACAACTGCTTGCAAGTAAATCCATTTGGAATTACCTATAAGATACAGTTGGGAGTGAATAAAATTATTCCCCCAATAAAAGTTTCAAATGTGTCAGATCTTTGATTTAAATTTGAATGTTTCATAATCTATATAAAAATGTATGACTTAGTTCACTTAAGAGGACCCTCCTGAGAGACTAGGTACATACATATTCATGGTTATGTTAACTGAATGTCTCCCATAAAACCACACACATAAAATGTATAAGATAAAAAAATACTGTTTTATTTCAAGACTAAAATCACATCTTGAGTCAGATGTGGTTGTTTATACCTGAAATTCTAGCATCAAAGATGTGGACACAAGAAGGTTACTAAGAATTCAAGGGCATTCTAGACTACAAAGTAAGTTCTAGATCATTGAACTATGTATAGTGAGAGCATGTTTATAAATACATACATACATACATACATATATAAATACATGTGCTAGGAGACATTTCAGTCAGTGATGTGTCTACTGTAAAAGCATGAGTATCTGACTTTGAGTTCCAATGTTCGCATTAAAAAAACATGGAGCGGCAGTGGCTTGCTTTTATAGTTCCAGTGTTAAGACAGAGACAGGAGATCCTAGGGATCTCAGGTCAATCTGCCTCTCCCTGTGATAAACCTCCTCTCAACAAATAATGTACATGGCTCTTCACAAATGAGAACAAAGCATGTTCTCCACTCTAGACACATGTGTACATACCTGTATATGTACACACATACTTTTAAAATAAAAATGCACAAGTAAATAAATCATGCTTTTGGAGGGAGTTGCAATGTTTTATATTATATAGGCACCAATTTGAACAAGAGGCTTGACACATACATATTTTCACAATTATTCATGGTTACTTTGCAATTTTGTTCATTTTTCTAGAATGTTCTGAGTTCACTTGGGCTGAATAAAATCTAAGATGAGATTTCCACAACCTTCAATGGAGATAATGAAGGTATTAATGAGTAAGTATTTTTGAAATATAATTATTCCAAACTCAAAAAAATACATCTTGACATTAAAATTGATTCATGAAAACATATGGAAGCACAAGATAAATACAGCAGTGTGTGTCTACCAGCGAATTCATTTGTCATCTTTGTCAGCCTTCAAACATTTTTTGCAATGTGTGAAGTACAATTTAGGGGAAAAAATTAAGAATTTGTCACAGACAAGCTTAAATCTGAAGGCTGACTCCAACAGTCTGAGGTAAAACTATAGCCAATTTGACTATAGATTTTAGAGGATTTACCACTGATTTGGGTACCCAGGTGGTAATGATAAATAAGCCATGTCTCAAGCCAAAGTTGTTCTTTTCTATCAGCTGCATTGGGTTCACCGCTTGGGGGATACTGTAGGTCTCATGAAGTAAAATAGCTAACTGAATAAAGCCACATTGTTTTGTTAGTTTACATAGCTACTTGTTTCATATTCTGTCTCATAACAATACATCCTGACAATCTAAGGGAACTACTATAGATTTATCCTTGGAGGACGCAAATCTGCACATGACCTTGTAATCATCAAACCAATGACTGTAGAATTTTGCAATATATGCTGGGAATGAAGACACATCTTTGGAGGACCAGGCATACCTCTATCTCTAGGGGGATGTAATACAGGTATCTCAATTTGATCTGTCAGCAGTGCCTGTAGATGCTACATGAAAACACAAGATTATCTAGGACAACAGAGAAGCATACAGGTCTCCCCTTAAATAGTTTGTTAGAAAAAATACTTAGCCTGGAATGTACACTTAGAAAGCAATGAATGGACATGCTACATTATCTGATACAAACATTGAAATAGAAGTTATTTAAACAGGGTGTGACGTGAAAAGACTAAATAGCATTCCTAAAGACAAAATATGCACAAAACAATCTCTAGAAGTCATTTTGAAAAGACCTCTGTGAAGGCAGTTGTACCAGATGTCAGCTGTTAAGATTGTGTCAGTCTTCTTCCCTAAGTAGATCCTCAAAAAGCCCACTGGGGACAGATTCATTTCAGTTAAATTCCAGTGGGCTCCAAACACAAGCATTCTTTATGTATAAAAGATTACCACTGGAAAAGGCTGTTATAAAAACACTCTTCCCCGGGGCAGGGTGGGGGGCGGCGGGGACTCAAACTTGTCTTTAATTAAACTTCCTCCTTTAAAAACATAAGGAGAGAACTCAATCTTAAGATACTTTGCTGTATATCACCCATCACTCTCTATCTTTAAACTTTTCTTTCATTTGAAGAAAGTGAAGAGATACATGTGTGTTCTTTAGAAAAAAAATGGAGCCTATGCCTAAAAGCCATACCAAAACATTTTACTCTTGACTGACTGAATAATTTACTATTTCTAAAAAAGGGGAAGGCATTGCATTGACACCATTTTGTATAGTCAATTAAACAGTTACTAAAGTTGTCTTATCAGGTATTTTTATTAAAAATATCTCTTCAAATTTGAAATTGCTTACTCTGGAAATTGCAACATTCAGCTTACACAGGACAAGTTTTGTATTGTACATGCAACCTGCTGTTGGTCAAAACAAATAATGAGAATCTGGTCTCTATCATTTCCTAGCCAGGGTCTAAAGTGCAGTATGAATTTAAACAATCACATAGTATTATTCTTTATTATCTCATTTGCTCAGATCTGTAGTCCAAATGTGATAGCTAATTTCTTGAGTAACAATAATCTAGATTCTTTCAACTAGAGTTGCAAAGTCTACAGAACAGTTATGAACAAAATGAAAACATATTGATCAATTTATGACAATACTATAAAAGAATCCTTATTTAAAAAGGCAATTAGAAATTGGGAGAGAAATACAGAAAAGAAAACATAAGATGCTGACAGGAACTAAAAAATAGAACAAAACGAACAATCAAAAAAACTGGGCTATCTGAGAGCCCAGGAACCCATTGCATTAGAATTTAGGAATTTAGCCAGAAGAATCCTCAGGTTAGTCTGGGGCTTCTTCCAGGTCTCCACAAAGCCTTAGGTTACTACCTTTATTTGTAAAGTAGATGAATTCCTTTCTTTAAATGAATTTCTGATCAGAAGCTCTAAGTTAAACAGTGGATTTTCTTCTCTCGTGACACAGTGAAACAGATTCTAAAGCAGCTTATTTTTCTTTCTTTCTTTTTTTTTTGACCCCTCCTTGTTCTATGATTCTTGCTGAATACAGGACTAAGAGAAGCATTGATTTTCCTTGTCCTAGGAAAACATTTGTTATCCAGTGTTGTCTCAAGTGCCTACTACAAAGAATAGTCTTCTGTTTGTCATCCTAATCTTTCTAGTTTTAACAGCAAAGTAAAACTAGAGCCACTTTTACATAACAAGACTTGGATTTGAAAGTTCCTAGTGTGATCTTTGGAACACCTTTCCAACTCTTTTTTTTTTTTTTAAATCATTCCTGAACTTTACATCTCAAATGAAAACCCTGTCCTGGTTACCCTACCATAACCCTGCCCCCTGTACTATCTACCCCTCTCCCTGCTCCCCTTTGTCTCTTTAAGGGTGTTCCCCTACCCACCCATCCACCCCTGCTCCACCGCTCCAGCATCCCCCTACACTGGAACATCAAGAGTCCACAGTATCAGGAAACTCCCCTCCCACTGGTGTCAGACAAGACTATCTTCTGCTAGATATGTAACTGGAGCCAAGGATTTCTCCTTGGTTGGTGGTCTTGTCCCTGGCAACACGTGGTGCTCAGGCCAGCTGACATTGTTCTTCCTATGGTATTCCAGTCCTCCTCCTCCAATCCTTGCACCAGCTCCCTCACCTGCTCCTGGACTCAAGCTCAGTCTGATAGTTGTCTGTGAGCATCTGCATCTGCATTGGTCAGGTGCTGGCAGAACCATCCAGGGAACAGCCACACCAGTTTCCTGTCAGCAAGAGTCTCTTGGCAACAGCAACAGTGCTTGGCTTTGGTATCTGCAGACAGGGTAGATCCCCAGGTGGGGCTGTCCTAGGATGGCCCTTACTTCAGTCTCTGCTCCATTTTTTGTCCCTGTCTTTCCTTTGGACAAGAACATTTCTTGGTTAAAAACTTTGGCATGGGTGGGCACTCCCATCCCTTGAATGGGGGTTGATCCTATATACTGGAGGTAGTCTCTATAGGTTCTGTCTCCACTGGGCAAAGTCATCCCCTTTGTATCCTGGGAGCCTCTTGCTTCCTTGGCATCTGGGACCCACCAGTGGCTACCCCCAGTTTCTCATCCCCCACTGCTACATATTTTTATTCGATTTCCTGATCCTCTGTACCTCTCTCTTGACCCCTCCAATACCTGATCCCTCCCACCCCCTTTTTTCTCTCTTCCTCCTCTCTCCAAATTTCAATAAACAGAACTGTTTTTCCTATTCAAAGAACACTACTAATTACCAAGAAACTGCGTGGAATAGTTGTCATTGTTGAAAACCGACTAGAGCTTTGTGATCATCAATAGCACTGATCATTTAAAATGACCCTAAGAAACTACCCTACTACCAATATCTTTGTGTCTCTGGAAAATGACTTAGCAAAAAATAGTCTTCCTCACATGATTCCAATAAGATTAATGGATGCTCCCTCATTTGCCTGTGTCTGAGACACAGATTCTAGACTTCTTTTTTTCCATCTGTCATCACATTCTCTAGTGATCTAGTGGTACCATATGCTTGTAACTCGTAAGACTGTCCTTCAACAACAGCCTTGAACTTCAGAATACCTTCCACTAGAGCCAACACAGACTCAGAACAGATAACAGATTTTGGTGTGAAAATCTTCAGTGTTCTTCCTGTTCTGTGCACCTCTTTTACTTCACCTCATGAGTATACCCACTTGCTTACATGAGGTAATTTTAACTTCATTTACCTTTTTCTATAAAAGGAAATAACCTCCCTGCCTAATCTATGAAGTTGTAGATTGCATGGTCAGAAAGTCTCTTGCACTTAAATATTTCTCTTTCAGTCAATTCTCATGTCTGCTTTCCTAAACTTTACTACTAATAATACTACTATTGATGCTGCTACTATTATTACTGCCATTACTATTATTAATCTTTGTAAAAAAGGCTTCTTACCCGAGTCAAACTTGTTTGTTTGTTGTTGGCTATAACTATACTGCTACTAAAGTGTTAAGAGGACATGAAAATAGTCATAAAGTTTACAGGTTTTATTAGTTCTTTCTAAGGGTTGAAGAAAAACCCAGGGAGTACACAATTTTACATCTTAGCGAAGAAAAGATCAAAAATAATACCATAAGGAATAAGACATAGGGGATATTTAAAAAACTCCCCAAAGCAAATCTAGTAGTATTATGATTGAGATGAATTGACAGTTATAAACAACAAAGTAACATCTTTCTGCAGCTGGGAGAATAATATAGAGTGCTTATTTAAAGTTCAAGGATTCCAGCATGTTCTAAGAACAAAGCATTTTAAGTCATGCTTCTATTAGCCTCATCTACTTGGCTGCAACACCAGTATATAATCTCCACTCGAACCAACACATAAGGCTGGCAATTCAGTCTCTGCTGAGCATAAAGCAAATTTGTTCCGTCCTCATTATTCCACATTAAAAAGATTGGCTAAAAGTTTTCTAAATAATTGGATCCAACAGCCTTTTTTCCCCCTAGAGTTTGTTTTTTAATCAATTAGTTAAATGGCATCAGATATCCTTGGACACCACATAAGCACATATGCTATCAGAAAGTTAGCTGAGTCACCTGTCATCATTTTTGTTCACTGTCACATCAAATTGTACTTCTTAAAGATTAGTGCTCATTGATTAATAGCAACATGTGCCAACCCCAGCACAATACCATTCTAAATAAAACACACAAAATATGAAAGTATTTGATTAACAATTACAGATCCCAAATTATTTATTGGTACACTTACAAAACTAATGAGCTGGAGTTTTATAACAACAATGAAATAGGCAACCAGGACACAGCTGGAAAGGCCCAGGAATCCCTGGATACCCTAAAACACCAGAAAAACAAGACTTGGATATAAAATCACTGGTCAGGATGCTGGTAGCTGAACACATAGAAAAATCTCGTAAAGAAATAGAGGAGAAAATGGATCAAAAGTTAGAAGCCTTTACGAGGCAAATACAAAAATCACTTCAAGAAATGCAGGAGAAGATGGATCAAAGAGAAGAAGACAATAAGGAAGAAAGACAAAAGTCACTTAAAGAACTACAGAAGAACGTGGGCCAACAAGTAGAAGCTATGAAAGAGGAAGCACAAAAATCTATTAAAGAAATACATGAAAACACAATCAAGCAAACGAAAGATCTGAGCACATCCATCCAGATACTAAAAACAGAAGTAGAAACAACTAAGAAATCACAGAGGGAGACAACATTGGAGATAGAAAACCTGGGGAAGAAATCAGGGGCCATAGACGCAAGTATCAACAATAGAATACAAGAGATAGAAGACAGAATCTCAGAAGCCGAAGATAACATAGGAACCATTGATTCAACAGTCAAAGAAAATACTAAATGCAAAAAGGTGGTAACCCAAAACATCCAGGAAATCCAAGACACTATGAGAAGACCAAACCTAAGGATTATAGGTATAGACGAGAGTGAAGATTTACAAGTTAAAGGGCCAGCTAATATCTTCTATAAAATTATGGAAGAAAACTTCCCCAACCTAAAGAGAGAGATGCCCATGAATATACAAGAAGCCTATAGAACCCCAAACAGACTGGACCAGAACAGAAATACATCCCGTCACATAATAATCAAAACTCCAAATGTAATAAACAAAGAAAGAATACTAAAGGCAGCAAGAGAAAAAGGCCAAGTAACATATAAAGGAAAACCTATCAGAATAACACCAGACTTCTCACCTGAGACCATGAAAGCTAGAAGATCCTGGGCAGATATCATGCAAACTCTAAGAGAACACAAACTTCAGCCAAAACTACTTTACCCAGCAAAACTCTCAATTGCCATTGATGGAGACATCAAGGTATTCCATGACAAAACCAAATTTGCAAGATATCTCTCCACAAATCCAGCCCTACAAAGGATAATAGGGGGAAAACACCAAGACAAGGACGGAAACTACACCCGGGAAGAAGCAAGATAGAAACCTCCTCTCATCAAACCCAAAAGAAGATAACCTCTCGAATATAAAAAATAAATAAGATAAATAAATATAATTTCAAAAATGTCTGGAGGTAATAATTACTATTCCTTAATATCTCTTAACGTCAATGGACTCAATTCCCCAATAAAAAGACAAAGATTAACAGACTGGATACGGAAACAGGACCCTACATTTTGCTGCATACAGGAAACACATCTCAGTGTTAAAGACAAACACTACCTTAGAGTAAAAGGCTGGAGGACAATTTTACAAGCAAATGGTCTCAGGAAGCAAGCTGGAGTAGCCATTCTAATATCAGATAAAATTGACTTTCAACCTAAAATCATCCAAAGAGACTCAGAAGGTCACTTCTTGCTGGCCAAAGGGAAAATCCACCAGGAAGAGCTCTCAATACTGAACATCTATGCTCCAAATGCAAGGGCACCCTCCTTCGTAAAAGAAACCTTACTAAAGCTTAAAGCACACATTACACCTAACACAATAATTGTGGGTGACTTCAACACCCCACTCTCCTCAATGGACCGATCAGGAAAGCAGAAACTAAACAGGGACACAGTGAAACTAATTGAAACTCTGGACCAATTGGATTTAACAGATATATATAGAACATTTCATCCTAAAGCTAAAGAATATACCTTTTTCTCAGCACCGCATGGTACCTTCTCCAAAATAGACCATATAATCGGTCACAAGACAGATGTCAACAAATACAAGAAGATCGAGCTAATCCCATGCCTCTTATCAGATCACCATGGAGTAAGAGTGGTCTTCAATAGCAACAAAAACAACAGAAAGCCCACATACACATGGAAACTGAACAATACTCTACTCAATGACACCTTGGTCAAGGAAGAAATAAAAAAAGAAATCAAAGACTTTTTAGAATTCAATGAAAATGAAGGTACAACCTACCCAAATCTATGGGACACAATGAAAGCAGTGCTAAGAGGAAAACTCATAGCTCTAAGTGCATCCAAAAAGAAACTGGAGAGAGCATACACTAGCAGCTTAATGGCACACCTTAAAGCCCTGGAAGAAAAACAAGTTAATTCACCCAGGAGGAGTAGAAGACAAGAAATCATCAAACTCAGGGCTGAAATCAATCAAATAGAAACAAAGAGAACCATACAAAGAATCAACAAGACCAGGAGCTGGTTCTTTGAGAAAATCAACAAGATAGATAAACCCTTAGCCAGACTAACCAAAGGACACAGAGACAGTATACAAATTAACAAAATTAGAAATGAAAAGGGAGACATAACAACAGAAACTGAGGAAATTCAAAAGATCATCAGATCCTACTACAAAGGTCTATACTCAAAACAACTGGAGAATCTGGAGGAAATGGACGATTTCCTAGACAGATATCAAATACCAAAATTAAATCAGCATCAAGTAGACCAGCTAAATAGTCCCATAACCCCTTAAGAAATAGAAGGGGTTATAGAAAGCCTCCCAACCAAAAAAAGTACGGGACCAGATGGTTTTAGTGCAGAATTCTACCAGACCTTCAAAGAAGACTTAACACCAATACTCTCCAAACTATTCCACAAAATAGAGACAGAAGGGACACTGCCCAACTCATTCTTCGAAGCCACAATTACACTAATACCTAAACCTCAAAAAGATCCAACAAAGAAAGAGAACTTCAGGCCAATTTCTCTGATGAATATAGATGCAAAAATACTAAATAAAATTCTTGCCAACCGAATCCAAGAGCACATCAAAACGATCATCCACCATGATCAAGTAGGATTCATCCCAGGGATGCAGGGATGGTTCAATATACGGAAATCCATCAATGTAATCCACTACATAAACAAACTGAAAGAAAAAAACCACATGGTCATCTCATTAGATGCCGAAAAAGCATTCGACAAAATTCAGCATCCTTTCATGCTAAAAGTCTTGGAAAGAGCAGGAATTCAAGGCCCATACCTAAACATAGTAAAAGCAATCTACAGCAAACCCGTAGCCAACATCAAAATAAATGGAGAGAAACTTGAAGCATTTCCACTAAAATCAGGGACTAGACAAGGCTGCCCTCTCTCTCCATATCTTTTCAATATAGTACTTGAAGTTCTAGCAAGAGCAATTAGACAACATAAGGAAGTCAAAGGGATACAAATTGGAAAGGAAGAAGTGAAACTATCATTATTTGCAGACGATATGATAGTTTACCTAAGCGACCCAAAAAACTCCACCAGAGAACTTCTACAGCTGATAAACAACTTCAGCAAAGTGGCAGGTTATAAAATTAACTCAAGCAAGTCAGTGGCCTTCTTGTACTCAAAGGACAAGCAGGCTGAGAAAGAAATTAGGGAAATAACACCCTTCACAATAGCCACAAACAACATAAAGTATCTTGGCGTAACTCTAACCAAACAAGCGAAAGATCTGTACAACAGGAACTTCAAGTCCCTGAAGAAAGAAATCGAAGAAGACCTCAGAAGATGGAAAAATATTTCTTGCTCCTGGATTGGCAGGATCAATATAGTAAAAATGGCCATCTTGCCAAAAGCAATATACAGATTCAATGCAATCCCCATCAAAATCCCAACTCAATTCTTCATAGATCTAGAAAGAGCAATTCTCAAATTCATCTGGAGCAACAAAAAACCCAGGATAGCTAAAACTATTCTCAACAATAAACGGACTTCTGGGGGAATCAATATCCCTGACTTCAAGCAGTACTACAGAGCAATTGTGTTAAAAACTGCATGGTATTGGTATAGCAACAGGCAAACAGATCAATGGAACAGGATTGAAGACCCTGAAATTAACCCACAGACTTATGGTCACTTGATCTTTGATAAAGGAGCCACAACCATCCGATGGAATAAAGATAGCCTTTTCAACAAATGGTGCTGGTTCAACTGGAGGTCAACATGCAGAAGAATGCGAATTGACCCACTCTTATCTCTTTGCTCTAAGATCAACTCCAAGTGGATCAAGGACCTCCACATAAAACCAGACACACTGAAACTATTAGAAAAGAAACTTGGGAAGACCCTGGAGGATTTGGGCACAGGGGAAAAGTTCCTGAACAGAACACCAATAGCGTACGCACTAAGATCAAGAATCGACAAATGGGACCTCATAAAATTACAAAGTTTCTGCAAAGCAAAGGACACTGTCCGAAGGACAAAACGGCAACCAACAAAGTGGGAAAAGATCTTTACCAACCCCACATCCGACAGAGGGCTAATATCCAATATATACAAAGAACTCAAGAAGTTAGACCGCAAAGAAACAAATAACCCTATCAAAAAATGGGGCACAGAGCTAAACAAAGAATTTTCACCAGAAGAAATTCGGATGGCCGAGAAACACCTTAAGAGATGTTCAACATCATTAGTCATCAGGGAAATGCAAATCAAAACAACCCTGAGATTCCACCTCACACCAGTCAGAATGGCTAAGATTAAAAACTCAAGAGACAACAAGTGCTGGCGAGGATGTGGAGAAAGAGGAACACTCCTCCACTGTTGGTGGGATTGCAAAATGGTAAAACCACTCTGGAAATCAGTTTGGCGGTTCCTCAGAAAATTGGGCATGTCACTTCCAGAGGACCCTGCCATACCACTCCTGGGCATATACCCAGAGGATTCCCCTACATGCAATAAAGACACATGCTCCACTATGTTTATAGCAGCCTTGTTTATAATAGCCAGAAATTGGAAGGAGCCCAAATATCCCTCAAAGGAGGAATGGATACAGAAAATGTGGTATATTTATACAATGGAATACTACTCAGCAATTAAAAATAATGAATTCATGCAATTTGTAGGTAAATGGTTAGACCTGGAAAATATCATCCTGAGTGAGCTAACCCAATCACAAAAGAATGCACATGAAATGCAATCACTGATAAGTGGATATTAATGAGCCCAGAAGCACTAAATACTCAAGACACAAATAGCAAGTCAAATGATTCCCAAGAAGAAGAAAGGAGAGGACCCTGGGCATGTAAAGATTGCATCCAGTTTAGTAAAGAAACCGAGGGGGGAGGGGGAATGATTGGGGAATAGTTGGGGGGGGAGAAGAACTATGGGAACTATGGTGGGTGGGAACTGGGAAAGGGGAAAGCCTTTGAAATGTAAACATAGAATATAGAAAATAAAAATAACTAAAAAGAAAAAAAAAGAAATATAAAAAAAAAAACAACAATGAAATAGTCAATTAGCCCCTCGTGGATTGAGGTTATCGGTTGGCTTTACCTTCTATGAGATAATAAATGCATAGCTCCTGCTCTGGTTGAGCAGGCTGTCACATCTATTAATAAATCTCCCCCTTCTACTGGTTAGAAGAACTACAGGATTATGGGAGCCATGACCTCTACCATCAGAAACAGCTGATGCAGGGACAGCTTGTTTAAATGTTACCATGTAGTAGCAGAGGACTGAAGCCCTATTTAAGCAGTTGGAATGGAGGCTGTAGAGTTGGATCCATATTTGAGAGTATTTGCTGTTCTACCAGAAAATCAGGGTTCTGTTCTTCAATATCCGCATAGTAGCTCTCAATCACTGGGAATTTCAGTTTTAGGGAATCAATCTTCTTTTTGCTTCCACAAGAAGGGTACACATGGTGTACTTACATATATTTAAATAATATATTCATACACATAAAATAAAGATAAAAAGATTTTTAAAAATTAAAAACAAAGACTAGGATTCCGGACTCTTAGGATTTTGTTTCCCTAGATCAGGGATAGTATTCACATATTTGAATCTTCTTAAGACAAAACAAAATCACTTTTCTGTTTGTTTGATTAGTTTAGGTCCACTTTATTTTATCAGTGTGTTTTTCTGCATGTATATGTGTACCATATATATCCAATATCCAGAAGAGGGGATCAGGGCCCCTGGAACTGGAGTTACAGACTATCGTTAATCTCCATATGGTTGCTGAGATTCAAATCTGGGTCTTTTTGAAAAGCCCATTAACTTCTGAGCCATTTCTCCAGAATCACATTAGAATTTCTAACAAGCTCACAAGAGATGTTGCTACAGACATCTGAGTACTTTAGGAAACACATGGCTTCCATGAGCAGGGTGGTCATGTTAACTGACTGTTTGAGTCTTTGTTGGCATTGGTTAAAAGTTTTCCACTGTTTTGCATAAGATTCAGCTGTGTTCTTAAGTCTTAGAATTAGAGATAATAATTACAATAGAATGGGTGATGTTATTGAATGGACAATCATTTTAAACTCTAGATTACCTCCAATAACAACAAAAAAAAGCTTACAAATTTAAATCAACTAATGTGCTCTGTTTTGATATAAAAAAGACACATTAAAACTCAACTTAGTGACTTCAAGTTGTTTGTGTTAAGAAAAATCACATGCTTGTCAAAGTGCTATGCTACCATGGTAGTGACTTATACAAATACAGTCTAACAAAAGCAAGCACGTCCCACTTTAGTAGAGAGAAGCAGTGTGTATGTCATTCTTTTCAGAAGCCAAGAAATGTGTTCTGGTTATTGGTAGAATAATAAAGCTACATTCTTTTCATCAGAATAACAGGTCTTTTGTGTTACTGAAAATTTAAAGCACAATCTTTTCTTATCTTATGTCTCTCTTAACCATTTTATTTTGATACCAGAAGAGAGAAGACAATGGAAAGCTCTATAATGTAGAAAGTTTGATTTTTTTAGAAAATACCTCAATATCTTGAAAATCAATGAATAGTAAAATAAATTTATATGGCTCAGATTTGAGAACAACAAATGCAATAAAAATTTCAAACAAAAATTCAAATAATATATTTCACATTTTCTTTGAAAATCTTGAAGAAATATTTGAATCTCCCTCTCTCCCTTCTCTTGTTCTCTCTCTTGTACTCTCCTTTCCTTCTGCCTCTTCTTCCTCTCTGGGTTCTTTTTATATGTCCAGGGTATTCCTGAGATCCTAACCTAAACCAGTCATTTGCTTTCTGCTTCTAGGCTTATAGCTGATATAGAAATGTCCCAGGTTCTATTTATTCACCTTAAATGACAACTTTCCAGAATGAACAAGGCAGGCCTACAGAAAAAAAATGAGGCTAGTATCTGGGAAGCAAGGAGATTAGAAGTTCAAGGTCAGCCTTAGCTCTGTAGGAAGGAATGACCTGGCCAGGACTACATGAGCCTGTTTCTAAAATCAAAAAGTATTCCATCTTTTAAAAGGATCACATTTTTTATGCATTCTTCATTTGAGGGTTATATGGGTTGTTTCCAGATTCTGGCTATCACAAATAAGGCTGCTATGAATATAGTGGAACATGTGTCCCTGTAGCATGGTGGGGCATCTTTTGGGTATATATGCCCAAGAATGGTATAGCTGGGTCTTCAGGAAGATCTATTTTCAATTTTCTGAAATTGAATCTCCAGATTGATTTCCAGAGTGAGTTTTGCAGGTGAATGGATGGAACTAAAAAATATCATCCTAAGTGAGGTAACCCAGACCCAAAAGGATATGCATGGTATGTACTCACTAACAATTGTATATTAGCCAAAAGTATAGAATTCCCAGGATACAATCCACAGAACTCAAGAAGGTTAACAAGCTGAAGGACCCAAGTGAGGATGCTTCAATCCAACCTGGAAGGGAAAAGAAATCAATCACAGAAGGTGAGGGAGGGACATGGATAGGAAAGGTGATGGAGGGGGTGAGGAGAACATGATCAGGTCTTAGAGGAAGGATCAGAACTGAAGCCCTGAGGTCCAACAGAAAGAATGGAAACAGGAAAACTAGGGAGGAAGGAGGTCAGAGGACCCTCTAGAATGTACAAGAGACCTAGGAGGTAATAGACTCTCAGGACTCAAAGGGAGGGACCTTAGACGAATTGGCCTACAATGGGGAGAGGGAACTTGTAGAGTCTACTCCAGTAGAAAGACAGCATCAAGTGGAGGGATGGGATTGCCATCCCACAGTCAAATACTCTGACCAAGAATTGTTCCTGTCTAAAAGAACTGCAGGGACAAAAATGGAGAAGTCTGAGGAAAAAGAGGTCCAGTGACACGCCCAAATTGGAATACAGCTCAGGGGGAGGCCCCAAGGCCTGACACTATTAGAGATAGTGTGTTTGCAAACAGTGGCCTCTCATGACTGCCCTCTAAATATTTCAACAAAGAGCTGAAGGATGTATATATTTACACCCAAACAACACACAGAAGCTGGTGACCCCTGTGGTTGAATTAGACAAAAGCTGGAAGAAGCTGAGGAACAGGGCAGCCCTATAGAAACACCAACAGTCTCAAATAATCTGAACTCCCAGAAACTATCAGACAGGGAGCCAGTAACCAGGCAACACACACTAGCTGAGATGAGGCCCCCAAACACATATATAGCAGAGGACTACTGGGGCTGGATTCAGTAAGAGAAGATGCACTTAACCCTTGAGAGACTCGGAGCCCTAGGGAGTGAGGAGATCTGGTGGGGTGGGGGTTGAAGTGGGACATCCTCTTGGAGACACGGGGTAGGAGGTGTGCAAGCAGGAGGGAGATTAAGTTTGGACCATAAAAATATTAAAGAATTAAAAGAGTCAAAAAAGAAAACAAAAGATTTTCTTTTCCAAAACATAATTATGAATTTTAATTCAAGGACCAGAAAAGCCACTTATTATGTTTTTATTAATATGTATGTCAATATGACCTTAAATTTTGTTTTATATAAAATAGGATTAGATTAATATATTAATAAATAAAGCAATCTCAGTAGTGCTGCTGGTATCATTCAAATGCCAATTTGTCCCTGTGTGCCTTTGAAAACAAACAACAGACTTAGGTTGAAAGTTCTACTAATAGCAACAGCTTCTGGGATGTTTATTAGGCTGGGGAAGGGAGAAGAGTCTATCAGAAGGAAAGAAGATACGTCTTTACAATATCTCATCCAAAAGTAATCCCCAAAATAAAGTCTTCAGAAGAGTAGTTAGCACTCTTAGCTACAAATGTCTGGAAAATGATCAAACCCTTCATCTTTAGTGTAGATTCAAGTACAGATTAACAAAATTATGCACTACAGAGGGTATGGGGCCAACTGAGTCGAATATAAGCTTCCAAGATATGTCAACTGTGCAAATGAAGTTGAGAAAAATAAACTGAAGAGCAAGACAGATCTTCCTGCTTGCTCAGTAGTTCATCCTTCTCCATTTACTCTCACATCCCTGGTGAAAATCAGTGCCTGCTCATAGCTGTTAGCACTGTCAAAGGAAAAATGTCAGCTGTTTTTAAACCTGTTTGGTGTTCAGTAAGCACACTTTCTAGAATCTACAAGAATTAGAGAACTAAAAAGAAGCCTCTTGCTCAGTGCCACTTGCAATAATCCCTGTTTTCAAACATCATCCTGGCCAGGGGCTTTTCAGTTCAATTACCCCCCCTCACCCATTATGCCACGGAAGCATAAGGGAAGATAGAAATGATGTTGAACAAAGCAAATGAAACCATAAACCAGTGCTGCTCAAGATGGAATGTAATGTTCACTCTGCTCTGCTCTGGCTCTCGGCTGGGAATAGAATGACTGCAAGCAAGTATATGCAGTGATTGCTTTTCAAGGTAGCCTCAAAGCAGCAAATGGCCATTGAAACCAGATATGATAGGACAAAACACTCTAGACAACACTTCAGAGACCAAAGACAAAATGCGTGAAGGAAAAGGAAGAGCATATTTATAATTTTCTTTTCTTTGAATAATACAATGTTCATGTAGCAAGAACATTATTCACATTTCTTTGCCTAAGGTATATATACAAGTAATTATGCCTGAGCACACTGGATAACAAAGGATAAGAATGCGTTGCTTAGTTCTCATTACTTTTTAGAGTATACAACACTAGCTTGGTGCATGCATGTGTTCTACATCTGTGGAATCAACCAACACAACAATATAAAATTAAAGAGGAAAGGAACATTCCATAATGGAAAATGTGGAACACAGCCCTGCATCTGATGAGAATAAAATGTAGATTAGCAAAGTAATATATAAATGCTGAAAAAATGATACATTGATGCTTCTGTGTGCTGTGTAGCTAGACATGCATAGGTATGTGTGCAATGAAAATGTACCGATTAAACACAATATCGTGTATAATAACTATCTTATAGCATTTATATTGTGTCATATGAAGTGTAAAAGTACTTTGGTGTTTCTGGGCAGGTGTGAAAGCATTATATATGAAGAATAATTCCTCAGATTGGGGAGGATTGTTTCTAAGAATGTTTGAGCCCCAAATTTGTCATGTCTTTAATATACAAGTCTGGTATTAACATACAACTCACATGCATCTTCCTGTGTATACCAAAAGCATCATAGATTCCCTTACTTAAACTGTGCTTGGCTACCTACTCCTCTATATTCAAGGAGGCCTCCCTCACCTTCTAGACATCTATGGTGTATTTAGTGGTATAGATGGATCATTCTCCAGTCATGAATTGCTTGGGACTTACAGAGGTGCTAATTTTCAGCACTGAGATAAAATGCATCTATTTTCCTTCAGAAAACTTTTAAAATGTGAAAGACAAAAAGAGGACACACATATTAAATTTGCTTATTACAGATCAAGCACACCACAGAGATAAGAAAGCATGCACTTTAAGACTAAAAGAGAATTTCTGTGACTCAAAAAAACTGTCTTAGCTATCTTATTAAGGGGACAAGTTACTTAGCAAGCTGGATTGAGAGTTCTTTTGTAAAATAGAAAAAGTAATGCTACTAGTAATGACTGCTAGGAGGCCTGAAAAATATGTATTTGTAAATAATATACAGGACAAAAATACATAGCATAATCTACAGGTATATTTTATTTTAAAGCTTCATAAAATTTTAAATAAGTGCGTAGATCTAGAGAAAGATCTATAGCAAATCTTCTGTCCATTTCTGGCTTTGTCCTACTTTTTTATTTTGCATCATATGAATGGTGCAAATAATACAATATTTTTTGTTCGTTTCATTCATTTGAATTTCTTTTCAGTGAAACTGGTCATCTTATTTGTGATTTGTTTTATAAGTAATTCAAAGTAACTGATTCTACATCTTTCTTGATTTAATTATGAAGTCATTACAATTTTTATTTCAGGAACAGCCATACTGCAGCATGTATCCCAAATCATGTTTATTACCTATATTGATAAAAGCAGTTTTACTCAGAAAAAGATAAACCCATGCAATTGCATACAATCTATAGATTGTTTCATGTTATAAGGTCAGAGTTGCTCTTGGAGTCTCTCCATGGAGAGACATCATGATTCACACAGCATAAACATTTTACTGTCTAATCCTTTTCAGTAAAACTTTCATTGACTCTGATACATAGTAATTCTACATGCCCATGACTACCAAGATAACTACCTATCAGTATCAAAAAGGTACTTGTCATATGAGTGTATAGTCTTTCTCTTTCAATGTTGTCACTATGGAGCTTGTGTTTAGTAAAAATCTTGGTTTAAACCCAGTTTTATTACTGATTAGAAATTTAAGTAAATGAGATACAATCAAAGGTTTAATTTTGGTTCTGCCACATATTTAAGAGATTCTTCTCTTTTTTTGCTGAGAATGTCCTATTCATTTTTGAAGGCCAAGTTCATAGTGTGTATAATGGGAGAACATTCTATGAGCCTATAGAATTACCAAGCAAGCAAGCTTAAATAATTCTGTATCAGAAACTAGAGTATTTTGAGAAAAACAACAATAAACAAAACAAAAAAAAAACAAACACACCCAATTCTTTTTTCATATTGTAATTCAGGGTGTAGCATTCTCTCTTTTTAAAAAATTACAAATTATTTCATATTAGTGATGGCCTTTTGCATTTCTTTATATGCAATCAGCATCTAGCCAGTAATGTTCTTTTATTAAATATTAATTAAATGAGTGGATGAAGAATGGACTCATTGCTAGTTTTAGTTTGGGGCATTTAACTTTCCTGCACATTAATTTAACCACTATACAGAATATTTCTTTATCATCTCTCAAGGTCAAGAGCAGTTGAGTCCCCTCTAGACCAAAGTGTTTTAAAGAGCAGATATCATTCTTTTCTCAGGGTATACAGAACTTTGCTGTAACCATAGTGAACTTTTCCTTGTGTAGATCTAGAATTATTTTGTAGCAAAGTGTCCCAGAAACAGAAGTCATCCCCTCACTTTGATCTGTTAAATTATTTCTAGAATAAAAGAAGGCTATGCCTTAGATCCGATGCAATATTTCCTCAGCTTTTTCATTCAATACACATTAATTGGGCATTACTCTACAGTAAGTCATGTGGAAGGACTTACAATATCATTCCCTCAAAGATGAATATATGAATGAATGAATAAACAAAATATCCTTCTAAAGCACAGGAGCAAGACATATAAATAGACATTTATTCTTTCAAGTAGAACATTTGAAATTGTGCTCTTTTAAGTATAAAATGAAACAAAAAGTGATAACCAAGCATTACATGCCAATCATATACATGACTAGCCAAAGCTACATAGCAAGTTTATCTCTCGAGGGATAATTTTCCCAGAGTAGAAAACACTATAAATAACCTTCAACATATCTTTATAAATAAAATTATGTGACCCTGTGAACTTACGCATTTAACAAACTGGAGTTTATAGTATGCCACACAAACTCTCTAAGACCTTATTCTGTTCTGTAGTTCCAGAATTATTTCAATTTTGGTAAATGTTATCTAATGATTGGTTTGATGAGAATAACCTTCCAATTATAGAAATTAGTGAGACAATTAACACTTTCTGTTTTTACAACTCTTATTTACAAGCTTTTTTTTTTTGGAAACCAAAAAGAACCTATATTTTAATAATTACAGAAATTAGATTTGTGGGTTGTTAACCTCAACTTTCAAAGCACTTGTTTACCTCATAGGACTCTGTATGAACAAAATACTCTCTGAAGATTTGCAAGTGTCTGTAGTTTCATAAAATATGAAATCTAGTCATGTGCGTTCTCTATGGTCAATTTTAGCATTGAAGAAGAAACAAAAAAATACCATCCCTGAGTTATTTCATGTTCAACTTATTTCATGTTCAGCTGTTTTGCATTTTGGGGGTCATGATAAATGAAAGCATGTAGTACTCAAGTTATCCTTTCAAAATCAATACTATTAAGAGATATTAGGGAATAGTGATTGTTGCTTCCTGTTATTTTTGATGTTATTTTTATGTTTGTGTGGATATCTTCTTTTAGGTTTGTTGGAATATTACTTCCTTGCTTTTTCTAGGGTGTAGTTTCCCTCCTTGTTTTGGCATTTTCCTTTTTTCAATTATCCTTTTTAGGGCTGGATTTGTGGAAGGATATTGTACAAATTTGGTTTTATCATGGAATATCTTGGGTTCTCCATCTATGATGATTGAGAGTTTTGTTGGGTATAGTAGCCTGGACTGGCATTTGTGTTCTCTTAGGGTCTTCTAGCTTTCATCGTCTCTGGTGAGAAGTCTGGTATGATTCTGATAGGTCTGCCTTTATAAGTTCTTGCCCTTTTTCCCTTACTGCTTTTAACATTCTTTCTTTGTTTAGTGAATTTAGTGTTTTGATTACTACATGCCAGGAGGAGTTTCTGTTCTGGTCCAGTTTGTTTGGAATTCTTAAGGCTTCTTGAATGTTCATGGGCATCTCTTTCTCTAGGTTAGGGAAGTTTTCTTCTACAATTTTGATGAAGATATTTACTCGGCCTTTAAGACATAAATCCTCACTCTTACATACCTATAATCCTTAGGTTTGGTCTTCTCATTGTGTTCTGGAGTTCCTGGATGTTTTGAATTACCAGCTTTATGCAATTTGCATTTTCTTTGACTGTTGAGTCAATGTTTTCTATGGTATCTTTAGCACCTGAGGTTCTTTCTTTTATCTCTTGTATTCTGTCCTTGATGCTTGCATCTATAACTCCTGAATTCTTTCCAAGGTTTTCTATCTCCAGATATGTCTCACTTTGTTTCTACTTCTACTTTTAGATCCTGGGTGGTTTTGTTCAGTTCCTTCACTTGATTGTTTGTGTTTTCCTGTAATTCTTTAAGGGATTTTTGTGTTTTTTCTTTAAGGGCTTCTGCCTGTTGACCCATGATCTCCTGTATTTCTTTAAGGGATTTTTGTGTTTCCTCTTTAAAGGCTTTTACCTTTGACCGATGTTCTCCTGTATTTCTTTAAGGTAATTATTCAACTCTTTCTTGAAGCCCTCTATCAGCATTATGAAATATGATTTTAAATCCAACTCTTGCTTTTCTGGTGTGTAGGGGTATCCCGGACATGTTGTGGTGGGAGAACTGGCTTGTGATGTTGCCATGTGGCCTTGGTTTCTGTTGGTAGGGTTCTTATGCTTGCCTTTCACCATCTGCTAGTTGGTATTATTGTCTCTGGCTGGAGTCTGTTCCTCCTGTGGGCCTGTAAGCCTGTGTCCTTCCTCCTCTGGGTTGAAATTTGAAAACCTGCAGGGAGATCTCTCTCTCTCTCCTGGCAGGCTATGCACAGAAGACTGTGGAGTCTCCTGTGCAAATAGCAGTGGGCAGGAAGACTTCAGTCCCAACTGCTCCACTGATCTTAGGCCCTGTGTGCTCCTAGCTGGGTCACCTCCAGAGAGATAGTGGAGATCTCACCTCTACACTCAAAAGTGAAAGCCTGCAGGGAGATCACTCCCTCCTGGTGGGCTGTGCACAGAAGGCTGTGGAGACCTCCAGCTCCCTGGTACAAATAGCAGCAGGAAGACTTCCTTCCCAGCTGCTCCACTGATCACAGAAGGCTGTGATGTCTCCTGGCTCCCTGCTCCCCAATAAAAAGACATAGACTAACGAAATATTTCTCTTGTAAATTTTCAATTTTATCAGAAAACGTTTGTAATTTCCCTTTTAATTAGTTTAGTAATGTTTTGTCTACCATTTTATCTGCATTATTTTTTATGATAATCTAAAATTTTAATGTCTTTCTATATACTTCCTCTATTTTATAAGAAATGTTTCCAATGTAAATCTTTGATTTTATCAAAAATATTTCTAATTCGACTTTCAATTTAGAAAGAGTTTTACATCAACAAATTTTATGCAAAATTTTCCACGAAATAGTCAATTTTAACGTGTTTGTCTAGTATGCTCAAGGACCTCCACATAAAATCAGACACACTGAAACTAATAGAAAAGAAACTTGGGAAGACCCTGGAGGACATGGGCGCAGGGGAAAAGTTTCTGAACTGAACACCAATAGTTTATGCTCTAACATTGAGAATTGACAAATGGGACCTCATAAAATTACAAAGTTTCTGTAAGGCAAAGGACACTGTCAGAAGGACAAAACAGCAACCAACAAATTGGGAAAAGATCTTCACCAACCCCACATCTGACAGAGGGCTAATATCCAATATATACAAAGAACAAAAGAAGTTAGACCCCAAAGTACCAAATAACCCTATCAAAAAATGGGGTACAGAGCTAAACAAAGAATTTTCACCAGAAGAAATTCGGATGCCTGAGAAGCACCTTAAGAGATGTTCAACATCATTAGTCATCAGGGAAATGTGAATCAAAACAACCCTGAGATTCCACCTCACACCAGTCAGAATGGCTAAGATTAAAAACTCAAGAGACAACAGGTGCTGGCAAGGATGTGGAGAAAAAGGAATACTCCTACACTGTTGGTGGAATGGCAAGATAGTACAACCACTCTGGAAATCAGTCTGGCAGTTCCTCAGAAAATTGGGCATGACACTTCCAGAGGACCCTGTCATACCACTCCTGGGCATATACCCAGAGGATTCCCCTGCATACAATAAAGACACATGCTCCACTATGTTCATAGCAGCCTTATTTATAATAGCCAGAAGTTGGAAGGAGCCCAGATGTCCCTCAAAGGAGGAATGGATACAGAAAATGTGGTATATTTATACAATGTAATACATCTCAGCAATTAAAAATAATGAATTCATGCAATTTGTAGGCAAATGGTTGGATCTGGAAAATATCATCTTAAGTGAGTTAACCCAATCACAAAAGAATACACATGAAATGCAATCACTGATAAGTGGATATTAATGAGCCCAGAATCTCTGAATACTCTAGGCACAATTAGCAAATCAAAAGATTCCCAGGAAGAAGGAAGGAGAGGACCCTGGTCCTGAAAAGATTGGATCCAGTCTTGTAGGAGAGCAGGAGAACAAATGGTGGGGGGAGGTGTAATTGGGAAATGAGGGGAGGAGAGGACTTATGGGACATATGGTGAGGGGGGAACTGGGAAAAGGGAAAGCCTTTGGAATGTAAACAAAGAATATAGAAAATATAAAAAGTATATATCAAATAAAATAAAAAATAATCCCAAATTTTTTTCCATGAAATAGTCAATTTTAATGCATTTGTCTATTTATTTCTTGAATTTTACCAGAAATACTTTCCATGTAAATCTTCAGTGTTGTCTGAATATGTTTATAATTCTACCTTCAATCAACTTAGAATTATGTTTATGCCTATCATTTTATCTATATAATTTCCATGATAATCTTTAATTTTAACATGTTTTTCTATATATTTCTACACTTTTATCAGAAATATTTTCCATGTAAATCTTCAAGTTTGTCAGAAAATGTTTATAATTCCACTTTCAATGATCTTAGGAATACTTTTTGCCTATCATTATTATATCTATATACAATTCCATGATAATCTTCGATTCTAACATGTTTTCTACTTTTTTCTACAATTTTGTCAGAAATATTTTCCATGTAAATCTTCAATTCTATCATAAAATGTTTCTATCCCACATTTCAATTAATTTAGCAATGTTTTACATGTCTACCACTTTACTCTTTAATTTTCCATGAAAACTGTCAATTTTAACATGTTTATCTGAAATATTTTCCCTGTAAATCTTTAATTTTATCATAAAGTTTTTTTACTTCCCTTTACTTCAATTTTCAATAATAAAAAAAATTTAAAAAAGAAAAAGAAAAGAAAAAAATAAACCTGCTATGAACATAAAAATATCAACACTATTTAAATTAATAAATCATAGGCATATACATTCATGAAGCAAAATACTATGTTTTAAGATATGTATCTAGTATGAGACATAACATATGCCACACATCTTTCAATGATTAAATCTTCAAACTTACTGGCATTTGGATACTGCAATTTCAGACTTGACAAATATGTGAACACACGGGAAAAAAAAGGATATACGCATAGCATAAATGCACAGGAAAAATGTTCAATATCATTTATCATTCAAGAAATGAAAATTGAATTAAGTACAACTTGATTTTAAGGGTAAAGTATGTTGTGAGTCCACTATAGCCAAGTGTGCTAGTTGAGATTTTATCAACTTGATACATCATAGAGTTATTTGAGAAGAGAAACTTCCATTGAGAAAATGCCCTAAGCAGATTGCCTGTGGAAAGTCAATAGGGCATGTTCTTGATTAAGGGTTGAGGTAGGAGAGCCAACACTACGGGGTAGGGCATTCCACCTTAGAGTTGGCAGATTTAAATTGTATAAGAAAGCAGAATGGACGAGCAAGCCAGTAAGTAACACATACACACACACACACACACACACACACACACACACATACACACACAGCTTCTATATCAGTTAGTGAGGTTGGGTTCCTGCTCTGACATTCTTCATGATGATTGGCGAATTGTAATTGAGATATGTAAAGTGATATAAGTACTTTCTTCCCAAGTTTTTTTTTTTTTTCCATAGTGTTTACTACAGCAACAGAAATGCTAGTAAGAGATCAGTGTACAAAAAATTTTGCTCTGGAAAATCAGAAGCAAATACAAAAACAAAAATAACATTGGTAATGGCAATGTCCTTGTAAATCATACACCTTCATCAATTTACACCCCTGAATTATCAACAGTACTCAGTTCTGGATTAGCTCTGTGGGGAATGACCAGTAGAGCAGAGCATTGAAGAACCATTCAAGTTAGTGTTTAAAATCCAACATAATCACTTTCTAATAGAATACCTCATTTGGAAAGAGTACACATGGAGGGAACCATGGCTCCAGATATATATGTAACAGATGATTGCCTTATCTGCCTTATTGTGAGGGGAGGCCCTTGGTCCTGTGGAAGCTTGATACCCCAGCATAAGGGGATGCTAGAGTGGTGAGGCAGCAATGGGTGGGTGGAGAGGGGAGGAGCACCCTCTTATAGTCAAAGGGGAGTGGGATGGGATGGAGGGTTTGTGCAGGGGAAATTAGGAAGGGTGACAACATCTGAAATGTAAAAAAATAAAGTAACTAATCAAATTACCTTGGTTGGCACATTGATCATATTCAAAATGGAAATATTAGCATTTAGCTTATTGGGCTATTTTCAGAGAAAGTGTTACATGCTAAAGAATATACTTGCCATAGTGCCTGGCATGCAAGCAATATACTAGTTCTTTTATCCGTATATTTACTGAATTATAATATCAGCACTATATACATCCCTCCCTGGCATGGCTTCCTCAGTTCTCCAGCTTCTATCAGAGGAATTTCCAGGTAATACTCTGAATTGGCCAAGAAAATTTTCATCGTTGGACACAACACAATTGCTTCAAAAGAAACATTGTGCTCTTAAGAGAATGAGTAAAAAAACAAAAAATCAAAGATCTTCATTGCTTTGTTTTTATATCATTCAGAAAATATTTTAGTCTTTAGATCATGTACATTAAATAGAAATAATATTGAGTGACTATATGGGGATTCTCTAAAAAACAGAAATTATAGAATGAATATATCCACATATATATTCATACACAATACACACAGAGGATTTTTACAAACTGTTGTTTAGTTAGTCCAATAATAGCTGCTCCAAGAATCCAGTAATTTTTCAGACCATGATGGTAGATATTTCAGCTGATCTTCAGTAAAAGTAAACAGTTGAAGAAGTAGTCTCTAATGCCAGTGAAGGAATGGACTTATTAGCAACATCAAGAGCAAGCAAGCAAAGAAAAAGAGAAAGCTTCTTTCTTCCATGTCCTTTCTATAGGCTGCCAGCAGAAGGTATGACCCATATAAAAGTTTGGATTAAATTTTCCAATACAATGTTTCATATTAGAAGTCTACCTTCCAACTTCAAATGATTTAATAGAGAAAAAATCCCTCACAGGTATGCACATGCATTTGATTTTAGTTAATTCCAGATGTAGTCAAGTTTGCAACCTAGCCATCACAGGATTAGAGAAGAGAAATAAGGGACTGCGTAGTAAGTGACACTCCGAGGTGTAGCTAAGGGTGATAAAAGGATTCTGATAGACAAAGGCACATGCTGCTTTCTTAGCTACAAGTGGGGTGACATGGAAAATTTCAGGGGGAGTTGATAGGTTTAGCTCATTTGGGTAAGATATATTCTCACAAGGAACTAAGGTTCAATAACCCTATGTTCTTAATGGAGGAAGGGTTCAGGGGCAAACTTGAATGGAGAACTCAAGAAAGAGAAGTCAAAGGCAGTTGGGAAGGCACAATGACCGAATACACATTCTTTTTAACAGAGGTCATCAGAAATGTTTCATCAAGATCATAGAGAATACTGTGTCAGTCTGACCTCTTTTCAATAGAGAAGGTGCCCATTTTGTGCTCCTTTCGTATAAGGTTACGGTCAATCGATCTTCGAGAAATGAATCCATGTCAAGGTTTCTTTGTTTCATAACTGTAGAAACATTCTTTCATGGTCTACAATCTTTGGACATAACAATTCCTTTTGCTGAGCACTTTCCTTCCTACCAAAGTGCCCTTCGTTACTCTGGCTATCACCATCATATCTTCCTTCAGGTTCCCTCTAAAGTGCCATTTTCTCATAAGGCATCAGGTAAAAATCAATGGCTGTTTTCTTTCCCATCTCATTCCATTGAGCTCAAGAAACTGCTAGTATACTTCAAATATTTGTTTTGAACTCTAGGTGTTTGTTAAACCTTAGTTGTAGTAACAAGTTTATAGGATATTCTCAAGAAAAGATCATTAGAAAATATTGTTATCTTGTTTTGGTCACAGTGTTTGACAGTGAGATTTTTCCTTTATTTTAAGGTAAACATCTTCTAGTGTTTCTTCTTATTTAAATGTGTTACATTTATTTATTCTCTGTCTCTGTGTTTCTGTCTCTGTCTCTCTGTCTCTCTCTGTCTCTCTCTCTGTCTCTCTCTCTGTATCTCTCTCTGTCTCTCTGTCTCTCTCTGTCTCTCTCTGTCTCTCTCTGTCTCTCTCTCTCTCTCTCTCTCTCTCTCTCTCTCTCTCTCTCTCTCTGTGTGTGTGTGTGTATGTGTGTGTGTGTGTGCATGTGTATGTGTGTGTGCCTGCACATGCTGGTCTGTTTAGACTAGAGGAAGCCATGCCACAACATACATTAAGAAATCAAAAGATAATTTGTGGCAGTCATTTTTCTCCTTCTCCTCTGTAGTTTATGACGATTGTACTTAGGTCATCGGGATTAGTGGCAGATCACTTTAAGGACTGAGTCATCTTACTGACTACCCTGGTATTTTTTTTTTAAACACATTTACTTGTTTCTTCCAACAGAAAACAGACTATGATGACTTCAAAAGCAAACGATTTACTTTTATTTTGTATATATAAGTCTTTTGCATGAAGGTTTGTATGTTTAACAATTATATGCCCATCATCCATACTCAAAGACAATCCCCTATAACTGAAATTAAACATAGTTGTAAGTTGTCATGTAGGTAATGGGAGTCAAATCTAGGTCTACTATAAGAGAAACGCGTGTTCCTAAAGAGCTCAGCTTTCTCTCTGGGCCTCTACATTGATCCTTTTTACTAATACAAAGTATAGCTTTTGAGTGGTACAGAACAGAGTTTTAGACAAGGAGAAAAACTAGACATGACCACCCAGGCGATAGTGCATTCCTACTCAGGTAGAAACCCTCAGAACCATTACCCTTCTCTCCAAGTACTCAAAGCAAATGCAAATTAGTACACTTTTGGCTGACACTAAAAAGTTTACATATATACCTTTTAACAAAATATTATTTTGTGGTTTGGAACGTTAAGAGATAACTGCTGATCTAATAAGTTCTTCCTCTGATTAACTCCACAGGAACAGACCTTCCTGTTAAAATGGAGCTAGTTTCTCCTTGTGAAGAAAATTGTCAGCTGAATTCCAACTGCTAATGCTTGTGGTTGTTGACAATATAAGAGGCATAGCAGGTGCTCAGGTTTTAAGTGGAATCTGTGGTGCTGAGGGTATTAGGGAATTGTCTTGTTTTCGAACTCTAGAATTCTGGTAAATGACAGGGACATGGTATCTGCATGAGAGAGGAAAGTAGACCAGTGGGAAGTCATGGTCAATTTGTGGGTGTGATACAAAATTAGTCTCACAAGAGATTCAATGAGGAACTCAAGTCTGCATTATCTATTTGCAAATGAGTAATGTGACTGAAGAAAGTTAATAATTTTTGTAAAGTATTCACAGGAAATTAGGTTTTTCAAACCTGGGCTAACTCCATGGTCTTTATTTTGTACATATGCAATCATTTTACATAATTGACACAAGAATAACCTATAAAAGTGTGTAATAAATACCTCTGGCCCTCTTAAAACACTGCAAATGAGTTATTTAGATGAATGTAAACAATTTAAAAACTGATTTATTCTAACCAGCTAATTTCACAAGGAAAAACAAACAGTATAAATATGATTTTATAAATTCTATCTCATGATATCTCAGTTCAAAATACTTTATATGGATAATTTGTTGCATTCTTAGTAGGTTCTTGGGAAGTAAACAGTTTGTATGATCGACAGATTCCATTGATGCAGAGACATATTCTGAATGTTCTTACTCTTCATTCTTATGTGTTGATTCACTTGTATTTTGAACACCCTTGCCAACAGTTCCCCTTACACATATTTCTCTTTAACTTCAGATTCATACAGTTACTTATTCCCTCTTGTTCAATAGCTCCCAGACACTACATTAGCACACGTAAGTATCTTGTGCCTAGTGTACCTGCATGAATGGTACCTAAAAGTAATTACTGGATTGCGATTCTAACTTAATGGCAAGAAGCAGATGTTTTGAGACAATCCATAAAGGATAAAGGTAAAAATACCCATAGTCAGTCTTAAACTCAAGCTTATATGAAATCATATTTCAAACCATCCTGTTGTCTTTTAATTTTTCTCCTTCTAGACTATAAAATCCTAATTTCAAACACTATTTTCTCTGAAGTCCTTAATAGCCCAATTGCCTGTAGAGAAGAAAGAAATTCAACTCCTAGATCAGTGGGAGGCATTAGTAATATCATCATCCACTGTAGGAAGAAGTACAGTTTTATGAAGCAAGTTCTAACTAGAGGAGAAAAGAAACTATTAAAATAATCTGTTAAATGTACGCATGGTAATTTACCTCTAAGATGCACCCATTTGTGCCACTAAATATTTTCAAATATGAGAAAGGATGCTTCAAGTAAACTTCATAATTTTATTTTCCAATACCAGTCTAATGAATGTCTGGGGTGCCATCATGACTTGTGAATAGGTAATTCTGTGCAGAATTAGAGAACTAGACATAGCCCAAAGATAACTAAGCAGAGTATATAGCACTTAGAGGACATGCAATCTATAAAGAAGTTGGTAGCCTTTCTGGAGGAAAAGGGATAAATTCTGGTTCCATTTATTTCACTAAAGTAGCTAACCTATAGCCTGGAGTAACATAGTACCATGCGATGCTAGTCTTCTCTCCCAGATCCATCCATTATAGCCCCAAAAGAACTTAGGATATATACCTTTTCAGAATGTGCTTGTTTTTCTCTCTCCATCTTTATCTCCTACCAAGAGTTTCATCTCAGTCTCCAACATAGTCAAAGTTCATATACTTTTCTGAGCCCATAATTCTAAGTGCATATGTATTTTCCATATGAAAGTTAAAAGTTCTGGGATTTTCTTCCCTTTTGTCCTGTTGTGTGAACATACTAATGTTTTCCTGTAAGAAACACTGTCATCTCCACTAGCACATTAGTATGTCATATAGAACTCGGGGCTATCATAGTGTGATCTACATTTTATTTATTACATATTGAGTGTGTTCATCATTCTCTTTTGCTATGTACTCTTTGAAAGCATAAACTGCCTTGTATTTTTATTTTCTCATTCATATCTTTCTTCATAGAAGGCAGTGCATGACTCACTGAATTCAATAAATACATAGTGAAGAAATATATAAATTGTGATTGATTCAAAGCCTGAAGCAAGGAACAGGGGGATTCCTTTGTTTAATTGAAAAATAAATGGAATAATCTCAACCAAATATTAAAAGCTATTGAATCTTTGTAAGTCATGGAGTAAACAAAGAATAAATTTCTAGGAGGCAAATTTTTTACAAGATTACTCTAAGTTAGGAAGAACTTTGTTTTTAAACTAGATCACAGTTATCACCAAATTAATTGAATACAGTTGCTATGTCATTGTTTAGTATTTCTTTTCTTTCGGGATCAGGATGCTTGGCATAGTTGTTGACCCTTAAATCTACAATATAGTAATTTTCTCCTGTATCAATCATAGTGGATTGAAAGTGGTTCCGAACAGCCTCATTTCTAAAACCTTCCAGAAGTAGATGTAACAGAAAATGTAATTACATTAAGGATGTTGTTATAACAATATCCTGCAAGGGCTCTGAGTGCGATAACAAGCACCCTTACAAAAGAGATAAAGAAGGATGGTCCCATAGAAGAGTGGTTTACAAAATGACTTTATACAGATGTTGAAAGATTGTGCTCAGATATTTAGATGGCGTCAGTCATCAGAAGACAGAAAATGCAAGGAACCTGCAGATGGAGGAGTCTCTTGGGGCAGAATTACCATTCAATTATTTTGATTTGACTTTAATTCTCAAACTTCTGACCTCTAGAATTATGATAAAATATGGTTTTTCTGTTTAATGCCACCAAGGTTATGGTATTTCTACAATACCTACAAAAAGATAGCACTAACTCTTGCCTCATGTGTGTGTGTGTGTGTGTGTGTGTGTGTGTGTGTGTGTGTGTTTATTTGGTGCATTTGTTGATCCGGAACTTTGTAGTAAAAAAATAGTTATAACCTCATACTTTAGAATACTTCCTCTATTTTTTGTACTTTATTCATTATTGCAGTAATCATAGGATGCTTGTAATTTATATAGAAGTCCTACTCCTAAAGAAAAAGGACCATATTGTTTATATATTCTTCCTTAGGACAACATATAATGTCTGGGTGAAAAATATGCTTAGAAAATATTTGGTGAAGTAAATTAAATTAAATTACAAAGATCTAATAAAACCTTTCAAAAGGAGAAGTGTGTTGTGTAATTAATCATAAAGTGAATTAAAAATGTATGCTTCTTTTCCTTTTGGAAAATAGTAATTTTAATGCTATTCTGATAAACATTGAACACTATATAGTGTGATTTACAATGCAAAAACAAATTTTGGTCATGTTAAAGTCTGTAGAATCATAAAATCCAACACTGACATTATTCTGGTTGTTTCTTGGGGGCAATTTTATATGATAAAGGGGAAATTCAAAGTTTTAGAGAAAGAAAATAGATTCTAAATAATTGGGCATAAAAGACTTTCTATATTATTACAATAGAAAGATACTTGGTAGTGTGGTATACTCAGTATCAAAACTAAAGCCTGTAGCTAGAGTAAGCAACATGTGTGCATCTCCATTTTAGGATGAGGATAATCAATTTCATTTAAAACACCCGACACAGTTATTTGATTTGTGTCTATTATGAAGTTCATTAGTATTTCCAGTGGGTTTTTCTAATGTGCTGACCCATAAGCAAACTCTCGGCTCTGCTGTCTTTCTGAGTTTTTCTCTAGGACAATATAGGTTCTAGAGACAGCTCCCATAGACTTTCCAACACTAGCTTAGGCGAAGTCTTTGCATGAATCCTATCAGTATCTTTGCAATATATACTCCAAGGGATGAATCATGGACAGTCACAACTCTAAAGTTTCCACTCACTCTGAAGCTAGGAATTATATGCTTGCTGGAAACGTGGTTAGGAGACCTCATTCAAATTTCTTCCACTACAAACTTATTTTTGAGGCTGTGGAGATGGATTAGAGATTAACAGCACTCACTGCCTTCCCTGAAGAGCTGAGTTCTGTTAACAACAACCACACCAGGTGCTTCATATCTGTAACTCTAGCTTCAGGGGATCTGAAACCACTGGGTTCCATAGGCATCTATCTACATACAAATATACACACTGACACATAATTAAAAATAAATCTAGAACAAAATAACATATATTGCACATGTCTGTGTTTATTGTGATTCATTTACCTTGTAACATCATCACACCCTCAGAATACTATATTGAGATGAGTTCAGGTACTGAAACATTAAAGTTGATGAAGAGAAATCAGCAGGCCTTGGGTGATGAGTCTATAGGTAACTTGTGAAAACATAAAGAGTTCTCTGTGTTTAGATCCCTAGTGCCCATATAAATGCTGGGTGGGCTGAGCATATTTGTAACCACAGCCCTAGGGCTTAGAGAAAGGCCCATTGCAGGGCCTGATTAACCAGCTAGCCCAAATCAATGTCGAGACTCAAATTCAGAGAGAAACACTGTCAAAATAGTGATTGATTTTACCATGATGTCATCTCTGAACTTCCACAGCTAAGTGTATGGATAAATGCATCCATATGCATGATTATACCACACACAAGAAGCTTTAGGGAGGAAAGGAAAGATGGGAGGGGAGGAGAGATGGAAATAGAGAAGAAGAGAGGAGAGAAGAGGAGAGGAGAGGAGAGGAAAGGAGAGGAGAGGAGAGGAGAGGAGAGGAGAGGAGAGGAGAGGAGAGGAGAGAAGAGAAGAGAAGAGAAGAGAAGAGAAGAGAAGAGAAGAGAAGAGAAGAGAAGAGAAGAGAAGAGAAGAGAAGAGAAGAGAAGAGGAGGAGAGGAAAGGAGAGGATATGGAAGATGGTACCTGATTACTGGAAGAAATTGATTAACCTCACATGGTATTCCAATACATAAAGTAGTCTTGTGTCTTCCCACCTCAAAGGCTCTGGTAGAAGATCAATTATTGTATAGCTGAGGACATAGCCAGTTTGTAGGATAAAGCAAACAACCATGAAATGGTTCTACCCCCTTCTCTAATCTGACCTTTGTAATTTAGACTGTATTAGAAAAGCTTACAGTAAGAGACATAGTAGAGCACAATATGTAATGTGTTGGTTACCTCTGATTTTCAAATTGAAGTGATCTCAAATCACCAAGGAATTCAACTTCTAGTCATGAATGTATGGGGCCTTGTAGATTTGGGTAATTTAAGAGGGGTGATTCACCTTAAGAGAGAGCCACCATTCTAAAGATTGAGAATGAATTCAAAAAAGGAAAGAGGTGGAGCACTAGCTTCTCCTCTCCTCTCCTCTCCTCTCCTCTCCTCTCCTCTCCTCTCCTCTCCTCTCCTCTCCTCTCCTCTCCTCTCCTCTCCTCTCCTCTCCTCTCCTCTCCTCTCCTCTCCTCTCCTCTCCTCTCCTCTCCTCTCCTCTGCCCTCCTCTGCCCTCCTCTGCCCTCCTTTCCTCTCCTCTCCTCTGCCCTCCTCTGCCCTCCTCTCCTCTCCTCTCCCCTTCCCTCCCCTCTCCTCCCCTCCTCTCTCTCCTCTCCTCTCCTCTCCTCTCTTCTACCTTCCCTCCCTCTCCCCTTCTCTCTCCCTTCTCTCTCTCTCTCTCTCTCTCTCTCTCTCTCTCTCTCTCTCTCTCTCCCTCCCTCCCCTCCCTCCTTTTCCTCCCTTCTCCCCCTCCAATTGGTTACAGTTGTAGCACCTGCCTTGAAGCTGCCACTCTTGACTGTAAATGTGAGACAAGATAAATGCTGTCTTCTTTAAATTGTTTTTTTCTTTTGTCAGCTGTTTTGTCCTAAGAAGTAAAACTCCAGGAGACGTCTCTCCTCGCTGTCTCTCCATGTCTCTCTTTTATTCATTCTTGGTACACTTCTCTCCTTTCTTTTCCTGGCTCTGCCTTATCCCCTCATTGTTCTCCATCCTCCTCCTTTCTCTCCTTCCTCCTCTTCTCTCTCCTAAATTATGGCAGTGGTTTAAGCTTTTTATGGTTTTACAAATTAAAATATGATCCTTCTCACTAAACAAATGTTTCATCCTAGCACACATCCATTTTGGGAATACTGAGCCATAAATCTAGAATCAAACAAATAAAGCCATCTTCCACAGGATGACTCAAAGAGTGAGAAAAGAGAGGTTCTGAGTCAGAGGAAGGATTTTAGCATTTTGTCGACAGATTTCTCTGCTTTGTTATTCAGCCTTGTGTAGGATTTAATGATCTGAATCAACTCTTTGTAAAACCCACAGACCCATCTACGCAAAGCAAAAATAAACAGACTTGTTAGAAAAGATCAAAGCAGTAGAAGGAACGGCAGCACACGTGTGTCTGCACAAACATCAGTGCAGTCACATGAAGCAAGGCCTGATTAGCTGAGTGGGGTACAGGATTACTTGGATTGTCTCCAAATAGGCTCTAAGCATCCACTACTAACTATTTTAGATATAATCCTGCCATAACTCTTGTCAAGATACTGAAAAATTCTCTTAATTATAAGAAACAGACAGAAATGAATTCATCCCTTATTATCTCACAATGGAAACAGGATTAGCAACTAAGTGAACAGTGTTTCCTTTTCTATAAACAGGTCAAAAGAAAAGTTGCCTTACAGTGATAAAATTCCCTTAATTTTATATGACAAAGAATTTTGCAACTATCAGGAAGCAGGCACTCTCTAAAGCATTGTAAATATTGCAATTAATGAACAGATTAATGCTCTGGCTTTATTAAGCTGATATGATTACATTAAATAAATACATTTTTCATCCAAGGTGGAAGAGACTATGAAAATTAAGAGAGGTGCTTTCCGAAAGGGGTTTGAGGATCAGGGTAGGAGGCTTCAGTATTAACTGTGATAATAGTGTTAGATGTATTGAGGTGTGAGAGTTGAGGCTTCAATAAGTTGGGGTAATTCCAGACATCAAGCCACTTTGGGTACCATGATTTTATGATTTGATCACCATCAAAACAAATTGGAACTCACCAGTTCAACAATTTTGGATGATGGGACATTGTAGGATAAGTTTTGGTCATCATGGATTAATGCGGGTATGAAAAAAAAAAAGAGTGTGAGCTTTCATCTTCTATTGTAATGTGCGAGCAACATAGGCTGCTCCCCCAGTCTCCCTCTGGAGGTAGAAACGTTTGGGGCACTATCTTAGAAGCAGAGAGCAGAGTAGCCCCTGAACCAGCTTCTACTTTAATCTTGGACTTCTGAATCTCCATAACTGTAAGAAGTAACTTTCTTTCAGAAATAAATTACTCACTCTCAAATATTACACCATGGCATCCAGGAAGGAGTAAGAAATGGAGAAATTTACCTAGCCAAGAGAAGTACAATGGCCTTTAAGAGGATAACTGATGCATATAATGATTGCCTAATAGGTCAGATAGACTGGAGTGAAGGTTGATTGTAGGACGCACAATAAAAAAATAAAATCCAAGGAAAACTAGGAATGCCAGACCACGAGGACTGTTTAGTTCATCTATGTTCTTTATAATAACTGAAGGAAAGAAGAGCCCTGGAAAATGCAGTGGACTCAATTATCATTGTACCTAACTATAGCTTGTTTGATTGATTGTCATTGTTGTTCACCAGTAAGCTGTGCACATATATGAACGTGAATACATGTTCTGGTGCATTCCTCATGTGTTTACACATGATCTTCCAAGTAATTACTCAAGTTATGAGTCTCTTGATCAAACCCTGCTCAGGGAACACACTGTCTACACCTTCTGAGATATGAATTAGAGCTGGGTCACCACATCCACCTGTCATTTGTATGAGTGATGGGGATTCTAAATCTGATCCTATTTCTTGAGTGGATAGTGCTTTAGCTAATAAGCTCTCTTCTTATACCCTTAACCATGCTTTTCTGCTCTAAATGTATTTATATTGGTCAAACACAATATTGGCAGAAATAACAAATAAGTTAATTGAGCTCCTATGATCTTCTATGAAAAGTCTGCATTTTGTAAAAGCTTGCTGGCATTCCTAAAGAATAACAACCATTTACATCTTCAAAGGAAAGTGACTAGCAGTGGTGGCACATGCCTTTAATCCCCACACTTGGGAGGCAGAAGCAGGCGGATTTCTGAGTCCGAGGCCAGCCTGGTCTACAGAGTAAGTTCCAGGCCTCCAGGCCAACCAGGGCTACACAGAGAAACCCTGTCTCGAAAAAAACAAAAAACAAAAAAAAGGAAACTCACTAATCAAAATGTTAATTATTATTAAATGTTGTAATATTACAGGTTCAAAGCCCAATCTCTTGAGTTATTATAACCTAAATAGCTATTATACTTCTTACCTCTGTGTGTGACCTAACATCCTTGTGACTATTAGGTAAATCATTTTGGAATATATAAATAAATTCCATCAAATCAAAAGCTAACTCTGTCATCAAATAGCATCTGAGGGCAAGACTTTTCCCACTTGGCTGCAATTTGCCTAATGTACTAAACAGAAGATTTGAGAAGATCTTTGACATCTGAAATTATTTTCATGCTGTTATTGTGAAAACATGACACGTACCATGCAGGGACACTGTATGGAGGATTATCTAAAGCTCATGGCCATATTTGATACCAGAATAACCTATCTTCTACTGCCTCTAAGGTGAAAGACACATTTTTATGCCTTGTCAGCTTTCTATTGATGACATTTGTGTCACAGAACAGATGAAGTCAGACACACAGAAAAGAGAAATAGGACAGGGCTTCACATCTGAATTGGGGTTTGATGTCTTTTGTTGCTTATTTTAACATATGCACTCTAGTCTATGAATGGTAACTAAAATATTGAAGAAAGTTGCCTCATATAGATAAACTGAGCCTAGGCAGCTAGGTTGAATTTTAAAGGGTCCACAAGTGAATAGAACATGATGTCCCTTGTTTGTACCATAACAGAACATTGTTTGTATTACATCAGATTCTGTAATCACATTTGAATACATTTATTCTTTTTTTTTTTATAATCTGTGAGGAGAGGGCAGAGTCACTCGTGTTTGTTAAACCTCCATCAAACCTTAGATCCACATTTCTTTCTGTGACTTTAAAACAAATGTCCTTAGCCAAGACAGTACATATATATATATATATATATATATATATATATATAAACAGCATTTTAAAATAGATTTTTAGAAATTTCTGAAAGTCATCAGGAGATAGGTTCCACTGAGAAGAAACTGTAGTGAAACTCAAGTCAAACGCAAGGAAGATGCATGGCTCCCATGTTCATAATGATGGTCACATGCGGAAATGGTCACAGAATTTACTGTATTCCTGGTCCAGCAAATGCTGAAGGTCAGCTCACCCTCTTTTATTTTATGTGAAAAAGGTGGCAAGTGCTAACTTGGTTGATATTCTATGTCTTGAACTGGTTTTGCTCTATTCAAGTATCAAATTCTCAATTTATATTTATTTATTTTAAATTTAGTTTTCTTTCTTTAGACATAAAATAAATTACTTTGTTTCTTTCAATTCTTATAGTATAACCTCATCATTTAACTTAGAACAATAAAATTCTCTAACTTTGATAGTCAAATGTCTTGTCCAAAGGTCAGAGAAGGAACTACTAACAACTGTGGATAGTTAAACCAATGAGACATTAACCCAAAGCACATCAAGCTCACTATAACCTATGGTTAAAGTGGAACAATTTTAATTTACATCTAACATTTTCTTCTATTGATAGAAATACAGGAATATGAATGTTTCTCTTGTCCCCATTATTCATTTTTGCTTCCTAGGTGGGAACTTTTGTAGATTCTACACTGGGTACAATATTCATGCATATTCTTATTAACCAAGAACCTTGATTCCCTAATATTCTTCCATGATATAAACACCCTCCTAGTCTCAGCATTAGCTGTTCATTGAGGTTTGCAAATGAGATGTCCAAATAAAGCATCCTTATGCTTAGTTATAATATAGTTTGCCTTTACCTTCAAGAAAAACAATGTACTATTCTTTTGCCATTCCAAAACTTTTTCCTTCTCTTGCTCATTTTTAAACTTATTTAAAATCTAATCAGGAATATGAAAACCATTTACTAAACATCTCAGTGATCTCCATTTACTTAAAATTCAGAGGTATTACTTTGTGACAGATCACAGATTTTTCTCTGAGAGAAAGCAAATTGTTTAGTAGATTTGAAAAGGTATATTTACTCTGCTCTAAGTACCAGATTTAGCATGTTGGACAGACCCACTTACTTTATGTCCACAACCAAGAGGTGAGGCAAACATTATTAACATTGTCACTTGAAGAGAACTTGTAGTTGAGAGAGTTGCAATATCTTCTGCCAAAACATGTAGCATCTAAATTTCCACCTCTATTGCCCAAACTGATTGCTAGTATTTACCTAGGATCTAACATGAAAACTAACAGATGCAACATATTCTACAATGTTTAATTTCATACTATTCAGTTAAATCTCTGTAGACCCTATAGGTGGCTTGTAGTTGATAATAACTTAAATAGAGTCACAAAACTTTTGGTTTGAATCGGTTCTAATACTGTCATCTTAAATGAACAAGATATAGAATTTAAATTTTCATTTATTTAGCTTTAAAAAGCATAATAATAGATCTTACCTTGTAGCATAAAATGCAATATTACATATAAACTATTCAATATTGAGCATTGCATAAAAATATATTGAAACTATTTGATCTTGAAACTTGATACGAGTTGCATATTCCACTGGCTTTCCCCCAGTCTCTGTTTAGTGAGTTTCACTGTTATAAAACACGAGCAAATTTGGGATAGAATTTCCTATTTTAACACAAATATCAATGCTTAATTTAATGTAAATTTCTTGGAGTTAGAAACAATCATTAGTTAAAATTTTATGTTTTAATATCTATCCAAAAGCACACAAAATTGTAATTGGTGAATAGATATATATAGGGAATAAATAGCATAAGGGCAAGATAAAGATTTTGAATCATAATGCTAATATTGCCATCTGGGATGAGTCATCTAAGAGGAGAGATAATGCATGACAAGGAACTGGTGTTGACAATAAACACTACTATTACTTAGCTGTTTCATAACCAGTTATGATAGATGTCACTTTTCTGTGATTTTATAAAAATGTCCTTGATCCCACTGTGTGCACCTTTCCAGGGAGTGAGTGATGTCTGTCGGAAGCCCCCCTGCATCCTTTCTAGCTTCCTTGCTCCTCATAACCCTCTATTCCCAACCAGCGAGTACCCCAGAACTGTCGATAAACCTCAGTGAATTGAAAAATAGAATATTTCAGGTTTGATATTCACTTACTCAGATATGCCTAGAGACCTCTTCCTGAAATAGTCTTTTTTCTTTAGAATCCCCCTGTATCTCCTGGTTAATTCCATTAATCTAACTCTATATATGACACTGAAAAATATTGGGTAACAGATAAGAGTAAAGTCAGGCAGAAGTAAATAATCACTGCAACGATACAAGGACTCAGAACTGCTATTGTTTTCCTAGAGTCAAACATAGCTCCGGGAAAGCAATCAATATTTGTCTAACTGAATTGATTGAACATGGTCCAAATCAAGCCAGGGAGTAAGGGCAAGCCAGCAGGAGTGGGAGGGCTTATTTCTCATCAGAATTTTATAGATATCACCACAATCTACCCATACAGGATTCTGTGATGGGTATTAGTAGCACTATCCCTGGCTGTCCAGAACACTGAAGATTAGAAGACTTAAATGTCAGATCGAAGTTTATTGATTATTTATTAGTATCTGGCTTAGAATTAGAGGTGAATTAATTCTAATACAATGCTCTATGTTTTATGAATACATAATAGATGTTGTAAGTAGTAAGGTACACTTTCTTTTGGGACATATATAAGTAGGCATTTATATACGTGTGGACAGTAGGGTATTTTTTTCTCTATTTTTTCCTCTAAGAACATATGTAACCCAAACTCTTTAATAACAGCTTTACTATCAGCACTTACTAGATTTTACAAATGTCTAAATGTGGATGGTTTTTGCCATCCTTAAACAAGAAACAATTTTTCCCTAGATCAACACTAAAATGCATGTTTCATTTTCCTAATTCTCAGTGGATTGTAGCTGCTTAGAGTCATTGCCTGTTGGACAAGGACTGCCATGATGCCAGGGACGTCCTTCTGTGTTCGGAAAGACAGAGAACATGAACTTTCTTCAGTACTAGTAGATCAAGCCATTTCATTACCAAATAGTGAAACTGATAAAAAAAAAAAAAAAAAAAAAAAACTTACTTTACCACCTAAATCACACCATTCCTTTTTACAGAGGGTTGACCTTAAAGCTCATCCTTATCTGTCTGAAAGGAATCAAAATGAGAAGAACCATTTTACTTAATCAACTCTACAACTTGAATCAATTTTCTGATACCTACATCTAATTAACACCACTAATAAAATTAATGTGACGATACAGTTTCCTTGGCTGAAATTCAGAACAGTGTCACCTAATTAAACCAAGCAAAAGCTGCCCAGCTTCTGTCTGTCTTTCATCTCAGTGTCCGCCAATTAAAAAACAAAATTACAATTGTTAATAGCAGTTAATATTTACTGAATACTCAACAAATTTTAAAAGTGACAAGTAAATTAACAATGAAATGATATATATATCTATATATATAGAATTTGGTATTCAATAGATACTTTTAAGGAAATTGTGACACCATAAATAGTTATACAAACTCAGTAATATTTTCAAAATTCAAACAATGCTATTACCTATCAAATATATAAAATGACATCTCTCAAAAAAGTTAGAGACTATAAAGGAAATATCGTTATGTTTTATACTCTTATGTAACAATTTAAACTCTATATTTCATAGGAAAATAAGTCATGTCTCATTCCCCTCATCTGTGATGCTCATATGTGATGATTTTTTTTACAGTGAATAGCAAAATTGTAATAAATGCTATACACTGCACTGAATATTATTTTAGAAGGTAGTCTGAGTAATTTGAAGGGCTAAGCAACAAAAGACTATTCCTAAGAAGTTGTGTCACTACTAGTCATTTGCATGCTGTTATTAATGTGAGTCAATGGATAGGAAAGGTAAGGGTGACATGCCTGACTAATACAGATGTGTATGCTTGCAGCTAACTAACAAACTGAGCACTAGGACCCCAATGGAGGAGTTCAGGGAAGGACTGAAGGAGCTGAAGGGGTTTGCACCCTTATAGGAAGAACCACATTATCAACCAACAAGACACCCCCCAACCCCAATAACTCCCAGGGCCTTAACCACCAACCAAAGAGTACACATGGAGGGACCCATGGCTCCAGCTGCATATGTAGCAGAGGATGGCATTGTCTGGCATCATTAGGAGGGGAGGCCCTTGGTCCACTGAAGGCTTGATACCCCAGGGTAAGTGAATGCTAGGGCAGTGAGAGTGCGTGGGAGGGTGGGGGAGCACCCTCATAGAGGCATTGGGAGGGGGAGGAGAGGTAGGAGGTTTGTGGAGGGGAAACTGGGGAGGAGATAATGTTTCAAATGTGAATAAATGACATAACCATTTTTAAAAAGGCATAGAGCTAAGACTTCTGCAGGCATGTGATTTTCTTTTTCTTTTTTGATAATCTGTGGATTATATGCTTGTGTTTTAGCTCTACCTGGCATATACTGACCACTTATATGCTGAAGATTGATCTCTTGCTTCCCTAATTGTTAAGAGATTTGATAGTTATATAATTACCTGTTAAATATGATAAGAAAGCTAAAGCCAGAGGTTTTAATAATTTTGTTGACACATTTGATGACTGGTGAAGTACAGAATAGACCCAAAAAGTTTGCTTCCAAAATGGAAGCTCTCATCAATAAATAAAAACTATCTTGCTTTGCTTAAAGACATGTCTGGGTAGTTACTGTAGAAATTCTTGAATTTTTGCAAGAAAAAATCTCTCATCTAATACAATTTTAATTACTAATGGCTACAGGGATACATCATTTACAGAACCATCAGAAACCAGCAGGAGCTACAGATAAGATAGACCCAAATATAGCCTGTTATTTGATCCAGATGTAACTGTTTTCAAGTGGAGGTTGAAGAATTATTGCCTGATACTTTAGTTATTTGTTTTCAGAACTGATGTAACTAAGAACATCATTACTTCATCCCTACAAGTTTTCATCTCACTGTTGGGAAGAGGCAAAGGCATCTGTCTTTTATAATTAATGCCCCTTGACAAACACTTCACATGGTTATCATTCTTCTCACGAATATTGGGAACAGTATTATTATCTTTCTTTTTAAATTAATATAAAGTGATCTTTAGGTTTAAATTAATTTGCTCAGTTGTATACATAATGATATATTGAATGTTATATAGAATGCTGTTATCGGGTAAGATGTTCTGTGTTTATAATCCCACCATTCAGGAGAGAAAGGCAGAGGAATTCTGCAAGTTCAAGGACAGACTGTCATCATTGTCCAGAGAGAGAGAGAGGAAGGTGAAGGAGAAAGAGAAGAAGAAGAAGAAGAAGAAGAAGAAGAAGAAGAAGAAGAAGAGAATCAAAGATTATTGAATGTAAAAGACAAAATTTAAGTTAATTGCCTCCAAAGTTTGCAAACTATCCTCAAATAATTTCCAATCTCTATTTATAAATATTCTCATAACAATCCAAAGATTAAGAAAAAAATAAAATACTCCCAAGCATTCCTCATGTTCTCTTATTGAATATTTTGTATAATTTCCAACACAGATGGAAATTAATTAAAATAAAAACATAGCCTACAAGTTGGCTAATGATGAAGTCTAGCCCCTCTCAGTTACATTACATGGCTACAGCAGTTTCCTTGAGCTTATTCACACTGTTGGATAATTCATAGAGAATTTATCATGGGGAGATTGTTCTATGTCCAGGTTACTTTCTGCTGTCCCCTGGTATGATTTTGTACCTCTATAACAACATCATTGGGGAGGCAAAGACAGATGGATTCTGCAAGTTCAAGTAGAGCCTCGTGTCACAGTCAGTTCTACTCTACCAATTCTTAACACTGTTGGGAATAAAACATATGTGCACATCCACATATTAAGGCTTTATATCATAAAAGAATCAGGAATAAACTCTGTACTTTCAATACATACCTGGGAAATATTTTACTTCCTATAATTTGATTTGGTCTTTTGCACACAATAGTTAGAAGTCCCTATGCATATTATTTAATTAAAAAATGATTTCAATGTGGATTACCCTTGACATAATAATAAACTAGTCAAGAAAATGCCTACAAGGAAATCAAAGAAAACAATGGAAAGTATAAAACTTATGATTTTAATGATATAAAATAGACAAATGTTTTAATGTTGTCCTTTAATTTCTCCTTTATGCAGAGAGGACATGACCACATAAATTTTTTCTAGGTATCAGAGATACCTGTTCCAATAGATAAAATTATGGTAATTACTAGGAGGAGATTTTGTCCAAACCCGGAAGGCTTGCTTTCAAGTGATACTATTTTTTAAATAAATGTGGAAAACACTAGTGTATCACCAAAAGGAAACATACCTATGTAATGAATTCTGATTCTTTAACTGAAAGCAAATATTAGTGTTTTGACTTAGCATCCAAACTTGACCATAGATCAACCACCACACAGAGAAAAGTTCTAATTAAAATTGCACAGTAGGCTGCGGCTGGAGACCATCCTTGGCCACAGAGCTGCATACCCTGGTGGCATGTGGAGATAGCTAGCCTTCCAGGAGTGCAGACAAGCCTGAGAGTACAGGTAGGGCCACCCCTGCTGCTCAGAGGAACAGGCCCACCCTGAACACTTAGGCAGGAGCCTTCTTGTTTGTGTGCTGCTGGAGATGATCCGTGGCTACAGAGCTGCATACCTTGGTGGCACAAGGAGATAGCTAGCCTTTTAGGAGTGCAGAAAGGCATGAGAGGGCAGGTAGGACCACCCCTGATGCTCAGAAGAACTGGCCCTAAACACTCAGGACACAAGAACCCAGGGGCAGCAAGGGAAAGGAGTCTTCTAATTTCCATCTGTGCCCAGAGCTGATCCTGGGCCAAAGAGCTATATACACAAATATTGCCACAAGGGAACTGGTTTGCCAGGAGTGCCTACACACCTGCATACACAAAAAGAACTGGTCCCCCATGAGTACTGATACACAGGTATGCAGTACACGAAAAAGTGAAAGTCAGAGTCAACAAGACCACCTAAATACAGTAAAAACCATGTGGCAAAAGGCAAATATAAGAACATTACCAGCAGAAACCAAGGCAACATGGCAACATACAAACCCAGTTCTTCCACAACAGCAAATCCTGGATATCCCAACATACTGGAAAAGCAAGATTTGGATTTAAAATCACATCTCATGATGCTGATTTTCGTATAAAACATTAAGTATGAATAATCTGTATGTGCTGTCTAGTCTTATGTCAGCTCGTTACACAAACTAGAGTTATCTGTAAGGAGGGGGCCTCACTTGAGAAAATGCCATCATAAGATCCAGCTATAAGGCTTTTTCTTAATTAGTGGTTGATGGGGGAGGGCCGGGCCCATTGTGGGTGGGGCCATCCCTGGGGTAATAAAAAAATAAATAAATAAAAAAGAAATACAGGAGAACATGGGTAAACAGGTAGAAGCCCTTAAAGAGGAAACACAAAAATACCTTAAAGAATTACAGGAAAACACAAACAATCAAGTGAAGGAACTGAACAAAACCATACAGGATCTAAAAATTGAAGTGGAAACAAAGAAATCACAAAGGGAGACAACTCTAGAGACAGATAACCTAGGAAAGAAATAAGGAATCAAAAATGCAAGCATCAACAACAGAATATAAGAGATGGAAGAGAGAATTTCAGGTGTAGCAGATACCATAGAAAACATTGACACAACAAAGAAAATACAAAATGCAAAACGCTTCTAAGCCAAAACATCCAGGAAATCCAGGACACAATGAGAAGATCAAACCTAAGGATTATAGGTATAGAAGAGAGCAAAGACTTCCAGCTTAAAGGGCCAGTAAATATCTTCATCAAAATTATAGAAGAAAACTTCCCTAGCCTAAATAAAGAGATGCCCATTAACTTACAAGAAGCCTACAGAACTCCAAATGGATTGGACCAGAAAAGAAATTTCTCCCATAACATAATACAAAACAGCAAATGCACTGAACAAAGAAAGAATATTAAAAGCAGTAAGGGGAAAAAGGTCAAGTAACATATAAAGGAAGACCTATCAGAATTACACCAGACTTCTCACCAGAGACTGTGAAAGCTAGAAGATCCTGGGCAGATCTCATACATACCCTAAGAGAACACAAATGCCAGCCCAGACTACTATACACACCATACTCTCAATTACTATAGATGGAGAAACCAAGTTATTTCATGATAATACAAAATTCACACAATATCTTTCCACAAATCCAGCCCTGCAAAGGGTAATAGATGGAAAACACCAACATAAGGAAGGAAACTACATCCTAGAAAAAACAAGAAAAGTAATCTTCTTTCAACAAACCCCAAAGAATAAAGCCACACAGGCAAAAAATAAGATCAAAAATGACAGTAAGCAACAATCACTATTCCTTAGTATCTCTTAACATCAATGGACTCAATTCTCCAATAAAAAGACATAGACTAACAGACTGGATAGATAAACAGGACTCAACATTTTGCTGCATACAGGAAACCTATCTCAGTGTCAAAGACAAACAATGCCTCAGAATAAAGAGCTGGAAAACAATTTTCCAAGCAAACAGACCCAGGAAACAAGCTGGAGTACCCATTCTAATTTCAGATAAAATCACCTTTCAACCAAAAGCCATCAAAAAAGACATGGAAGAAGACTTCATATTCATCAAAGGAAAAATCTACCAAGAAGAACTCTCAATTCTGGATATCTATGGTCCAAATCCAATGGCACCCATATTCATTAAAGAAACTATATTAAATCTCAAAGCACACATTGCACCTCACACAATAATTATGGAGTACTTCACTACCCCACTCTCATCAATGGACTGATCAGCAAAACACAAACTAAACACTCACACAGAGAAACTAGCAGAAGTTATGGACCAAATGGATTTAACAGATATCTATATATCATTTCATCCTAAATCTAAGAATACACCTTCTTCTCAGTACGTTATGGAACCTTCTCCAAAATTGACTATATTGGTAACAAAACAGACCTCAAAAGATATAAAGAGATTGAAATAAATCCCATGCCTCTATCAGATCACTACGGATTCAGGCTGATCTTCAAGAGCAAAAAACCATCAGACAAACCACATACATATTGAAGCTGAATAATGCTCTACTAAATGATGACTTGGTCAAAGAGGAAATAAGGAAAGAAATCAAAGACTTATTAGAATTTAATGAAAATTAAGGCACAACATACCCAAACTTATGGGACACAATGAAAGCAGTGCTAAGATACTAAACTAATAATGCCTACAAAAAGAAGCTGGAGCGTGCATATACTAGCAGCTTAACAGCACACCTGAAAGCTCTAGAACATAAAGGAGCTAATACACCCAAGAGGAGTAGACAGCAGGAAATAATGAAACTCAAGGCTGAAATCAACCAAGTAGAAAGAAAAAAACTATAAAAAGAATCAACAAAACCTGGTTCTCTGAGAAAATAAAACTTTAAAATAATTTTAAAAAAAGATAAACCAGGCTAATAAAAGGGCAGAGACAGCATCCAAATTAACAAAATCAGAAATGAAAAGAGAGATGTAATAAGAGAAACTGAGAATTCAAAAAATCATCAGATCCTACTACAAAAGCCTATACTCAACACAATTGGAATATCTGAATGAAATGGACAATTTTCTAGACAGAGACTAAAGTTAAATCAGGATCAGATAAATCATCTAAACAGTCCAATAACTCCTAAAGAAATAGAAGCGGTCATTGAAAGTCTCCCAACCAATAACAATCCCAGGACCAGATGGTTTTACTGACGAACTCTATCAGATCTTCAAAGAATATGTAATACCAATAATCCTCAAACTATTCCAAAAAATAGAAACAGAATGAACATTACCTGACACATTCTATGAAGCCACAATTATACTGATTCCAAAACCACATAAAGATCCAACCAAGAACGAGAACTTCAGACCAATTTCCCTTATGAATATTGATGCAAAAATACTAAAAAAATGCTTGCTAAACAAATCCAAGAACACATCGAAACAATCATTCACCACTGTTGGCTTCATCCAAGGGATGCAGGGATGGTTAAATATAAGGAAATCCATCAATGTAATCCACTACATAAAAAAAAAAAAAACTCAAAAGAGAAAAATCATTTCATTAGATGCTGAAATTTTACAAAACTCACCATCCCTTGGAAAGTCTTGGAAAGATCAGGAATTCAAGGTCCATCCCTAAACATAGTAAAAACAATAGACAGCAAACTGATAGCCAATACCAAACTAAATGGAGGGAAACCTGAAGCAATCACACTAAAATGAGGGACTAGAAAAGGCTGCCCTCTCTCTCCATATCTATTTAAGTTCTAGCTAGAGCAATCAAACAACAAAAGGAGGTCAAAGGGATACAAAATGGAAAAGAAATCATATTGTCACTATTTGCAGATGATATGATAGTATACTTAAGTGACCCCAAGAACTCCACCAGAGAACTCCTAGAGCTGATAAACAACTTCAGCAAAACAGCCGGATATAAAATTAACTCAAACAAGTCAGTAGCCTTCCACTATGCAGAGGATAAGCAGGCTGAGAAAGAAATTAGGGAAATGACACCCTTCACAATAGTCACAATCAATATTTGGTACTTTGGTGTGACAAACTAAACAAGTGAAAGATCTGTATGAAAAGAACTTCAAGTTTCTGAAGAAGGAAACTGAAGAAGACCTCAGAAGATGGAAAGATCTCCCATGTTCATGGATTGGCAGAATTAATATAGTAAAAATTGCCATCTCGCGAAAAGCAATACAAAGATTCAATGCAATATCCATCAAAATTCCAACTCAATTCTTCATAGAACTAGGAAGAGCAATTCTCAAATTCATCTGGAATAACAAAAAACCCAGGATACCTAAAAATATTCTCAACAATAGAAGAACTTCTGTGGCATCAGCATCCTGGATTGCAAACTGTACTTTAGAGCAATAGTTATATATATATATATATATATATATATATATATATATATATATATAAAACAAACAAACAAACAAACAAAAAAAAAACCCTGCATGGCATTGGTACAGTGACAAGCAGGTAGATCAGTGGAATAGAATTGAAGGCCCAGAAATGAACCCATACACCTATGGTCACTTGATCTTTGACAAAGGAGCTTAAACCATCCAGTGGAAAAAAAGATAGCCTTTTCAACAAATTGTTAGGAAGGCAAATGTATTTATCCATGAATATATGTATATATGTTTATATTTATATATATACACATGTATACATATATACATATGTATACATGTATATATATATATATATATATATATATATATATATATTTGTGACAAAGGTTTAACGAAAACAGGATTCTTTTTGAAAGAGGAAGCATGTATGGTTATTTTTGAAGGGAAGAAAGCAAAGAAAAAAATATGCAATTATAATTTCAAGAATAATTAAAAATAAAAACTACTCTTTTCAGATATCTTAGAAGTTTAGTATTTTAAAAAGGTCATAGGCTGCTTCATTCAAAATACATTTCTAAGACCTGTTATTATAACTTACCATTAATATATCTGTTTAGGATACCCGAGTATTGGAAAATATCATTACCCTATAACAGATGACAAGTTAAATCAAAATACCCATTTGTTGCTCTTACATTTGTCTACTTAATAAGTTTTTTTAATTAATTTTATTTTTTTCTTTTTTCTTTTCTATATTCTCTTATATATATATTATTTTCTATATTCTTTGTTTACATATCAAAGGCTTTCCCCTTTCTAGTTCTAGTTCCCCCCCTCGCCATATGTCCCATAAGTCCTCTTCCCCCCCCATTCCCCAATCACCCCCCTACCCACCATTTCTCTGTTCTGGTACTCTCCTACAAAACAGGATTTAGTCTTTTCTGGACCAGGGTCCTCTCCATCCCTTTTCTTGGGAATCCTTTGCATAGCTAATTGTGTCTTTAGTATTCAGAGCTTCTGGGCTCATTAATATCCACTAATCAGTGATTGCAATTCATGTGAATTCCTTTGTGATTGGGTTGACTCTCTTAGGATGATATTTTCCAGATCCAACCATTTGCCTACAAATTGCATTAATTCATTCTTTTTAATTGCTGAGTAGTATTCCATTGTATAAATATACCACATTTTCTGTATCCATTCCTCTGTTGAGGGACATCTGGGTTCTTTCCAACTTTTGGCTATTATAAATAAGGCTGCTATGAACATGGTGGAGCATGTGTCTTTATTATCATTCTGTTATTATTAGTTTACTTTCTGATTTTTTAAGTTATATTGTTTATCTCTACCATATAAATAGCAAATGGACATTTTGATATAACTTGTCATCTGTTTTCATCAAGAACAGATGTATTTTGTACTGTTAAATACCTGATATTTGAAAATATTCAGTATCCTATATTGACAAATTAATGGTCAGTTACTATAGCAGACTACTAAGATATATTTTAAATAGAGGAGCCCATGACATCTAAGAAATACTAAAATATCTAAGGTATCTAAAAACAATAAACCTTTATTTTTTTCTTTTTATTATAATTGCATAATTTCTCTCTTCCTTTTTGTCCCATCAAAATAAACTAACTCATTGTTCCCTTTCAAATTCATTGCCTTCTTTTATTATTATTTTTTATTACAAATATATGTATCCGGACATAGATTTCAAACAGGGACATCATATCCCAAATTGAAATGATTATATCTCCTCATTCTAAAGGCAATATTCTTAAATATGTTTAATGGTATATATACTATGGCATCCACTCAAACAATCTAGAATCATTACCCATTATGCAAATCCTTGTCTTCTTTCATGTGCTTATATCCTATCAATTAGTCCCCTTAGCTCTATTTCCCAAATACAATTTGAATCTCCCAAACTTTCTCTATTCCAAATTTGGATGCCTCAAACCATGCTTCCAGATCCTAATGTTAGAATATTTGCAAAATGCATGTGATCCTGTATTTTGATCCCTTAGATCATTATAATGGCTTCCAAACTCCTATCTGAACAACTGTTTGGCTATTGTTGTTGCTTGTTTTGGTTTGGGGGTTTTAGTTTGTTTTTGCTTTTTTGTTTCCTTATTTCACATCATTCTTTTCTTATTGGAGCTTAAGGTATTTATTTATTTATTTTATTTGTTTGTTTGTTTTTTATTATTCTTTAATCATTTTTACAGCCAAGTCTGTATCCCCTTCCTATTCCACCCTCTGACTGTTCCTCATCTCATATCTGCTTCCAACCCCTTGTCCCCAAGAAGATGTGTCCTCCCACCCCACCTCACTAGTCCTCCCCACTCCCTAGGGCCTCAGGTCTCTTGAGCTTTAGGTGTGTCTTCTCTCACTAAGCCTGGATCAGGCAGTCCTCTGATAGGTGTCAGGCATTTTCTGCTACTACACTCTTGCTTTGTTGACCATCTTGTTTAACTAAACTATAAAAGTACAGTAATGAGACTAGATTTGTATCCCTAGATTCTGCTGCATTCTTATTGTATACCCCCCCCAAGAAACCAATAGAAAACAAAACAAAAATTGAACAAGCAAAAACCATCAAATGCAATGAAGGAGCTCAGTGTGGGTTTTTTCTATTTTATAATTCCATGAATGAATAAAGACATTTATATTTCCTCCCAATCCCTGCCTTGTCAAATCATCATCCATATCCCATTTTATGCCCATCTCCTAATTTTATGTCATCTTCCCTCTTCCTCTTTTTCCTTTTTCTTTTACAATCCACTGAATTCAACTAATACTGCTTTTATGCACATGGCCATAGTTGGATTCTGGGTAATCTTCCATGGGCCACACTACAAAATGAAACCTACTGTCCTTCCATTATATCTAAATCAATCAGTAGCTCCTCAGTTTGAAGTAGAGTCTCATGAGTCTCTTTCATTGGTTGTCTTGAACTTGTGTAGCTCTTGTGCCAGTAGATAGTGCACAGTACATAGATCTTGTCACAGTGGATAGCTGTGACAAGATCTATGTCACAGAGACTCACTACTGCTCAAAGTTCATAGACAGAGTGACTATAGACCTTTGAGCTATAAATGATATCTGTACCACATACGCAGTTACACAAGGCTCACAGAACATTGCAGACTAGAACAGAAAGTTTAACAGTTAAGACTTGTGGAACAATGTCATCTGAAAATGATGGGACTATTGCAGTCCTAATCTCACAGGAACACATTTTTATTCCACAGCAGTTATTTGGCTTACTCTGGGAAATTCACTAGATGGTTAAATGAGGCAAGTTATGCCTTGGGGTCAAGATATAGGTTATTCCAAACCAAAGCAGAGATTTTTCTTGCTGTTTATAAAATGATATGTAAAAGCAGCATAAAAAGGTAAGTATATTCCTGTTTAAATTTCAATTTATTGAATGTTTGAAATGATAAACCTGGTTCCGTGCTTGTACATTCTGTTTTAAAATACATGTAGGTAACTGTGAATATAATATTGAGCATCGTATTCTTAATTTTTCAGTTATAGGTCCACTCATTTAGTGAATTTACTGAATGGCTGGCTATAAAGTGTCAGACATGGTTTAGAATTCAAACATATAGCCATGAATTAATATCAACTAAATTGCTGCACTTATACTTAGAGACTGTGAAAATAAATCAACAAGTAAGTATGTTTCATACAGTATCTGCTACTATTTCATGCTAGGAAGATGAGGTAACAGGATGACTCACATAGAAATTGAAAGGAATGGAGAGAAAATGTACTCTTGTCAATACAGTTATGGTCATGAGCATAGTCCCATATGCAACTGAATTGGACCTGAGGGATAGCTATAGACAGTTACCAGAGGGAAGTTATTTTATGGTCAAAGCAGAGCAATGCACAGTCCCTAGAATAAGCTGTGTCTTCCATTTCTGCTTAACAGCCAGACATGGAGTATAAACAATGAGTAGGGAAGGAAAAAAGAGGGGCCATTTTAGAGGTTTAGCCTACCAAAAAGTCCAAACAGTGCTCATGGAGGAAGACGTTGGGTTTTTTTTTTTTTTTTGACCATTTTATTTGTTTAGAGTAAAAAAAGTAATATTAAATTAAACTTTTTTGAGAAGGGTTAATGTTGCTGTTTGAACCATTTTCAAATACTGAGCAATACAGACAACTCTTCACAGGCAGCCCTTCTGGAGGACATGACAATAAAATGTATAATCCTATTTGACCTGCTGAGATCTCTGAGTAATCAAAACTTCCCTCACATACAAGCATGAAATCTCAATGTCTGTCTTTTCATCTGTCTGTTTAAAAACTCTTCTTGCCATCCCTTCATGTACAGAGCTTTATTGAGGTGCCATGCCACCTGGCAGGAAATTGACATCGACCAAGGTGAAGTTCCTCTCCCAGACTTTGGGCTGGAACTCCTGTGTTAGCCATAATCCCCTCCTCCTAGGGTGGAGTGCTCAGACCTAGGTGAAGCCCATTGTTCTTCAATGACCTGCAGTTTCCTGAGAAACACTAGCCACCTGCTGAGTAACTGAACTGGTTCTGCTGAGAAGCTTCCAGCCTTTGAGGGAAGGGTTTTCCCCTGCCTATATATTTGGAGTTCTTCATTAAACTTTGAGACCTTGAAGAGCAGGTGTTATCTTGGTCTCCATCTCTTTGCCACCTTCCCTTACATCTCCAGCGTCCCTTCCAGGTAGCCTGTTCGATGTAGCTGCAGGCAGTTACACCTTCACCACCAGATACATTGATACTCCAGATGAATGATGTTCAATACCAGGGTCTTAATTTAGATGAGTCGATTCATCAATAATGTGAAACTGTCGGCTCCCCTGCAATCAGAAGTCAGGTGCCTCTAAAGCTCTCAAACTTCAAAGAGAAATTCCAGCTTAAGTCCAATAATGATTTCCATTTATAGAGAAACATCTCTCCAAAAGTATTCCAAATAACTTTAGCAATTCTATGGGCAATTAGATAGCCCACTCCAAAACAGAGTCACAGCAAGGGAGAAATGCAGCAACTGTTTAATAACAAATAGGAACATAACAAGCAGTGGAGGAAAATGTCTTTGAATGTAAAAGATCATGCTATAGTGTACTTAGACTTACTTGTTTTCAGTCCTTCAATTCACTTAGGAATTCCTACATTGTTTCTATTCACTCTCTACTGTGAACAATATTTCAGTAAGCATGGTTGTGCCGATATTCTGACACACTGATTTCCAGTCCTTTGGGAGTTTTTCTAACAAGAGATGGAATTTCTGCATCCAATTCAGAATAAATAAATTGTTAGGACTTAAAAAAGAATCCTGAGTGCTGTCACAGTAGGAATAATTTTACAGGGGAAGAAAGATAAATACTGATTTCAGTTAGCTGTGGAATTTTCAAACCTTGATCACATTGAAATAGAGAATAGAATAGCAGTTTCCAGTAAGAGGAGGAACAGTTGGCATAGAAAGGAGAGATACAGTGTTCAGCTGGTCAACAGATACCATGCTTATTAGAAAAAAAAAGATAAGTCATTTTACCATGTGTGCATGCTTCAGAATAGCATACTGGAATTTTACTGCTGTCTGATTGGATTGGAAGTCTACTCCATAGAAGGAAATCTTTATCTGATATTGTCATCCTGTTCCAAAGCCCATGACATGGGAATCACAAGCCATACCAGGGAACTGTCTCTGTTGTTTAGCCTATTGAAATAAGTTCAAACTGACTTCTCAGTGTCTATAATTATACCCATAGACAATTGTAACTCTCAGCCTTAATTAGGGAAGCTTCTCTTTCCAATGAACTAGGATGAATGAAGAGACTCATAAATGCAAAAGGTGCTGAAAATAAGAATTGATTGAGTACTCATCCATGAAAAGATATTAGAGTAACATTCTCAAATTTAGGAAGCACAGAGAAAGGGAGGACAGAAAATTATTTGAGCTGGAAGATGGGGAACAGGGCCAAGACAAGTCATCTTCTGGACAAGGAATAAATAGGTATGTTAACAGTCATACAAAATAAAAATAAAAATAAAAAGAGGAGTAGCTGGGTTGGCCATGCCACTTCCTGCTAAACTGTTTGCTACTGATATAGTTAGGAGGAGGAAACATCATTGTCTTTAGTTGTGTGCCCACCATTGATACCAACAGATAGTCCCAATCCAACAAGGACCACATCTCCCACTGATGCCCGACAAGGCATTCCTCTGTCACATTTTTGACTGGAACCATATACACCCCTTGGTTGATGGTTTAGTCCCTGGGAGTCCTGAGGGGGTCTGAGTAGCCAACATCATTGTTCTTCTCATGGGACTGTAACCCCTTCAGCTCCTACAGACCACCCTCCAACTCCTCCACTGGGGACCCCACATCCAGTCCAATGGTTGGCTGCTAGCATCCATATCAGCCATTATTAATAAGAATAACTATATTATAGTCCATAAAGATTATTTATTTATTTATCTATTCATTATTATTATTTTTCCAATTAAAAGAAAAGAAACTTCACTAAATTAATGAGCAGTTGTACTGTGATTATTAACATTACAAATTAGCTTGCTTAAAACCTCTTTCTCTGTGAAGTATGTCACATCACAGTGCATGGCAATGATCATTCAATATTATTGTACTCAGTGTCAGGCAACCCCAATGAATGTCAGCGTCAGGAAGGTAGAAAGCACTTAATATATGTCTATCAGTGAACTGAAACACTAGCTAGATCTGATCTAACATATTTTTACTGTGAGTCTAGTACTTTCTTGTTCACAGAGAATTAACTTGGTTTACATATTCTTTGATAGCTCAGAACAATTGAAGAATCAAGCCAGTGTTTCTTGGAATCTCTGCAGTAACAAATTTATCTTGGGTTTAACAGAAGATTTCAATAAATTCTAGATCCTTGATGCCCATGCTGGAATTTCTAAATCAAGCTATTCGAAGCAAGGGTCAAGTTTGCTTTTTCATGTGCTACTTGTGTCTTACTTGTCCAGGTAAGAACTGAAGAGTTTGGTAGAACTGAGATGAAAAAGTCATTTCTTAGCTATGGGAGATGCAGAGAGGAGCATCAGAGTTCATAAAAATGTGATCATTCAAGAAAGCTGAGATTCAAGTTTCTTTCTTCTTGCACAGCTTCAATCACAGCTTTGAAATGGAGTTCTCTGTACACTGAAAGCTACTTCGGCAGCAAATATGGAGTTCAGATGTAGAAGGAATCTCATGGATTATAAAGTGTAAAAACTCCAAAACTGCAAACTGAGGGAGGACAGATCATGTGATTCAGACAAATGAAATCATGGACATTAATGTTCTAAGACCCTGATCAATAAGTGCCATTTTGATTGTGACTGTCTTAGATTTTTTTCCTTTGTTTTCGATGTACAATTTGTTTCTACAAGTCATTTTAATTCTTTTCTCTTCTCTTCTGTCTGCTTCGTGTTAGTACTTCCCATCACCACCCAATCTTGCACTGTTTTCAACAGGAACTTGAAGTTATTTCTGACATATGATGAATATACAGTTATGCTTTACACTGCTGAGGATGGCATGTAAAGTTCTTTTAAATGTGAGTGAAAGAGAGGTGAGTTATAAAAAGAACTCTCTCTTTCTCATGGGTGTTTGTGTATATGTGCATGTGTGTATGTATATCTAAGTATATATGTATGTGTGTGTATATGTTTGCATGTATGTGTGCATGTGTGTATGTATTTGTATGAGTATGTATGTGTATAGTATGTCTGTTTTATGTACATGTGCATGTGTGCCACTGTGTGTGTGCATGTGTATGGGAGCATGTGTGTTTGTTCCATTTAGTGTATCATTTGTACAGTCTTCAGATTGACACCTAGTACTGTAGATGCCATATTGCCGATCCTATTAAAGTTACTCAAGGGCTGAGTTTGAGTCTTCCATAATTGTATCATAATTTTTCTAAGTAACTCAGACAAATCAGTCAGATACCAGTATGCTTTCTGTTGGCTAATGGATATTATTATGACAAGAAAACTTTCTTTTTTCCATTTCTTTTTTTGATTTATTAGATATTTTCTTTATTTACATTTCAAATGTTATCCCCTTTCCTGGTTTCCCCTCTAAAAACACCCTATCCCATCCCCACTCCTCCTGCTGACCAACCCACCCACTCCTGCTTCCCTGTACTCACATTCCCCTATACTGGGGCATCAAACAGAGTCAGGACCAAGGCCCTCTCCTCCCTTTGATGACCGACAAGGCCATCCTCTTCTACATATGCACCTGGAACCATGGGTCCCTCCATGTCTACTCTTTGGTTGGTGGTTGGTGGGAGCTCTGGAAATACTGGTTAGTTCATATTTGTTATTCCTCCTATGGGGCTGCAAGCTCCTTCAGCTCCTTTGGTTCTTTCTCTAACTCCTCCACTTGGAACTTTGTGCTCAGTCCAATGGTTGGTTGAGAGCATCCACCTCTGTATTTTTCAGGTACTGGGAGAGCCTCTCAGGAGACAGCTATATGAGGCTCCTGTCAGCAAGTGCTTGTTGGCATCCACAATAGTGTCTGTGGTTAGTGACTGTATATGAGATGGATCCCCAGGTGGGGCAGTATCCCCAGGTGGGGCAGTATCTGGATGGCAGTATCTGCTCCACACTTTTTCCTCTGTATCTCCTCCCATGGGTATTTTGTTCCCCCTTCTAAGAAGGAACAAATGGTCAGAACATTTCTACTGCAAAAATAGTACAAAAATGAGTAAAACTCAGCTTATAGTTTTGAGATGCTATAAGAGAATGACGACTGATTATGATTGTGCCTCATCTGATGTTCTCATGTTTGAACATATGGTTTCTATAAGGGGACATGTTCGCTTTTAGACAATATGATAGATAAGTCATCAGGTTTAGATAAAGCTTGTGTAAAACTACTGATTATTAATAAGCTGAGCATATTAATAGTACAGAAAACGTTATTTGTACATTTTAAAATAGCTTTTTATCTTAAAAACATTTTTCTGTTTGTATCAGCAGGATTCAAAGTAAAAGACTTTATCTTTCTATTGTACAGTTCTGTGCTATGATTCTTATTTCTTTCTTTACCTCCTGTACAGATACTTATACAAAAACCTTATCAAAATGGCATCAAGAGATGTTTTTAGATATTCTTTTATAAAAACTGAATTTTTGATAAGGGAATCTGATGCATATTGAAAGAATGATTTTTGAAACAGAAAATAGATTGCCTTGAAAATAAATGCCAAGTATCAAAACACTGTCTTCTTAATGATCTGCCTTGAACCATCCCTGGTTGTAGTAAATCACACTAAGAATATAAATCTCACAGCATTCATATCAAAGTGTTATCATGTGAAATGCCTGACTTTCATTATAGTCCATGAAGAAAATATTTTGCTTATTAATATAATGTGTATTAGGGCCTTATGTCATCTGTTTAATGCTGAGGACCGGTATCTTACTTTAGATATGTTCTCAGAGTTTACAGTAAGTTAGTAAGAGAAGGAAGAAAGCCATTTTTTATTATTGAAAATAAATTTTTCTCTCATAAAATATATCCCAACCAGTTCCCCCTCTTTTTACTCCTCCTAGCCCCTCCTTCCCAATTTCCTTCCAGCTTGTTTCCTCTTCAGGAGAAAGCAGGACTCCAAGATACTAAGGCCAAATAGAACAAAACTAGATACAGTAAGACAAGGTGATTCTTAAAAGCACTGCTGCTCTACTGGATTCTGGTGCACAGATGAGTGATCTCATCATCTTTCTCCACCTTCGAAATCATCTTCCTCGAATGAGTTAATATGTGATGCTGTGCAAGTCGCAATCATTTTGGTGCTTTGCTCATGTTCAAATGTGAGCTTGGCTTTTCTGGAACTTTACTGATGAAATGATCATGCCCATTCTTCCCAACATCTTATAAGAATCTTGAGTTTATGAGATACTAGAGGAGAAATTATTTGTTAATTTCAGGTGATTAAAAACTATCTTCATTATGTGTGGTATAGGTAAAAGTGAGGTATCATCTATAAGACTCTCCTAGGTCATATTTCAGAGACAAAGATAGTCAAAGACCTTTTAGATTCAGGATTTAAGAGAAGTTATCTTGGATGGTAAAATAGGAGATCCTATTTTACTCAATCTACAATTAACCTTGACACTAATAAGTCATTTCTTTACTTCCCAAAGTCACTTGTCCACACAGGCATGCACTTTCTCAGAATGTGCTACTATTAAATAAGTCATATTCCCTCATTTTCTGGGTCTCTTCTTGACAAGATTCCTAGTACCATAGTTAACTTCCATGTCCTTGTACTATAATTAGATTGCAGATAACAGAAAGAGGTTGTCAAATTATTATCCATGCACATATATTATGCATACTTGTAAACTGACATTTATAATTACATGTGTGGGGTGATAGGATGCTACTCACACAAAGTTACTGACATTACCTTTTCATTAAAGTAAAAGGGTCTATTTAGTCTATTACACTGTCCATTGGTCCTTGTACCTAGGCATAAACCCAAGGTTGTGAATGAATGTTTCAATGCTGCAGAGGTGAAATTTAAACATCCTTGTGGTATAGAAACAGCTTCATCTGTTAATGGTCTTGAAAGCCTTATAATTAATGCAAACTAACAAAGTTAAACAGACAATTAGCTTGTCCTTTAAGGGTGTAAATAGGGTGGAGAGTTAAAACATTTGCTAAACGAACTCAGCAGTTAGAAAATCTTCATGCCTGCAGTTTAATTCATCTTCATTACTATTGTAACATCACAATAGTAAGTTATCAAGATGTTCAGGTAGGGAGAATCATGAAAAGGAAAAATGAATGAAAAGTTCCCACTATAGCATTTGATAGGGCCAGAGAGCTGTATGTGTGATTCACTTAATCTGTGGCAAAGCAAATGCCTTGGCTGAATAACTTGAAAATGATGTATGCTTGCCTGAGTACATTTGTAGTCATCTATCCTTGCAAACACAAAAATACATCAGCAAACCAGAAGCTCGATGACGTGACACTATCTTGGACATAGTTTATTTTCAAACATGCTGCCTTTGCAAAATGTTAGGTAATGATGATAAAAGCCCTTTCAGAATAATTACAGTCCAATCATTTGGCTCCCAGCCGCTCCTGAATCTCACTGGCACTGGTCTGGTTCCTTAGAAATTAACATATCTTGCTACAGAGATACAAGCACTGCTGCAGACACTGTTGTATATTCTAATGATGAGAATATGAATGATGAAGTATGATAGCATCAGTTCCCCTGGCTCATCTGTATTGATAATTGATTGTTGTAATCTCTATTCAGTCCTCTCTGGTCTCTTTTTCACAAGTTATTTCCTCCTTTAGAGCAAAATATTTTTAGTTTGTGTCTTTAGAAATCTACCTAGTGGTTTCTTATTCATTTCAGGAATATTGGTTTGAACTGAGTCTCACACAGTTATTTAATTAGGGAAGACATAGCTAAGACAGTTTCTCAGACCTATGGTGTGCTTAAAATATTTTCTAATTTGCATTTCGTATAATATTATCTTCTTTGAGTTAAAGGAAACAGGTGAGGTTACTCTATCTTTTTTTTTTTTGAAGATTTTAAAACATTTGGAATGGAAACAAAGAATATAGAAAATAAAATAAAATAAAACATTGTTCCTCTATCTCATGACATGAAAAATTACCTTGATTCCTTCTCTAGCTAAATATTTAATATAGAATAATTCTTAATGTCTATAAAAAGTTGTTCCTTTATTCCTCACGCCAAATTTAAGTAAGTCCATTTGCCCTTCAGCCTGTTAGACATCCAAGGATGACAGGGAATAACAAAACCAACACTAACTCCTAGCACAACATCTAAGCTTTGTAGTGTCTCTGTTGGAATGTGAATGAGACAGACATAGCAAGAGCTCTTTGCAAAGTTATTAGGTCATGCCAAGTAAAGGTGATCCCAGAGAGACTCTATCAGAAGGTTTATAAACGTTGATCTATAGTCTTAACCTTAAGGACAATCTGCAACTAGAGAGCTGGGAAACTCGGGGATGAATAATAGATGAGTCCTATATAGTATCACTTTCTACAGGAAGCAAGAAAACTCTATGTATGTCCATCTGTGAAAGCATAACATATCTTTGAAATAGGTCCCGCTCTTTCAATGACTACTCAGTGTCTGGTACAAAGCTCATTACCACAAGTATTCTAAGCTGATCTGGAGCTTCCTTGCTGCCTGCCTTGAAAACTAAATCTCATTTGAGTGACAGGAAAGCATTGACTTTGATATTATTCTATTTACTATGCATACATGACTCATTAGGTTATTACTCTCCTTGAGACCATATATTCACACTTCCCTTTTACACAATTCACTTAACTTTCTGCTTCAGCATCAGCATATTCAAAAATTCTTCTATGAGTATTCATCTGAAACACTGCATGCTCCAAATTCTCCAGCAATGTATGTAAACTTATTTTTAGAGATCGAGCATCTACTGAATTAGCACACTACATTTTGTTATTCATTCAATATTGTCTCCTCATACTTATGAGGGGTTCAGGAAAGCAGAAATCTGTTTTATTTATGACATTGTAATAATATTTGGCAGATATAAGATATTTATGTATCCATGCACATATACACATATATTCTACTACATAAGTTCACATTTGTTATATAAATGAGTTAAACATATTTGTATAAAATGATTATTACCAAGGAAATTTTAAGAAGGTGCTCAAATTATCTCCTTGAGTTTCTAAATTCTAGTCCTCTTGCTATTGGAGACACATTGAATTACATTCAGCTACTTAGTTGACCTCACTAGACTTAAGGGAGCTGATAATTTGTTTAAATAGATATGAACCCCATGACCTTCCTTTCTTGGTATCCAAACCTTTGTGTCTTCTCAAGAATGAATGCAAGCTTAGTTAGGATTATTATTTCTGTGATGAAACACCATGGCCATAGCAAATTTTGGAGTATATGCTTCCACATAACAGTTTATCACCAAAGGAATTCATCGCAGGAACTCAAGCAGGACAGGAACCTGGAGGCAGGAGCCGATGCAGAGAACATGAAAGAGTAGTGTTTCCTGGACTGCTTCTGTACCTTGCTCAGTTTCTTTGTATAGAACTCAGAAGCACCAGCCCAGGAATGGCACCACCCACAATGGATTGAACCCTCCTCCATAATTGATCAAATAAGAAATGTTCCTACAGGCTTACCAAGGATCCAATCCTACGGAGGCACTTTCTGTATTGAGACTCCCTCCTCACTGATGACTGTAGCTTGTATCAAGTGACATAACACTATCCACAGAGTAAGATTTCTACACCATAAGCAATACATGTGGGAGTGTAATGTCAATCTTGTTAGTCTCCCTCCTGATTTGAAGAAACTGATTAGAAGAAACATATGGCTGTGTCGAAAAGTTCTTATGATTGGGAACAGAGAGGTCTCTTAAAACCTACATCTAGGAAGAAACCAAGACACTTGGTCCAACTGACAAAAAACCAAACAAAACAAAAAACCCTACATATGCATTCTTCCCAATCAAGCCTAAAAAGCAAACTCAGCCTTAAACAAGAGCGTAATAGCAGTCCTGTTAGTTCTTGAACAGCGCAAGATCATGAAATCCTATTAGATGCCTCTGCAGAAACTGTGCTACCATAATGCATATTGTTTCTACACACTCTGTACAGTAACACTGCTGTGTGCTATAGACAATACAAATATGCACTATTCTTTTTGCACTGGAATGTACTGACCATAGTAATTATGGAGGGGAATCACTTGACTATAGAGTTATCTAGGGAAACTGCAACTAGATTCACTATTTTTGCAGAGATTAATGAAGGGATAAACTTCATTGAAACACACAAACACACAAACATACACACAAAATGAAAGATTCACTTAGCTTCATATTTATTTTATTTTTCTAACTATGGAGTGGATAAATATGTGCTTAAGATAAAGTTTCTATTTTTCTCTTCTGGATACTCCACAGTGCCCTCAATGCTCTCCCCACCCCTCTAGCCCAACTTTATCTCTTTAGGTATTATCGCCATAACACATTTTTTCTTCTTTTTTGATTAACAAAACAAATCAAATTGTGGGCATGTGTTACCACCATGGTAAACATTATTAAAATGTTTTGCAGGACAGGACTCTTCCTTTCCAAAATTGCAGTTACAGAAAATATAACATACCAGATAACTAAATATATTTCAGCCATGGATAAAAGGCATTATTAATTATTGTCCATTGATTATAAAGAATTATTCACCTTGTGCAAAGTAACATTTTTCTCCTTGGCTTTCAAAAATGGCACATTTTAGAGACAGATAATACACCAGAAAATACCCAGTATAAATATAGGTAGATTTTATTCTGCCTTTGCTTTTCATAAACTTCTTAGGAATATATGTTTGAAGGCAAGTGGGCAGAATAAATAAACCCCATGAAAAGAACTGATATCGAGGTATGAACTGGATAATAGGCTGCACGCCTCTTTGATATTTCACAAAGCAGACTCAGAATAACTACACGATACTGTCAGTACATGAAGCTTCCTTTAAGTGGAGGAGAAATGGGCTTGAGTTTGATAACTGAGTAAGCAAGTATATAAAAGTGTGAAAACAGCACATTCCAAAGCTTGAATAAAGATCTTGGATTATTTGCAATTTAGAATAAAAGACTTACATAATTAAAATATTTTATGCATTATTAATGTGTGTTTGCATACATGTGTGTTTGTGTATGTATGTGTTTGTGTGAGAGAGAGAAAAAGAGAGGGGTGGGGAGATAGAAATATGGAAGTTGTGCATGTACCATAGCATTTGTGTAGAGGTCAGAGAACAACTGTAACATTGTCCTTTCTATCTGTACATGGAATTTGGAGATCACTTCAGGCCTTAAGGCTTACCCATTAAGTCAACCTTTACCTGCTGAGCTTTCTCTCAAGCCTCCAAGACCCATGCAATAAAAGCACATGACAAGGGCAGATGATGGCCAAGGCAGAGATGTCTGACTACTCACTAAAGATATGCTGCAGACGAAATACAGGAAATTCAAACACCTTACCTAAAAACATTCAATGACATGAGCTTTGTGTTGGTGAACACTCGACTCAAAACTTAAATAATAGCAACTGCTCGCCATGCTAAATTTTTGGCTGTAGCTGTGGGATGAAAGGGCAGGCACTCACATCCCTGAACAAATGGCCAGATTATCCACATCTGTCATGTCCCATCAACTGCCTGTGGTTCTCACATTGGACAGTCTGATAGGAAAATAAATGAAATTATACATTAAAACAAAGATGGATAGATGGTTAAATGGGCAGAAGTACGGATTGATGGACACACACACACAAGCACACACACATACACACACACACACATATGCTCACTATTTTTATGAATTCTCAAGGTTTCCTTTTCACTTATAACCCATATTTATCAGGTTTGGAAATAAAGGCCATCAATACTAGGCTCCACTGAGACATCAAATCATACAGTGTTGTAGATAGAAAACTAAATGTCTGATGAAGATTTTCATTCTTTGTGTAATATCATATACTGAAAAGAAGATGTCTTTGAACTGTTGACGTGCAATTTTGCTTTCAACTTGAAATTCACTCTGTGATTTACTGGACTAAACTTTAAGAAGAGGACTCTAGGTCAAAAGCAAGAAAAGTCTATATATAACAGTTCCGTTTTTCTGGAGCAACAAGTACCTGCTGGCACCTTCACCAAGTCCTAATGTTGCAGTAAATAAAGTGAAGCCTTTTTGCTGTTGTCTTTCAGTGAAATCATCCTGAGACGTCTACACACAGGAGCGTCCTTCATGGACACAACATAAGACAACACTATTTTAGAAAATAAGCTTTTTACCCGATAAAGCTCAGATTCAGATCTTTCTATTTCTAAAAGGCACCTAAAGAAGTGGATCTTGATACCTATCCTGACATTCAGGAGGGCAGCCTTATCATTTTATTGGGTTCTGCAATCTGACTGGTGCTGTGCTAAATAAATAAATAACTGTCAGGAAATAACAAGAAAGGAAAATCTACCCGCTTGTCCTATGTGTCATTGCACTCTGTTCTTGAGAGAATTTGCAGGTGGGAAATTATTCTTCAGAAAGAAGCTGAGCACTGAACAGCACCTGTTTGAAGGAGACCGGAAAAGCCTCCCTAAACTCCTTCCCAGCAAAACTGAAACTGAGATAGGGATTGCTTCCTTTTGATACCCACAGGATGCCTTCGCATAATAAATAGATACTTCCTTCTGAATGGGACATCTAAGAAGTGCTGCATGTCCACCAACTGTCCATTGTTTAAGATCTTTCAAGGCACTTCCCCCCAGGACAATATATGAAACATTCTTTAACAGGAACACTCAGGAGGCTTAGAGGTGTATTGTCATGTACAGATGAAAATAACAACATGAACATTGCAGGTTAATTGATGAGCGAATAATCGACAAGCAATGCAAATGAACAGCTCATCTCAGTGCCTAATGACCAGGAAGTATTTAATACCATAAACTGATATCAGTGGTGATAAAAATCTACCCACTCTGCCACGACTGACCACCATCACCTTCATCTTGAACTCAAGACCAAACACTATCATCTCTCACAGAGATAGAAATAGAAACCTTGTGCATATAAAAACAGATATATGACATTTAAAGTACTCCTCATTTTAAATATCAACATAATTTGATCATAGGCTTTTGGATCATAACATTTAAATAATAACAGGAAATTTGGGGAAGAAACAATTCCACAGATGTTTAAGCCAATAAAGTTATATTATTTTATGTCTTATATCTTAGCTACTGTTTGAACTTAACCATCAAATATGTGCAAGTTTTACATGTATAAAATTGTTTGTTAACTTTTATTTCACAATACTGTGTTACAAACTATGTTTCTATGAATAAGTATGGTAGGTACCAAGACTGCCAACGTAATTCTAGGTATAATAACATCTTTTCAGGAAATGAAAAATGTATTTAGATATCTATTATTTCTGTTAATAAAACCAAGATTTTCAGCACTCAAAAAATGTCAATAAACTAGAGCTGGATATATAGAGCAGTTATTTCAAGGAGGTGGGGACACAGGTTTGAGAGTCTAATAAAAATCTATTAAAAGGGAGGATAACACTCAGGTTCCCTGTGTAAAGTAACACTTAGAAAAAGCAAGCAGTAAAGAGAGGGTGTGAATGAGAAGCCTGGGAAGCAAAAGTAGCCCCCATCTTTGGAAAAGAGAATTTCCACTAGGGCATTTCACTAAATACACGAGCTGCATGAGTAGTAGTGAAGAGCATGCTTTTATTAATATACAAGAAGACTCTGAAATAATGCAGAGATCATTACAGAGCTCAGGTGTTACAGGACATTCTACATTTACAGGAAAATTGAAAGGACAGAAGAAAAAAGACTCTAGAACTTGGTTTTAACTGTTTTATTGATTTCATCTCCAGAAAGCCTTTTCTTTTTCGAAAAGCAAAAAATGCTAGCGGGTATGTGTAATGAAGAGTTTAGCCTTAATAAACTATATGCCCAATAATTGTTGCATAAGCATGGGTTTTTCATTTTTGTGACTCTAATCATATAATATTATTGTAAAGCATATTTTTAATTATGTATATGTGGGAGTCAAGTTATACACATGTACATGTGTGTGGAGATGCCCACAAATGTCAGATATGTCAGATCCCCATCAATTCTTAGTTGTAAGTGGTTGTGAAATGCCTGATTCTAGGACATGAACCCAGGTCCTCCGCAAAAGCAGTATATGCTCTTATTCTGAGCTATCTCTTCATGCGTTCTACTTTATATTATTGATTTTACAGTTAATAGAAAAGATGAGTATTTTATTTACCATGTATTCTAAAAATGAATGATTTCTTCTAAGCAGTGGGAGAAAAGATAGTTGTTCCTGGGATTGTATAGTAGTTCAATTTTACCTTCAAGTGCCTCTGGTCTTTCCATAGTCTCCACGTGTTCAGTTTTACACAACATTTTTGCTCACCATCAGAACATGGGTGTGCAGTCCTAGCACATATGAAATAATGCCTCAAATCAGGAATTATCTGTACATTTAAATGTTTCTTTCTTCTTTTTTATTAGATATTTTCTTTATTTACATTTCAAATATTATCCTCTTTCCCGCTTCCCCTCTGAAAACTCCCATCCCATCCCTCCTCCCCCTGCTCACCAATCCACTCACTCCCGCTCCCCTGTCCTGGCATTCCACTATACTGGGGCATCAAGCCTTCTCAGGAACCTGGGCCTCTCTTCCTTTTGATGTCCAACAAGGCATCTGCTTCATATGCAGCTGGAGCCATGGGTCCCTCCTTGTGTACTCTTTGGTTGGTGGTTTCGTACCTGGGAGCTCTGGGGATACTGGTTGTTTCATATTGTTGTTCTTCCTATGGGGCTGCAAATCCCTTCAGCTCCGTCAGTCCTTCCTCTAGCTCCCTCTTAAATACTGGCCATATAGAGTTAGCCTTCCTCATGGCTCTTTGTCTAGAACTGTATTATATATCAATGCTCTAAATGAATATCTGCCGATTTTACTCACCACAGAGAGCCAACTGGGCTGAGAAAGGCTCTCAGTGACTTATAGTGTTGGTCATAAAATGATTCCACTACTAGATTATAGATGGCAAGGCAATTAAATGAAGCAAATTATTTATAGTTACAAAAGTTGATATGAAGATGCAAAGATGGAAGGGACCATGTAGGCTATAATAATCTGCTTAGATTTTATTGTAGACCTTTTGGGTATTTGTTCTGCATACAATTTTGATTGTAGCCTGTGCTAAAATAATTCAGTCAGATTATTTAACATAATGTTCAAATCCTTTTCTTTTATACCTTTCTTCCTACACTGCTCCATCCTTTGCCTACGATAGCCCAGACATGCTAGCTTTCCTATAAGGAATTGTTCCTGTGACATTCTACACACAGAGCTTGTGGTTGACTCTGTCTCAGAATCCTAACCTCAACTATAAAGTTACTTCTTAATTTACTGTTTCTATAGAGATTTCATAAAATTTATGTATTCCTCCTTCCGTAAGTGATGTGCCCATTTTAAAGACATAAAGATGAATGAGTCAAACATGCACAAACTTACAAAGATAGTGAGACTGCATCTTTTTGCCTGTGGTGCATTTTATCTCTATTGAAGATTATAAGGCCTAGGCAAAACTAGTTGTCAGCTTGCATGTAAACTCTAAGTGTTCCATGACAGAGAATAAAGAAGGTTCTGGGGGATGCTGACAAAAAGATTCTTCCCACAAATACTGACCTCTTCAAATTATATCTCTCCTCTCCAAAACCCCCTTCCTGGGAGGCTCATGCTGGGGTGAAAAGTTTAAATGCTTGTAAACACCCGTGAGACAAAAAGAAAGGTTCCAAAGATTTGACATATGCAGTGTAAAAGTCTCTATTTAAGGAAGCAGCACTGTGGTAGGAAGGAACAGAGAAGTTGTCTGTTCTCATTTGAAGCCAGTCAGAGCCTGCAAGTTCCCAAAACCAGTCCCAACCTGACACCTAGTGGCGACTGGAGGATTAACCCTTCAGGTCCTGATGGCATTACTGAGTCTCCAAGTTCTTCCTTGGTGACTCCAATTGCTTCTGTGGAAAGAAATTCATTAATTTCACAGGAAAAAAATCAATTACATACAAAAGCTCTTTACAGGAAAGTGCTAACTCCATAGTTTTGAAGATGATACCCAACCTCGTTTCCACAGCCCTCATGTGTAAATTGTTTCTTCCTCAGAATCTAAGAAGAATGATCTCCCCCTCACCTAACATCAGCCTATTTACAAATTCAAAGATCTGAAGCCCTTCCTTTCCTCCTCTAAATAATAATTTTCCATCTTTAATAAGTGTGATAACCATCTCAGGAGATTATAGTACTCTGAAAGATTTCAGCACTGGCAAAATTTCATGAAAAAAGTTAATTATTCAAAAGTGTTTATTCAAAAAGGTGTCCAGCTGATTTCTTTAGATTTTGTGTATTGTGTGGTTTTTCTTTTTTCCATTATTGCTTAGGTTTTTTTCTCTATTCCCAACAATACACAAACACACACATAAACACACACACACATATATACATACATATATACACACACACATATATATATACACATGGACACACAGTCACACATATAAATGTACATGCACACATATACATACGTATGCACACACACACACACACACACACAGAGAGAGAGAGAGAGAGAGAGACTGAGAAAAACAATCACAGTTTTATGCTCAGTCTGCTAGGAGCCTCTGCAGACAAGTTTTAGCAATTAATTCTTCATTCCTTCCTTGGAAATAGTCCTTGTCCTACGTATAGATTATTTTAATATTTCAGCCCAACTCTGTCTCCTTACTGATCATGTAGTCATCATAAATAAGTTGATGAAAAGATGGAGAGATTTAAAATCCTGTGTTTCATAATGAAGTGATGTCAAGAAATGATTATGCACATACTGGATCAACTTTTTCTGTCTAGAAAATAATTAAAATTTTGCAGAATGTTTTGACTTTCCAACTCTAAATTTCCATTCCTATAATATTAGTTCTAGTTCATTAATTAATTAAGAAAAGAATTCAGTTGCCCTCTCCCAAGTTTACCTATGCAGCTTAGAGAAATTTGCATTTACTGTATAATTAATCCCATTCTTCCTTCTACCAAGCTTTAAAAATGAGCTTCCAAAATTCCCATTTTACAAATAAGGCAAGTGACATGTTCTGTGAGTTGCTAATCATCTAGCTGAGAATCCTGAAGCTATGTGACCATGCTTTCAGCCATGGTGGTGATATTTACAGAAATGTCTCTTGACACTGTAGAAAGATGAAGTGGAAATTCCACACGTTTTCCAGAGAAAACTACTTAATATTAAAGTGATTGCCTAGGATGCACACACACACACACACACACACACACACGTGCAAAAATGCAGTTCACATATAGAGTCGATAAGATGTAAAAGCTTCATCTGTGTAATGCCTGATCAGTAGAGAGCTGTGCTTTGAAACTGTTCTCTTCATTTCTATTTTCTGGGCTGTAGCCATCATCATGGAGGATCTTCTTGCTTCAAAGTACTCTTAAACTCACTTCATTCTCAGTGGCTCATTATTCATGTTGCTTGTTTTCGTGAAGATGCAATTTGCATAGAAATGTGGACCATGAAAATATGTGGTCCATGGCCCTTACCTTTCATTGTAAAGATGACATAGTTTGACTACCCATTACCAAAAATTCTACCATCATATAGAACCCAAATCCTACAGTTTTTGAAAATCTCACCTTAGGAACTAAGGGGAGGGCAGTTGCTTGGTCATAACTTTCCAACACTGGCAAAATTAGATGCAGAATTATAATTACAAGTCTGGAAACTTGCTGAGAGATGCACAAAAAAGCTTCTTAGAAGGTATTGGTTTTAGATAAGTAGCATTAAAAATTAAAGTAGAAGTCTTTACTTTGATAAATGCAAATACTCCTATATTACACAGGCCAGACAAAGAAAGCCAAAGCACACAAAGTGATGGCTACTGATCAAGCAGAAGTTCTTATTATGGAATATAAATAAGCCAGGTTGCCTTGGAAAAAAATAGATAAATTTAGATGCCAATTTTAACCTCTATAGTTTCAGCTTCCCAATTTAGTGCATTGAGCATTAAAGGAACCAATGTTTATGTGGGCTAATATTTATTAGAAGGGTACCTGTTATAAAGTTAGCCATCAAAGTGCCCAGTGCCAATATAGCCAATGATATATCCACATGCAAAATATTCACAGTTGATAATGCTTGCCCTTCAAAACAACCTGTATGCAGATGTCATGTGGAAAAATCACTGACAGGAAGAAGGCATTTGCCAGGTATGTCATTTCCACTCTGTATGTGAAACAGCCATGCACAATTGTCATATCAGGATGAGGCTTCACATACCTCTTTCATTGAGGTGACAGAATGACAAAATTAAATAGGTCTTCGATATATTATGCTTTTGAGTGTCCAGCTGGTGGAGGCAGAAAAAGTGATTTCAGTAAGACAACGGCCTCTGAGAAAAGATTTTGGAAGAAAGTATTATCTGAGCCTTCTAGAAATAGATATGCTATGATACAGACTACCAGGATCTATGATTATCCTCCTATCTATTTTATTTCTGAAGGAAAGAAGACATGATACAAGGCAGAGGTGTTCCTGGTGAATGCCACCCTGGTTAACCAGCTTGCCAAAACAAGTGTTGGTATAAACTAGGTATAATCTCAGGGAGACTTAACTTAACCCCAGGGAGACAGAATGACTGGCAGAAGCAACTTGATAGCAGACTCTTTACCTAAGCAGCTTCCAGCAGCCATGCACAGACCAAACTAACAATTCAAGAGTTGACAGTCAGAAAGCATGACCTGAAAAGACACATATTCCTCTGAATGGTGGCAGTTCTCAGATTCCTGACTTTAGAAGACTGACAGTGATTTTTTTCTTTCCTCCTGGAATTCAGATTCCATGCTCAATGGCATTCTCCACTGAATGTCAAAAGTCAGTGAAACATGCCTACACAGAGCTCAATCTTCTGGCTTAACTTCTCTAACTCATGCAAAAAGTATACTAAAACGTTTTATATTCTAACAGCCTGTCTCTCTTGTCCTGTTTCTTTCTTCACATTATGTCACTGAATACCTACTGTATGTTGCGCAATGTGAAAAATAATGTGAACGATTCAGGTAATACCTATACCTTCAAGTGTCAGACAAGAGAAACAATGTATAAGTAAACAAACGAATAAACACGATGCTTGTAAGGTGTGAGGGAATGTAGCTGAGCCTGGATAGTTGTCCACTTCAGATGAGATGATAGAAAATGTCGTTTCTAAATGTCCTTGAGGAGAGGCATGCAAGTAGTAAGGATTCTTCCTGGGCTTTATGGAAATGATTGTTGTGTGTGAACATTTGCAAAGGATCTAATCAAGCTCAAAGTTTCAAAAGCGATAAAAAGGTTCATTATGCTCAGGAGTCATTCACAAGTGGAGCAGAGCAAACAAAGGCAGGGTGACTTTTGAGAAGATAGAAGATTGGGCTATTCAGAGACTGCATAGGACCGAATAGACCACCACATTAGGATTTACATTTATTTTTAACATGGTAGACCCTCAATGAACATATTACACAGGGAAGTCTCTTACTTTAATGTATACTTTACTCAGAAAGTAGTGTGAAGTATGAGTTATTAAATAGATCAGACTGGCAACATTGAGAGCAATTGGGAAGCTACTAAGGTTAAAAGTGAAGAGATGACAGTAAATGTTGGCATCTTTCAGACATTATTCTGTATAGAAAAAGGAGATATTGTATTTTCCTAACTTTAAATGTGAATTAACAAAGCTGTCAATCATTGCAATTTAAACTTATATATGTTCTAAATAACAGCCAGGATTCAAATCCACACTAGTGCGGATCAAAGACAGGCTTTCACCCCCCACCCCTTACCACCTTTAAAAGTGGGTTTCTCAGGGAAACTTCAAGCCCCTGATCCTTATCTTCTTTGTGTGTGTACCTGTGGATTGTCCACTGCTGTTTCTTATGTGCTAGCTAATCTAAGAATCATTACAGCTCTATGAAGCAGACACTATTATTAGTCTCATTTAACTAGAAGTGATCTAAGTCCCAGAGAAATTAAACTCCTGGAGAAATATCAGAGGTGGGATTTTAAACCATTCAGGTTAGCTTTGAGGCCCTGGATTTTATCACTTTGCAACTTAAGGAGCAACTTTCTTACAAATCACACATTCCAGAGGACAGCCACCAGTAACCCCCATGTATTTCCAATTAAGGATTTATACAAAACACAATAGATTTTTGTAGTGAATTCCTCAAACTACTAAAGATTCAACAGGCAGAGTCTTCTGCACCTGTTAGAGGAGAAGAGAACAGATGTAAAAAGAGAGAGAAAATGAAAGATCCACATTTGAACCATCTTCAAATTATCACTTGGGTTGGTTGGCTTGCTTCTAATACTAATAAAAGAAGATGCAGATGGAAGCACCCAGCTGCACTGCCTGGTGTTTCTGTTACAACCATTTCTCAGGCAGCCCCAGCTCAAAACACATGTGTAGGTTAGTTTCTGACACATTTCAGCAAGTCAGGTCTGTAAAGTGCCAAAATCCATCATAGAAAACCCAATATTATGAAGGAACAGAAATGATATTTTAAAAAGTCTGTTTATCTTCTTCCAGGTTCTAGAAGCATGACAGGCCAACCAGCATCTTCAACAGCTCTACCCTTGCTCTCACCTAACCTGCGATACAGTCTGTACACGTCTGTACACGTCCTCTGCATCCACTGTGATGTGAACCACTTGTGTCAAAATTACACTGTCATTTCCATATGCACTTTTGTGTTTCCTAAGCTTCTCCACTTTAATAAATAAAATTTAGTGAATTTAGGCTTTCCAAGGACAGGACTGTGAAACTCTATGTCCATAGCCAGATTCTCTTAGTATCATAGAAAGAAACTCCTTGGAAGTCAACAACTTAAACATTCCCATCTGACCTCTTTACCTATTAGAAAACTACTGAGTGGCTATTTGAAGTTTTACTCACTCCCAAAATAATAGCAATGTGACTTCTCTTATTCTTATGAATGATATTAAATAAATTTAATCAGAATTAATATCCTAACTGTCAGAAATCAGGACATTATCTATTATATTATTCCTATACCTATTTGTTGATAATAGTGTTTTATGCTGCTAAAATATAGACTAAAGTAAAGAATAATATGAAGTATATACTTTTACCTGTACTAATATTTCTTTTCTTTCCCTACAAGGATGAAAAATATTTTATGCATCATGGTTGGGTCACTGTGCCTTTAAATATGTAAACTTGTAGTCTTCTGTCCTACATGAAAATTTATAAGCACAGAGGGGATTTTATTAAAAAAAAATCAAAGAACAATGACTTTGTCTGGAAGATTCCAATGTAGTTCTTTTGCAGTAGGATTTAGAAACCATTTATTTTAAAAGTCCCTCACTTCTAGTCTTCTTGCAGATTATTATGATACAAGGGGCAGAAAATACATGCTCTCAGAAAACCAACAAAATTTTATACAATATCAAGTAAATGGTAAAATGCCTCCATATTCACATGTTCAAGCCACAACCTACACTCACTGTGACTACATTTGAAGTCAATGCCTTTATTAAGGACACTGAGGTCAAATGAGTCAAAAGGGCAGGGGTTTAATCCTACAGAATTCATGTATTTTTATCATAATTCTTTGATTCCTTCCTTATTTTTTAATTTTGAGATTATAATTACGACATCTATCCCTTCTCCTTTCTCTCTCCAAACCTTTCAGAAACCTCTTCTTATTCTTTTTTAAAATTCGTTGCTTCTTTTATTTTTTCAAATTTTTACTATATGAACATATGCATTGGTGCATACATTTATATTCCCAAAGATAATTTGTTCAGTCTGTAAAATGCTACTTGTATGTATGTTTTCAGGAATGATCATTTGGTATTAGACAGCACCAATAGACATAGCAAAAGGGAAGGGGAAGGGACCACCAGGCCTCAAGCCTATCCAAAAAAAAGTATAGCCTGCTAAGAATGTTGAAACTACAAGAAACTGTCTCAGCTGGAAAGAGCACACCAATCGGACCACTGTGTATATGATGAGGAAAAGTCATCAGACCACTAGAAATATATACCTACTTATGCATCTTATATCTAGTAATCTCTCTAATTCTATGTATCTATGTATCAACTCTGTTCTCATCAGAGGGAAGACTGTACAGCAAGGAGACCTATAAGCCAAGAGGAAATCCCCCACAGAGACTTAAGTTCCTCAAAAGTAGACAATTAGCCTACAGAGCTGTGTGCACATAAGGTTCTGCTCAAACCACAAAGTCTGAAGTGTTTGATTGGGCAGCTTAAGAAAACTGTACCAAATTTTGGTTCTATGAGATAAGATGTTGCTCTAACATATACCTCCTACCCTGGACTGTCTTTGGAGGTGAGCAATAAGGAGAACCTAGTAGAATTTTGAAGTACATACTATTTAAGCACATATTATCTTCCATGCACAGTGGAAATATGGACAAAAAATAAAATCCTGTAGAGTGTTTAGCAGGTGTGCTGACTAGTTATGTCAACTTAACACAAGCTAAATTCATATGGGAAAGAACTACAATTGAGAAAGTGCTCTCACCAGCTTGGTCTATGGCCAAGGTATGGTCTATGGTAGGACATTTTATTGGTTGATAATTGATGGGAGAGAGCCCATTCCATTGTGGGCAGTGCCATCCTAGGGCTGTTGGTCCTGCAACATGTAAGAAAGCATACTGAGTAAGGCATAGGGAAAGGCAGTAAACAGAACTCCTTCATGGCTTCTGCATTAAGTTCTTGCCTCCAGGTTCCTGCCTTGTTAGAGTTCCTGCCCTGACTTTTCTCAATGATAAAATTTTACCTGAACACATAAGATGCAGCAAACTCTTTCCTCCCACGTTGTGTTTTGTCATGGTGTATGAGCATATAAATAGAAAGCCTAACTAAGACAGTAAGTCATCCTATTAGAGAAAAGAGGGAGCTAGGAAAAGGCAGTGGTCACCTTTCAAAATGTACCTATCATTGTAAATAGAAATGTCAGGAGAAATGACACCATTGAAGGTGTATCTTGAACTGTGTATTGAGCTTATTTGATGGAGCACTGGGTTAGGATGTGTGGACCTGGATTCTTTTTCTAGCACTGTATTTTCTGGGCCTAGTAATGCAGTCATGTAAAGCTAGTACTTAGGAGACAGAGGTAGGAAGTTCAGAAGTTCAATGTCAGTCTGTGCCATATAATTTGAGGCCAGCTGTGTATAGATTGGATTCTGTTTCAGAAACAAGAGAGACATGTCTCTGACATTTCAGAGAAAAATGAGGATTGTGCTATTACAAGCTAACAGGAAAGTTAAGTTATGACAGAGTTGAAAGAATATAATGAAATTATTATCTAGTACATTGCAAAAGAACTTTGTAAGATATACATTTGTATAATTGTATATCTTCATTTTGAAAGAATGGAATAATAGCATTGAAGGCACACTCAGCTTATTTTTTTAATCAGTACTTTTTGCAAAATGTGATGAGTGTGAAACACATAACAGGAATTGTCAGGCAAAATAATCACAACAACAAAAATTATTCTGAAGATTTGGAAAAAGCCCGGCCGTAGCACATAGGGAAAAATTAAAAAAAATAACAAAACACTAAAACCACTTTCTGGATTGAACATCAAAGGTGTCTCTGTTACCCATAACAGAGACACCTTTCTGAAAGAAATTATGAAGAGGGTTTACCAGCCATTTTAACTACAATCAGAAATAGAAATGAAATTGTTCTAGCAGACAGTGCCAGCTGGAACTAACTAGAACAAACAATAGGGTAGTGTGAAGGCCTGCTGTCCGAATTCTGGAAGTAGGGAATGGAATAATGCCTTCTAACCAATAAGTTAGTGTTTAGACAAAAAGGATGACTGACCAGACAATTCAGAGGCTGTGCTGTGCTGGTGGCCACTCTTCCTACAGCCTGAGAGCAAAGCTTCCTTCTAGGATTTAAAGAAAGAGGCTACTCCCTTGTTGTTAGCTAGTTAAGGACCAATTGGCCAGTGACTCACAGGCTGGACACAGGATTGAGGATGGGCACCTTGTGGAGCTGAGGAATTAGGACCACTTCTGAGAGATGAGGAAGTCTAGGCTAAAAGACAGTGCTGCCACCTTAATAAGCCTGGAGTATGCAGCAGCCAGGCAGAGTGGAGGATTACTTTCAATCTTTAAAATCAATTGAAATTGCCTTGATGGATTTTGAACTTCCTTGGGAATGTTCGCCCTTGATATTTTCGATTCCAGTCCTTTAGAATGTGGTTATCCAAATTACGCTTCTCCAAACCTTGCATGAGAGTTTCTGGTTTTAAAGCTCACAGCTGGGGAAAAAGTTTTTCTCAACACACATCCTTTCCCTCTACACTTCTCTCTGATAGCTGAGATTGACTCTTGGGTTGATTCTAAAATGAAGTTACGACTTTTAACACCTGCTTCAGTGGAGCGAGTGCTTATTGTGTGTTACAAGGCATGAATCTTGGCAATGTTTAAGCTATCTTGGGCAGAACTGTGTCCTTGAAATTCATGGATTGAACTTTTAAACTCCAACATGACTCAACTTGGAGATTGGATTCACAGAAGGTAAAATTAAATATATAAAAAGAAAGAAAAAGGAGATCTAGTGTGTTTCAGTCATAGAAAATTATATTGTATAAGAAAAAAGAAAATATCACTCTGTCTCTCTGTCTCTGAGTCTCTCTGTCTCTCTCTCTTTCTCCCTCCTCTTAATCATGTTTCTATCCTTCTCTAGATATACCAGAACTCCTGAAATGTGAGAATATATATGTTTTATGTTCCGTTGGGTAAACCACACAGTCAGTAGCATTTTGTTATGGACATTCAAGAAGAAAGAATGTTATCAATTGTCAGCAATAGGCTGGTGAAAATATCTAACATCTAAATGTATAAAAACCTGAAGGCACAATAGTTCCTAATGTTTTATCTTCTACCCTTCAGCAAACTATGCTAAGAACAGAGCAAATAACAAACATAGATGAGAAAGATACAGAAATGTCACTGTTTCTCACTTATATATTGTGAGGTATAGGACACAGCTCTATGTCAAAGGTATCTTAATAATACCTTTATTTGTATCTTAATAATACCTTTATTTGTATCTTAATAATATCTTTGATTTGTAAAGTTCTCATGAAGTGTCATATTGAAGTTAAAAGGGTTTGGTGGTCCTTCTATCACATTGTAATGGACCTACACAGTCCATAATATCCAGTTACTACTATCAAGTCAAGTAATCCTTATCCTTCTGTTCACTTGACTTTATGTGAGCATAAGGAGTGTGTCTCAGGAAGGTCAATTGCACAGGATTAAGAGTATACTTATTTGGCTACAAGAAATGCATAGTATCATGTTCCACAAATGTTTTCCAATATGCTCATGTTTGATATTGAGCATTTCCAATGCTCTATAATGTCTTTGAAAATGAGCATGAGTAAAATAAAATATAAGAAAGACAACTGCACTAGGAAATAGAGCAAGAGCTTAAGACAAGATGACTCAGTTTCCCTCACAATAAAGCTGGATACCTCCCCAACACCTGGTCTATCTAGTCTCAAGGATATGCTTTTTAGCAGAAGTATTGAAGTCTAATATCTTGCCCTATGAAGACTTAGGTTTACAACCTTGGACCTTCATTTTCCTCCTCTATGAAACGACAATAAATAAAGTTATTTCTTTCTGCATAACTAAAGGTGTTCACATTTTCAAACTTTATGAATTGTATTAGAATAATATAAAAGTTCATGAATGATTTCTGACTTTCTTGCCTTAAGTTTCCTTTTGCTTTGCTTACTGATAATTCAAGTTATATTAAAAACTGAACTTTATTTTCTGTATTTCATTATACACATAGCATAAAAATTCATAATAGGTTTATTATGGGGTGTGAATTGATTCATAAAATGGTTCGGTAAAAAAGTTTATTTAATGTAAATTATGCAAGGAAGTAGACATTAGATTTCATGAGACCCTCTCTCCTCCAAGCCTTTTTCTTTTATAAATAGGTATAAGGCTGATGAAATGCAAATGGACAGAGACGGCGTTAGTCCACTCAGTTAAATTACTCTAAGTATCTATCATGTAGCAACAGATCAGGTAACCATACATCTGCATCTACTACTTCAGTCTTAGTTAACACATTCAGGGTTCCAAATCTGAAGTGATTGCAATACTTGAGTAGGGAAGTTACTCAAAGATACAAAACATTAAATTGTAACAGACATTGGATAATAGATTTAGCATGGTCTAAGAGTAAACCGCAAGATAAACATGCACTTCAGTGAGCACGCTCAGTACCCTTCACATCTCTCTTCTCTTTGAATTACTCCAGTGATCCTATAGCAGTCTTAATGAAACCAGACATAGACTGAATTACATTCTCTGAAAACTGAAAAAATCACACATCAACTTACATTAAGTACTTCCCCCAAAGACCTAACAGATGCAACAAAGAACAGAGAAAGCACATTTTGACCTCTGTTTGTTATTCTCATTTGTGCATTCTGCCATGAATCTGATTTGAACTCATTAAAACGATCTTAAGTGTATTAAATCTTCCATTAGGAAAAAGACACATGATGCTTTCAAACAAGCTTCTTTTCTTAGTCTACATGTTCAGCATCAAAATTGGTTGTCTAAAGTTCCTTGAATGATCTACCTGCTTCTCATGGGTAGACAAAACACTGGAATATGTTTTCAGTAAGAAAAAAAACTTAAGACATGCACACTTTACACTGGATAAGAAAAATAGAAAGGATATCTTTAAACATAAACATTTCTCTCTCTCTCTCTCTCTCTCTCTCTCTCTCTCTCTCTCTCTCTCTCTCTCTCTCTCTCCTTTCCCTCTCTTTCCTTCCTTTATGTTTTATTTCCAGTTTGTTTCTGTTATTGTGATTTTTTTTGAGACAGGGTTTGTCTGTGTAGCCCTGGCTGTCCTGGAACTCACTCTGTAGACCAGGTTGGTCTCGAACTCAGAAATCCGCCTACCTCTGCCTCCTGAGTGCTGGGATTACAGGTGTGCGCCGCCACCACCGCCAGGCTTTGTTGTTATTTTTTTTGAGACAAGGTTAGGTTTTCTTTGTGTGGCTAGCTATCCTGAAAGTCACTCTGTAGACCAGGCTGGCCTGGAATTTAGAGATCTTCCTGCCTAGTGTTGGGACTCCTGGTGTGCATTACCTTACTCTGCTTGCCTTTTTTTTCTTTCTTTCTTTCTTTCTTTCTTCCTTTCTTCCTTTCCTATCCTTTCCTTTCCTTTCCTTTCCTTTTCCTTTCCTTTCCTTTCCTTTCCTTTCCTTTCCTTTCCTTTCCTTTCCTTTCCTTTCCTTTCCTTTCCTTTCCTTTCCCTTCCTTTTTTTTCCTTTTTTTCCTTTCCTTTTTTCTCCTCTCTTCTCCTCTCCTCTCTCCTTTCCTTTTCTTGCCTGTGGTCTGTTCTTACATAGAGGATCATTAGTGTTCCATAGCAGAAAAGCAGCAGCTCTAGTATTTCTTGCCTCCTTATCCTTATGCAAATCCTTAACAAGTCTCAAAGGATGGACCAAGCATATATCAATGACCACAAATACTACTTGTTTCTTATTAACAACACTTGAACTGTGAAGGGTGAGCATCTACCTGTTCTTAAAAAATATAAAAGCAACATATTTTACTTATTTACAAAATACTCTGAAGGTATCACAGTATAAATATTGATCATGTATGTATAAGATCTAAATTTTAAACTCAATTTTATCTATAATTTCCTTCTATATTTACTCTTTCTTCTCACTTTCTATTTTATTCAAGAATATGCATAATATATATCATAAATCTCTTTAATAATTATATTGAAATATAATTTACCTATAAAATACCATTTGTCAAAAAGCATAATATTTTAATATTATCACATACCTGTAAAATGATCACAAATAATTGAGTTTTTGAACATTTCATCATTTCTTTCTCCCTTGCCTTAATAATTCACTTTTATGTTATTAGTCGAGCTATTGTTTTAGAGGGATATTCAAAAAAGCAAAGTCAGCCTCGGCTCCCCATGTGTCTTGTTCCTTTCTTTTTTTTTTTTTTTGTAGGCTTATGGGTAGTTTTCTTAGTTTTGTTTATTTTTAAACCATATTTATTTATTTGTTTGTAAGGAAAGATGGTGATGCCTCTTTACCACAGTATTCATCTAGAAGTCAACGACAACTTGCAGGATCTGGTTCTTTCTTTATAACATATGGGGTCTCAGGAGTTGAACTACGGTATCCAGGCTCAGACTCACCCTCTGAAACCATCTTGTGAGTCTAGTTAGCTCAGTTCTGTAGAAAATATGTGGCATGGGTTTACTTTTGCTTTCTATACATTTCCTTATTTTTGGCACTTAATACAATATTGATTTGATTTCATTATAATGTTCTTAAATAAACTATGTGACATTTTGCGTCTATGTTCACAGATCATAATGGTTTAATAGTTTGTTTCTATTACAACATACATCAGTACTTGATTATATTTTTCAACTTCTAAGTGATTTCAGTTGTATAAATGTTTAACATTTTGTTTATCAATTAATAAGTTGACATTTGAGTTATTTCAGCTCTGGGATACTGAGAATAATATTGCTGTAAGCATTCTTTTTGGAGGTAAGTATTTATTTTTTTATTAGATATTTTCTGTATTTACATTTCAATTGTTATCTGCTTTCCAGGTTTCCCCTCCAAAAAGCCCCTATTCCATCCTCCCCTCTACCTCCTCACCAACCCACCCACTCCTGCTTCCCTACCCTTGCATTCCCCTAAACTGGGGCATCAAGCCTTCTCAGGACCAAGGACTTCTCTTCCCTTTGATGTCCAAGAAATCCATCTTCTGCTACTTATGCAGCTGGAGCCATGTGTACTCTTTGGTTGGGTGGTTCAGTCCCTGGGAGCCCTGGGGGGTACTGGTTGGTTGATATTGTTGTTCCTCCTATGGGGCTGCAAACCCCTCCACTAGGGAACCTGTGCTCAGTCCAATGATTGATTGACAACATCCACATCTGTATTTGTCAGGTACTGGCAGAGCCTCTCAGGAGATAGCTACAAAAACTGTGATACATTTACACAATGGAGTACTATTCAGTTATTTAAAAAAATTGTTCATGAAATTTTTAGGCAAATGGAACTAGAAAATATCATCCTGAGTAAGGTAACCCAACCACAAAAGAACACAAAGGGTATGTACTCACTGATAAGTGATATTAGCCCAGAAGCTCGGAATACCCATGATATAATTCACAGACCAACCGAAGCTCAAGAAGGAAGACCAAAGTATGGATATCTTGGTCCTTCTTAGAAGGGGGAACAAAATACCCATGGGAGGAGATACAGAGACAAAGTATGAAGCAGAGACTAAAGGAAAGGCCAACCTGAAACTGCCCTACCTGGGGATTCATCCCATTTACAGTCAACAAACCTAGACACTATTGTGGATTCAGGGAAGAGCTTGCTGATAGGAGACTTATATAGCTATCTCCTGCTGTAAGCATTCTTGTAAAAAGTGTTGTGTGGACCTGTGTTTTCAGTTTGGAGGAGAAACATAACAGTAAAATCTCTGGCCTGTATTGGAAATGAATTGCTCTAACTTTCAATACATGTCAAAATGATTTAAGTGCCTAATCATTTCAATATACTACTATGCATGAACTTAAAAGTTAAAACTTCTTATATAAGCATCACCTTATATAAGAAAACTACCTTACATTATTTTGTACTTCAACATTTGAGTATACTGGAAATGTAGAGGCTACAGAAATTTTGACTATTAAAGAACTGTGCTTAGATACTTCTTAGTAATGTAAGGCTGAGCTATTACTATATTTCATTTCATGAAAAGTTTAATTACCTATTGCTATTATAAATTTCAGCAAAATTACAGGATAGAAAACCATGAATTATTATCTGGAATATAGATTACCAAAAAGAAAAACAAAAACAAAAAATGAGCAAAAGCCATAGTGAATGTAAATCAATGAAAAACACTAGAAAATCAGCATTAACTTTCCATTTTCAAGTCAAGGAGTAGGAGGACATTGAGAAAAACAATGTTGAGATCAGCAAATATATCATATTAGGAACTTGAAAATACATTTGTATTAAAATGGCATTTCAAGACCCATTTTTAAAACAAAAATAGGTGGGTGGATGTTACAACGTATCATACCAAATGCTAGTCCTCCTAACAGCTGAATGTGGAGCCATCTAGCTGTTCTATTCTGCTTTGCACATTAAGAGCTGTAATGGCAAAGAGGACTTTCTTATTTGCTGACAGTTATGTTAATGATGCAGGAGGCAAAATAGCATTTCTCTTCTGGGCAATGTTAATTATGGAGCGCTGACAGGAGTTCAAAAATAAATCCAAGTCCTTCAAGGCAATACCCCACAACAATATAATGCAGAAAGTGAAACACAGAGAGCATTGTGGGAGAAGTGTATGCCTTCCCTTCTCCTTCAGGAAGTAATGGGACCCATGTTGTTTTGTCTACCTAGCACTTTTATTTAGGTGACTCATTTATTAAAAGAAGAAATAACACATCCTTATGCTCTTTTATACTTATCTGTCTAAATTTCTTATAGACTGACAGTAGCAGAATAAAATAAGTCTTGGAATAAAATATCATACACTTTTGTCTCCTTACTTAGTACTACAATATTTCTACACCAAAAACATACTTTCTGAGCATAGAGTAGTAGCAACTAACATAAAGTAAGTTATATGATCAATTAGCAAGAAATGAGATTTGATTCACATGATAAATGTAATATAAGTTCATCACTTCACTCTGCAATCATTGCTTAATTCTTATTAGAGTTATTACAGATGGAAAATTAACACATTTACAACACTTGGTTATCACATCAGGGTTTAGAAGTTACCTTAGCCCTATGTTCAAAATATGTGAATCAATTAATATTATTATCTAATTACTAAAGCATAATTTTAATATAACTATTATTGTCTTTATATTTTAAAAAGGAAAAGTTTGCATATAATTTGCAAGTATGAATGTTTGAATGTTTGCAATTAATGCACACATATGTCCATATGTATTATATGATAAGTGGATTTTACCAGAAATATATTATATTGAATATTAATTTCCAGTAACTTCTTTGGATGTTCCTAATAGATTTCTACTACTTTATCCAAAGAACATAACAATGCTTATTTACTCTACTCTCTCTCTTTTTGGTCACATAAATGATATATTTGCTGATCTCAAGATTGTTTATCTCAATGTTATTGTACCTCTTTGACATGAAAATGAGTAGTTAATGTTGATTTTCTAGTGTTCTTTCACTTATCTACATTCATTATGCTTTTTGTTTTGTTTTGTTTTTGTTTTTAGTAGATATCATATAATGGTCATATATATGTATGATATATATCAAAAATTAATAGAAGCACCCATGTATTAGAGCAAAATGAGGTATATGAGAGGATTTGGATGAAGAGAAATGGGAAATATTATATTTATGTTATAATATCAAAAATCTTGTCCAAAGCAATATACAGATTCAATGCAATCCCCATCAAAATCCCAACTCAGTTCTTCATAGAGTTAGAAAGAGCAATTCTCAAATTCATCTGGAATAACAAAAAACCCAGGATAGCTAAAACTATCATCAACAGCAAAAGAACTTCTGGAAGAATCAATATCCTGGACCTCAAGCAATACTACAGAGTAGTAGAGTTAAAAACTGCATGGTATTGGTACAGTGACAGGGATGTGGATCAATGGAATAGGTTTGAAGACCCAGAATTGAACCCACACATCTATGGCCAATAGTTCTTCTTAGTTTAACGGGATGTGTGCTGAACACAGAAAGGACCTCCGATTTTAGCATTCATAAACTCACACTCTGCATAGCATGTTTTTAGTATATCTGTTGAGTCTGGAAATGGTCTGATTTAATGTATTTGTTTTAATTTGAAATTGATTAACTTCCATGTGCTGTATAATTGGGCTACCTAAATTAAGTTTACATTCGCTATCTTAAAAATATAAACTTAATTTTTTACTTGAAGGACGTTGGATTTTAATGGTTTAAAGTAGCAACAATAAATCCTCTGTTATTTTCACCACTTTATTAGAGCTAAAAAACCATCTCAAAACTTAAACGCATAATTAATAATTTGGTCCAGCATTCTGGTTTTGTTATTATTTCTGAAACCTAAGTGAGATATTAAGCACAATTTTTCATTTTCATTTCTACATGACCATAATGTACACATATTTAGTATTTACCAAAAGACTGCAAACTCCCGTGGAAATGAGAAAAGTAAATTGCTGCATGCAGTTCAGTGAGGAAGAAGCGCCCTTTCACTCTTGGCGTCTGAACAGTCAGTATTTTCACATTATCTAAAGAATGTCAAAGAGTGGAGGGAGCATCAGGAATAGAGTCAAATGGAAAGGGATCAGCAGGAAAGCAAGCACACTAGAGAAAGTTAGAAGCCAAAATAGAAAGGTGGCTTTCAAGTAACACTCCATCAATGGCTGAGCCTTCTTGAAATGCAGTGAGATGTGTATAGGTGCTTCTACATAAAGGTGCTTAAGGCTATTGAACCTCCCACAGCCTAAAGAAATGTCTACTTACTTGCCAAGGTATTTTTTTTCCAATAGAAAAAAAAAAAGCTTATACACTGTGGGTTAACCTTCTGCCTGCCATTTAAAAGTAAGGATATTTTGTTACTCTGTTTATGAGAGTGAAAGGAATTATTTACTTAGCTCTTTTCAATGCACTTGCAGATACTCAGCCAGCTGGGGTCTCAGAGGTGCAGTTCGATGATGCTCTCATATCTGCTCCTCTTGCCAAGCACTAGCTTGTTTGAGTTTTTAAGAACTTCACTCAAGAATCAAAATGTATTCAGAAATTGTGGATGCATCAAGGAAGACTGGAGAGAGTGCTCTGCAATCCAGTTTCAATAACACAGAAAAGGCACTGTGGGGGACTCTAAATACATAGTCTGATTCAACCTTGATATCCACTAAGAGACAACTAGAGAGTTGTAAAGGCTTCCTTTACAATCAACAAATATTGAAACCCAAATCAAGGTTGATACCATTTCTGACTGGCATACTTTTTCTGAGTAATGGAAAACTTTATATATTATGAAATAAAAACAACTATGAAGATGTTTGCTGAGTGCTTTCTTTATGCTAGAAACAATTCTTCTCTCTTCATATGCACAGCTTTACTGACTCTGCTAATAAACTTATGAGGTCATTGCTGTTATTGTTGTCCTTCTGACAACAATAGAAACAATGCCGGAGATGAAGTAATTTTTCAAGGGCATCCAAATAGCAAATAAGTGTCCATGCTCTTAAGTTGAAATATTGCCTGAAACATAAATCTATAAAAAAGGAATCTCTCTGCTTTTCACAAATTATCTCACTCCCTCTTCCCATCCCCCCTCCCGCCCCTGCCTGACCCTTTCTTTACCTGCTCTCTCTCTGGCTATATGATCTGTGTTCCAAAGAACACAGTGGGTTCTTTGGAAAACAGATCATGTTTCTCAAATGAGTACTAGTATCCAGAAAAACATATATGTGTCTGTCTACATATCTAAGAACACGTACATAAAATTATAAACCACATTCGTTTCAGAATGATTACTCTTTTATTCTAAGAACCATAATATTTTGCGAGATAAAGCACAAATGATATTCATTTGATTCTTGCTATATTTATCTCATTTCATAAATAGTATGATGTAGATAAATATACTAAACATATTGCTATCTTATGAAAATTCAAAAGAATCTAATAATTTTCACAATAGAAGAATCATGCCCTCTTTTTTAGTATAGCTGCCTTGTAAAACCATCTATTCTTTAAATAAATAGCTTGTTTTGTGCAGTGTGTAAAACTATATCACATAACTAACAGATGACTATCTTTTAACTTGCAAAGATAGTCCTATTGTTAAATTATAAATGATATCTATTAGTTTGAATCATTATATATTTATAAAGTTTATGAATACATTAATTTAAATTGAGATATTGAATAGAAATAAATTATATTTATGTTATTTACAAATAGAGTTTAAGATAACAAACCCACAGAAACAGCATTTAAGTTCATCTGGCATGGAGTTCCCAAAGATACTGACATATACAAGAGAAGTCAAAATTCTGAATTTCAATTAATTTCTTTTGTATCACTCTAGACTTGTCTTGTCCCCACTTCTCATTGTCAATCCAGAGAATAAACTCATCAATCTTCTGGCCAACAATACATTGACTTAGAATTTTCACAACCAAGTTAAATTTTACATTATATTGGATCACAGAATACCACAGGGGTGAGATAAAGATGAAAGATGAGATATTGGTACCTAAGTATTGGAAATGGTCAACTACAAGCAAAGGATGAAATTATGCAAGAGGAAAGCAATTTATTGTGATGTTACTGACATGAGCACACCACTTCATAACAAATCCATATTGTAAATAGCATGTGACTAAGGGTTTCAGACCACAAAATACTCCTAGGACAGTTCTACACTGATTTTTTTTTAAGTGACAGGCAAAGTTATTTGTGATATTGGAAACCCAGCTGGCTTGCCTTCCCGAAACAGAGTTATCATGCACCAGAGACCCAAATTATTTGGAAACTCAGTATCAATAGCTTGTAGAAACTGTCTACAGAGATGTGTGAATAAGTTAAGCATTCTGAGATGTTCATGGGAATAAAAAAAAAGCTCAAGACCAGCAATCTCTGATATCACACCACTGAAAACACAAGATGAGGACATGAACCTCTTATCACATTAAGGAGCACATTGTAAATGAGAAGTCAACCCATTTGCCTACTTCTCAGAAATGCAGCTTCAAAGTATCAGATTCAAAGTCTGATTTTTTCAGGCCAGTGATCCCCTCAATGAGATAAACAAATGGCTTAGTTCTTGTACCCCTCTTGGTCTGATGTTTAGGTGTCCAGTTCAGTTAGAATTGAGAAACATGCTCACCTGCTCCCCTGTGGCTTGTCCTCTCAAAAATTTGCTGGACCAGGCTGGTCTTTGTTCATTCGTGACTCTCACTCTTGATTACTCAATATTAGATGATCTTGGACGAGTTATTAAGTCTCTCTGAGCTTCAGTATCCTCTTCATCAAATAAAGATAATGACAGTAAACACTTCATTTGGTTTCTGTGAGGATTAAATGAGATAATCTATGTCAAGTGTTTATCATAGCATCCACGCATACAGACATTTGAAACTGCTAGCTCTTGTTATGATTTAGGATTTAATACCAGGGGATCATTTTAGCACTGTAAAAGAGATTTTTTATCCTTTCTCAATTGAAATGAAGACAAACAAGTTTATGTCTTGCACAAGAGTTACAGCCATTATCTTATAGGTTACAGGTTAATTGTTGATAAGGTGTGATACATTTGATAAGTAAATGACCATGACTTTCAGATCAGAGAATTTGTAAGCATATAGAAGAGAATTCGGTTTTGCTAAAGAAGCATAGCCTTACATTGTTTCTCTTTTTGCATGTATTAGAAAGGGAAAGCAATACACGGGTTAGGAGGAGGGAAAAATTTACACTAGTGCTGGTTTTACTTCTCTTCATATCCATTTACTCATCAACCCATAAAATAGTGCCTTTTTAAATAATTACACAATTTTGTGGCACCTAAAAAAAGGCAACAACAACAACAACAACAACAACAACAACAACAAAACCATGCAGACATTGACAGAGAAGAAATCCTTGTCTATACATACTACTGGCATCCAAAAAAGAGCTGGCCACTCACAGTGTACAAGACATGAGTGACAGATACAACCACAATCATCTGGTAAAAGATTGAGCTATCAAGACACTGTCATGTATGGGGAGCACATTCTACCACCTGCACATATTCATGTAGGATTTAGAGTTTAGGCTACTAGAACCACATAGCTGATATGTGACAGTTCCTAATCATGCCAGCCAGAGGAACTGGGACTTTTTTAAAGTAGCCTTTACAAGTCTCCTTAAGTCTAAATTTGACATAGCTAGGTCTCTGTGCACTGCCCATAAAACACAGTCATCCAGGTTTGTACTATGAATCTAGAACACTGAGTTCTTCTGATACAGTACTTTCTCATTGATATTGGTGTGTGAGCTATCCTGAATGAATCAATGCACTCATCAATCAAGCTCACAGTACTGAAGCAGAAAGGAAACACCTAAATGTGTTAAATGAATACAGTTGGAAGAATTGATTTGCTATTGATTCTGCTTGTTTACTTGATGTTTTGTTTTGTTAACAGAACATACATGTGCCATGTTTAGAAAGAATCATCTCTTTTTTTTTTTTTTACTACCGGTAAAGCTTTGCCTTTCTTAGAGGTATTAGGAAGAAGTAAATATCGCCATTTATCTGCTCATAAGAAGTATGTAAGACATTTTGCCAGTGGTTCTTTATTTTTATATTTTTGAGAATTTTATTCATGTATACAAAGACATACGATAATTTCCATACTCATTCCAACTTTCAACTGTTGCATTCCGCAATAACATATCCTCTTAATTTCATTAGGTTTAATATCTCTTAAAATTTTTAAGAATGTTACATATAAAAGACTTTTATGTGACTCTTTTCCCTTCCTCCCCTCAATTTATGTTCCTGCTTTTTCTTGATTAATATGTTTTTATTTAATCATTATTGCTACAAAACCAAATAATAATACTCAACCACACACACTATGTATATATAGCTAATTGAATCCATTAAAAATATATACCTGCACCCATTGGTGACCTCTTGGAAATGGACAGACAGCCTATGAGTGAGCCTACCCCTGTAGGAAATGGATTCTACCTTTCTCAGAAGGCATTTGCTACCTGTAGATACTCAGTTATGAATAAGACCTTATAGAATTTCCTCCATTTTGTTTTACTACTTTATATAGAAAACCTTAATATTGATATGTCATAGGTTTATATTGCGTTTTAGGTCTAGAGGGGACGCTATGTAGTGTAGATGTACTGGACCTCAGAGTTTATAATCTTTCTGTGCTCTTTCTCTTGTGATTTTTCTCTGGGTATTGGTTATAGGGGTTGTGTTGTAGGTGTATCAGTTGGTTAGGTACCTCTCAGTGGTCACTTATTCCTGAATTTTGATCAGGATCCCTTAGTTGTGGATCCCTTTAAGAGTCTATAACTTTTGCAAATGGAAAGTTTTTGGAAGAGAGTTATGGGTCACACTTATCCATGAGTATGACAATAAATATTTAGAATACAATAGAGATGACATTAGTTTAGGAAAATGGTGGTGCAATTTACCTATATTGATTTTAGGGTCATTTACAACATGGAAAACTTAACTAGTGGTTGTAGAGAGCAACTCTCCTTAGTATCTATCAAATGCCAATAACTCCTCAGTCAGGTGTGGTTCTGGTGGTTATCTCATCAAATAGTCAGGACTTGGGGCAGCATTGATTTGTACTGTTTTTTCTTGCAAAGGTTGATGTACATCTTTATCCATGACATTTACTGGCCCCATAACTATGATTCCCAGTCTAGGGACTAATTTTAGCTTATATTGAACTGGTGAAAAATGAATTTAGTCCTAAGCTGCATTTACACATATAACTGTACTGATGATAAAGCTGATATTTGAATACTAAAAGTCAGCATTTCCTTTTCCATCAAAACCATAGACAAGAAAATTGATTCAATATCCTCCTCAATCCACAGATGTTCAATTTCAGACATCATATGAATCCAGTTGATACTGGAGTAATTAACTAAATCTAGAACAGTCCTTAAACTCAGTATTCTGTGCCAAAACATCTATCTCATTGGGTACTGGGAGGATTAATGGGAGTAAAACCTGATACATAAGAGGTAGCCAAATGTTCTGCATGGTTAATGTGATATTAAGAATTATACAGTGAGAATAATAGTTTAAAGCTATTAAGGTATGGATGTGGAGTCTTTTGTGTGTGATAAAATCTTTTACTCTTTTTTGCCAGTTATCTAAGGTATCTGAAATACAATAAAACTTTTAATTGATGACTGCAACAACTTGGAAAGTATCTTATAACCTGTGCTCATAAAACACCAATCAGATTGACAGCTCTATTCAGAACAGAAGCATGGGGGTTACAGAGAAATATCACAGAAGGACATTTAATAAATCACAAAAGTCCAACCTCAGCCCACGCCACTCAACTCAGAAGGCTACTGCTCTCCATGTGTCACTTAGAGTGTGATCCTCTTGAAGGGACATAGAGAAGCCTGTCACTAGGCATGACTGCTTGAAGGTCTAGCAGTGTATTAATCATTTTACAAACCTGTAGGAACAGATATGTGTTCAACTGGGACTACCACGTCTATATGAATATTTTGGGAAGCTGAAATCTTGGTCTGTTTCACAAAAGCCTTGCCAAGTAACTCCTATATATCTTCTTCCTCAGTGGACTTCTCATGGCTTTCTAAAATCACTGTGATAGTTTGGAGCTCCATGAAAGGATTGCCTATATACAGAAAAATCTGAGTCCCACAATGCACTGGGAACCAGTGTTTCTATTAAGAGAAATTCTTAACATAGCTCTCCTGTTCCTCTGTCCATACTTCATAAAGAAAAGACATATCATAAAGGAATACATATATTTTCTCCTCAAAGGTGAGCATTGTTGTTATATTTTCCATGGACAAATTTTAAGCTGAGGCATAAAATTCAATGTCCCGTCTGTCCCCACATGCAGACTCTTATCAATGCCACTACTACGAATTCAATTTCCTTCTTCAAATGTCAAAGCAACTAATTTTCCCTTGCATTGGATGAGCTCTTCCATCTATGTTCTTGATTTAACCTCTCTTGTCTTTGCTTGTACCTCCATTTGTCAGTGTTACACCACTAGTTTTACATTCTCCTTGGTTACCTTGCTGCTGGCTTATTCTTTTACAGAATGATCAAATCCTTGCCCCAACCCTTGCACACACACAAGAGTATGTATGCCTTGACACATAGGTACAACCTTCGTTTATAGCCATTGTCCTCTTTTCCTCTACAAACAGACTATGCAGAGTAGCTCACTTTTGAAATATTCTAGTCTAATTTCAAAGGTCTTTTCTGTTTCTATCAAGGAATGTGTGATTTTTCACTTGTTTCAGTATAATATAGGCATTTTCCTGATTGTCCTTGTGCTCTTCCCACTCACACACAGCCTTGTCACCTTTTCAGCCATCTGCCATTGATAGATTCTCAATTTCCTCCCAACATTACACTCTACGAGCCAATATTCACAATATGAATAGCTTTTCCTCCTGTACATATGCTATGTGTATGAGTTTGTGTACAATTGTATATGTACAGAGGGATGTTTTCCTCCTAAGCAAATGTGAGATATGTGTATATGTGTGTGCTTGTGTGTTTGTGTGTTTGTGCATGTGTGTGTGTGTGTGTGTGTGAGAGAGAGAGAGAGAGAGAGAGAGAGAGAGAGAGAGAGAGAGTTTTTTTCATTCTTGTCCATTCAACTAATTAAATTAGGATCTCTGAATTCAATTCAGAGTTCTCTAATGTGCTGAGTCTTCATAGTCATCTTGTTACAGAGATCCCTCATTTCTATTTTCAAGGTGTTAGAAACTCAATAGGACTGCTGTAACCTTCTGGTATTTATCTATATCCAGGAATATAAATTATTGTTCCTATGCTTGGGCAGCAACTGGTTTAACCATTAAGTCATCTCCCTAAGCCTCTAAATTCAAGTGAAAGAATATTTCTCATTTTAAAATATCTTATATTTCCTCTCCTTAATATCATCTTGTGCATCCTGTAGTCCTTTTTCCCATTCATATGGTTACTATACATCACATATCAGAAAATATTCTACACAAAATGAAATTTCATTATAACTACAGAAGATAGGGTATATTGCTATATTGCACATATTTTAAAACTGTATAGGAGCTCAGAAAAGTGAGTAATTTCAATTACATATTAAGTAAAAGGTATGAAACACTACATTTGTTTTGCAGCCATATATATTTTCTAACTTGTTATTATGATTACTTTTGTGTTACACATGCATGTATACCACCATCACAAACAACACGACCTCTATATTGAGATTATTTACATTTTGCTTTATTAATCTCATATTTTTCCAAAATAAATGTTAGAAAGGATTAATACATATTTTGTCCTTTTTGTATTTAATACCTTAACTCCTGAGATAAATCCTTTTCCTCCTAGTTGGTCTCCATAAATTTTATTCACATGTTCATCCAACTGTTGGCTAGATCATCTTCCTTATTCTTTTCCCCCCTTTTAGTCTTTGAATTTTACTTATATGTTTTAACATAAATACAAGTTTATGTAATCAGTATTCCTAATATATTTTTTAACCAAATACTGCTTAAGAACATATTTGCAATACACTTCTATTACTAATCCATGATAATTTATTATGTAAAATACCTAGTCTTAAACAATAAAGGACACAATAATATCTTTAACCATATGCTATCAGTAAAAACCACAGAAACATAAGATTACCCATAGTTTTTGGAAACATCTTCAGCACACATTCTTTCAGATGGAGAGGTGACCAACTTCATTTTTCTAACATTGATTCCCTGCTAAGTTTTTGCTTTTTCCTCCCAGGATGAGGACCTCAAGGTAATGTTCAGCCTTCTACACACATTTTATTTTTAAATTAAGTTTTATTTTTACTTATTCACTTTACATCTTGCTCACTTCCCATTTCTGGCCACCCTCCAAAATCCTTTCCTAATTCACCCATTCTCTTCTTATCTGGGTGGCTGGGACCTATTTGCATATTCCCCCACCATGACACTTCCGGTCTCTGCCATGCTAGGCACTTCCTTTCCCACTGAGGCCAGACTTAGACAGCCAAGCTTGAAGAACATATCCCAAGTACAGGCAATAATTTTTGGGATAGCCCCACTCCAGTTCTTCAGGACCCACAGGAAGACCAAGCTGCACATCTGCCACACATGTTCGGGGAGGTCTAGGCAAAGACCTGTGTATGTTCTTTGGTTAGTGGCTCAGACTCTTGAGTTCCAAGTTCCAGGTTAGTTGACTCTGTTGCTCTTTCTGTGAAGTTCCTATCCCTTCCAGACCCACAACCCTTCCTCATATTTTTATAAGAGTTCCCTAGCTCCATCTACTATTTGGCTATCTACACACATTTTTTTTATTTACCACTTACATTTATTCTTAAATTACTTTGGCTTCATATATACTCCCAAATTGAGTATCATTTTCAAGCTAACCCTTAGTGTTATGATGTCTTTGTGCTCTGTTCCCACAGTGACTTTAAAATATTTACAACACTCATGTTCATTCTTTTCATTAATAAAATCTCCTATAATTTCATGTTTTCAAGTTGTTTTTAGTTCAACTGGGCCCTGATATTTCATTTCAATGTAAGCAAGTAGATATTTGTTTAAATTGTTAGTTGATGATGTGATTAACCTAAGTCATTCTGAAAATTAAGAGTCCCATTCCCAGACCAGTTTATCATGAATCATTGGATTTATGATTTTTGATATTCATTGCTAAAATAATTCTATATATTTTCCATAACATTTTAATTTATTTTTATGTATAAACTGGATAAAAGTCTGTTCATTTTAAACATTTATTTACAGCTGAAAATGTATATCGCACCTTTTGTGTGTAAAACACACAGCCTGTATTCCCAAAATATTCATGAGTGCGGAGTGTATATGAAAAATAATATTCTAGTTATAAGAATATAATATTATAGTTATAAACTCTTAATATATATGTAAACATTACCTTTCTCTGATTTTTCTTATTTCAAATCACAGTTTAAATAATTCAGAATGAGTATCTTTTTTCTCTAAGAAGAAGACAAGGTTGACTAGGAATGCTCATAGCATACTGAGAGAACAAATGGCAGGGGAAGAGTCAAAGTCAAACAAGAACAGCTAACAAGCTTGTGAATTAGCTGCCCATTCAAGTTTATTCTGTCAGTGTTAATGCTTATTTCAATGATTAGTTCTGTCAATTATAATATACCTCACTCAAAGAGCTTATATTTGAATTTTAACAAGTCTGCATATCAGAAAACACAATCCTTCTGACCATTGTCTAAACAAGTAATTATGTTGACAATGAGCCTTGGAAATAACTATTAAAATGAAATAAATTGATTGTTCTTTCTTTAGACATTTCTTTAACAAATGGTTCAAATATACTTAGGTTGTAATAGGTATTTAAAGCAAATAAAGGGCTATCCCAATATGCTTTGTGTTCTTAGTAGAAAAGTCATATGTATTGATAAACTAGATGGATTTCAGAGAGGCGATGTCTCAGATTTGACTGATCAAAGAAAGAATCATAAGAAAGACCAGAATGGAAGTTTTGAACTTTAAAAGAAAGGGGCTGTAAATATTCACTGTTTGTGTTGTTCGCACACATTGGTTTTAGTATTAATTATATTATAATATATAGAATTATTCTGATTAATGTTAATAATTATGTTAATTATATTATAATAGGAAAGAGCAAATATGTTAATTTGGAAAATCATCTAAATATGTACCTGCATTCAAAAATGGTAGAATAGAAATTGTCAAGACAATAGGTAACACTTTATTTTTCTCTAGAGAGAAATTAGCACCGTAATACAGAATTTTAAACTCACATTGAGTCATAGTGAATTTGTGTGCAAAATTTTATTATGTAAATTTCATTATGTTTAGAAAAAGTGTTAATTGTTGAAAATTGTTAGTGTTTATTATTTCAGAATCACATGTGAGCAGGAACAATACAAGCTCTTGTTTAGTTATACAGTGCTCTAAGTCTATCCTGTATATATTTGCACACATGAGAAACTGAAATGGATTTTATTCTTTGAGGTTATTTAGGTTTGACCATATTGGGGTGTTTACTTCATTTATTCGTGATATATCTGTTGAATTTTGATATGTTTCAGATATCCTTTGATTAAATCCATGAAATTTTAGTTCTTAACAGTTGATCAAGTTGCTGATTAATTTATGAGCTTATATCTTTAGATTAAACATTAGTCACAAACTCAAAAAGTTTGAGGATGCACTGTTTGTATCTCGGACTTTCCTCATAGGAGGGTATGAGGAATAAAAATACAAGGTATAGGCATAATGCAAACATAGAATGTAGCCAACTGTATCTGACTTCTAGTGTATCCTGGGCATCAGACTTGACTCAAACATGATGAACTGAAGCCTTTTTCTGCCTCACATCTGAGGTATGACTTATATACATTTCTGATTTATCTGCTATGTAAGAAACGTATTTCATTTCTTTAAATTTCTTATGTCATTTAACAAAAACATATTTACATGTGTGTCCTACACATTATCCTTTTAAAAACATGCATATAACTACAATCAAAACAAAAACCTTGAATTTGAAGGAGATGAAGAGGGGCCTATAGAAGGGTTGGAGGGAAGAAAAGAAAGGAAGAAATGATGAAATTATGTTAAAACGTCATAAATAAAAGGAAAACATCAATTGAATGTTTGAACTAGGGACATAGCTCAGCAGTTTAAGCACTTGTCATGCAGTGAAGAATGCCAGATCCACAGAGTCCACATAAAAGTAGGAGTAAAGAAGGGGTCAGCCTGTATTTCCATCTGGGAAAGAAGAATAGATCCCTTGAGAAAGCAAGAAAGACTAGCCAAATCTGCAAGCTCTGAGTTTGATAGAGATGCCTGATACAAACAATAAGGTGAAACAACAATCAAGGAAGATTTTTTATGTCACCTTTATATACATATGTACACTCCTCTGCCCTTATATATGCGAGAAGGTAGACTCATGAAGTATGAAACATCAGCTCATCAATATACACGCTTCAGGGGTTTTTGCTTTTCAGGTTTTACTACCGTCAAGGCAGTGAGTGGGGAGGGTAGGTCAATTATATTCAAAGGGTCATAAAATGGATACAAATTTGCATGAACCTAAAAATGGCAAAACAGAATAATGTCTGAGATGGGGACCACAGTAAAAAATGCAGCCACCAGAGATTTCATTAGCCTGATTCTAAACCTAATCTACTCCTTTGCTCAGGGTTTTCCTCACTTTACTGGCTTTGCATAGTTATTTTGATCTATATTTCACCCTGGTCATTGATCACATCATCCTGTGCACCTGGATTATGCTTTCAACTTCCCTGTCTTGCACTATCACATGAATGATTATAGATGACAATTTAGAACTTATTCAACATCCACTAATATTTGGAGAATTGATTACAAATGGTGTTAAAGGTGAAATGATGGTGGGGGAAGGACTAAATATAGGAAACCCCCCCCCTGTGTCTCTCCTGTTCCAGGAAACATTGGTGTCATTGTATTCTAAACTGCGTCATTCTTGTTTCAAAGATTCATAGACTTCCTGTCCTGTATGGTAGTTTATACTTTTTGCTTTTCAATGATATTCCTTAATTATTCAGAAAGCACAATGCACAAATTCTTTTCTACCTCATAGAGAAGTAGAGGAGTGCTGATATTACACTTGAGTATAGACATTGATGTTTATACAAATAGCCTGTACCTTCAAGACCTTAGGTGATTAATATGTGAGAGGATTTGTTTGAAGAGATAGTGTGTAACAGAAATAAACTTAATAAAAGGTGACTAAGAATACAGCAAAAGCAAATCCTTGCACCCTTAGACTGATCTGACATTAAAACAACAGTAATGTTTTACAGAGCAGAGTTTACTTTTCCACATGAGTTAAGATCCCTGTACTGCCCTCCAGCTAAAGCTTTCAATTAAATAGAAAGTACAGGAAATGTTTTGATATATGCATATGCATCCATATGCATATATGCTACAATGCACATGTGTGCTAATTAGTCTCAACCTCTGTTTTCCAAACACACCCTAATGAATTCCATAGCCCTGCCTTCTGAAGTATTTCCCTACTACCAGTAGCCCCTACATTTACTCAGGTCTCTGATAAATGGTCTTATTTTATAAAAGAGATATTTGAGCTGTTCTCCTTTTGAGAAAGATTCCTCATCAGACTATATCTTATGATTTCAATTCTTTCTCATATACCCTGGTGCCAAAAAATTAGTTATTCTTATAAGCATTTGTGATTGGCTCTTTTCCTAGATATATGCTCTGGAGAGACAAAGACATAGTTGGTTTTAGTAAGTATTTATCATCATCTCTTACACTACAGCCTGATGGGTACCTGGGTAATAATAGATTCGTGACATACACTTGATGAGTGATGCCTGAATTAATGATCAGTGACTGCATAATGAATTCATCATTTCAACTCCAATCCCAAAGTAAAGGTTTCTGAGAGCTGCATTTGAGCTCCCATCTCAATAGCTTTATTTGTACACTCTCCTATGATGGTTTAGCTTTCCATGTCTATAAAAACAACAATGAGACCAATTTCTACTTTGATATTATTAAATAAATTATATTTTCAAACAACTTCTTATATATTTTGGGTATACTCAAATTTCAAGAAGCCTTAACTTATGCTTTCTTGTGACCTTGACCAACAGTATTTCTGGACTCATCTATAAAACAGAGGAGAAAATGCCTACTTCACAGACTTGATTAAAAAATTTACTGAAATAACAATTTCACATAAAGTACTAAAGCATTTATTATTATATTAATGTTATATAATATTATAGTATTATGCTATGGCATAATTGTGTAGAAACCCATCTTTCATTGTTAAAAAAAGATACTTCTGGAGGCAAAGGTCCTGAATGCTGGAGAACATGAGACTGCAAGGTAAATTTAGGAAAAACCATTTCTTTCCATTAGATTCTCAGCTTTTGCATCATTTACATTATTTCTGAGATAAGATTTGGAGTCTATGTAAATCTGTGAGTTATAAATAAGAAAACCCATGAGTGAATTTCTTCCAAATCCTTTAAAGCTCTATACTTGAAAGTTCATTTATCTACAGATACTTAGTAACATCATATATCTCTGTTGTGCCTTTAATACCCCAGTATCCTCTAGTCAGGGAACACAGCACTAATTGAATGCTCTCTGATTCTCCTCAATTCCAATGCCTTGGGACAAAGCCTAGGCCTTGCACACACTAGGCAAATACATGGTACCAAACAGCACTGTCTGTTCCCATTCACAGTTTATTCCCAGATACTTATATGCCATATTCCTTCACTTTGTGACTATCCATCAAACATCATGTGAACAACAAGAAAACCTAACTTGGTTGTTTCTTATCCATCCCAAGCATTGGACTGTCCTTCCAGCTTTTGGTTTGCTATAATCATCTGAAACACTGTATGCCTTTTAATTTTGTGGTTGTTTCTATGATTTCATTGTCCATCCTCTCATATCAGTCAGTAAATGGCCATCAGATTAACTTACATACAACAGAACACATACGGAATTTCCTAGAGGAAACTTTGGGGATAGCGCATTCATGAAATGGAGACTTTTGAAATCCCCATGTAATTGTATCCCTCAAATGTCCACTACTTTACCCCTAGAACATTTACAGACTGAATCTGGTGAATGGAGGAAAAACTCAAGTATGGAAGCTTGGACAAAAAATGTCAGAGGAAATAATTGGAGGTGGTCATTATCAGGCCATTCTGAACCAATACTTTCTGGTTCTTCTTTATGAAAATATCGTTCATTTTCTGTTTATGTCCTTGAGCCTCAGTTCCTTAAGGTCATACTTATATGAACAATAATTGCAAAAGTATGCAAAATAAACTATTTTATTTATATATCACTAAGCTAAAGACTTACAGGCTTCTTGGCCAGGCTTTGGGGAGAGGAGCATGAATCCCATGATCAAACCCCAGGACCTTGTATACACTGGTTACTAAAGGCAAAATAAAAAGAAAAGCCCAAACCAGAAGGGATTTGTAACATATAAGGAATAAAAGTGATTCTTTGTTAATATGCAAAGAGCTTCTACAAAGAAAGAACAAGAACAACAATAACATGAGCAAGGAGTATGAATGGGCAGCTTATAACAAGACTCTGAAAATCATCTCTTTCCCTCTTGTTTGTGGATAAGATAGAAGCCCTCTGCTATTGCATTGGTGTCCTGCCAGTCTGCCTTTTGCTATTGTTCCCACCATGATCGTCATGGACTCACCTTCTGAAACTATCTATAATAAAAACAAACAAACAAACAGAAAGCAGGAAAAAGAGAAATACAAGATGTACATTAGAGGAGAGAAAGAGCACCAGGAAGAGTAATGTTGGAGCCAAGCCTCAGTCGGGATGTTATATGGAATTTAGGTACTAAGACCTTGGGGGTAGGGGGAGCCTTACACAGCTAATCTTGCCTTAAGGAAATCATCAACAAGTCAAACATATGCAAATGAATGCAAGAATGGGACCAGTTTTCAACAGCCTTAACCACCTGGTTCTGGCTTTTTTGGGATGAATAAAAAAGTAAAAGGTTTTGGAATGTTATGGTAATTAAGGAAATTTCCTGAGGCTTGGGATGTGGAGGGGATCCTTTCCCTAGCTGTGAATGTGATGCCTGGATTGCATTGGAGACCCCAACATGTTAGAGATTCCAGAACCATGGTTTGTATGCTGAGGAGAGCTGCAAACAGAGTGTGAACCAAGCCCAAGGGAGAGAAAATTCTGTTGAGCCAACAAAGCTGAAAGGAGTTGTAGATCTTAAAAGCCATCCAAACCAGCTGGTCTCACCCTATGGCTTGAGACACTTTTGGGAACTGGGGGAAGGTACTGCATGACCTGTTCACAGGGTCACCTAAGACCATAGGAAAACACAGATATTTACATTATAGTTATGAAGAAGCAACAAAATAATTTTATGGATGGGGGTAACCACAACATGAGGAACTGCATTAAAGGGTAACAGCCTTAGGAAGGTAGGAAACCACTAAGTCCTTTGACAGCAAACATAAACTTACAGAAATTGCAATTTGCCCTCCTGGGTTTTGGTTTCTCTTTGTTTTTTTCCTCACCATGCCACTCCTTCCACAGGTTTGGAATGGTGATGTATATCCTATTTTATCGTATGTTGGTGTATGTAATTTGCTTTTGATTTTACTGGGGCTTACAGTTAAGAGATTGCCTTGAGACTCAGAACAGACATTAGACTTTTAAACAGTATTAAAACTGTGAAAGATTATGGAGTCTTTGGGAGTTACATGAAATGCATTTGCATTCTTTTATGGCTACCAAGTCTACTGGGGCTAAAGAGTGGAATGTCGTGGTTTGAATGGGAGTGGCTTTCACAGGCTCATATATGTCTAAATGCTTGGTCTCTAGTTAGTGGGACAGTTTGAGAACATTTAGGAGTCTAGTATTGTTGAAAATGTGTCACTGAGGGTTGATTTTGAGGTTCAAAAGCCCACACCAGGAACAGTCTCTCTCCCTGCCTACTGTCTGTGGATAAGATATAAATTTTCAGCCTCAGGACTCACCCACTGACACTGTAAGCAAGCCCTCAATTAAATGTATTCTGTTTATAGTATTCTTATATAAGTTGCCTTGTTTATAATATCTCTTCACAGCAAGAGAAAAGTATCTAAGACAGCTGTATAGGTCTTTAGTTACATAGTTAAGATTCTTAGCTACAAACAAAAGAGTCAACTCTGGCTAAATATAGTGGAAAAATAATTTCAAGAAAGGAACACAGGATTGATAGGAAGTGTGAAAAATCTACTTGAAAAGTAGGCAGCGGTAATGAGAAATCCAGGCCATGTGACAAGGGACCCAGGTTCCCAAGATCCTGATGCTGTGGAGACAAGGTGGCATTTGTTATTCAAAGCACAACAGTGCTTCACTCCCTCAAGAGGAGAAGCAGTGTATTTGGTATGGTGTGTGTGTGTGTGTGTGTGTGTGTGTGTGTGTGTATGTGTTGTGTAGGTTTGAGGATGACGTTGGATTTTTTTCTATAGCCCTTCACCTTATTTTTTGAGATAAGGACTCTCAGACATACTAGTTGGTAAGGTTGATTCTCGGGATCTGCCTTGTGTCCTTTCCCAGCACTCCAGTCCTGGGGTACACACCACCATGTCCAGGTTTTCACATAATTGCTGAAGATCCAAACTCAGTGTCCTCATGGTGCCACCATAACCACTTTATCAGTGAAGTCAACTTATTCTTATCTTCTTATGTAATATATATATATATGTAATATATATATATATGTGTGTGTGTGTGTGTGTGTGTGTGTATTTATCCTTTGCCTATTTGAAAATATAAAGTGATGTCACCGTTTAAAAAAAATAGACTTCCCAATAAAGCCAAGTAAAATTTATAGATCTTTGAACATCTATAAGGGTGGGTTTATATTTACATATAAAGTGGGGAATGATATAGTTACTCTTTCAATAAAAATTTAAACAGATAAAGAGAAGATTTTTTAAAAGTTTGTATATTCTTTCATTCTTCCAAAGTAAATCTTTTTGTCTAGATGCACATTAAAGCCAATTATCAACAAATTTGAAAGCAATGCAGTGAGATGCTCGCAGAATAGGGATTATGGGTGAACAATCAAAATCAGCTCTCAAGGATGATGTGGCACCGATGGCTATAAAAATCTAAGAGCTTTATTGGGAAGAGGGCCTCATGTGTGCACCCTGAGAAAATGTATGTTTTTTCTAGAAATAAACAGAGACAGCTTTTAACTAGAAGCTAAACATGCTTTAGCAAACACTAAAACATAAGCCATGGAGATCAGCACCATAAACTGAACAGAAATGTGTTTGGTCAAGAAAATTCTAAGTGCAGGTTCTACCATTTGATACCCCCCTTCCCCCACACACACCCACTGAGAAAAGTGCAACTGTATTGGCTTATGTATAGCAACTTAATGATCTGTTATTGTAACCTCAGTATAGTATTGAAGAATTAGGGCTGGAGTATGGAATACTAAAATAAGAAACAGTAGGATGTCAACTGTGAATTCAAACGATGTTCTGTTAGTTTTTGCAAGGGAAAGGAGTTTTCTATTAAATATGGAAAGCAAGGGAATTCATAATAGAAAAACTGACAGAGACAGGGCAGCCTTAATTTACATGTCAGCTATAATATCCACTTTATGAGACTATTTACTTGGTAACTCAATGGCATGCCTCAAACTAGTTGCTGTAGCAACCGTCACATGACATGCATCTCTGAGACACCAATTCTCTTCCTGCAGAAAACTAAAGTCCCATCAACATCTCATAGGACCAACATCAGCATTGCAGAGAAGGATAATGCTGATAGTGTGAAGGAAAGGCTTTTACCCTGACTCACAGTACTTTTTCCTGTTTCATATTTACATTCAATGGAAGTGTGAAAAGTCCTTTCAATAGATTTTACTCGTATTTATCACCTCACTATCTTTTTGAAAATTAATTACTCAAATATTAGCTTTCAATTAAAGGTGCATGAAACCATCTAAATATAAAAGCTAACAAACCTTCATACAAGGGAATTTTTAAAAACAACCTCTGGAAGGTTTAGAGACTAGTTTAGTGTTTAATAGTTACATAATAGTATATCCTGGTACCCATCTTTTGATATTTTGTTAACAATGTCAGTTTCTCAGTCCCAAAACACATCAACTTAGTTTGCATTTTTAAATTGAGACATGAAAATTTGCAGCCTTGATAGGATCATTTTGAAAAGCAAATTATAATTCATCCTTATCAGATTCTTATATATTTCACCTGGTTTTAGTTTAACAAATTTTATTATTTTATCTATCGCTCCTGACCATTCAGCACATAAAAAAATTATCCTAATAACTGAAGTCATAGCTGAATGGCTACTCCTTCTCAAAAGTAAACAAATCAAATTTCTTACCTACAAATAAAATACCTCATTAATTTTCTACTTCTCTTATAATTCATTGTAAAAATATATTAAACCATTGTGAATGTACCTGTGGTCTCTTCTTCCCCCATATGACTCATCTTTCTTATCCGTATTGCTATTATATTTGTTAATGTGGCACTTTAACACAATTCAGCTGTTGTGATATGGAAGTTTATGGTGTCTAATTTCTTTGTTAGTCTCCTCTGAGATTAGAAACAGGTAATTGTGTCTATATCTAGGTACCTAAAATGTATGTGACAATACTTGTTCATGTGTATAACAATGATTTAAGTTGTACATAAAAAGATTATTGTTGGGCATTGCAATATTACATTGTACAAGATCTATAAATGAGAATTCCCATTAGTAATTTCACTTTATAAATGAGGACTCTCAGTTTGTAAAAGGATTATTCTCCCCGTATAGACCTTAGACATTAGACAAAGGTATAGATGAACATAATGATTAAACTGCAATTAGAATCTAACAGCTAGCCACTCTGAAGACTGAACCTTTGCAATGGCAATAATAAATCAGGAACACTGCATGTAATTCACGTGGATAAGAATTAGAAACACACATAAACATATATGTCAGCATAAAACTTCAGGTAATCAATTCTTAGAATTTTTCTCTTTCTCTATACCTCATCTTATTCAGCACATAAAATATCGAATGTTTTGAATACACACACACACACACACACACACACACATACACACACACACCACATGAAAAAGGCATGAAAAAGGATAGATAGGTAATATAATCAATATTAATATTGTCATATAATAGTATGTTGAGGCAATACAATCATTTGAAGACATTTATTTGAGTAAAATCCTAGGAAACATAAGATTACTTATTTAAAACACTAATAGTATATAGTAAAAAAAAAAAAAACTCATAGCATTCAACTGTACAGCCTTAAACAAAATCCCTTTCTTCTCTTTACATTTCTTTACTGATAAAACACCATTCATGGGTGCATGGTTTAAAAGTGGCTTACTAATATTTCTGCAACTCATCCCCATGTTCTCTATCTTTAGCAATTAAAAAGGCTGTATCATTTTCACCTGACACACAGTTCTAGGAAAGGTTCCTTAACCAAAATTCTGCAAATCAGTTCCTTATTGAACTGAACTATTACCAAAATAATTCTCCTTTCTAACCGTCTTTACTTTTTTTGTAGTCTCTTGATCATAAATATAACAAGCCTGAAAATGCTCTTAATTCAATGAGAAGGCTGCACCCACCTTTCTACTCATCTTCTACAGGAAATATGCCACTGTGCTGCATGTAGACACATGACTCTTTTACCTGAAATGATCACTCACACAGCATCTTTTTTGCTGTTGTTGTGTTGTTTTTCAGACAGGGTTTCTCTGTGTAGTCCTGGCTGTCCTAGAACTCACTCTGGAGACCAGACTGGCCTCGAACTCAGAAATCTGCCTGCCTCTGCCTCCCAAGTGCTGGGATTACAGGCGTGCGCCACCACTGCCCAGCTACTCACACAGCATCTTAGGAGGCCTTTTCTGGGTGCATTCTATTTAAAGTACCACATACATCCTCCATATTGATCATTTTATTGAGCATTTTCTATTAACTTTGCATTATAAAGCTCATACTACTTTAAGATGCATGTCTTACCTAACACATTACTTTGTGGTTTTGTCTCTTACTCCACTAGAATGTAAGTACAATTCTGGGGATATTTTAAAATATGTCTACGCTGAGCCCCTAGATGTGTAACCTCTATATAATGATCCTTCCATCCTGATTGGTTGGGTTGAATAAACATAAGAAATCTGTTACTTCTTTCTTCCATTCATTCAAATAAATACTTGTTGTCGAGTGCCAGGTAGAGTCCCTGTGGCTTAGACTACCTTAGTGATTCAAAAACCACAGAGACTCACAGAATTCTTCTTTATTCTGGCCAATTATTTTCATGTCACTATGAAAAATGAGACTCTCTTAAGTTAATAAAGGGCAGGTTCTTTTTAAAACAAAAATCAAATGTCAACGCTTAGACTAAGCACATTTACTACAGCTTCAAAACTGAATCCTTGAAATAAATCTTTGCATTGGCACAAACAAAAAAGGCAGGGAGGTGTGTGGAGGGGGACTTTAGTTTTCTGTAGATCAGGATATTCGCAGGCTATTAGGTTAAATTATCTGTGGTTGCCTAAAGGATGTCTGAAGTAACTGCATCCAAACCCAAGCATCACTGCATCTAATTCTCGATGCCATGCTTTAGGGAAAATATAAAGAAATCAGAGAAATTCAGAGAGCTTTTACCATAGTGATAAAATGCAGAAGACCAGACTGAAAGAGATCAATTGAATTAGAAACAAACAGCCTGAAAAGTCAGATTACTGAGATGTTAGAAAACAAAATAGACTATTATATTAATTGCACTATGCAATGCTATTTTTAAAAGCAATCTAGACTAACACATAAGAATCTGCATTTGAAAAAAAGAGCAATATCTCTTCTTTCTTTGGGGGAAACATTTGAAGCCACATAGGTTCCTTTTTCCCCCAAGATATCCAAATTAAGTTTTATTAATAAAACAGGTAAAAACTGATTTACCAATCTTCACATAGACCTGCAAAGGAAGCTGAAAAACAAGGCATACTTTTAAAACACAGTGCATCACTGTATGGGTTTTGGGGTCCGTTGACTAGTGACCCATGGATGCCTTATCTCTTTCCATACTGACAACGCAATGCCTGGAAGGCAATAGTGCCAGCAGATGTGGGAAACAGCATAGGTTTCTTAAACTGCTGTTCTGCTTAAGTAGACTCCTAATTGATTCTAGATTTCATGAAAAACCTACAAAGAGATAATCTCAACTCCCCACCCAAGACCACTTTTTTTTTTTTTGAGAAACCAGGATTTATAACATGGACTTTCATGGTAGTAAACATAAGAGAGTAGCAGATGTGCATAGTGTGATTGCTATAGGTAAACCCATTCATGAAATTGGGAGGGGGGGAACACAGGAAATGGACAAAATCTTGATACAGCAAAGCAAAACAATTGCACTTTATTATGTTTAAATGGAAACAGACTCTTAGGTAGGTATATCCTGAGTTCTAGCATGTGTGTTTCATAAAGATAATCAAAGAAGCTTAAAGGAGTCAGGCCATTATCATTGTGAAAATTTATGGATTTGAAGTCACAAAATGTGGGCCTTTAAATTCTGTCATTCTTCTTGTTCTTTTTAAAGGAACAGTAAACCAAAAATAAGTCATTTTCCTAAGCTATTAGGTGATGTTAATGTTTAGATATAGCACCTTATATATTGAGCACTATCAACTTTAAAAAGGGGAATAAATCACCAGAGAATTTCTTTCCCCATAAACAGTTGTGAGCTTCAATTTCCTATTCATTATAGATTTATGCCCTATCCAAGAAGAATCTCATTTTGGGGGACCCATGATATTCTAGATTTCAAGTCTCCCCAGAGATCCTTCCTGGAATGACAAACAGTTCTGAGGTATTATCCCATTTCAGTGAGGATTTTTCTTAAACACAACCTTGTTACCTGGTGAGTATTAGGAATACAGACAAAGTCATTGTGCTAGGCATGAGGGCCAGATCAAAATAAATATGAGAACACAGAAAGAACATATGAAAGGTTTATTACACAGTGTCTTTTAACTAGGTTGAGGGGACTTAAATATTTAAAAGGAAAGAAAAAATATAGCAGAAAGGGAAATTAAAGCTGAGTATTTCTTGGTAGCCCAGAGAAATGTTTACTGAAATACCTTCTTTAAAATAAAAGCATGAAGGTGGACACGAATAGGGTACACAATGGTTAGACTTTGCAGATAAACTTTGGAAGCATTTTCAAGAAAAATTAAGTAGAATCTATCACTATTTTTTTTTACATGCCCACTTCTATCTAGTTGATGTAGATGAATCTGTTTCTGTAGATTGAAATGCCTTCTTTTTTTATGTTTAGCTGTTATAGTCAGTCCCCATAGAGTGGGACTTTTCTGTGCTGGAAGAGGTCCCCAACTCTTTCATGTCTGTTCTGGCAACAAAATGATGTTTAATGTGCTATCTGGCTAGCTTCCTACCTAGTGAATGGTATACTCCTAAATATAATACACTCTTCTTATAGAAACTTTCTAGGAATTCCAATTCACATGGATTAGATATAGTATTTCCACATTTTATCTCAAGGAATTTTACATGAGACTCTGCTATTTTTGCGCTGTTAGTGTGTTAGAATGTAAATAAAGATAGGACTTTGATATTTCAACTTTGATTTTCCTCTGTTAGCCATACCTAAAACCTCAGGAATTGAGTTACATTTTTTATATGTATTACAGTCACTTATTTAGGCCAAATCTACATTTTTTATATCTTTCCATTTTTTTTATTCTTTATATCTTTTGTATTTTTGTACTTTTACTTTTACTTTGGAAATTTCCTATAATTATTTCCCTTTAGTCCATAGCCACGCAGCAAATCATCTGAGTCACATTTTGATGAGAATTGCCAATTGATAACCATGACATAAACAATTCAACTACAAATGCCATAAGTTGTGTGTGTGTGTGTGTGTGTGTGTGTGTGTCTACATCTTTAAGATGTAATTTCTGACTCAACAAACACATTAGGACATTATATTTTTATCACTGTTCCTTTGCATAGATCAAGGATCATATGTCTCTTCCTCATATCACTTGTCCATACTCAATACTAGGTAATCGTATACTTGGTACATCACCTGGCACTCATTTTTACCTTAATAGCCATTCTCTTTTATTAAATACCATTTCTCATTATATGTGCAGCTAATCATGTTTCTGGATTTTTCTCATTAGTGATATTGAATGAGGTTTGTGACTAAGCTATCTAAAGAACAAAATAGATCTGTCTATTCTCTCAAAAATAAATAAATAAATAAATAAATAAATAAATAAAAGCATGTTCTGTCAAAATCCCCAAAAGAAGAACAACAATGTCAACAAACCAAATCCCTCAGAGTTCCCAGGAACTAAACCACCAACCAAGGAGTACACATGGCTCGAGCCACATATGTAGTAGAGGATGGCCTTGTCAGGCACCAATGGGAGGAGAGGTGCTTGGTCCTGTGAAGGCTTGATGCCCCATTGTAGTGGAATTCCAGGGCAGGGAGGCAGGAGTGGGTGGGGGGGGAACCCTCATAGAAGCAGTAGGGGTAGAGGAAATAGGATACGGGGTCTTGGGGGGAAACTGGAAAAGAGGATAACATTTGAAATGCAAATAAAGAAAATATTCAATAAAAATGTTTTCTCTTTTCATAAACAAAAAAAACAAACAAAAAACTCTCAACTCTCTGCTAAGCCTCTGCTTTCATTCATTAGTTTCATTAGTGTTGACTGTGAACTCTTTTGAGTTCTGCTCAGATTCATTTTTTTATATCTTCCATTCTCTATGTAACATCTTTTTAGCTCATAATTTACTTATTCTTAAATATACTGATAAGCAGGCACCCACAAAATCATGCTAAATTGAGACAATAAAACATTGTCCTCTTCATAATCTTTTGCATATTCATTATCTTCTCTAAAAAGGATAAGGGCCGAGAATAGATACAGAACTTGGTAAAGATTCAGACTTTCAAGCTGAAGAATTAAACAAAGGACACAGTTGTTACATATTGCAGATACTCCTTCCTCAGTAATAGGAATCTCAAACTGTAACTTAGTACTTTAATAATAGGAAACAAGATATTACCCTGATCTACACAGTGTGTGTGGACATAAAACTAAGTGCCAGATATGGTTGACTTCTTTGGTGGCTGGAGTTCTAGCAGCCATCTTGAGTCACAAGAATTAGAAACATAGCCCAGAGATGATTAAGTAATTTGCTAGTGGAGGTCAAGTTTCGAAAATTATTATATCACTTTGTTACCAACTAATTTACTTAGTTTCTTTGAGAGTAGTTCTTGCTATGGAGCTTAAGTTAGGCATGAACTCGACATTTCTGTCTCAGACTGCAGAGTGCTAACAGGTAACCTCCTAAGCCTGGCTTCTAATGAAGTCTGGACAGTTTTTTTGTCACTGCTTAGGAACGCTAACTCTGGTCCAGCACATGTTCAATATGCCCTTGTTTCAGAAGTATTGGGAAGGAGGCTTTAATGCCCCTGTTTCACAAGGTGGAATATAAAACTCCCATGGCCTCAGTGGGCACAACTGAGCCTTAACTTCAGAGTCATATTCCAGAAGACCTGCCAGAGTAATAAACAATGTCTCCAAAGAATGCATCCATTCACAAATAAAACCAGTCCCAATAGAATTAGATACATTCTATGGTACTCAGGTCATGAGAATAGAATGATAATAGTAGTCCCAAGGGAAAAATGAGTAATATTGGAGTCTAGAGACCTTTTAACTCTCAATGGCATTTTAGTGGCAAAGTACCTTTCCATTATAGTGGAGAGAAGGAATGAAGCAAATAAGGTTGGGAAGAAAAATAAGAAATAGAGGGTTGGTAGAAAAGAGAAAACCAAGAGAAGGAAAGGAAATGATGGAGAAAGAAATTATATCTGTGAAATGCAACTTTAAAGTGCCAAACAGCTAATGTCCTTAACTACCTGGAAATTTGTAAATTTAAAGCAGACCAAAAAGGATGACACTCTTTATATCAAAAGAAAGAAAATGGAGTTTCCTTTTGTTGATTGGTGGAAAGTGGCTTTGTAAAAGTTTTGCCAGTGACAGCCTTTTCAGAGAAAGTGAGAAGCATAGATTGGAGGCTGCTCCAGGGTTGATATGGCCACTCATGCTGAAATAAGAGAGAAGGTTTCCAATACAGTCACAGAGCCAAAGGGCAGAGACACAGAATGAGGACAGCAATTTTTAGCAAGAGCTACACAGTCGCTGAGAAGAGTTCACTTGGCTTGAACACAAGCAATTCTTCCCACCTGGACTTGGCATTTCAGCTTCACGTCTTAGGTGACTGCCTCACTGCTTTCTTTTTTCTATCTAGATTATAAAACTCTTATTTGTCACTGTATTGTCTGGCCAACTTCTGACTGAGGATACATGAACATAGACTTCCCTCCAGGAATGAGGACACATTTACAACAGAGCCATGGATGGCCCCAAAATTTAAGGACAGGGATACTGAGTTCCCAGGCTTCCTTTCCATTGGTGGTGAATTTTGCAGTTTTCAACTCATATAGTTAGACCTGGTCATTTACCCATACTAATCCTGCAACTTCCTCTGAGGACCCCTGTGGGAATTAATTTAGAAGAATGTACACTCGAATTACTTCTGACCTGGCACAAAGCATAACCTGTGCCCTCTACTCATTTAGGGACCCTGGGTACTAAAGATTTTCATAACCTATAACATGCAGCTAAAATGAATACCTATGCTGTTGAGAATATTAGCCAATACATATAAAGAATTTTAAGAAGTGCAAATTCCAGTCCCTATATTTTTAATCATTATTTCCTTGACTTTACCTTACTAATTAAGAAAACCAAATTCAGAGAGAATTCTCAGCTAAGCTATGGAAAATTTGGGACCGAGCAAGTGTCCCTTATCTATAATATTTTGGGGCTGAGGTGTTCTGAAGTTGGAGCCTTCAGATGTTTATGGTGTTTTTCTACATTTTACTAAGTAAACATCTTTAGTTTAAATACTCCTAAGTTAGTTCTCTGAAATATTTCAGACTCTTTGAAAGATTAGAGTAAAAGTAAAAGACCTTCACTGAGGGGCTATGTCTAATTATACCATTGTTTTGGAGCATCCTTTCATGTCTCCTTCCAGTAGTGATACTGGTCATCAGAAACATTTGTCAGCGTGCTCTCATGAGTGAAGCTCCTTGAAAGTCTGAGCATTTCTCTCATCTTCCTAGCTTTCCCAAAGTGCAGGACATAATTAGCTTCTAGGATAATGACTGCAGTATTAAAGGGCTTTCTGATGGAAGGAAAACTGTATTAGAGGCTTCACAAACACTGAGAAATGTACCAATCTATTTCTTATCTCTGCAAAGTGGAAACAGTAGAGACCCTTCCTTTATCTTATATGTCATGTCCTTCTCCTTTAAAAACGAATTCCTTTGCTTTTCTGTTCAAATCTAAACAGTCTTTTCAAGGCACCAGAAAGATATTTGCAAAAATATTTTGAGGTGAATTTTAATAAACTTCCTTTCTATATTCCTGCTTTTCAGTATTTCTTAAGATCAAATACAAACTCCAACACTCTAGTCCAATAAAGAAGCATTAAAATTCCAATAAGCAACAATGCCTTTTTAGTGCATTTTAGTGCAAAAAAACGTGGTTCTAAGACTGCTGTGACTGTTAGTACTTAAATGGCCGAATTACCTTAATTTTCTCAGAAGTGGTACTAAAGTTTGAAAGAGTGAGAATGCATGTGTGAGAAGAAGGGGAAGTGAGGTCATTATGCTCAATTTTTTGGAGGAGAACATTTGTTTGCATTACAGTCAACTGCCATCCACTTTCTAGTAAATCAAAACTCAAAGAGGTACATGTGGTGAAGTTATATAGCAAGTGCTACCCATGGCTGAGCTGTAGTGAATCCAACTGTGCCGAGCTTAAAGTGGCTATACAGAATTATGAGCTCATCTGATTCCAACCTAGTCAATTTGAAGCTCCAAGCTGGCCAATTTGCAGGTGGAGGGATGTCACAATTATAGAACATGAAACATATTCTTCTGGTTGGCAGGAAGTTCAATAGATTCTTGATGCCCAAGTCAATGTCAGAAGATGCCTGAGACACAGGATGCCAGAAGATAGGATACATTCAAGCTGGATGGATCAAAATTAGAAAAAGAACAACCTTGAACACAATAGCCAGGGAAAGAGATACTAGAACTGAGAACATAGCAGTATTTTCTAAATGCTGTTCTTCACATCATCATCAAGTAGTTGACCTTCATAAACCCATTTAGGCACTTTTGCCTCACTCCCTCACTAATGTCTGTGGCATTGTATGGTTTTTCTTACGAATACTTCCTGGAAAGAATTGTTTATGTCAGGAGTGGATGGTCTTTTGGTCTATTCTCTTGGCCCCATACCAAGGAGTATCTTAATCTTAATCTTTAGAAAGTTTCATTTATCTCTACTTTGAAATGCCTACTAGTGACTTCCCAGTAATTAGTTTGTCACTAAATCTAAGTGGGATTATTTCACTACTATAAGTGATGTGTTCCTTAGTTAGCATTCAAGATCTTGTATAATGATGCTTATTCTTTTACCATCATTGTCCTGACCACTCTAGCAAGCTTTACTGGACCTATCACAATGCCCACATCTCTGTTAAATAGAGCATCTCAACGTCTACTTACATAAGTCTCTTTTTATTTTGTTCATTGTCTCTTCACTCACTTTCATTTGGCTATACAACTTCAATTTCCACTCATTTGCTGTAAAGCTAATTTCCTACCTCTGTCTACTGTTTTACATTAGATATCAAGCTATAAAGTCTAATAAGTTAATATTGACCTTCTTCTAATCCAAAATGTATTCTTTTCTGACTGATTAATTGCTAATCCTACTTTAACAGATAAACACGGTTGTGAACACCCTGTCCTTTCCACAACCTCACTCTGATCCACTAACAGACTCTATTGGTTTTAAGTTGAAAATATGACTGTAACAAAGAATATAGAAAATAAAAAAAGAAAAAGAATTAAATCAGAAAAAAAAAGGAAAAAAAGAAAGAAAATATGTTTGTTCTCTATTTATGGCTCCCCGTTACCACTTCTAACTTCCTGGTTTGAATTCTTTTTCCACTCTCTTAGAATGTTGATTTGTGACCATTCTCTTATTTTTCTCTTAGGATTTTTGTGACCTAATGATGTCTGAGTAACTTTTCCAATACATAAATCAGATCAACTACTTCCTATTTTAAAAAGCAAGCTAACTTGCCTAATATATTTAGAGTAAAATGCTAATGCCTTATCATAACATAACATCCTGCTACATCATTACTTGTCCTTGATTCTAAAAGTTTCCCAGATTACTCAAGAGATTTGCAATATTATCCATAAACAACTGTTACATATTCTCAATTCTGGACCTGTGTGCATTTGCTATTCCAGTTATATGAACTGTTTGGTTTTCAGGTCACTCCATCTGCTTCAGTAGGCTTCTTTTAGAATATCCTTTCCAGGGAAAGCTGGCAATCACCCACATAAAAAAGCAGCATCAGCCAAATTAGAAATTGTCTTTTATCCTTCTTTATTTTTCTTCATGACATTTTAATGCTGACTTATATATTTACATTTATCTTGCACTAGGTATGTTCCATAACTTTATATGAACATAATGTGGAATTTTCTTGATTTGAAAGAAAAATGTATGGCATACAATGCCTTTTTTAAACAACTGCCAGAATTATCCAGACACTTACTCTAAACAATAGTAATTTTAAGAAAACTGTACTGCCTGCTACCTGACTTAAAAGAACACTTAAGAAAGCATTAAGAGTAATAAAATCTGGGGGCCTACTGACTTTTAAACTATGTAAAAGCAGCAAGGCAATCTCATCAGCCAGAATGGGGTTACAACAATCTAAACTCAAAAGTGACCTTTTGACACTACCTCATGTCACGTTGTAAAGGCCATGAATATATAAAATTAAATTTTCCTTGACATAATAGAAAGTGAGTCCTGCTAAAATCATTAGGAAATATTGATTGAGACCAATCTGATAGTTCAGGGTTTCTAGAATACAGGATAGCCAGCCAAGAACAACTGACTGGTTCCTGATGAATTGGCAGATTTTTGTTCCTTTGTTTTTCATGTTGTTTTTTATTGTTTGCTTTTTGTTTGTTTGTTTGTTTGTTTGTTTGTTTTAGGATAAATAAATTCTATATTGTGTGAACCTACCAGGTACATCCTGAGTATATCTGGGTGAGTGTTCGAATCCCAACAATGTTACTCTATTACAGCATTAACCCTTCAAATTAATATCTTCGCTAGTTGATCCTGACATGATTCAAAATCCAAGTCAATCTGATTTCAATTTCATGATCATTTATCATTCTTATGCTATTCATTATTATTGGGTCAGAAGAAACTTAAATGCACTAACTTTGTTAAGCAAGTCTGATTTTATGAGCCAAGTAATTGTTCTTATAGCAAATTCTTCCATATAGCCTAGATTATTTTATGTTTTACCAATCAAAAACATTTACAGAAAATTCTTTGCTCTTATTTTTACAGACTATTGTTTAAATTTTTCTAATTATTGTTTGTCTTTCATTTATCAATCAACCTTTATTTTCATCTTAGCCAAAATAAACTACAAACAGAAACAAATCTATTTAAAGCCCTCAAAATTATTTAATGTTTTGTAAAAGACTGCTATTACCTTTGCCCCAAGAGCTGGCATATTAAATACTGGCACAGAGAAGGCCAAACGGGAGTCATTCAGTTCTACAAAGGAGGAGGCTTCATTTCATAAGATGAAACAAATAAGAACAGAAGTAAAGTATGTCACAACACAAAATCTCTTCTAAGTCTCATTGCCAAGAGCAAACTCCCTTTAGTACCTCCCAGTCTGCATCTATAACCTTTGAAACCCTGAAAATCGTCCAAATCTTTCTCCTACAAGTTACCATGATCTGCCTTTGTATGTATAATCCTCTAATATATCTTTGTACAAAGTCTGCCTGTTATAATTGAAATTTGTGTTCTGTTTCCCCTTGGTTATCACTTATTCATCCTCTTGTAGTATTCCAAGCCATTTAACACTCATAGTCTAATAAAAGTATTTTTAGAAACAATATCTCTAGTAATATATGGCTAAATGTGCATGATCATATCTTGTAAAGAGCAATTAAGGGTTGTAAAGCATCCTGGATTAATTTGGAGACAACATACCAAAATTGACTGGCAAAGCTGTGTATTAATTACCATGTCCTGCCTCCTACAGCAGCTGAATTTAATTTTAATGGCCTTAATATTACCAAAATAACACAAAAATAAATATACCCATGTGGCCTTTCCAAATGATGACAGAGGCCAACATTTGCACATTGTAATTGTGTGTTTTACTTTTTAACTAATAATTGTATCCAGAAGAAAATAAAAAAGAAGACACAGAAAGCATTTTACTTATATCATGGGGCACCCTGGGGCTAATTGTAATTTGATGCTAATTCCGTTCTCCTGGGATTGACTATGCACAAGGAATGAGTCAGCACTCAGGTGATTTCCTATAAACCTTCTTCCCATCTTAATTTGTAAAATAAAGTCTAGAGCTGGTGATTGAGCAGATGAACAGAAGGTAGAGCTGAAATTTGGTGGAGAAAAGGGGAGGAGAGGAGAGGAGAGAGAGGGAGAGGGAGGGGGGAGGGGGAGGGGGAGGGGGAGGGGGAGGGGGAGAGGGAGAGGGAGAGGGAGAGGGAGAGGGAGAGGGAGAGAGGGAGAGGGAGAGGGAGAGAGGGAGAGGGAGAGGGAGAGGGAGAGGGAGAGGGAGAGGGAGAGAGGGAGAGGGAGAGGGAGAGGGAGAGGGAGAGGGAGAGGGAGGGGAGAGGGAGAGAGGGAGAGGGAGAGGGAGAGGGAGAGGGAGAGAGGGAGAGGGAGAGGGAGGGGAGAGGGAGAGAGGGAGACGGAGAGGGAGAGGGAGAGAGATCTCACCTTTGAGGATGTTCAAGATGAGAACTGATCTTTGATAAAGGAGCCACAACCATCCGGTGGAATAAAGATAGCCTTTTCAACAAATGGTGCTGGTTCAACTGGAGGTCAACATGCAGAAGAATGCGAATTGACCCACTCTTATCTCTTTGCACTAAGATCAACTCCAAGTGGATCAAGGACCTCCACATAAAACCAGACACACTGAAACTATTAGAAAAGAAACTGGGGAAGACCCTGGAGGACATGGGCACAGGGGGAAAGTTCCTGAACAGCACACCAATAGCTTATGCTCTAAGATCAAGAATTGACAAATGGGACCTCATAAAACTACAAAGTATCTGTAAGGCAAAGGACACTGTCAGAAGGACAAAACGGCAACCAACAAAGTGGGAAAAGATCTTCACCAACCCCACATCTGACAGAGGGCTAATATCCAATATATACAAAGAGCTCAAGAAGTTAGACCCCAAAGAACCAAATAACCCTATCAAAAAATGGAGTACAGAGCTAAACAAAGAATTTTCACCAGAAGAAATTCAGATGGCTGAGAAGCACTTTAAAAGATGTTCAACATCATTAGTCATCAGGGAAATGCAAATCAAAACAACCCGTTAGAGTCTTTCTATGTTTGCTGCGTGGATTGGAAGCTAGACTTGAGGAATAACCTTTTAAGTTTAATCAATCAAAATAAAGCAACACCCATGTCTGTATAGAAATGTACAGAAAAGAAATTTATAAACTTGAAGACATAATGTATTTTTCTTTAGAAGTTTACAAAGATTTCAAAGAAATTTTGTTCAAGATAGAATGAATTGGGAGTTAGAGACAGTCTTCAAGAGACTGAGAGAATATATATAATTTGAAGTGTAAATAAAATAAAATAAAATAAAATAAAATAAAATAAAATAAAATAAAATAAAATAAACAAAGTTGGTGGGTGGGAACTGGGAAAGGGGAAAGCCTTTGGAATGTAAACATAGAACATAGAAAATAAAAATTTAAAACAAACAAACAAACAAAAAAAAGTCAAAAAAAATAAAATAAAACAAAGCAATTAAATTCCAAGTGTATTAAAGTAATTCCCTTAAAGAAAATGGAGGCAAATTTTGAAAGGTCTTTATATTCTTTGGTGAAAATTAGGTAATCATTGATATCTCTTTAGTTAAGTATTATGACCATTTTTGACTATCTCATTTTTGAAAACATTATAGGTAAAATTACAATATAAAGTGCAAGAAATAAGATTTTATTTTACAAGTTGTAAATGCAATAAAATGCTATTTGTTTCAAACTCATAATGATTTTCACTTATATGACTATATTTACTTTATTTAATTTATTTTATTTAAAAATAAGAATATGAAGCACTAGGTAAGAGCCCCCTGCCCAAACTCTTGCCTGCCAATATCCCTGAAGGCACATTCAACATCAATAAATACCACTCCATTTCATGAGCACCATTTTCTGTACCACAAATCTGCCTGCTTTCTTGGAGGCCAGCAGGCACTAGAGACACCAAATAAGAAACTTTGCCCCATGTACTTGCCTGCCACCTCCCCCAAAAGCACACTCAATGGGGTAAGCCACACAGCCTAATATGTGCTCCATTTCCTGGCCCACAAACCTTCCTGATTTGTTGGAGGCCACACCAGGTATCAGAGACCTAAGGCCAGTCCAGGCTGCAAATAGGAACCTCGGGGGAAACTTTAGCACACAAAACCATGAAAAACAAAACAAAACAAACAAAAAACTTACAGGCCACAAAATCCCCAATGGAGATACCATACTTGACCTGAATATTTACTGATCACCAGAACCTCAGGATGCTCACTTCACTGGACTGAGAGAAAAAAGAAACAAAGGAGAAATCATCCAAAAAATCCATAAAACTAAAAGAAAATCAGAAATAGGCACTTGAACCTATAATAAGCAGAAAACTCACATGGCCAAAGACCAGCATAAGAACAGTATTAACTCCAATCAGGACAATATTACACCACCAGGGCCCAGCATGCCCTGGACATCCTAACACAGATGAAGTACAAGAAAATGATCTTAAATCCATTCTTATGATAATGATAGAAGCCTTTAAAGAGGAAATAAATAAATTACTTAAAGACAAAGTTTAATAAATCAATGAAGAAATGAATGAAACGGTTCAGAGTATGAAAATGGAAATAGAAACAATAAAGAAAACAGAAACTGAGGTAATTGTGGAGGAAAAGAGGTAGGTAAGCCAATAGGAACTAAGTGTAACCAACAGAATACAAGAGATGAAAGAAAGAATCTCAGGCAAAGAGGATACAATAAAAGAAATTGATATATCAGTCAAAGAAAATGTTAAACCTAAAAAGTTCCTAACTTAAAACATCTAGGAATATGGGAAACTATGAAAGACCAAACCTAAGTATAATAGGAATAAATGAAGAAGATTTCAGTTCCAAGGCCCAAAAAATATTTTCATTAGATGATAGAAGAAATATTTCCAACATAAAAAGAGATGCCTATAAATTTATAGGAAGCTTACAGAATACCAATTAGATTGAACCAGAAAAGAAATCCTCTCATTAAATAATAATTGAAACACTAAATGTACAGGACTAAAATGAATCTTAAAAGCTGAAAGGGGTAAATGTTAAGTAATATATAAAGTCAGACAGATCAATATTACAACAAGCTTCTCACAGAGAGTCTAAAATCCAAAAGGGCTTGGGCAGATGCCTTGCAGTCTCTAAGAGACCACGAATGCCAGCCTAATCTATTATACCCAGCAAAACTTTCATCACTATAAATGGATGAAATAAGATACTCCAGACTCTGACAAACACAGAGGTAGATGCTCACAAACAACCATTGTACTGAGCACAGATACCGCAATGGAGGACTTAGAGAAAGTATTGAAGGAGTTGAAGGGGTTTCCAGCTCCATAAGAAGAACAATAATATTAATCAACCAGACTGCCCAGAGCTCACAGGGACTAAACCACCAACCAAAGAGTACACATGGAGGACCCATGGCTCCAGCTGCATATGTAGCAGAGGATGGCCTTGTCTGGCATCAATGGATAAAGAGGCACTGTAAAGGCTTGATGCCCCAGTGTAGGGGAATGTGAGGTCAAGAAGGTGGGAGTGGGTGGGTAGGTAAGCAAACACTCTCACAGAAGCAGGGGAGGGGGGATGTAATAGGGAGTATGGGGAGGGGTTCCAGGAAAGGGGATAACATTTGAAATGTAAATAAATAAAGCATCTAATAAAAATATAACTGTCCTGAATCTAGCCCTACAGAAGATACAAGACAGCTAACTGTTCCCAAAAAACATAGGAAATAAACTAACACAAGCAAAACCAAAAGAAAGGAAGAACATATACACACCACCACCACCACCACCACCACCACCACCACCACCACCACCACCATTACTACTGCTACTACTACTACTACTACTACTACTACTACTACTACTACCAACAACAACAACATCAAAATAACAGGAATTAACAATCATTGTTCATCAATATTTCTTAACATCAATGAACTCAATTTCCAAATCAAAAGACATAGGCTAGGATAATGGATGCAAAGAAGAAGAGCCATCATTCTACTTCAAGAAGAAATACACCTCATTTTCACAAATACTGAGAGTATCCAGCCCTCATATTAAAGGGCTGGAAAAACAATTTCCAAACAAATGGACCCAAGAAGCAAGCCAGAGTAGTCATTCTAATATCTAATAAAATAGACTTGCAACCAAAATTAGTCAAAAGAGATGAGGAAGGCCATTTCATACTCATCAAAGGAAAATTGTACCAAGAAGATATCTCAAGTCTGAATATGTATCACACAAGCACTCACATTTGAAAAAAATTGCTAAAGATTAAATTAAATTAAACATTGAATCTCATACTTTAATATTGGGAGACATCAAAATCCCACTCTCAGCAATATACAAAAAGTGAACAGAGAAATAATGAAACTAACAGATGTTATGAAACAAATGGATCTAACAGATTTCTACTGAACATTACACCCAAATACAAATGAATATATTTTCTTCTCAGTGCCTCATTGAACCTTCTCCAAAATTGAAGATTTATCTTGTCATGAAACAGGTCTTACCAGATAAAGAAAAGTGAAATAACACTTTCTATTTTGTCAGATCCTGATGAATTAAAGCTAAACTTCAACAACAATAGAAATAGCATAATGCTTACAAATTCTTGGAAGCTGAACAATTCTACTCAATGAAAACTGCATCAAGAAAGAAATAAAGAAATTAAAGCCTTTCTAGAATTTACTGAAATGAAGGCACAACATAAACTCAAACTTGTGGGACATTTAAAGCAGCGCTAAAAGGAATGCTCATAGCAGTAAGCACCTTCTTACAGAAATTAGTGAGATCTCATAGTAATTATGTAACAGCACACTTAAAAGCTCTAGAAGAAAAAGTAGCAAAACTGAAAGGAGTAGACTTCAGGAAATAATCAAACTAGGGCTGAAATCAATAAATTAGAAACAAAAAGAACAATACAAAGAATCAGCAAAAGCAAGAACTGTTTCTTTGAGAAAATCAATATGATAGACAAACTAATTAAACACAAGAGAGGATATCCAAATCAACAAGATAAGAAATTAAAAGGGAGATATAGCAATGGACACCAAGGAAATCCAAATAATTATTAGGTCTTACTCCACAAAATAGGAAAATCTATACAAAAATGGATGATTTTTCTTGACAGATACACATTACCAAAGTTAAATCAAGATCAGGTAGAAATATTAATAAACCTATAACCCACAAAGAAATAGAAGCAGTCATTAAAAGTCTCACAACAATAGCAACAACAACAAAAACCCAGACGCAGAGAGTTTTAGACCAGAATTCTACCAACTTTTCAAAGGAGAACTAATACCAATATTCTTCTAGTTATTGCACAATAGGAAGAGAAGGAACATTGCCAAATTCATTTATGGGGTCATAGTCACCGTGATACCTAAACTATACAAAAATGGAGAGAGAGAGAGAGAGAGAGAGAGAGAGAGAGAGAGAGAGAGAGAGAGAGAGAGAGAGAGAATTTCAGAATCCAAGAACACATTATACATGTCAAACACTGTGATCACATAGGCTTCATCCCAGGAATATTTCAACATACAAAAATCTTTAATCTTTCAAAAGTAAAGAAACCAAAACACATGATCATCTCATTAGATGTTGAAAAACCCTTCAACAAAATCCAATTCACCTTCATGATAAATGTCTTAGAGAGATCCAGAATAAGAGGCACATACTTAAATACAATAAAGGTAACACACAGCAAGCTAATAGCCAATATCAAATTAAGTGAAGAGAAACTTAAAGCAACTCTACTAAAATCAGGAACAAGACACTTGCCTTCCACTCTTTCTATACATATTAAATATAGTACTTAGCATTTTAGCTAGAGCAAAAAGGGGAATAAAAAAGATTAAGTGGATACTATTTGGAAAGAAAGAAATCCAGGTGTCACTATTTTCCCAGGATAATGCAGGATATATATATATATACATCTACTATATATACATACATATATATACATATATATGTATAATATGTATATATATATGTATGTATATATAGTACCAGAGAAGTTTTATAGCAGATGAAAACCATCAGTGAAGTCTTTGCATACAAAATTAACTAAAATATATCAGAATACCCCCCTTTATGCAAATGATAAACTGTCTGAGAAAGAAATTAGTAAAACACTGTCCTTTACAATAGCCACAAGTAATATAAACTATCTTGGTGTAACTCTAATCAAACAAGTGAAAGATCTGTACGAAAATAACTTCAAGTCTTTGAGGAATGGATGAATATGACATCAGCTGATAAAAAGACTTGGGAAGACCCTGGAGGACATAGGCACAGGGGGAAAGTTCCTGAACAGAACACCAATAGCTTATGCACTAAGGTCAAGAATTGACAAATGGGACCTCATAAAATTACAAAGTTTCTGCAAGGCAAAGGACACTGTCAGAAGGACAAAACGACAACCAACAAAGTGGGAAAAGATCTTCACCAACCCCACATCCGACAGAGGGCTAATATCCAATATATACAAAGAACTCAAGAAGTTAGACCGCAAAGAACCAAATAACCCTATCAAAAAATGGGGTACAGAGCTAAACAAAGAATTTTCACCAGAAGAAATTCGAATGGCTGAGAAACACCTTAAGAGATGTTCAACATCATTAGTCATCAGAGAAATGCAAATCAAAACAACCCTGAGATTCCACCTCACACCACTCAGAATGGCTAAGATTAAAAACTCAAGAGACAACAAGTGCTGGCGAGGATGTGGAGAAAGAGGAACACTCCTCCACTGTTGGTGGGATTGCAAAATGGTAAAACTGCTCTGGAAATCAGTGTGGCGGTTCCTCAGAAAATTGGGCATGTCCCTTCCAGAAGACCCTGGCATACCACTCCTGGGCATATACCCAGAGGATTCCCCTGCATACAATAAAGACACATGCTCCACTATGTTTATAGCAGCCTTATTTATAATAGCCAGAAATTGGAAGGAGCCCAAATATCCCTCAAAGGAGGAATGGATACAGAAAATGTGGTATATTTATACAATGGAATACTACTCAGCAATTAAAAATAATGAATTCATGCAATTTGTAGCTAAATGGTTAGATCTGGAAAATATCATCCTGAGTGAGCTAACCCAATCACAAAAGAATACACATGAAATGCAATCACTGACAAGTGGATATTAATGAGCCCAGAAGCCCTAAATACTCAAGGCACAATTAGCAAATCAAATGATTCCCAAGAAGAAAGGAGAGGACCCTGGACCTGTAAAGATTGGATCCAGTCTTTTAGATAAACCGTGGGGGGAGGGGGAATGATTGGCGAATAGTTGGGGGGGAGAGGAATTATGGAACATAGGGAGGGGGGAACTGGGAAAGGGCAAAGCCTTTGGAATGTAAACATAGAATATAGAAAATAAAAATTAAAAAAGACCTCCATTGTTTATCGATCAGTAGAATTAAAATAGTATCAATGGCATCTTCCCGAAAGCAATCTACAGATTCAGTGACATTCTCATAAAAAATTCCAATGCAATAAAACCTACCAAAAAGGAAAAAAAGCAAAAAACCAAAGCAGGGTAGCTAAAAATAATCCTGTACAATAGAAGAACTTCTGGAGTTATCACCATCCCTGATTTCAAGCTGTATTACAGAATGATAGTAATAAAAACCACATGGTACTGACATAAAAAGGGACAAGTTGATAAGTGGAATCAAATCAAAGAACAAGAAAATAAGAATTAAACTCACACACCTACAGACACTTGACTTTTTTTTTTTTACACAAAAAACAGCCAAAATCGTATGATGGAAAATAGAGAGCATCTCAACAACATTTACTAGATGTCTGTATGTAGAAGAATACAATTCTTACTTCAGCTGTACTACAAGGTTTCCTACCCATTGTTCACAAGATTATCTATTCTTTTAATTGATTTCTAATATTTGTATTTACTACAGGCAGAGGCTTTTATTGATTTGTATTTTGAAGCTTTATTTCCCACTTTATGACTTATAGGCCAATCATTCCCTTTAAGACTGTTTGTCATTTTAATAAATTTTACTATGTGTCTAAACATGAAGATATTGTGCCTTATCTTATCTTTTATTCTTTTTAAAAATTCTATAAGATGTATAGAATTATTTGTATAGATCTATTTTCATACACATATCTACCTATTCCTCCCCCTTCTCTCTTCCAATCATTCTCAATTAATCCAGCACTATTTACTGGAGAAAAAAATAAGAATAAAATCACCACTACCACCACCACCACCACCACCAACAACAACAACAACAACAACAACATTAACAGCTACAACACCAGAACTGTCTCCTTGCTCCACCATAAAACAAGCATTCCAATATCAGAGGGTTATCTTGTATCAACTCTTTTCTGTCTCGCCTCTCTGGTATTCAAGTCTGCTCTATGATACTATACTTGTCTAAAATATTCATACTTTTAAGTTTTAATATCCAATGTGATTTGCTTTTCTCTTTATTATCTTAATGTTAACTTGTTCTTTGCTTTATGATTTCTAAGACATATTCAAGATTATTTTAGCAATTTCCAGCACATATAAAAACAAATCTCCTGAGATAGTGAATATATTGATCAATATGTCTAACTATAGTGCTTGAAATAAATAAAATTTGATCTATTGAATAGGAAATTGGCAAATTGGTGTTTAGTTTCAACTCTACTCATCTAAATCTAAATCCGTATATGATTGGGACTAGTCTCGGAATCATCAAATGACAGAGAATAATTTTCCAATTTATTTTTTAGACACTTACTAATAGACATGATAAAATATTGATGTTGGTGTTTGTGTAAGAACCTTTCTTTATTCTAAGATGATCACTTCTAAGATAATATTGCTGATTAACCCGTGTGATAATATTGGATGTAGCCCCTTGTACAGGGAGCACTGAATATTTCAATGTTCTGCAGCACGGAAATCCCTATAGTTCTTATTTGTAGAGAATCATGAGTCTTTATATAATACTGATTTTTTTCTTAGAACAACAACAACAAAATCTTTTTTTTTTCCTAGGGAGCTGTTGGTTGTAGATGAAGTTATCAACACAGATTTGAAAAGAGGTTGTACCAAGTTAGTTAAACCTATCTCAGTCACCTTTTCCAGAGGTAACATTCATGACTTGAACTGCATCATACAGTGAAAACACTTGAAATAAATCATCCTAGTGCTTCATAGATATGGAAAATCACTTATTTTCTTGATTTAATGGCAAGCAAAAGTAAGACACCTCAACTTCAATAGGAAATGCAAGTCAAAGCATTCTTAATCTCCCAAAGGATCTATAAATCTTGGCACACAAATTCTAGCCACTATATACACTCAGTGTCTGGAAGAACAGGCTATTTGGATACTTGCCACATGAAGGAAACATAGCACAATAGATGATCTTCCCTTGTTTGATGAATTACACTGTTCTTGTGATTTTCCATTGACCTTCAGAAAGCCCTGTGCCCTTTTCATCTAAAAGGATACAAACTGCATGGTGCCAAAAAAGTAATTTTAGAATACTGTCAACTCATAAAATGGTATGTAGTAGTAACATGGTATTAAAAAAAATGGCTGTGGTGGTGATTTTGAATACAAGGACCTCAGGGAAAATTAACAGATCTTGGTCTATTTATTTTAGGCAATAAATCAAGCCCTAGTCAAATTAAGGCATATTGAAACTTGCTTAGTTAATGTATAATCCATTGATCTTTTAGTCCTTGTGGGTCCCTTTCAGTATTCATGTTTATAAGCCAGACAGCATGTCACATGTCAGGCAAAATTTGTATTCTAGACAGAATTGAGTTAGTAAAACAGAACATTAGGGGCATGACAGCTATTTTTTTTCCAAATTGGTATTTATTCACTCCTTTCAACCCTCTGGGAAAGCTGAGAGGAATGCACAAGGGAATGTTTCACTTCATGTCTCCCTAAATATTACATTTCCCCTTGTTAGATCTCAAATTAAAGCAAAGATTGGATAACTTTGCTCAGTCCCACTGTGTACCCCATAGGAATCTGAGTCAGGTGCCTCAATTGGCAAGACTAGGACATTCCAAAAACTAAATTTAGGTAGCCAGCAGAATTTTGCTTCTCATGCGAAGAAGCAAAGCCAAATGATAATGTTAAATATATTATAGTGTAGGCCAAATGTCAGAAAAACAAAAGCATTGTTTCTTTGGATTTCTTGTAACAAGAAGCCAGGAAGAGAAGAAATTAAATTCTGAAGCTCTGACTTGATAAAATATGCCCTAAGGTAAAGAGATTCTGAACTGTATTCTAATAGAAAGCACCCTGAGCTTCAGAAGACTGGTTTTGAATGTCTGTTTTCTCACCCAAGACACTCTCACCTTCCACAGGAATGCTATACAGTTGCCAACATGGCTTCATGGGTCAGTCCTTAGTCAAGAACATAACCAAGTACTGTGCACAGACTTTCAATCAGTCAGTCAGGCAGGCAGTAAGGCAGTAAATCCAACAAAAAGAGCAATCTTACCCAGTAAGTTCCTTAAGGTAAGAAATACACAGTTGTTTGGAGTCTTCCTGGATAGCTTCCAAAAAAGCCAATCAGCTACTCCCTAATGCTATGAATATGGGTATACTAAATGATAAATATACTATTTAACAAGCCATTCCAATCATTTAGTCAGACATGCAGTGGCATATAGGCCTGCCATGATACACCAAGCTCCACCTGGACACTTCATTCAGTCAGAAGTCTAAGGAAGTATTTGGGAAAATATAGAGATTAGTAGAAACCAAGCAATACGGATAACAAAATAAGTGGCATGTATCCATGAAATTAATTCAACCATAAAAGTTTGGATTTCAAAATAGAAATTATATAAACATAGATACACACATATATTTATGTAATATATATATATATATATATGTGTGTGTGTGTGTGTGTGTGTGTGTGTGTGTATATGTGTGTGTGTGTGTGTGTGTGTGTGTGTGTGTGTGTGTGTTATTCACTAAGATGTCTCAGTTGTTAAAAGCACTTGGTGTTCAAACTTGATGACCTCTGTTTATTTCCCAGGACCTAAGTTGGAAGGAGAGAAGAGACTCTGTAAAGTTCTAAAATTGTGTTTTTTAGTTCTTTTTTTTTTAGGTTTTTTTTCAAGACAGGGTTTCTCTGTACAGCCCTCGCTGTCCTGGAACTCACTCTGTAGACCAGGCTGGCCTCGAACTCAGAAATCTGCCTGCCTCTGCCTCCCAAGAGCTGGGATTAAAGGCGTGCGCCAACACCTCCCAGCTAAAGTTGTGTTTTGACATCCAGAAATTCACCAAATTCACGTAGATAAATACCATATGCATTCAAACACACACACACATGCACACATAAACAAAAATAGATAAAACTTTAAATTAAAACAGAAAAGAAAAAATAGGTAGCCCCTTTGTACACAACAGATAATTGTTTTACTAACACAGAACTGACAGATTTCCTATTATTTGTCTTGTTTCACCTGAAGGAAAACTTGATAATGCCTTTTATTATATCACTCTAAAACTTGTATAAAGTTTTATCCTCCAGCTCATAAAATCTTTCATAACAAAATCCTCTTGATGTAATAGAATAAGATATAGGAAGGAATGTTCAATTTTACAATAGAAGATTGTATATTATATACCATATCATGAACTTTTAAGTTCAAATTATTTACCATCATACCAAAATTTCAAGATAACCGAGTTGTTAGCATCTTAACATTTTTCATGAAAAATTTGATAGAGAGCTCAAAGTATGGGATAGAGAGGTGCATCAGTCTCAAACAACTTATCACAGACCCAAGAACTTGTGAGCATTATGGTGTGTAGGACTTGCTTTTGTGTTGACATTATTATAGTCAAAACAGTATCATGTACACTCAAGCGATTCTAATCCAGTTCAAATAGCCAACAAACATGAAAATTTCCTAATCAATGTATTATAGTAGATGGTCTAATAATAGTTGAATAAGTAGAAAACAATAAACTATAAACACTTAAAGATCAATATATTATGTTTTGGGGTAATGCTTAGAAAAAAAATGAAAACAACATTGCCACCAGCTTTAGATTTGAGCACATTAATAACAGGCAAGTGAAGGAAGGCATAGTTAATTTAGGAAAGTGCAATGTAGGGGCTATTTCTAATTGTGTCACATATGGCAGCTGCAAAGTCGTGGGTCACAGCTAGACTTGTGACAAAGGAATATTAGGTATCTGCTCCAGCTTGAAACAGTTTGCCAAAAACAGGGAACTAAATTTTTGAGTTTTCCTGGCAGTGAGTTCAGATGTGCCCTTCTTTTTCTTCCTCCTTTTTCTTGTCAGTGCTTTTGCTGGTGAAACACAAAACCTGGAAAACTATAGGGGCACAAGTGAGCTGGGAGCTGGATAATGCATTTGGAAGAGAGGCAGAAAAAGTGGAGTTGTCAATCTGAACTTCCCCAAACATGTCTCCTGCTGCTGTATCTATGACAGGCTGATGTATTTATTCTTGTCATTGACCTCACATTCACATCACTTCTGCTTTCACTCTTTCCAGGAAACTTTACTCAGCTCCTTTACAGGGTCAGACAGTCATACCAGTCTCACAAGTAGTGTCAAACATGTGAGTTTCCTTCCTTCTTTTTAATGCTAAATAAATGTGTATAAGTGTGTTCACAGATCATTTGTGTGGCTAAATATTTTCATTATTTAGAAAAAAATGAGGAAAGCCATATGGGGTGGTAATGCATAATCAGAAAACAAAACTTCTAGATTAGTTTGTGAAAAATGAATTAATCAGTGCCTCAAAATAAACTACTGGACACAGACTTCAACATATGATGCTGGCATGTGTCAGCTGAGTTTCCATGGCAACTTTGTCACTGATATATAGAACACTAGTATCCCAAACACTGACGTGGAAAGGGAAACATCACTTGAGGAAGAAACAAACTTTGAACAATATTGAATATAATGATGATGATGATGATGATGATGATGATGATGATGATGACGACTTGATCTTTTTTTACAGTTCAGTTGTTATCCCCCTCCCAGTCCACCCTCTGACTGTTCCTCATCCCCCATCTCCAAGAGGATATCCCCACCTGCTCCACCCCCACCTCACCAGATCTCTCCACTCCCTGGGGCCTCAAGTCTCTCTCACTGAGGCCAGACAAGGTGGTCCTCTGCTGTATATATGACAGGAGCCTCATATCAGCTGATTAGTGACTCAGATATTGGGGGTTGAGATTGCATGTGATGCAGAGTTGCTTTACCTCTTTCTAATGCTTACAACACAGAAAAAAGAGAGAATACACACAAATTCACAAGGACATTAAAAGGAAGAGCTAATAGCTTGGAACATAGAATGTGTGAAGGAAGATTAGAGGAGCTGTGCTATGTGATAATGAACATAAAACTAGTGAAGAAATTGATACATATGCATATACATATGCATATATGCATAAACATATATATGCATATACACATGTGCATATACATGCAATTATACATTACATTATATTACATTTACATTTTATATACATTACATATACGCATACATATATGTATAAGTATATGTATGTGTATGTGTATGAACAATAATAATGAAAGAAAAGGAGGCTTTCAATTTCAGAGTGATGGTAGCATGGAAGGATGCTCGAGGGAGGACACATGGGAGGAGTTTGAGGAGAAATGGAAAGGAAAAAGGTGATGTAATCATATATTATTTAAATGCACATAATTAAAAAATGTGAAGATAAAGAGATGGATTAGTGATCACCAAACTCCATTCATGAAGATGTGAGACAAGCAAGAGATATATAGGACACGTACTGACAGGTATTACCTCTAAATTTCACTGCTTATGCTACAAAAAAACAGGAAAAAAAGAACAAATAAATAAAAAAGAAAAAAATGACTGGAAAGTATGTATTATTTACAAATGCTAATTACATATAAAAATGGCAAAGAGGGTTTGGAGACGTGGAACAGCAGTTCAAAGCACATATTGCTGGGTCCAGTTAGACCGTGTAAGGTGAGGTGTAACAGTTCCTGCCCCTGGAGCATCTCCAGGTCATTGATTCCATGGCCACCATGAGTGCTGATGGTTGTTGTTGTCCCAAAGTTGATCTACTGTCTTTACTGCTCTATTTTCAATCTTTCTTTCTGGGGAATGTTCTTTCCCCATTACTCAGAGATAAACATGCCATAGCAAATGAAACAGATTCAGTTTTTAGGAAGGAGGAATGGAGATGTTCCTGAGGTTGTGGAGGATGGGGAACAAGCCCTCTACTCTGCCTTTAGGGTCATGGGAAAGTATATAGACGATATAATCACAAAGGCCACATAAACCTACGTGGTCCTTTTTGGAAATGGTTCATTGCTAGACTTGGCCTTGATTTTGGAATCATAGGAAGCACATGTGTCCTCTGGTCCAATTACTACTGCATTGATTAGCCAGGATGAATTTACAGACATCAAAGATAGAGATCAAGAATAGACAAATGGGACCTCATAAAATTACAAAGTTTCTGTAAGGCAAAGGACACTGTCAGAAGGACAAAACGGCAACCAAAACAGTGGGAAAAGATCTTTACCAACCCCACATCCAACAGAGGGCTAATATCCAATATATACAAAGAACTCAAGAAGTTAGACTACAAAGAACCAAATAACCCTATCAAAAAATGGGGTACAGAGCTAAACAAAGAATTTTCACCAGAAGAAATTTAGATGGCTGAGAAACACCTTAAGAGATGTTCAACATCATTATATAAAGACACATGCTCCACTATGTTCATAGCAGCCTTGTTTATAATAGCCAGAAATTGGAAGGAGCCCAGATATCCCTCAAAGGAGGAATGGATACAGAAAATGTGGTATATTTATGCAATGGAATACTACTCAGCAATTAAAAATAATGAATTCATGCAATTTGTAGGTAAATGTTTAGATCTGAAAAATATCATCCTAAGTGAGCTAACCCAATCACAAAAGAATACACATGAAATGCAATCACTGATAACTGGATATTAATGAGCCCAGAAGCCCTAAATACGCAAGGCACAATTAGCAAGTCAAATGATTCCCAAGAAGAAGAAAGGAGAGGACCCTGGGCCTGAAAAGATTGGATCCAGTTTTGTAGATCCAGAACAGAGAAATGGTGTGTGTGGGGGGGATGATTGGGGAATAGTTGGGGGGGGGAAAGGACTTATGGGATGTATGGTGGGGGGGAACTGGGAAAGGGGAAAGCCTTTGGAATGTAAACAAAGAATATAGAAAATAAAAAAATATTTATGAAAAAAATAATGAATTCATGAAATTCTTAGGCAAGTGGTTGGAACTGGAAAGTATCATCCTAAGTGAGGTAACCCAATCACAAAAGGACACACACACACACACACACACACACACACAAAAGATAGAGAGTAAGAATGGTCTCAGGAAAAAAGGGTATGGATAGAAAATATAGGAAATTATATATAATATAGGAATAAATAACATTAGAAGGAGAGTACAAGAGGCCATGGAATTGCTAGGATAAGAATATGAAGATTAGCGAATTAAAAGATGATGTAGAAGCATGTAAACAGTTAGTACTCTGTTCTTTCAAGATGTTTGAAAAATTGAAGATAACAATGCTTGGAAATATATTATAGAGAGCTGTTTTACTGTTTTACTTAAATAAATTCAAAACTCTGTAAGAAATCATTTTAATTTTAGTAGTTTGTCATTTTTCTATTGTTATATGGAAGCAGTTACTAAAGACTGCTGTCTGCTCTATCCAAAACCTAGAAGAGTGGTGTCTATCTACCCATAAAGAACAGGTTGTACTAACCTATAAGGAAATGTGTTTTTGCTTTGTGCTTGGTTCTGCTCTATGGAAACTGAGGGCTATTTATCCAGGACTCATAGAGTTTATATAAATTTAAGAATTCTTGATAATTATTAACAATTATCAAAACCTTAATGATGTAACTTTAGTAAATAAAATACTGTGTTCAAGCTCTCTCTGGTTATCAAGCTATTAAGTTGAAGAATCAAGCTATCAAGCTATTAAGCTTAAGCTGAAGTTGAAGAATAAAGAATAGTACGAATTGTCAAGGAATAGAGGGAGGACCTGAACTAGAAGCTTGCATCTACTATTGACTCTGACTCATTATTGAATCAATGTCATTCCCATTCCCACCTTTCTTAGGACCCTCCTCAGGCTGAGGCAGGACTTTGACATATACTACTCTTGTAGAGGACCCAAATTTGACTCCCAGGACCAATATTAATTAGCTCACAACTGCCTGTAACTCTAGTTTTAGAGGACACAATGCCTTCTTCTGGTCTCCGTACCTAAGAAGAATAAATGAATATGGGGACTCTGTCCTTGGAGATATCAGATGTACTTAAGGTAGAATGTGAACATTCTATCTTAAACCAAATGAATAGGCATAACATAGTGAATATGAAAGCCTGTCAACCTTATCCTATTGCCTCACAAATGGAATGAGCACAGGTTTTACCACTTAAGCTGGGTAATATTTGAAAATGTATTGTTATACTATTACTGGAAAAACGTATTTAGAAATTAGATGAGCTTTGGGATACGTATGGATTTCAACAAGAAAAATAAGAGGTTATGAGTTACGGCTCTGTGATAGTTTGTATATGCTTCTCCCAGTGAGTGGCACTATTAGAAGCTGCAGCCCTGTTGGAGTAGGTGTGGCCTTGTTAGAGTAGGTATGTCACTGTTGGCTTTGTACCCTTATCCTAGCTGCCCTGGAATCCAGTATTCTGCTAGCAGCCTTCAGATGAAAATGTAGAACTCTCAGCTCTTCCTACACCATGCCTGCCTAGATGCTGCCATGTTCTGGCCTTTATAATAATTGACTAAACCTCTGATTTCAAAAGCCAGGCCCAATTAAATGTTGTCCTTATGAGTTCATCTTGACCATGGCATCTGTTTATAGCAGTAAAACCTTAACCAAGACATGCTCTATTCCTATAATTCTAATACCCATGTATACACTTTCCAAAGAAAAGATGAGAATGTTTTTCCAAATGTTTTTGTGTGCTCAAACAGAAATATCACCACAGAATGATGCACTCAATTACTTAAAGCAACCTCATAGCTATCCATCTCAAAAGTCCTTTTTTTTCACATTTCATTTAGATAGCATGTAAGAAGCAAAATAATAAAAAGTCCAATGATGATATTGTTTCCAAAATTAAAATACAAGCTCATGGGTCAAATGGAAATGTTCATGCCAATAATATAATGAGAAAAGTTATAAAAGTAAAATATATTCTTATTCTTTAAGGGAAAGTTCATAGATAAAAGTTGACATTTTATTTAAAAGATGCAGATCACAGAATACAAATATATTTTAAAATGTGGATATGTAGAAAGTCTCCCAACCAAAAAAAGTATGGGACCAGATGGTTTTAGTGAAGAATTTTATCAGACTTTCAAAGAAGACCAAACACCAATACTCTTCAAACTATTCCACAAAATAGAAACAGAAGGAACACTGCCCAACTCTTTCTACGAAGCCACAATTATGCTGATACCAAAACCACACAAAGATCCAACAAAGAAAGAGAACTATAGGCCAATTTCCCTTATGAATATCGATGCAAAAATACTAAATAAGACCCTTACCAACTGAATCCAAGAGTACATCAAAATGATCATTCACCATAATCAAGTAGGCTTCATCCCAAGGATGAAGGGATGGTTCAATATAAGAAAATCCATCAATGTAATCCACTACATAAACAAACTAAAAGAAAAAAAACCCACATGGTCATCTCATTAGATGCTGAAAAAGCATTTGACAAAATTCAGCATCCTTTCATGCTAAAAGTCCTGGAAAGAACAGGAATTCAAGGCCCAAACCTAACATAATAAAAGCGATACACAGCAAACCAGTAGCCAACATCAAAATAAATGGACAGAAACTTGAAGCAATCTCACTAAAATCAGGGACCAGACAAGGCTGCCCTCTCTCTCCATATCTTTTCAATATAGTACTTGAAGTTCTAGCAAGAGGAATTAGACAACATAAGGAAGTCAAAGGGATACAAATTGGAAAGGAAGAAGTCAAACTATCATTATTTGCAGATGATATGATAGTATAAATAAGCGACCCAAAAAACTCCAGCAGAGAACTCCTACAGCTGAAAAACAACTTCAGGCAAATAAGTAGCCTTCCTATACTCAAAGGACATGTAGGCTGAGAGAGAAGTTAGGGAAATAACACCCTTCACAATATCCACAAATAAAATAAAGTATATTGGTGTGACTCTTACCAAACAAGTGAAAGATCTGTATGACAAGAAGTTCAAGTCTTTGAAGAAAGAAATCGAAGAAGACCTCAGAAGATGGAAAAATCTTTCTTGCTCCTGGATTGGGAGGATCAATATAGTAAAAATGGCCATCTTGCCAAAAGCTAGCTACAGATTCAATGCAATCCCCATCAAAATCCCAAATCAATTCTTTATAGATCTAGAAAGAGCAATTCTCAAATTAATCTGGAATAACAAAAAACCCAGGATAGCTAAAACTATTCTCAACAATAAAATGACTTCTGGGGGAATCAATATCCCTGACCTCAAGCAGTACTACAGAGCAACTGTGTTAAAAACTGCATGGTATTGGTACAGTGACCGGCAAGTAGATCAATGGAATATAATTGAAGACCCAGAAAAGAACGCACAGAGTTATGGTCACTTGATCTTTGATAAAGGAGCTACAACCATCCAGTGGAAAAAAGATAGCCTTTTCAACAAATGCTGTTGGTTCAACTGGAAGTCAACATGCAGAAGACTGCAAATTGACCCACTCTTGTCTCCTTGTACTAAGATCAACTCCAAGTGGATCAAGGAACTCCACATAAAGCCAGACACACTGAAACTAATAGAAAAGAAACTGGGGAAGACCCTGGAAGACATGGGCACAGGGGGAAAGTTCCTGAACCAATAGCTTATGCTCTAAGATCAAGAATTGACAAATGGGACTTCATAAAATTACAAAGTTTCTGTAAGGCAAAGGACACTGTCAGAAGGACAAAACGACAACCAACAAATTGGGAAAAGATCTTCACCAACCCCACATCTGACAGAGGGCTAATATCCAATACATACAAAGAACTCAAGAAATTAGACCCCAAAGAACCAAATAACCCTATTAAAAATGGGGTACAGAGCTAAAGAATTTTCACCAGAAGAAATTCAGATGGCTGAGAAGCACCTTAAGAGATATTCAACATCATTAGTCATCAGGGAAATGCAAATCAAAATAACCCTGAGATTCCACCTCACACCAGTCAGAATGGCTAAGATTAAAATCTCAAGAGACAACAGGTACTGGCAAGGATGTGGAGAAAGAGGAACACTCCTCCACTGTTGGTGGGATTGCAAGATGGTACAACTGCTCTGGAAATCAGTCTGGTGGTTCCTCAGAAAATTGGGCATGACACTTCCAGAGGACCCTGGCATACTACTCCTGGGCATATACCCAGAGGATTCCCCTGCATGCAATAAAGACACATGTTCCAATATGTTCATAGCAGCCTTATTTATAATAGCCAGAAGCTGGAAGGAGCCTAGATGTCCCTCAAAGGAGGAATGGATACAGAAAATGTGGTATATTTATACAGTGGAATACTACTCAGCAATTAAAAATACTCAATTCATGCAATTTGTAGGCAAATGGTTGGATCTGGAAAATATCATCCTAAGTGAGTTAACCCAGTCCAAAAGAATATACATGAAATGCAATCACTGATAAGTGGATATTAATAAGCCCAGAAGCTCTGAATACTCAAGGCACAATTAGCAAATCAAAAGATTCCCAAGAAGAAGGAAGGAGAAGAAACTGGTCCTGAAAAGACTAGTTCCAGTTTTGAAGGAGAGTGCCAGAACAGAGAAAGGCTTGGGGGGGGGTGACTGAGGAATGAGCAGGGGTGGGGGTGGGCTGGGAGAGGACTTATGGGACACATCGTGAGGGAGGGGCAAAGCCTTTGGAATGTAAACAAAGAATATAGAAAAAATTTAAAATAAATAAGAGATGGGCTCCAGTAGGTTTGTAATGAAAGTAGAAATCTGTCTAGTTTCTGATAACTGATTTGAGGCAGTCTTTGAATTTTTGGCCCAAGTGTAGTATGATAAAAAGGAAAAATATGTTGGACAACCATCATTTTAAAATAAGTTTTAAATTGAGAAAGCTATGAGCATTAATTTAAATATTTTGGAAATCACTTACCTATTACATCTGCAAACTGAAGAGATGGTGAAGAAATTAAGCAATTTGCAGTATCTACTATTATAATAAAGAACATTTGCTGACCACTACCTAAATTATGAGCATGTCAAAAATATAAACATGTAGAGGTGGCATTATAATATTATAATGATGGTGATGTCGAATTTATTCTAAAAATATGCTTCCATATGATAACCTGAAGGGTTAGGCAATATTGGGGTTTCTTTGTTTTAAAGTGCTAAAATATCACAGTCATGTCCCCTCCTCATTCATTACAGTCTATTCTACTTAAAACTGGAAAGACAAGATTGTTTATATGTCCAAGCAATGGTTTGTGATCCAGGAAAAAAAAAAGGAGCTTCTTACAAATACTATTTTGTAGTGTTGGTATCAAATGCTTTCTCAGTTTTCTGTGGCTTGAAAAAGACGAGCTATTTTTCTTGAATTATTTGATAAGTAGACATATTCATACACATTTACAAGGCCAATTAGCAAGAATGAGAAAGGAGGGACATAACAGTCCTGCTGGAAATGTGGCTCTTGCAGTAGCTTCTGGACACATAGGCACTTCCTTTTAAGCATGGGAATTTAAGTGCAGGCCTTAGTGAAATTATTACATGGCATTTTATCAGCATTTTTCTTCTTCAGTTGCTTTCTCATCACATTATTTTAACATATTACACTGAGTCTTAGCATCATGCTTCTTAAGATGCTTCCTAATAAACTGACTGTTAAACAGCAACCACAACAAAATCTCAATTAAAAATCTCCAGCATTTCAAATATTCAAGAGTTCACATGTGGAAAGTTATGGATTTCTTTTCCTCACCCCCAAGGATGCATCAACACTACTTGTATCAAAAGTGAAATCACAAGTTCTTTCAGAATAAGAGGACATTACCTTTTGGGGAGTACACAAGTAATCTCAGTATATTATTATTAATTTTTATAAATAACTTCAAAATTAATTAATAGCTGCAATTCATTAACATATATCACATTCAATTGTTTGACAACTGATGAACACATTTCATGTAAATCCTCACAAGCACGTGAAATAGATATGCAGCAATCAGAGTGTGCTCAAAACTAACAGTTTTGCCTCCTAAAGAAAACCTTACTAATAAAAGTTATAAATAAAACAAGGCCAAAAAAGATAAGTGAGTAGTATGCAAATTCAAAAGTTTAGAGTACAATGTTCTTTTCCTGAGGTCAAAGTTTGGTATTACTTAGAATATATGATTTATACTTAAAACCATAGATCATGTAAATATCTTCTATAGATTTGAGATGAGGGATCACATTATCTGTTTTCCACAAAACAAAACAAACAAAACCACTCCAGCTTTGATTTATATTATTACTTTAACTTGATAAACTTTTTCTCTGCTAGTGTCTGGAAAGAAAAATGGAAAGTTTTATGTAAGAGTAGAAGACTGGATTAGGAAAACTTAATCTAAGTTTGGCACTCAGGCAATAGTCAACACTTAACAGGACACATAAAAGAACCTCCCAATTTACGTCAAGCATATTAGCCAACATATAGAAGGTATCCTATTTTCATTTTTAATCCTATAGTAAAAACAACAAAGGGGTTGGAGGAATGGCTTATTTGACTTACAATTAAGGTCACAGAAACTCAAATAGCTGGGCACACCACATATGCAGTCAAGACCTAATATAAACTAATGACACTGCTTCTTGCTCGTGTGCTACTCAGTTAACCTTATACAGTTTGACATAGTGTAGGGGCCCAGTCTAGGGAATGGTGCTGCCTTTGGTTGCAAAGTTATTTAACAATTAAGAAAATAACCCCACAGACATGTTCATGGCCCAACCTGCTAAAAATAATTCATTCGAGACTTGCTTCATAGATGATTCCAGACTGTTGAAATTTTACATTTAAATGTAACCATTACTATAGGGAATAAAATGTATAATTTTTCTGAAAAGGTCTTTGATATCTATAAAACAACATTAACATTTGACAAAAGTCATTTCTTTTAGTAAGTAAAGTAAAGAATTCGCAAAGTAAGGAGACAGAAACAAAATGGGTGAAAGAATTTGCCAGCTATGCTAAAGACAGGTGAATATTTAGAGTCCATTAAAAAGAATAAAACTAAACAAAAACAACCTAGTGTATTAAATACAAGGAAAACAAACCATTCTGTAGGTAAATTTACAAATGAAATCAACACATAATTCTCAAACAAGGAAATACAACTGGCCAAAAATATACGTGAAATAAAAATGTTCAACAACCTCTAGCCCTCAGGGTAATGTAAGACAAAACTGCATGAGATGTTTATCTCAGTATAGTCAGAATTGCCATCACTGAGAAAATAAATAAAATTGGATGCTGGCTGTAGATAGGAAGGAAGAATTATGTTTATATACTGCTGCCAAGAATGTAAATTATTGCAGAGAATAGAAGTAATCATGTAGTTCTCAAAAAATCTCAATATTTTCCTCCTATTTGCTCCAGCTATAATACTTCTACATATACATGGGAAGAAAGTTATGTCAGCATATCACAGGTATATTTGTACAACTGTTCACAATATCCAATATATAAAATAATCCATCAACATCTAAGCAGATAAAAATATTTTACACACACACAAACACACACTGTGTGTATGTAAGTATGTAGATAGGTAGATAGATAGATAGATAGATAGATAGATAGATAGATAAGGATATAGACAATCTGTAAGTGAGATTTACTCAAAAACAAAATAAAGTTATGCTATTGTATGAAAATGAATGGAATAAGTTATTATTATATTAAGTAAAATGAGCCAGAGTCAGAAAGACACATATTTTATGATTTTTTCACAGAGAACACTTAGATTTTAAGCATACATACAATGGAATTTTATGAACACATATGGCATGAAAACAGAAAGTACCAATTGAGGAGTGTATCAGAATTGGCAGGAGGGACAGGATAATAAGTCTTTCTGCTTGTTAGATGTGGACCATTAAGGTCACCAAGGTCTGTGTGATAAGGTTCCAACAGCTAGGTTTCCTGCCTCCCTTCCTGGTCTGCTAATATCACCAAGTAAAATGTAAAATAGACTTTGGGAAGATAAAGGCTCTATTTTTTTTCATTTAAATTTTCCTTAGTTTATACAGTTGGCATTACAGGCACTCCACAATATTAAGAGAATTTTTTAAAAACCTGACAAGATGAATCTTACTATGACCAACAATTTTAAAATAAAATAAATTGATACAGCACTATTTTGATGAGCATTATATGATAATTTGGACTGTCCTTTATATAGTCATTATAATAGCACTGTGTATTCAAGAATGTATGATAGAGCAGAGACAGAGGGAATGGCCAACCAATGACATGTTGAAACTGAGATCATGAGCAAGAGCCAATCCCTGATGCTGTTAATGATATTCTGTTAAGCTTCAAGACAGGAGCCTAGCATAACTTTCCTCTGAGAGGCTCCATTCATCAGTCAAAAGAAAGAAACTAAGAGACACACAGTGAAACATTAGAAGGAGCTTGAGGAGTCTTGTGGTACAGTTAGGGAAGAACTGAGGGACCCAAGGAGGACAGGTACTCTACAAGAAGACTAACAGAGTCAACTACCCTCGACCCTTGCAGGCTCCAAAAATTACCCCACTAACAAAACAGCAACCATAGGCCTGGACCTATGTCTCACACACATATGTAGCAGATGTACAGCTTGCTCTTCCTGTGGGTATCTCAACAACTGGAGAGGGGACTGTCCTTCAACTTGTTGCCTTCCTGAAGATCCAATTCCTTTAACTGGTTTGCCTTGTCTGGCCTCAGTGGAAGACTGACTTGATGTACCAGGAGATGGTGGGGTGTCTTACTTAGGGTTTTACTGCTATGACCAGCTACCATGACCTAAGCAACTCTTATAAGGACAACAATTCATTGGGACTGGTTTTCAGGTTCAGAGGTTCAGTCCATTATCATCAAGGTAGGAGCACAGCAGCTTCCAGTCAGGCATGATGCAGGAGGAGCTGAGAGTTCTACATTTTCATCTGGAGACTGCTAGGAAAATACTGACTTCCAGGTAGCTAGGTTGGGGATCTTAAGCCCACACCCACAGTGGCACATCTACCCCCAAAAGGCTGCACTTCCTAATTGTGCCATTCTCTGGGCCAAGCATATACAAAACATCACATGGGGTGATACTTAGAGGGGGCTCCCCATTCTCATAGCAGAAGGGGAGTAGTAGATGGGAAGAGGATCTGTGTGAGGGGTTATTAAAAGAAGGGAGGTTTATTTAGTATGTAAAATGAATAAACAATAAGTTCAAAATTTCATACATATACATATGCTACATATACATACACATCGTATACATATACATATACACATTCACATATACATTTCTACTAACTTTGTGAATGTCAAACCAAAGTTCAAAAGTGTATATGTGATATTTATCCACTTAGACAATATTAAATTCTGCTGTACCACAGAACACTGCGCCGGGTAAAATGGAGGTCTTTTGTGGCCGCAGAAACAAGATCAGGGGAGAAGATCATCACTAGGGAGTCTTGATCAAGTCAATAATTTTGCCTTCAAAAGAGAAGCAAACATATTCCTTGCAGATGCTCACAGAATGGAACATTAGGTCAGAAATCTAATGAAGTTCAGTTAAACATTTTAAAAAATTCAACAACAAAAAACAGAACTACTGTGAAACTTAAAATGAAATATAGAAAGAGAAAAGAGGAGGAGAAAACCCAGACTTCCAGAAAAGGCAACTGCATGGTTTCCTTATCTGTATAATGAAATCATCCATGGCATTCTACTTTTTAAATAAACAATCAATTCAGAACCAAGCCTTCCCTGGCTCATGGAAAAGAGCTAAACCTTTTCTTCAAAGGTCTCCAAATGTGCTAGTTTCAATTGAGTTCCTGAAAATAGCATCCCATATTGTTTCTGAAATCAGTGAGATAACAGGTCCAGGCTTATTCTTAGCTATTTTTAAATTAATTATGTCCCTTAACAGTCACTTGTTTTCAAACATAATTCTTGCACGGTCTATAATACGCAATGCCTATGAAAAAACCTAGTGCTATTAGTTTCTTTGGCTATTTCACATAATGACTAGGGGAAGAACTCAAAAGAGGGATGATAAATCTTCATCTTCTTGCGCTATCACATAAATAGTACTACTGTGCTAGCATGAAAGGTGTTCAGTTTCTCTTTAATCTTCTCCAAATTATCATGAATTTACCAACATCACCAATCCTGAAAACTTATCTCATGGAAATACATAGATAGCATATTTATGAAGAATGATTCATATTTTAATTAACTGAAACAGATAATCTGTGGAATAGGTTTTAGAAGTCCCACAGATTATAATTTTATAAGACATAGCACTTATAGGTACATCAAACAAATCTCATCATTATCTGAATTTGCTGAAATAAGAATTGTTTATATCTGATCCCCTTTATACTTTATAGTTTTATGGATATTGATCAACATAAACCCAGAAAAAAATAACCTTCATTCCTTCCATTTTGTTCTTTTATGGACAAACAGATTTTTTTTCAAGGAACAAGAAATGCAAATTTTTGAACCACAATTTATTGCACTTAATCATGAAGAATAAATACTAGATATCAATCAAAGTGAAACAGACAAAATTAAATAGCAACAAAATGAGATTGGGTGATTTTTTTTTATTTCTAACATATTTTCCCAGTAATTCATTCCTAAAGACAAAGATGGATAAGGAAAATATTTATTTGATTTTAAAATCTTCTTAATGTAATCTGAAGCTCTTGATTTAAGCCACACACACCAAAATGCAAATAACTGACTTCTGGTGCCAGCACCAGTGTTCCCATTAGTACTTTGAAGGAACAAGGCTCCCTTCTCTTGTTTTTTTTCTCTGTGCTTATTAGTGAATCAATTTAGGCAAGTGCATGAGCAAATGAAAAGGAATTGATGTAAATTATGTGCATGCTGTTCTGTTGGTTTGAGGGGAATTTTACCACTTGGGGAAGAAAGTGGTTTACCCTTTCAGCTAAGCCATATAAAGTGTTGTAGAGAGCAATATATGCAACAGTCCAGTAAACAATTCACAAAAGCTAATCCACTCAGCACATATTGGGCTGGACATAAAATTCCATTTATCCTTGGCTTTCAGTCCATATTGCCTTCAGCACCTAAAATGGGAGCTTTCATTCCTTGCAGACAATATTCTTGTACCGAGAAACTTTGATGATATGAGCCTTGTGTTAAAATGACCAAGTTAATTGGAATAAATTTATACCCTGTGTTTAAAAAGATTCATTTATTTTTATTTTCTGTCTCTGAGTGGTGTAGTGTGCCCACATGCACTTACAATGCCTCCAGACTATAGAAGAGGTGTCAGGACCACTGGTATTGTTGTTACAGAAAGTTGTGAGTTGTCATGTGACTGTTGTAGACTCAGTCAGGGTTCTAGCTAAGAGCAGCAAGTTAACCAGTGAGCCATTTCTCCAGCTCTTCCATAACACTTTAAAATGGCTTTCTGTCTGATATGTATGTGAACCCAGATATGGGCTTATTATTAAGAGTCCCTATGATCATACATGTGATGAATTTTATTTCTTGCCTTGCTATGCACAGGAAGAATTAGTAGGGTTCTAGCCATAATGAAAGGAATGCAGGTTACTTTCAAATAAGGTAAGCAAGACTTGTCCACAGGGAAAGTGCCCCTAGCACTCAGCAAATAAAGAGGAATGTCACTTTGGTTGGCATTTGGAGACTGTTGAAAATAGAATTAGTACAAGAGCCTTGCATAGTGCCTACATGTCAACAAATGGTTGCAACAATGATCTTTGGGCCACTTTTTTATTAGAGAACTAGTAAGAAGAAATATATGTTCCCTCTTTCAGTTGTCTTTAGTTGCATGTAGTTCTTTGCTGAGTAGTATGACTCTTTTCTAGGAAGAAGCCTAGAAGATTTCCTCTTTTGTGTTAGTAGATCCATCGGTGTTATTGTTCTGGTATTATATAGGCAGCCATATTGTTGTGGTATTATGAATGTTACTTTTCTGTTATATTTATCTCTTTAAAAATGTTCATGTTAATTTATCTATTATTCACTCTGTATTGGTACATTCAAACTTGGTATTGATCTCACAATGTAAGTTTCTCCTTATTGTCAACTGTAATAAATCAATTTGGTTTACAAACAGAGCATCCAATGCATGTCAATGCATCATACATTGATGATCATACTTAACTCATAATACACATTATGATCAATAAATCATATGCACATAGATTCTAGGAAGCTAAGATTACTCAATACCTGGTATTGAAAAGAATATTATCATTTATATCTTACCAAAATAATGTAAGGCTTTTTTGATGATTATCTCGATATCATTACAGGTATATAAGAAAATATTCCATTAAGAAGACAAAATACTCAAAGCTGTGAAAGTATAGAGTTTTACAACATAAATCGGTCTCTTTTCTCTATTTAGTGTGCTTTTGAAAAAGGTAATCATGATGAGTGAAAGAATCACACATTTACTCCTTATTAGTCTAAAGGAAACATCTGGAGAAGTGAGATTAGTAGTATAGGATACTATGACAGGGCAGCTCATAGAATTTAAAACCTGTGATAGCTTGGAAGAAAAGATTTAATCCTGAGAAATAATGCATTCATTACCTAGGCTTCTTTATCTGTTCCCACCATTACCTCTTTCTTCTTGAATGTGGTCAGACATTCCTTTCCTGTGAATTCAAGGCATGGAAGGTAACAGGAATGGCAGTAGTGTCTGGAGGTTCAGGAGAAATCCCCAGAATGAGAAGAAACTAATTCATAAGAACTCAAGGGACAGTAAATCAGCAATGCAATCACAGCTTAATGACCGTTCTCAGGTCTGAATTTCAGCACTGGTCATCCCAGGATAATGTAGTGTGGCTTCCAAGGAGAGAACAGAAAGAAAAAAGATGACACACTCAATTATCAAGCCCTAGTGCTTCTTGCCAAAGGAAGGAACAAAAGACCTGCGTTAATCCTCCTGAGAAAAACCAGTCAAGGCTTTTCTCCCCCTTTACTCTGCCATTCTGTTGCATAATAATACTAGCCTAAATATTTAGAGGTTCCTGCATGTCTCTTACATAAGTCTCTAGGAGCAGGTATTGGCTTTACAGTCTAAATGTAAAGCATTAGTGGTGAATCCATCAATAAAGTCTGTAAATAAATCATTTTGGTTATAACTTCAAGGCAAAAGAAAAGTTTGGTTCAGACAGATGTAACTGGATGGATGAATTTTAAAGCTATTTTTAAATAATATTAAACATTTGGTGAGTGGTTGACTGGATCTCTCTGAACCTCCACAGTGTCTTCTTTAAAACGGATTTATTAATATCTGTCCTCCAAGAATGGCAAGAGTTAGAAGTGAAAGATATAGAAGGTATCATGTAAGAAGTTTATATATATATATATATATATATATATATATGTATGTATATATATGTATATATATATGTGTGTGTATGTGTGTGTATGTATATATATATATATACATATATATTAGAATATATATGTGTGTATATATTAGAAGTTCAGTACAAGCTAATGTATAACCACCTGACAAATAACAAAGTCAAAAAATCGTCCCATCCCAAAATTTCCTTCAGTGCCTATAAGCACAGAACTTTCCTCTCTACATACTACACTACTAATTATTTCTTGTCTGTGGCAATTTTGCAGGTAATGAAAATTATTTGTTATATTAAAGAAGGTGCCCTACTTCAGAATTTTCATTACCAACTCCTGCTGTTAATGTAATGTAAGCAAATTATAAGAGAGCTTGAGAAATAAAGTAGGTCACAAGAGTAAGAAAGATGGCCTCTGTGTTTGGCCCTTGTTATTGGAGCAAAATAGTAAACACGGACCTGCTGAAAGAAGTATTTGTTCTTGGGGTCTGTGCATCAAGGGATCTTCCCACCCTGTGTAGTCATTTTCAGATATACTGTGAGAAATCAAAATTCTTGCCAAAGAAAATGACTCTCCAGTGTGCCTTACAGGCAGAGTTATTTCGATGATTCATCCACCTCTTCAGAGCTGTCAAAGATGCATTCCACCTTTCCTTTTGTAACTAGCTTCTTTGTTGATAGATTAATTCCTTAGGTCTTGTTACAACAACATTTCAACTGTTCAAAAGTGTCATGTATATATCCTCTCATCATTCTTAAAGCCAGAAATGCAACATATTGACAGGGTGTTTTTTTTCTGAAGACATATCTGTGCTCCTCTGTATTAGATTTTAGTGATTTCTAGAATATTCTGGTGCCCCTTCTTTACAGAATCAACATCCATACCTGCCTCTACTATTTTCCTCTCCTGTTTTACACCAATTAGATTTTAAGCTTATCTCAAGATAAGTATGATTTTATTCTAATATCTATAACTGAATTCCATTTAAAAGACCACATTTCTAAATAATATCATCTTTACAGCCAAACAGAAGTAGAACCAGGACATTTAATTTTAGGGGAGACTATTCTTCCAACTACAGTTGCATTGTACACAAACCATGAAGAAAATATCCGTTCTGAATTCTGGTCCTTCTATACATTTAACAAGTTCTTTACCTTAACTATTAAACAAAAGTACACACACACACACACACACACACACACACACACACATGCACACACACGCACACACATGCACATGCACACACTACACTTCATATCTTCCCCCTGTTAAAACCACCGAAAAGGCATTCAGAGCACTCCAAGTGGAATGAACTCTGTCATAACTGCAAGTCTACACACTCAAACATCATTACAACCCCCCCTTCCCTGGTCATAGTCTTTGCCTCTTCTTTCTATCTGTTTTGCAATCAGCAAATAGCTATGGTCTTTTCACTTCACTATCTGCTCATGCTAACTCATGATTTTCATAAACTGGCACTTACAGAGCATTATTTCAGATGTCCCATACAGTATGAATCGATACTCGATCATAATTCCTAGACTAGAACCTGCTCCTCATAAGCATCAGTCCTGATCTGTATTACATCTTTAAGGAGTATAACATGATCTAAACTTAAATTATTTAATATTTGTTTATTTCTTGATCTTCCTCAAGAAGGACGTAAGTGTCATGAACTCAGGGGTTGATTTCCTTACAATTATTTTTTCTCTATAGCACATTAGATCCTCAATAAAAACTGTAATTTATTAATGAAGAAATAATACAACCAATCATGGAGCAGAAAACCGAAAAAAAAAACTCCAAATGATAAATGTTCAATTTCCACCCATGTTCTTCATACATTATAATATTAACATTTGCTCTGAATCAGATGAACTTAATAATTTCTCTTATATCAGATGCAGGTAGCTTAAGTGATGGTCTTAGAAATATACCAGGGGAAATGCAGGGCTTTATCTTAATCTAGTTCTACTTGACTTATGGGAACAAGTTCTTTCACTCTACGGAGGAAACCATAAAGGACAAAATGCTGGCAGGTGACATCAGAACTCTCATATAAGGCTGGCTGGGGATTAAAACTCTCTCCAGTCTTTATAAATCTTCTGTGGTGTTTCCAAAAGGAAAATTTGTTCCCTGTGCTCCTGTGGTAAGTTCTGTGGGTTCCTATAGTTTTGAGATGGGAAAATACAAAGATACAGAAGGATCCAACCAGTGTTTCAACAAGCTGGCTCAAAATAACTAGGGTGGGTGTTCACTTTTCACATGGGTAAATTTAATTAGCATTGTGGGTGGCTAAGAAGTGATGTAGACCTCCTCTGGCTGATGTGCAAAATCATCCAGGGCTACATTTAACATTTTCTGAGCAGAATTCTGATCTTCTTGAAACTTGCAGGGAATTTTTCAGGTGCCTCAGTCATAAAAATTTTGAACAAACAGTGAAGAATAACACATGTGTGAGAAATGGAATAAGGCATTTCATTACCCCTGGAACCTGTAGTTAGAAAGCTATCATCTTCTAGAACACTGGATTGCAAATCATTTGCAAAGCCGTTTAAAAACCATGTTTTCTAAACACACACACACACACACACACACACACATTTAGAGAGAGAAAGAGAGAGAGAATAGAGATGGACAGAGACAGAGAAATAGAAACAGATATACAAAAGACATAGAGACATAACCAGATGAACAAAGAGATATGGATATATTACAGGATGTATAGAAAGGTGTATATTGAAAGGTTAAGTAACACTCCTTAATATATAAATGGTTAATTATTTTAAGAAAAATAGATTATTTCCAAAGTTATATTATTTCAATTAAAATATCCTTAATTGACGCTTCTGACATTTTAATTGACTCTCCTGAATTCTTTTACTGTTACGGTATAATTGACAACTTAGGAGATATGTGTTGCCTGAGTCATCAATAAAAGGCCAGAAGAAGAAGTGAAATGCTCAATTCCCAAGGTTATCTTGAAATTGGGAAGCTCTTTTAACCATTCTATCTAAGCACACATACATACACACACACAAACACATGCACACACATACAGAACACATGTGCATGTGTGCATACACCTATAATATACAAATACATATACAAATTACACATATACATATACAAACATGCATACATACACTCACATGTATACAATGCACACACACATCTTCAACAAATATTTACAAATAACTGTCCTTGAATTATCTGTTGGTTGAACTCATATTTTCATGACCTGAATATATTATAAGTATGCATATTTATAACAAAAAAAGCTGACTTTTGTATGATAGTTTATAGTACTAAGAAAGAGGAAAGTAGCAAATATTGGCACAAATGTAGAGAAACTGGAAACTTCTCTGTCACTGGTGGAAAAACAGAATGGTGAAGCTGTTGTTATATATGTGTTATTTACACCCTTCAAACATTAAATATGCAAACAGTATATGATCCATTAATAAAAATTCTGAGATTATAACCTTCAGATGCACTCCCATGTTCCCTAAGATGTTACTTACAGTGGTCAAAATATAGAAATGACACAGATAAATAATAAAAGGAAATGTGTTCTTCACATAAAATGTGATATTATCCAGCCTCAAATAAAAGAAACCAATAGCAATTAGTAACAATATATATGACTCTGAAAACCACTGTGTTGATAAAAAATATCACCTATAAATGATCAGTAATGTATGATTACATTTGTATAGAAAAAATGACTGCAGGAGTCAAAGAGGAAAAAGGCTCAAATATATTTCATTTATGTGTGAAACTGAAATAAAAGAGGATTGGTGAACAGTGCATAAACAAGTCTTGGTTATACTGGATGAATAAGTTCTAGAGATTTCTACATAGCAGTCTTGGGGTAATAGCATGGAATATCTACTTTAAAGTATATCCAAAGTTTTCATGTTAAGTATTCTTACTGTAAAAGAATGCTGAATAAGAGCTAGTGAAGGGCTTCATGGATTAAACACTCGATGCATGATCATCAAGACATCAGTTGGACTCCCAGAAGCCATGTAAATATGGAAGAAAATCAATTTCCAAAAGCTGTCCTCTGACCTCTCCAGGAGTGTTATGGCATGCACACTTACACATCATGACATATACACACAAAACAGTATTATGTGTGTTAAACACAACAGGAGGCAAGGATACTTTCAGAGGTGATAGATGTGTATATACTTTGTGGAAGTAAAACCACAGATATAAGAACACATGAAGTTAATCAATGTATGTATACTAAGCATGCAAAAAATTGCATATAAATTATACATCAAACTTTTTGGAGGGAAAACTACAGTAAACATATTATAAAAATATGGCAAAATATATTTCGGGGGAAATGTGAAATCCGGAGTGCAAGTCTACAGTACCCAGAAGAAGTAAGTTACATACAGTGATGGGAAGCATACATTTTTGACATAGTGACATACTTGCCCTGCAAGGAAAAGAAGTGCCTGGAGGCTAGATAGGACCAAGTGAGGAGAACAGAAGCAGGGTACTGCAGCAGCAGCAAGCTTAGCACCTGAAAGGCATTGGAAGACACGCTGAAATCTAAGGGTAGTGTTTCAATGATGGAGTATTATAATATGACTATCATTTAAAACTTCTGTGTTTAAAGGAACTGAACCCGATTGAGGGACACCCATTAGGGCCAGCAAAGCCATCTCCAGTGTCTAGTTATGGGAGTGGAAGCAGCATGTGGCAGAGAGGATGGACCATCAGATTGGGAAGACTTGACGAAGGACTAGATAAAGAGTATGGGAAAGAAAGTCTAGATTTGTAGGTTCAGAGATTGAGCCACATGGAGGTATTTTCTATTTTACTAAAAACAAGAAGAAACCTTCAAATTATAGCCAATAAGAGCTACTGTTTAACATCATTCTTCCTTTGACAAACTAGTGGCAAAATACAGGGGTAATTTTTGTCTATTGTTTTTAAATTAATTAACCTACTTTCTTAGCAACCTATTGGACAGACAAATTATAACAGGATCATATAAACTAAAATGGCATTTGACCCTAGAATTCCACCATTGAAAATATATCCCCAAATGACCCATAACATGTTGTGTAAGGACAGCCCAATGATGCTGAGGACATGCTATTTGTTCCAATATAAGGTGGAAATGACACTGTCAGATTTGTCATTGCATCCCGATAATAATCACTGTTGTAAAATCAGAATGGACAATATTTCAAGCACTTGATTCATAAAGATGTTTGCCATAGTGTGAAAATAAACTATTCTAAAATATTATCAGAAAAGCATGTTTGTCTATTAATAAATATGTTGATAGGGGAACGCTATATATCTTCACATTAAATTATTATTGGTGATTTTCCCTTATTAGGAAGTGAAAGAATAAGTTTTGTGAAGATGTGTTTGTAGATTTATCAGCAAGTCTCATTTTTAACTCATAAGAAAATGCTATTTTCAAAGTGGGGAGCTGAAAGAATGGGAAATAATGGTACCAAGGCAAACAGTATGTGCAAAAAGATGAAAAACACAATGTTCATCATACAATACAGATGGTGACAAAGTTAACTCTAGAAGACGTTACAGTGAAGACTGAGAGACAGACCTTATTAATCCCCCAATTCACCATGGTTCCAAAAGCAAATTAGCATGATTAGCATGAAGAGTGTGAGTCTTTCCATAACTACATGCTTTGACCTATACAGCTGGTAAGGTAAACACCCAGCACCTCATGATCTCCAGATATTCCCCAGAGTCCCTACCCTCCTGCTAACACCCATGCAGATACTCTGCTAGGTGTCAGGTCTACTGTGTGTAATCTTGTTTCCTCTATAGACAGCTGACATGGGTCCCGAGATGATTTCCTTAATAAATTCCTTGCACTATAATTTTAACTTCAGCTTCTGCTTCCACAGAACTGGACCTGTGTCATTTTCCTTCCAGCCATAGGGCAACTTGGCTCAGTGCTTTGATGTCCAGATGGCTGCTTGGACATCAAAACTGGAATAAATATGTTTAATTACCAACATAAAATGAATGCAATATCCCTGTAGGAAAACAGTTCCTTGATGTGCAAAATATCATCCACAATAATTTCACTTTTTACCCCTTTTTCCACTCTTATTCAAACAGACTTTCATATTTAAAAAAAATTTAAACTTAAACACACGTTTCTCACAAAATTGGTACTATTACCCCTGGACCTCTAAAATTAAGGCTTATTTCTGTGTTTCTGTTGTTATAATTTTTAACATGTAAGTAACACAGCATTTAGCATGGCTTTTAGGTAATGTACTGGTTGGTTTTTTGTGTCAACTTGACACAGGCTGGAGTTATCACAGAGAAAGGAGTCTCAGTTGGGGAAGTGCCTCCATGAGATCCAGCTGTGGGGCATTTTTTCAGTTGGTGATCAAGGAGGGAGGGCCCCTTGTGGGTGGTGCCATCCCTGGACTGGTAGTCTTGCATTCTATGAGAGAGCAAGCTGAGCAAGCCAGGGAGAAGCAAGCCAGTAAGTAACATCCCTCTGCGGCTTCTGCATCAGCTTCTGCTTCCTGTCCTGCTTGAGTTCCAGTCCTGACTTCCTTTAGGGATGAACAGCAATGTGGAAAGTGTAAACTGAATAAACTCTTTCCTTCCCAACTTGCTTCTTGGTCATGATGTTTGTGTAGGAATAGAAACCCTGACTAAGACAGATAATATTTTACATTGTGCTTCTTTTTACTTATTACTAAATAGACAATAAGCTCCAGAAAAATTAAGTTTCATGTTGAGTATGAACTCACTCTTTCCTGAAGGGATACAAGCCAAATGAAACGACAGTTGTTGAAGGAATGTGAGGGTTCTAAATTCTCATATGGAATTTTAATTTCAGTGCACGTGTGAGGTAATGAGGTTTGATACAGGCATGTAACAGAGGAACCTGTAGCTGCTACAGTAGAGAGGGAGCACAGACATAGAACTGATTAAACAGTCAACAACCATGAAAGAAATACAATATTTTCTATCATTGCTGTGTAAATAATGACTTATCCAGCCACAAGGCTAATTTGTGACTCCGTGTTCATCACTTGTGCTGTGTCTCTAAGAAAAACTCCTAAATTAATAGTATCACCTATGATTTTCTATCTTAGGCAATGCTCAACCACTCTGTACATCTCACTCTCGCTTATGTGCTTTAGATATAGGCACTGAAGACAATTCTGGGATTTTTGTTTCTTACTCTGTGTTATATAAGAAAGTTTTGAAATTGTCCCACATTTTCCAGATAATCAAAGACTAAGATAAAATTATGCATAGAATTGTCCTCACCATGCCCTTGCAGTACAGAGGTGTCAAGTTGTAATATTACAATAATAAATCTTGACACTTGTCTTCTATAAAATAGATTTTGATCTTGAGTATGGGAAAGATGGAAAAGCAGGGAAATCTAATGCATAATTGTTGGAAAGCTAACTAAGTGGAGAAAATGCAAACTGAAGACATTAAAAATCAATTTAGAAACAAATAGCATTTTTGTCAGACTTAAGAATTATTTATTGGAGGTCGTAGGTACAATCCTATCACCAAGACAACATACAAAATGAGTCTTACAGAAAATAATGAACAATTAGCCTGGTAAATTTATTTCTTTCCATTTTACTCCAAAGTAACCTCAATTAAAAACATATTTTCTCATACACATTCACATGCATACAGACACATATGCAGAAAAATATTCATCCTGAGAATAAATCAAGTCACCCTCAGTAGTGCTAAAATCCAAAATGCCTTGCTGGAAAGCATTAAGGGATTTACTGAAATGGATGTGGACTGCCTCCTTCTCTGAGTCATCAGGTTTTAAATAGAAATGAGATAGTAAATTTCTACCAGCATCACACTGTGTGTCTTCTCTGATTCACTACGCTCATTCATCTTACTGCTCTCTAATTTGTAAAGATGCAGGCAACGTATAAATATTCATGGCAGCTCTGGAAATAGACTGCATGGTGCTCAGTCTTCCGTTAGAAATGGGCAGAACATCAAATAGGCCTGGAGATGAGTTTCAAAACGACACACTTGGCTTGTTACTTAATGGAAAAAAAAAAAGAATGGTATGATTATGTCAGAGAACAATTTCACAGCAGAATCCGTGAGCAGGTTTTCTGACTAAGACTTAACCTGGTGGACCTCAAATCCCTGCACAGCAGAACCAACTGAGCAGACAACCTGAAGTTTCCTATATATGTGTCTAGTGTTTAAAGTTTCTGAGTTTAAACTGAGTTTAAAGTCTCTAAATACAACTTGGATAATATCACCCATTGACTCACATTTCACCTCTTGATGCCCAGCTGATGGTAGTGTTTAGGAAGGCTTTGGGAAGGTTTAGGAAGGTAGTGTTTAGGAAGCAGAGACTCATTGGAGGAAGTGTGTCACTCAGGTTATAGAGGATGATTTCCTAGAGACCCTCGCTTCCTTTTCTCTCTCAGCTTCAGGAGTGAGGATTCAGGCTGGACAGCCTGCCTCCTGCTCCTGCCACCAGGCCTTTCTGAGTGCTGCCATGGCTTCTCCAGCTTCATGGATTCTAAGCTTCTCTATCAGTAAGCCAAAGTAAACTGTCTCTTCCTCAAGCTGCTTCTGCTGGGGTGCTTTATTGAGGCAATGGAAAAGCAGCTGAAACTGGGAAGAGATGGAGCTTTTCAATTACTGAAAAGTCAAATTAAGTCAACCCAAAAATCTTTAGGTTGATGTTGTCATACTCAGGGCTGAATATACAAAGATAATAGTCAATCCATGTGATTCAGATTCTGTAATGGGCATATACTCCTTATACCTTATAGGACAAAAAAGGGATTGGTGAGCTAATTGCTTCTCAGGAAGCTTTCTAAAGCCTCATGCATAGAAAGATGGGGGACTTCACACAAGAATGTTCAGGGTTCAAGTTATGTATGCTGCCAAGAGAAGGAATTGGCTGCCAAACCAGTTCTGTAAAATGGGTAGTCGACCCACTGGAAAGAGATTTTAAATATTCTTTGAAACACAGGAATCCAGTTATTTTGAACTGAGTTTTCCATCTGCAGACCTATGGTTAGATAAAGGCCATTCAGCAAGATTTCATTAATTCAATAATTTATGGCTGAGAAATGAGAAGGAGTAGGGGGGAAATCCCTTTTGAGTTCACCACATCTCCTCCAGTTAAGTTATGGTTGCAATTTTCTTGTATCATTGTTAATGTTTCTGCAGTCCTAGGCTTGAAATCAAACAGGCAGAGTCTGGATCAACCCAGGCAATAGGTCCCTTACTCAGAAGGCTGAGGAGAGGCAAAGACAGTATTTACTAGGTCATAGTATATCTTTGAGTTGAAGGCCATAGTGGTACTGCCCAGTTTGCACAGGTCATGTGACATTACCATCTCTTTACATTTTAGTAGCTGTACTCAGGAGCCTAAGAGAATCCATTTAGAGTACATAGGTATTAAGAATCTGAGAAACAATGGGACTACAGACATCGAACTCTGAACCTCAGCCCCCCAGGGGAGCCAAGCAAACAGGCAGCTTGGCCCACTACACTCCAAGAGGGAGGAGGTCGACTGCATCTTCATTTTACCTGGGTTTCCAGTGAAACATCCAGGTCCAGAAAGGAAATGACTCAGACTCAGGCTGTAACACCAGCAACAGGTGACTCACAGCAGCCTCTAACTCTACCTCCAGGGCATCTGGCACTTTCTGGTCTTCTCCCTGACATACTTACACAAGCCACTCAAACATACATATGCATAATTAAACATAAAAGAATCTTTTTTTTTAAATTTTATTTTCTATATTCTTTGTTTACATTCCAAAGGCTTTCCCCTTTCCCAGTTCTCCCCCACCATACATCCCATGTCCCATAAGTCCTCTTCTCCCCAACTATTCCCCAATCACCCCCCACACACACACCATTTCTCTGTTCTGGATCTACAAAACTGGATCCAATCTTTTCAGGCCCAGGGTCCTCTCCTTTCTTCTTCTTGGGAATCATTTGACTTGCTAATTGTGCCTTGAGTATTTAGGGCTTCTGGGCTCATTAATATCCACTTATCAGTGATTGCATTTCATGTGTATTAACAGCACTAACACCCCAAGGAAGTAAATATCTATCCACAAAACTGGCTTCTTCGATATCTCACACTAGAACCAACAAAGAAAATCATTAGATATTACCAAGATTTGAAAACAGTATGAAATTTATTGTATTCCTTTCACTCTTCATTGTTTTTTAACATAGGCAGACAGGACACTTGTGAAGGCAAGTAGATACTGTACAAATTTTCCTTAAATTTTCATAAAAACTTTATTAAAAACAACACAGACTAGACAGAGTGGCTTAGGTCAACTTAAACATGACCCTCTTATATTTTAAAGAATTACCATTGTTTACTTTTCCATTATTTCCATTTGGCTATTTGATCAATAGAAACTTGAAAGTATGCAGCATATTTTCTAGTTTTTACCATACAGTTGTTTTCAAGGAAAATTTAAGCATAAGAAAAGTATTCATTCCCTCTGCTTAGACCAAACTCAAGATATAACAAGAAATATGTTTGAAAAAAATAATAGGAATTCAGTTTACATATCCTGATTATCGCATCATTTATCTTCATGTACATGAGGTAGTAATTCACCACTGGGAAATGTTCTGGGTTATAAATAATGCATTCATGAGTTTAATAGTGGAACTCCATAGTTTAGTTTAACCTACTTCACAGCAATGTCCTTTACATTTCTAAATAGTTTAGATAGCATGAAAGCAATACTAGTTCATGACATATAAATTTATACTGAATACAAATTTTAATTTTCAGGAATGAAGTTTGATTGGAATATACATGCTCACTCATATACGTACATATTTTATCTACAATTACTGTTAAGCAATGAGCTACTTGTAGACTTGGGAATACTGATGATACAGCAAATAAGACACACATACATCCTAAGACACCTAATCCCCACATACCTAATATCAAGTCTTTTCTATAAAATATTTTATTACTTTAATGCCAAGTTAAGCCAGCACACAGTCTAGAAATAGTAGGTTGGCTATAAATACTGTGTCTAGCATTTACTATCATGTATTGGCAGAAAAATGTTTTATCATCTCTGTATTTCTTTGTATTTTATTTTTTTCTCTTGTAAAATAAAGTTAGGTATATCATCTACCCTTCTCTTTGCTGCAATATTGTATCATCCTTTATAATGGGATCAGATCATTAGAGGGAAGAGAGTAACCCCACAGAAAGTTAGCAGTAATTTTTGCAGTTCTGCTATCGTCCAAATTGCTCAACTGTAAGTGAGAAATCTGATAAAATTGTACATATTGGATGATTACAACTGTTAATAATAAAATCACACATAAAATCTGGCAGTAAGTTTGCCAAAACATTAAAAATGACTGTCCTTAATGGGAAGGATTTTTTTCTCTGTTTTCTCATGTTTACTATATGTCTTAGTCAGGGTTTTGATTCCTATACAAACATCATGAACAAATAGCAAGTTGGGGAGGAAAGGTATATTTCCACACAGCTGTTCACCACCAAAGGAAGTCAGGACTGGAACTCAAGCAGGTCAGGAAGCAGGAGCTGATGCAGAGGCCATGGAGGGATGTCACTGGCTTGCTTCCCCTGGCTTGCTCAGCTTGCTTTCTTATAGAACCCAAGACCACCAGCTCAGGGATGGCTCCACCCACAAAGGACCCTTCCCCCTTGATAACTAATTGGTAAAATGCCCCATAGCTGAATTTCATGGAGGCATTTTCTCAACTGAAGCTCCTTTCTCTGTGATAACTCCAGCCAATGTCACGTTGACACACAAAACTAGCCAGTACACTATCTGTGTACAAATTATCAGTACAATGATAAAAATCATCATAAATAGTTAAAGAAGAAGAAGAAGAAGAAGAAGAAGAAGAAGAAGAAGAAGAAGAAGAAGAAGAAGAAGAAGAAGAAGAAGAAGAAGAAGAAGAAGAAGTTGCTGTGGCTGTGAAAACAGTTCAGCGAAGGTTCTTTTTAGGTACTTTGTAGGTGTTCATGACTTTGTAGGGAAGTTATGAACATTCTTAGGCTCCAAAGGTTTCCAACTTGCCCTCTTCCCAAATAGTTTTCAGCTCTTGGAATAATCGTTGTGTCCCAATATAGCATGTTAGGGACATGTCTCTTCAGTTTTATGCTGTGCTGTGGTCACTGGTACTTGTGAGAAGACAAGCTCACTGAAGGTCTTCCTGTTACACACATTGCTAATCATCAGCCACTTTCATGATGACACACTTCATTAACAACATTAAGAGATTCATTTCCCAGTCTCTGTTACAGGATAGCCTCTGCTGCCTTCTTCTGCCATCTCTACAAATAGGAACATTTTCAGTCTGTGTTAGAGTTTCCACATTGTTATAATTATTCACTCAACAAAATAGGGGAATTTCAGTTCAATTCTTGATAGGTGACTACATTCCCAAAGACAGGAATGTGAGCATGTACACATGGAGGAAGTCAGTACTGTCTTTTTTTTTAAAGGAACTTGCACAGTTCATTCTCTACATTCTACTCTACTAGAGAATAGCATTGAAAGGCGAAGTAATGGATAGTTGGCCCTGGATGGCTCTTATAGCGAGTCCCTGGGAGGCAGACAATTTGGATCTCAATAAGCTGGCTTTATTACAAATTTATTATAAATTTGGTTTTATATGTTTGGTATGGTGACATCCTTTAACACAAATGACAGAGTAGACTAATGAAGCTTACACTGAAGAAATCCAAGGGAACCCATGGGAAACAATGAGTTGTTTAGTGCAACTAATTATCCAACCCCATTTAACTGTCCTAGAATTCATTTTTCTACCTATTCAGTCATCTCCTTCTGATTAATTTTCTGAATGATTACATATGTTGGTCTTTGTGTATGAATCAGAATTAAATGAAGGTGTAAATTTATAGCATCTAAAGAGGAGACCTATAGTGGCTTATTTCTGTCTGTCACTAAGACGATGCTGACAAAGAGCCAAAAGAAAGCACTAAGACTACCCCTGGCATCATGATAACAATTCAGTAAAGAGCATATTTAAGAGATCCTATTTGGAACATATTCCTGATGACATCAATAGTGGCATAATCCGGATTTACAGAGTGATGTGTTCATCACAAGAAACTGTAGACGTACACAGGTTTTTATATATTATGTTTGTCCAATATTTCTGAAACTTTCTCATACATATTTATAAGTTGTTACAATTAAATGAATCTAGCATGCAAATGATCCTCTGATGCACCTTAATCTCATGCTCAGCTTCATTTTAAGAGCAAACGTTACAGCCCCAAGATAAAATGAATTGTCCAAATGTGACTACAGTCATACATTGCTTCTCTTACCTGATGATTTTTGTTCTGAAAATGAGCTTCCTACTCCTAGAAACATTATATTCTTGAACCAAAGAAGAATCAAGAGCCCATTCTGTAATGAGGTATAATCACCATTTTGTTTGTGTTTTGTATAGCTTTTGATTGAGGACTTCGGGGAACCCAGAATGGCCTCAAAATTATTATATAGCCAAGAATTACCGTAAAGTTCTGCTCCACTGCCTTCTGCTTCTCCCATGCTGAATTTTCTCAACCACCATTCCACACCCAGCCCTATCATAATTGTTATCAGAGTTAAAATGCCTCATTTTAGTACTTAAAAAGAAATGTGAACTCATGCAAAAACACATAAGGTCTACAAGAACCAGAAAGACACCTTGATGGAATAACTGGCTGATATTATGTAACATACAGTATGAGTTTAAAAATAATTCATGTAACTAAAGGGATGAAATATTATCATTTTAAATCCCATTGACTGTCATTTCAATGAGCCTTAAGTTAATTTCTTTTTTAAAAAATTTTTGTTTATTCTACACCACTATTAGGAAAGAGGAAAGACCTATGATAATCATATGTCTTAGAAATTAGGAAGAGGTCCAGATCCCTACACAGAAAAAGTAGAAATTACCAGACTGGGTACACAGCCTATGCCATGTCCACAAGGGAAAATGAAATGAGGCCAAAGAAAAATGAAAGTTTGAAAATGAATCTATTAAATACAGAGACCATTACCAGGAGAGCCTGAGGATATCCTTCATTGATGCTGTGAGGAATTTTCTGTGGTTCCATAAACAATAGCAACAACAAAATGAGAATTAAATTAATGGCAGAGAATAAAATCTTCTAAGAATTTTCAGTAATATCAGCATCATCAGTTCTGGTAACCATAGTGAAGGCTATGGATCTCGTGAAATCTCAATATATATTGGCTGATCATCATTTGCTTATCACTCTTTGAGAAGGAGGAAAATCACAGTGTGTTGTGTTCTCGAAAGGACAGAGCCCTTAAATCCAACTAGAACACAGGAGAGGAAAAAAGCAGGAGAGGAAAAGATCCAGGAGAGGAAAAGATCCACTCTGTACTATAAGGGCTAGAAAGTCCATACAGATCTCTTTGGGAGTTTTCTTTTCACAACACACTATCATCTAGCTTCATGAATATCTAAGTAGAATTTTAGATTTCATCAACTACTTGGGAATTATTTTCTACCACAAATACTAATGGTTAAAATATGTAAATAGATTTTTAGATCTATACTAATCATTTGTAAGGTAGCTGATGAAATAATGATTGTGTTCCTTCATTTCTTTGTAACACTTAACTGATATTTAAAGTTGAATACCACCTTCCACCTTGACTTTCACAAACTTTATATATATATGGTTGTATATGATGTATGGGGAAGATAGACAGACATTCCAGAGCATGTACATAGAAGTCAAAAAGCAAATTTTCCTTGTCTGATTTATTCTGATTCCTCATCGAAGCAAGGACTCTTGTTTCTGTGATGTACATATGACTGACTGGACAGCAAGCTTCTGGCTTATTCTCCTGTCTCCTTGTGTTGTGAAAAGAAAGTATTATAGATGTGCATCCACCATACTTTGCTCTTTAATTAGGGTTCCAGGCAGCAAACTAAAGTTGCTAGGCTTACATAGCAAGTTTTGATCTTGTAAACTGATATAAAGTCACTACTTTGACTATTCTGACCCATCACTAAGCATTATAATTGCTGCAAGTAAAACTACAAAACTTCTTAAATTATCTAAATTATCAGCAACTATTTTCTAAACAAGTTGTATATAGTCAATTGCCCAGGCTGACAAACATGATCAGATTTGACTATAATTGGAAATAGAGACTTTAGGGAAATAAGTGAGGGAGGTAATTGAGTGGTGTCTTAATCTAATACAGGTGATGTCTCTGTAACTACAGAGTTAAAATAAAAATCCAGAAACAGCCATTTGTGGATACACCTCACAGCCAAAAATTGCTATCAAGATGTTGAGAGCACAACCATTTTCAGAAACCAATGCTGACAGAATTTTGATATTGAAAGCTCATCTTCTAGAACTTGGAGAAAAATGTCTGCTGTTTGAGGTACCTAGTGAGTTTGTCTTGTGTTTAGCAGGCAGGCTGCCTGACAGCAAGACAAAACTTAGTGGGCTCAGAATGAAATTATGGATAATAGGTTGAAATGTAGGCAGTCAAAACACAAGAATGGGTACAAATGGTCATTAAATATTAGATATGTTGAAAAATAAAACAATAAACTATGAGCAAACAATTTTATATTCATATATTCATAGATTTAAATCTCATAAGCAAATCTCATAAGCAAAGCTATTTTTAGTATTTCATCAAGTTTCATGAGGATGAGTTTTAAAAAATGTACAATAGTTACTTTTCCACAGTGCAGACTAATTCACAGAAGTGAAGCCATGTTGTATGCACTCACTATACAAAATTTATTGATTGATTCAGAATTTAGTGCCTATGTAAAGAAGAGACAATAGAACATGCTACAGAAATCTCAACAATGTAGAGAAGAAATGTTTCTATCAAAGAATAAAATGAGAAGAGATGCACAGCTTGGTCTTCATGAGGGTCCAGAACAAATGGAAAGGGGTGGGGGGGAAGGGGAGGAGGACTATCCCAAAAGCTATTGCCTAGCATTGCAGCCACGCAGAGACTTGAAGTTCCAGGGTAGGAGGATACGCAGAGGGAGTCCCCACCCACTGAGAGGAAAAGGGGAGGAGGAATGAGGGAAGGATTGTGGGAGGGGAATGATTGGGTGCAGGGCAGTGAACTGGATATAACGGGAATAAGTAATGTATGTATGTGTGTGTGTGTATATATATATATATATATATATATATATATATATATATATGTTAAAGAAATGAGCAGGGAGGGAGCTCTGCTAGTATTTGTCACACAATCAGCGATAGAGCTGCATTCCCAGACCCTGCTTGAGAAGGCTGTGAGCAGTTTCATGCACATGTAATCCCTGGAGCCTTGAGCACAAGGAGAGGTCTTGATCCTTGGTGCAGGACAGATTAATTGGTGATGTATAGACCACTGAAAACTGCCTTCTCAAAAGATAAGATAAACTTCACTTGAGGAACAACATCCAAGGTTGACCATTGCCCTCCAGAGGTACATGCATGAATATTCACATGCAGATGCACACAGGCATGTACCCACAAGAACAACAAGCACTGCAAGGCAGAATTAAATAAATGGATGAATTATCAATGAAATATAAGTTTCATAGCTCTTATTAATTAGTGTGTGTGTGTGTGTGTGTGTGTGTGTGTGTGTGTGTAACAGTGTCAGAATCAGACAGAGGATGTCAGAGGTGAGCTTTGTACAATTGGCTAAGTTTTGCTTTAAATTTTTCTTGATCTTTGGGAACAGAAGTCATATTCCCTGGTTTACCACAGCAAGTACCCTTACCTTACCTGCAGAATCATCTCTAGCCTCGGCGTGTGTGTGTGTGTGTGTGTGTGTGTGTGTGTGTGTGTGTGTGTGTTTGTGTGTGTATTTGAGAAGCAGATGTAGAGAAAAAAATTGGCCAGAATTTTTTATACAACAGTAAGAAATTTCAAAGGTCAAAGAGGAACAAGATATAGATTGAGAAATATTCTGAAAGATATGAGTGACTAGACAAGATTCAAAAATTAGTTTCTACTAATGTGATAACCCTGGATATATGAAACATTCACCAGTTCTTACTGCAGAGCACTGAAGAATATTGCATTTATTTTTACATGTAGGCAAATATATGTGTGTCACAACTTCAGTGGTATTTCAGGGCTAGAGAGCTTTAAAACATCCCAGACACATTCCAAAAACTGTAACATCAGAAATTTGATGTAATTTGATTGTCTATAGTGGTCTGTACCATGGGACTAATGAGACATTTCGAAATGTCTACCTTCATTCAAATTTATTATATAAAATCTCTGAATGAATCTACTTTACTTGAACTATGCCCACCCTTCCTTGTTTCTATTCCTCAGGTGCAGGTCACTTATTGTGAAAAGCCATGCACATAACACACTAAAAAGGAAAGAATCTTTGGCCTATGAGCTCAATGCCAGGAGATCCTACACTGCAGCTTATGAACTCAATATTCCTTGATGTCTGGGCAAAATTTGGGCCAGTTCTATCCTGTAACAAATTATCCTGCCATTATATATAACACACTAGTGTAGAAATTTCTAGAAAATTAACATTTCAATGCTTTAAAATAGGAAAGAAAGTAAATTCCCACAGCATCATTGATAGAATTAGAACTAAACTACAAACAATTTTACTTTGGTCAAGCCCTGAACATGTAAAAGAAAGGCAAGCATACTGATAAACATGGACATAGAAGAGCTTTGAGAATGGAATTTAAACTCCAGCATGTTCTACCCTTCTGGATATGCATGAGTCAAGAGATTTTATGTGCCACCCAAGAAAAAAATGGAATATGAAATATGACAGTACAGAGACTATAAGTGGAAAAATGTATGTATTTGTGATGCACAAAGATAATAAATTGTGCCTTAACTTAGCAATCACACATAGGGCTGTCATATGACATCAGATTTCTGTGACATGCAACTTGCAAGTTTCTTTCTAGTCAGATAGCAAATTCGGTGTGTTTCTGTCCTCTGGGACTTATATAGCATCTCTGTACTACAAGAGACATCTAAATTACCACATCTTTTATTCTTGCATTCTCAAAAGGAGAAAAGTTCTAGTTGTTTACTCTTGCTTGTTTTTGGAATATTGAGCATCAGACTCAACTCAGATGTCACTCAAGTGCATTCCAATTAGATACACTCTCAGATTGAGAAACATTTTGCATTGAGCTGCTATTGATAGGAAGAAGGTAAATAATAAGGTGACAGGATCACTCAGCCAGTAATGGAACTTAATGCCAAAAATCACAGCCTAGTTCATTCACTGGAACCAACATTGTAGGAGGAGAGAATCAAGTCCTGAAAGATATCTCCTGACATTGACATGGGTACTTCTGCGCCTGCATACTCTCTGAAGTACACATTCACATATACAGCCAAAACCTCACAAATATAACGAAAACGTTATATTAAATAAAAATATCTATAGGGATATGTTTTGTAGAAAAAGATTATATTTAGCCAGAGAACAAAAGCATTTCTTCCTATTCTTTCCTAAACTAAAATACATTTCTTTTTTTTTGATTTTTTTTTATTGTATATATTCTATATTTACAATTCATTTCCCTTTTTCTGGTTCCCCACCCCCAAAGGTCCCACATGTCCTTTTCCCTCCCCCTGCTCTCGCATCCACCCCTCCCACTTTACTGTTCTTGTACTCTCCCACAATGATGTTTTGGTCCATTCTAGCACCAGTGTCCACTCCTTTCTTCTTGTGAGACATCACTTGATATGTGATTTGTGTCTTTGGTGTTCTAAGCTTCTAGGCTAATATCCACTTATCAGTGACTGTATACCATGGGTATTCTTTTGAGACTGGGTCACCTCACTTAGTATGACATTCTCCAGCTCCATCCATTTCTCTAAGAATTTCATGAATTCATTGTTTCTAATGGCTGAATAGTACTCCATTGTGTATATATACCACATTTTTTTTATCCATTCCTCTGTTGAGGGGCATCTGGGTTCTTTCCAGCTTCTGGCTATTATATATAAGGCTGCTATGAACATAGTGGAGCATGTATCCTTATTGCATGCTGGTGAATCTTCTGGGTATATTCCCAGGAGTGGTATGGCTGGGTCCTCCGGAAGTATCACGCCCAGTTTTCTGAGGAACCGCCAGACTGATTTCCAGAGTGGATGTACCAGCTTGCATTCCCACCAGCAGTGGAGGAGTGTTCCTCTTTCTCCACATCCTCGCCAACACCTGATGTCTTCTGAGTTTTTAATCTTAGCCATTCTGACTGGTGTGAGGTGAAATCTCAGGGTTGTTTTAATTTGCATTTCCCTAATGACTAGTGATGTTGAACATTTTTTAAGGTGTTTCTCAGCCATCTGAATTTCTTCAGGTGAAAAGACTCTGTTTAGCTCTGTACCCCATTTTTGGATAGGGTTATTTGGTTTTCTGGGGTCTAACCTCTTGAGTTCTTTGTATACATTGGAGATTAGCCCTCTGTCGGATGTGGGGTTGGTGAAGATTTTTTCCCAATTTGTTGGTTGCCGATTTATCCTTTTGACAGTGTCTTCTGCCTTACAGAAACTTTGTAGTTTTATGAGGTCCCATTTGTCTATTCTTGCTCTTAGAGCATAAGCAATTGGTGTTCTGTTCAGGAATTTTTCCCCTGAGCCAATGTCCTCAAGGGTCTTCCCCAGTTTCTTTTCTATTAGTTTTAGTGTGTCTGGTTTTATGTGGAGGTCTTTGATCCACTTGGAGTTGAGCTTAGTGCAAGGAGATAAGAGTGGATCAATTCTCATTCTTCTGCATGTTGACCTCCAGTTGAGCCAGCACCATCTGTTGAAAAGGCTATCTTTTTTCCACTGGATGTTTTCAGCTCCTTTGTCGAAGATCAATTGGCCATAGAAGTGTGGGTTCAATTCTGGGTCTTCGATCCTATTCCATTGATCTGCTTCCCTGTCACTGAACCAATACCATGCAGTTTTTAATACCACTGCTCTGTAATATTGCTTGAGGTCCGGGATATTGATTCCCCCAGAAGTTCTTTTGCTGTTGATGATAGTTTTAGCTATCCTGGGTTTTTTGTTATTCCAGAAGAATTTGAGAATTGCTCTTTCTAGCTCTATGAAGAACTGAGTTGGGATTTTGATGGGAATTGCATTGAATCTGTATATTGCTTTGGGCAAGATTGCCATTTTGACTATATTAATCCTGCCAACCCACGAGCATGGAAGATTTTCCCATTTTCTGATGTCTTCTTCAATTTCCCTCTTCAGAGACCTGAAGTTTTTGTCGTATAAATCTTTCACATGTTTGGTTAGCATCACTCCAAGATACTTTATATCATTTGTGGCTATTGTGAAGGGTGTCATTTCCCTAATTTCTTTCTTGGCCTGCTTATCCTTCGCGTATAGGAAGGCTACTGATTTACTTGAGTTGATTTTATAGCCAGCCACTTTGCTGAAGTTGTTTATCAGTTGCAGGAGTTCTCTGGTGGAGGTTTTTGGGTCACTTAAGTAAACTATCATATCATCTGCAAATAGTGATAGTTTGACTTCTTCCTTTCCGATTTGTATCCCTTTGACTTCCCTCTGTTGTCGAATTGCTCTAGCTAGTACCTCAAGTACAATATTGAAGAGATATGGCGAGAGGGGACAGCCTTGTCTAGTCCCTGATTTTAGAGGGATTGCTTCGAGTTTTTCTCCGTTTACCTTGATGTTGGCTACTGGTCTGCTGTATATTGCTTTTACTATGTTTAGATATGGGCATTGAATTCCTGTTCTTTCTAGGACCTTTAACATGAAAGGATGCTGAATTTTGTCAAATGCTTTTTCAGCATCCAATGAGATGACCATGTGGTTTTTTTCTTTGAGTTTGTTTATGTAGTGGATTACGTTGATGGATTTCCATATATTGAACCATCCCTGCATCCCTGGGATGAAGCCAACTTGATCATGGTGAATGATCATTTTGATGTGTTCTTGGATTAGGTTGGCAAGTATTTTGTTTAGTATTTTTGCATCGATATTCATAAGAGAAATTGGCCTGTAGTTCTCTTTCTTAGTTGGATCTTTGTGTGGTTTTGGTATCAGGGTAATTGTGGCTTCATAGAATGAGTTGGGTAGTGTTCCTTCTGTTTCTATTTTGTGGAATAATTTGAAGAGTATCGGTATCAGGACTTCTTTGAAGGTCTGATAGAATTCTGCACTAAAACCGTCTGGTCCTGTGCTCTTTTTGGTTGGAAGACTGTCTATGACCCCTTCTATTTCTTTGGGGGTTATGGGTCTGTTTAGACGATCTATTTGATCCTGGTTTAATTTTGGTATTTGGTAACTGTCGAGGAAATTGTCCATTTCCTCCAGATTCTCCAGTTGTGTTGAGTATAGGTTTTTGTAGTAGGATCTGATGATTTTTTGAATTTCCTCAGTTTCTGTTGTTATATCTCCCTTTTCATTTCTAATTTTGTTAATTTGAATACTGTCTCTGTGCCCTTTAGTAAGTCTGGCTAGGGGTTTATCTATCTTGTTGATCTTCTCAAAGAACCAGCTCCTGGTTTTGTTGATTCTTTGTATGGTTCTTTTTGTTTCAACTTGATTGATTTCAGCCCTGAGTTTGATGATTTCCTGTCTTCTACTCCTCCTAGCTGAAATTGCTTCTTTTTGTTCCAGAGCTTTCAAGTGCGCCATTAAGTTGCTAGTATATGCTCTCTCCTGTTTCTTTTTGGAGACACTCAGGGCTATGAGTTTTCCTCTAAGCACTGCTTTCACTGTGTCCCATAGATTTGGGTATGTTGTGCCTTCATTTTCATTAAGTTCTAAGAATTCTTTGATTTCTTTCTTTATTTCTTCCTGGACTAAGGTATCATTGAGTAGAATATTGTTCAGCCTCCAAGCGTATGGGGATTTTCTGTTGTTTTTGTTGCTATTGAAGAACACTCTTACTCCATGGTGATCTGATAAGAGGCATGGGATTAGTTCGATCTTTTTATATTTGTTGAGATCTGTCTTGTGTCCAATTATATGGTCGATTTTGGAGAAGGTACCATGAGGGGCTGAGAAAAAGGTATAGTCTTTTGCTTTAGGGTGAAATGTTCTATATATATCTGTTAAATCCAATTGCTCCAAAGTTTCGATGAGTTTCTCCATGTCTCTGTTTAGTTTCTGTTTTCCTGGTTGGTCCACTGTAGATAGTGGAGTATTGAGGTCCCCCACAATCATTGTGTTAGGTGCAATGTGTGCTTTGAGCTTTAGTAAGGTTTCTTTTACAAATGAGGGTGCCCTTACATTTGGAGCGTAGATGTTTAGAATTGTGAGTTCCTCTTGGTGGATTCTTCCTTTGACTAGCAGGAAGTGACCTTCTGTGTCTCTTTTGATGACTTTGGGTTGAAAGTCAATTTTATCTGATATCAAAATGGCTACTCCAGCTTGCTTCCTGTGATCATTTGCTTGCAAAATTGTCTTCCATCCTTTTACTCTAAGGTAGTGTTTGTCTTTGACTCTGAGGTGTGTTTCCTGTAAGCAGCAAAATGTAGGGTCCTGTTTCCGTATCCAGTCTGTTAGTCTATGTCTTTTTATTGGGGAGTTGAGTCCATTGATGTTAAGAGATATTAAGGAATAGAGATTATTACTTCCTGACATTTTTTATGTTATTTTTGTTTTTGAGTAGTTATCTTCCTTTGAGTTTGATGGAAGAAGTTTACTGTCTTGCTTTTTCTTGGGTGCCATTTCCTTCCTTGTGTTGGAGTTTTCCTCCTATTATCCTTTGTAGAGCTGGGTTAGTGGAAAGATATTGTGTAAATTTGGTCCTGTCATGGAATATTTTGATTTCTCCATCTATGTTGATTGAGAGTTTTGCTGGGTATAGTAGTCTTGGCTGACATTTGTTTTCTCTTAGGGTCTGCATGAGGTCTGCCCAGGATCTTCTAGATTTCATGGTTTCTGGAGAGAAATCTGGTGTGATTCTGATAGGTCTTCCTTTATATGTTACTTGGCCCTTTTCTCTTACTGCCTTTAATATTCTTTCTTTGTTTAGTACATTTGGGGTTTTGATTATTATGTGACGGGAGGTGTTTTTGTTCTGGTCCAGTCTGTTTGGAGTTCTGTAGGCTTCTTGTACATTCATGGGCATCTCTCTCTTTAAGTTAGGAAAGTTTTCTTCTATAATTTTGTTAAAGATATTTGCTGGCCCTTTAAGTTGTAGATCTTCACTCTGGTCTATGCCTATAATCCTTAGGTTTGGTCTTCTCATTGTGTCCTGGATTTCCTGGATGTTTTGGGTTACAAGCCTTTTGGATTTTGCATTTTCTTTGACTGTGGAGTCAATGGTTACTATGTTATCTTCAGCATCGGAGATTCTTATTTCTATCTCTTGTATTCTGTTGTTTATGTTTGCATCTACGACCCCTGTTTTCTTCCCAAGGTTTTCTATCTCCAAGGTTGCCTCCTTTTGTGATTTCTTAGTTGTTTCTACCTCGGTGTTCAGATCTTGGATGGTTTTGCTCAGTTCCATCATTTGTTTGTTTGTGTTTTCATGTAATTCTTTAATATATTTTTGTGCTCCCTCTTTCATGACTTCTGCCTGTTGTTTCAAGTTCTCCTGCATTTCTTTAACTGATTTTCTCATTTCCTCTTTATTGGTTTCTGTCTGTTGTTCAATATTCTCCTGGAGTTCTTTAAGTGTTTTTTGTGTTTGGATTGTAAGATCTTCTACTCTATTGATGTTCCCCTGCATTTCTTTAAGAGATTTGTTTATGTCTTTTTTGTGTTCCTCTAGGAGCATCATGACCTGTGTTTTTATATCTAACTCTTGTTTTTCTGGTGTGCTGGGGTATCCTGGACTTGCTGTGGTTGGCGAATTGGGTTCAGATGGTGCCATATTGCCTTGATTTCTGTTAATAACGTTCCTACGTTTGCCTTTTGCCATCTCTTTATCTCTGGCGCTAGTTGGTCTTATTGTAGATGGCGCCCTGCTGAAAGCACAGCACGCCTGTCCCCAGGAGACAGATCCCTTCTGGCAGCTTGTCTGTGCTGGACTATGCTCGCTCTGAGTCCAGGTCCCTGACTCCAGCTGCTAGAGTTCTGAGCTGTGCCCCGAGGCGGCCTGGTGGCCCCTCGCTGCTAGTCCGCTCAGAGAGCTGGTCCCGGCCGGTAGTCTGCACCCGCAGCTGAGCTTTCTGTGCCCGGATCTCCTGCAGAGCTAAGCTAAGCTATAACTCTGGCCACGCACCTGATCCCAACCACTCACTGAGTCCAGTGTGCCCTCTGTTTGAGCGCGGGGGTCTGGGGCAAGATGGCTGCCCCTGCTGAAAGCACCGCGTGTCCTTGGCTGAGCTGCTCGTACCCGGCTCTGCTGCTCCCTTCTGGCTGCGTTGTCTGTGCTGGACTATGCTCACTCTGAGTCCAGGCCCCTGACTCCAGCTGCTAGAGTGCCGAGCTGTGCCCTGAGGCAGCCCGGTGGCCCCTTGCTGCTAGTCCGCTCGGAGAGCTGGTCCCGGCTGCTAGTCTGCACCCGCAGCTGAGCTTTCTGTGCCTGGATCTCCTGCAGAGCTAAGCTAAGCTATAACTCTGGCCACGCACCTGATTCCAGCCGCTCACTGCGTCCAGTGTGCCAGCTGTTTGAGCGCGGGGGTCTGGGGCAAGATGGCTGCCCCTGCTGAAAGCCCTAAAATACATTTCTAAACACAAATAGAAATTGGGATTTCAGATCTTAGATGGACAAAATTGTCTCTCAAACCACCCTTGCCTTGTAACAATTTGTGTAACAGCCATGAAAAAGCAATAAAGGAGAAGGATTGTAATTAGTAAGATTATATGGGCAAGGCAAGGTGTTACAAGCTCACAATAGTGAATTTATAGAGATTTCCTCTTGGAGATTTGCTGATTTTGATCATTATATCTGCAGCAATGTCATGGGAGTGTAAACAGACATGCACTGGCATTGCAATATAACATTGGCTCCTGTACTGGCTGGTTTTGTGTATCAACTTGACACAAGTTGTAGTGATTACAAAGAAAGGAACCTCCCTGGAGGAAATGTCACCTTAGATCCAGCTGTAAGGCATTTTCTCAATTAGTGATCATGGTGGGAGAGTCCCCTGTGGGTGCTGTCAGGACTGGGCTGACAGTCTTAGGTTCTGTAACAAAGCAAGCTGAGCAAGGCTAGGGGAAGCAATCCATTCGGCAGCACCCCTCCATGGCCTCTCCATCAGCTTATTCTTCCATGTTCCTGCCCTTATAATGTGGAAGTGTAAACTGAATAAACCCTTTCCTCCCCAACCTGCTTCTTGGTCATGATGTTTTGTGCAGGAATACAAACCCTGACTAATAAAGATCTCAATGAAGAGGCTACCAACTCAGAGAAGCCTCATAGCAGCAGAAGAAAATAGATTTAATCCAGGCCTAAAGATTTTGTTGTTCCTCCAAGGGATAGATTTTGAATTTCCTACAGGGTTGAACACAGAGCTTACCAGGAGAGAAGCAACTTAAATTGACTAATGGGATTTGAGGAAGAACTGTGTGTTCAGTCAATGTGGAAGGTTGGATATAATTGTGGCCCTGCTGAGTCTTCTCTCTCTCTGTTGCCAAGTCATATTTTTAAATATAAAGACTCCTTCCATAGCACAAATCATAGAGTCAATGAAGATAGCAGTTATAGGTAGCCCATGAAGAACACAAGCATAAACAAAAGGCAAAACCTCTGTTTTAAGAGTTTGAGATTTGGAGATTGTTATTATTAGCTACTTCAGTCTGTCTTGAGGTTAAATAAACTAATAATAAAATAAAAATTCAAGAAGTGCAGAATAATACTACTTTCCACACTTACTTTTAATATGTATTATAGCAGATTACATGCTCATAAGAGAGAAATCAAGAGGTTTTCACAAATAAGTTAACTAGAATGATGACAGTGGACAATTAGTAACCAAAGAACCTGAAGATGGTACATTGTTATTTATCCATGGATACCAACTCAATTGCTTTTTTGGGCTTTAACATAGTTAAAAGTTCCCCTCTTCAGGAACACACACGTTTGTCAAGTATTTTTTAGTAGAATCATTTTAAAGGATTTCTGTGAGAAAAAAAAAAAAACGTTAGTCAAATGTTTACAAATTTTAAATCATCAAGCATAAGGGGATCTCAGAGAACATTATAATCAGTAAACGATGAATGAAACTCTATGTGCAAGCATTATTGAAATGAGAAAAACAACATGAATATTCAGCAATAGAGGATGTGACAAATAAATTCTGGGATATATTTAAAGCAAGCAGACAGCCCATACAAATTCATAAAGAAAGATTTAGGCCCTTTAGAAATTTAATAAATATGTTTCATAGAAAATGTGATATATAACAAGATTTAGTTATTGTTATAAAATTAATATGATTAAAACTACAACCAATGCATATGTTTCTATTATTCTCATCTATATGTTGATTGTTTCTTAATTGTGTTTTGTCTTTGTGGGGCTAGAGATCAATCCCAGAGCTTTGTACATAACAGGCAAGTATTCTGCCACTTGTATTTATAATAGCAATTTAAATATTTTTATTTAGTTCTATAACTTTGTTATTTTAATGGAAAAAAGCCTCTGTGGTATGTGAGGAAATGGATATCAGATCAGTGATTAATAATTAAATAATAAAATACAAAGATAGACATATTTGTAAACACTCAATTTTAGCCTGACAAAAGAGCATTGGCACAAGAGCAAGCTGGATATGGCTGTCTTCAGTAATGTTTCCTGATTTCTTCAGCAAATAGAAAGGAAACACAGTTACCCCAGTACTAAAAATTATCAAAATCAAGTTAAAGTTTACAATCCAGGCAGTCCTCTATAGGCAGCATAGTGTGGTTCTTAGCTCCAGAAGTTTGTTCAGCAATAAATCCATTTATTTCTAAATTGGGATTGTAACACCTACATCAACATTTATCAGGCTTTTGTCCTGATTATACCTCAAAAACAAAAATCTCACTTTAAAAAAAAAGGCCAGGGACTCTATTTCAAGAATTCAGATAAAAGAATGTGAGAAAGATGAGAAAGGTCATTCACACACACACAATGACTTGAGAATAGGTGTTCTGGCTTGCTCATTGTGGAGTGTTTTTATTTTAGACAATTTTAATCCTTCAGTTACTAACATCTCTTTACAAAATGAACTTACCTTAGAAGAGCAAAGGTTATTCAGAAATATAAGTAAATAACTGATGTAGGAAAATGTTTATCCTAAAATGTAACTCTACATTACTTGAATCATAACAACTTATTTGAAAGAAGGTAAATTACACATAAATTTTCAGAGGGCAAAGTAGCTATGTCATGTAACTCTTTTTCTTATGGCTAGAGTGTGTGTAGATTGTATTTACATTCCAATAAAATCATTCTTGGAATGCAGAAGGATACATGGCTATTTATGATTCTGCAATTTCACAATATATCTCCATAAAATGATTATGTGAAGAAAGATTAACAAGAATAAGAATAGTTGAGTTATAATATACAGTCCATGATGTTAAGCATTTTAAATCATAAATTTAACAATGGCTTAAAGGAAAATCCAAACAAGTTAAGATATGAATATAACTATGATTTTGTGACACTGAATTTTCTCCATAATATTAATGACTAAAAATTACACACTTAATATACCACTTAACTTTTCATAACACAAACATGGATGAAGTTGTGAGTTACCTGTGTTTAGTGTTGGGCAGCTTATAATATGTCACTCTGTCATTCATCATGGAAACTCAACAAAAGGCAAGGAAGAGTTTTACTTTATTTTATTGTGTCTTGACTTGTCCTGTCTCCCTGTCACCTGGAAAAAGATGGGAGTGGATCTTGTGGAAGGGGAAGGGATAGTTGGGAGGAGTGATGAAAGAGAAAACTGTTTGGGAATGTACTATATGAGATAAAGATCTATTTTAAACTAAAATTTATTTTTATACATCCACATATTTATTTAGTTTGTTATTAGTAGAAACTTAGTTATAAATATCAATAATAATGGAAAATGTATTATATGATTGTAGTGCCTAAGACAGTTTCCAATCAACCTAATGTATTGTATAATGTAAAAAGAAAAACTACGTACATGTGCTTCTTATTTGGTGATGTAGGATGCATACTCAATGAGTGAAATGAGAGACAGTCTGATGTGCAGATATAGGTAAGTTACTTATGGGTGTAAGAAATGAAAACCCAGCCAGGCAGTTGTGGCGCACGCCTTTAATCCAAGCACTTGGGAGGCAGAGGTAGACAGATTTCTGAGTTCGAGGCCAGCCTGGTCTACAAAGTGAGTTCCAGGACAGCCAGTGCTACACAGAGAAACCGTGTCACAAAGACCCCCCCCAAAAAAAAAGAAAACAGAAAAAAAGAAAAAGAAAAAAAAGGAAAGAAAACCCTTAGCCTCCCCCTACCCTTATTTCCTACTTCTTAAAATTGACCTATGCCGGGAGGTGGTGGCGCACGCCTGTAATCCCAGCACTTGGGAGGCAGAGGCAGGCGGATTTCTGAGTTCGAGGCCAGCCTGGTCTACCGAGTGAGTTCCAGGACAGCCGAAGATACACAGAGAAACCCTGTCTCAAAAATAAATAAATAAATAAATAAATAAATAAATAAAAAGAAAGAAAGAAAGAAAGAAAGAAAAACAACAACAAAATTGACCTAACATTATATATACACTCTCAATCTAAAAGTCAACTTTGAGAAAACTTACTTAATCACAAGGCTGTGGTAGGAATATTTTTCTGCTTGGCATTCTAATGAAATAGGTAAAATATAGATTTGTTTGGGAACATAACCATAGTTTAGTAAAATTCCAAATGCTGAAAAGCAGGGGCAAGTGTACTTAACTATTTCCTCTACAGCATTTTAGGAAAAAATTTTCTGTTTCCCTCATTGTTCACAATGTTAGCTGTTTGTCTTTTATAAACATATTTTACAATACTGAGGGGACTTTTTCCTATTCTTAAAATCATAAAGTTCTCTTTCTTTTTAAATCGGATAGTCAGCCCTAAGAGTTAGTAAGGAGAGGTAGATAGTTGAAAATAGAGTACTCATATATGGATTTCTCAAAATCAATTATTTTTAAAAAGTTAAAAATACTTTTTTATCAATATATAGTAGTAGAAACTTTATATAATTTATTTCTGCATCAACTGAAATGACTGTGTTGTTTTAATTTATTTTTTTAATGTGATAATCACATTCATTAGCTTATTAAAAACTTCACTCACAATCCAGGGAGAAATTTCACTTTGTAAGGATAAAATTTTTCCTTTAGTGTGTGGTTGGAATACGCTTGGTAACTTTTTATTGACAATTTTTGCATCAATACCTATCATATATTTAGCTTTCTTCTCTTTTGATGTCTTTTTCTGGCAAGGTGATGGCTGTCCTCACAAATTTTTTTGATCCATTCCTTCTAATTCTGTTTTCTGAAAAACTTTAAAACATATTGATGTTTGCCAGGCATGAAAGAGAAAAGTTTATTAAAAGGATATGATTAGAACAAAGGAGAATCAAATTGCTGTTGAATAATTGTTATATAATAGATTGAAATAAGAGAAAAAATGACAAAAATCATAAATTATGTCTTGACTCTTGTTGCAATATTTGTGTGAATATGTTAATTAAATTTGTTGTGAACGCTAACTGTGCAATTCCAGAAAATAACAGAAAATATTCTGTGTCTACAGTATATATTTCTTGATAATAATAGTAGCAAAAGTATATTTTGATGACATAAATGTGAAAAACCATTCACAAGCAAATCATTTAAAGGCCAATTAGAAACAGAGGTCTTTAAAATGCAATAGTTGATATACAGATTGTTAAGTATATTTCTTGTCAGAGATTCTGAGACTCAGACATAGATGGTGAATGAATAGAAACTCAAGGCTTGTATAAATAGTTCATTGTTAGCTTAGCTTTTTAATGGAATGTATACAATTTACCAAAATAACAGTCTTCATTATGTAATTTTTAAAAATAATTATCTTTTATTAAGATGAAATAGCATATATTTACCCTCCTTTCCCTCTGTAGCCCCACCTAGCTACGCTCCCTCAAACTCTCCCACTGATCCCTCAGTTCATGCTTTCCATGTAGTTTTTCGTATTCATCCCATTAATCTCTCTTGTTTTCTCTACATTTTCTCCACTAAATGAAACCAAATCATATTCAGAAAGTTCACATGCTACTTTCATTCAACATGCATGCACATACATACACACACATAACCACACACACACATCCAAAATATTAAAGAAAATATGTGATTTTGCCATGTTTTTCCGTGTATGGCTCATTTCAGTTAATGTGGTGCTCCTGAGTCGCATCGATCTCTCACATGACATTTCATGCTTCATACTGTTTGAGTAAAATTGCACTGGGTATTGACACTACCATTTCTTTATCCACGTATTTGTTGATTCATATATAGGACTGCCTCACATAATGGCAATTGTCAAATGTGTAGCAGTAAACCTGGGGCTACACCTATCTCTGTCATCTGCTACCAGGATCATTCAGCTGTATAACTGTGAGGAGAATAGTTGGCTCATGTGATAGTGCAGGTTTCCTTTGTGGAGAAAGCTCTGTGTAGATCCCAATAGCAGTTGAACCAATTTACATTCCCTCCAACAATGTACGAGGATATAATTTTTCCTGACATCAGTAGTGCAATTTGCTTTCTTGATGAATTATTTTTTATATTTTAATTATATAGGTCTGGAATAAGCCAGGTCTACTGCTTCTGATTTAGTTGCAAATGAATTCAGTTGCAGAATTCATTTAATAGAAATTGTCTACCAGAAATATGTCCCTGTTGCTCTTAAGGGACAGGTCAGACAACAGGGATAACTCAGCGCAAGTTTCAGGACTGCCTTCAGGCTTGTGAGAGAACGTCTGCCCTTCTGCCTAGTCAATTTTGCTTTGTTTAACTATCCTTCTCACCTCCTGAAATCTTGAAGAACATGGTGCTAGAGTTCCACTCTTCAAGTTCTAACTCCAAGCACTTAAGAACAGGGGAAGAGCACGTTTCTCCTCACATGACTTTTGTTATAACCCCAATGTTGTTGTGTTCAAGGGACTTTCAAGGAACTTTCTTAACACAATGGTCAGAAACAATTATGTAAGCATGGTAGACAGGCAAAGCAGGGAAATGTCTTTTCTTAAAAAGGAAAGGAAACATAAGAAAAGGAAAGAAGAGAAAAGAAAAGAAAAGCTGCTCACAATCATCACTTGTGACCTAAACAAAATTGTTATATTGATAAGAAACCAATAGGAATAGCCACACTACAAATGAATTCAAATGTTTCTGTTCCCTATTTGAATATATAATCTGAATAATAATAATAACAAAAATAATAATGGAAAATAAAACCAACAGTCTCTTCATCTTCTGATTTATCTTTCTTATACTATCAGAACCATTGAACACTGGTGAAATGAATTAATGGTGGCACTATAATTAAGACGGTATCAAAGAGATATTGAAAAGAATGTCAAAAAAGTACAGAATTCTCTTTTCTAAATTGTGTTTACATCTGTTTAATGTTGATTAAACTTTGTTCATAAACTTTGAAAAACTAATTCTAGAATGACCATTAATTATTCTGAATTTCGTAAACAATTTGTATTAGCCCAAATGTCATGGTCTCTTAGAGATTCTCAGTGATGTAGGATATAGAGTTATCACTTTGTGACTTTCAATGAAAATGTTGTTACCTCCTTTGACTGCCTTTTTAGGCATTGCCTAGATTGCTCTGGAAATGAGACATTGTTCCAGGACATAGTTAGCAGGACCTGACCATTGGAGTTGCCAGAATGGAAAGGTGGAACAACTGTATATTGATAATGGAGCCAGGGAATAAAATGGTTTAGCACATGTAAAAGAAGGGCACTGGGAGTTATGACATGGTGAATTAAAATTCAACATTTAGAACTCGAACATTCATTAGCAAAACCATTTTCTAACACTGTAGCTCTAATTGGGTAATTGTAGGTTAGCATTTTCAATGTACTATTTTTACTGGAGTATTTCATCAGAAACATGAAGCATGAAACTTAATGATTCAACTTGCCTAAGGCTTAACATTGGAATCATCCCTAAAATCCTGACTCACTTTATTTAGTGCTTATGGTCATTTTTAGTTTCTTCTGTCCATTAAGGGTGATTTCTCTTACCAAGGACTTGGAAAATAACAGAACCCAATTTTTTTCCTTTAAGAAACTTAGGTTAGTCTTCAAGGGTATTTTAGGGTTTTATACTGCTGTGAGCAGATCCCATGGCCAAGACAACTTTTATAAAAACAACATTTTGTTGAAGCTGGTTTACAGACTCAGAGGTTCAGTACATTATCATTAAGGTGAGAGTATGGCAGTGTCCAGGCAGTCATGGTTCAGGAGGAGGTAAGAGATCTACATCTTCATCTGAAAGCTGCTATGAGAAAATTGGCTTCCAGACAGCTAGGATGAGGGTCTTAAAACCCACAGCTACAGTGACATACCTACTCCAATAAGGCCACACCTACTCCAACAGGGCCACACACACTAATAGTACCACTCCCTGATTCAAGCACATTTAACCATCACACAGGGGAATAAAAATGAAACTTTCTTTTAGTTCAGATATGATGTCTTTTCACTGAACTCTGTCAGGAAAATTTCCTGTTTAATACATGAATGTAACCAAGTCTTGGTGAACTGCTATTGGGTTTATCCCATTTGGGTTCCTTTTTCTTATTAGTTCTCAATTCTTCAATGACAGGTGAAGAAAAAAGCTCATCTTTCCTTTTGACATTTCTATAGCTCCCACAATACCATTCTTTTCCCAAAGTATCACCTGTGACTATGAATTTCCCTAGTCTTTTTACCTGAAGGCCATCTGTCATTCTATTTCTTTTTCTTGTCCATGAATTAATGGCAAGTCATATATTGACTATGTCCTCTTTAACATTCTATTCAATGATACAAAAGTACATATTGAGCAAAATTTAATTTCTGAATCATAAATTGAGTCCAGGAGAGGGACATTTTGCATTCTGAAATGGATCAATGTAGTAGATCTAAAAGTATGTAAATAATTTGAGTTTTAAAATTGTTCTTGAATATTAGCAGAAAAGCAGAACACACTAAACTTTTTTTCACTGACATCTACTTCATAGAATGATTAGCTTTATCAGGGCACTGAACATGCTGACAGAATGTGGTCACTGCATGTTCCAGTGGGTACCACATGGAGTAAGGCACACATCACGTTCCGGCTAGCTGCTTATATCTCTCTCATACCTATTGACTTTTAATAAATACTTGTATAAACCAATGTAATAAGTATAAAAGTATAAGAATTTCCATTTCTGTAAAAACTAAGTAAAATGTTATAAGTCTTGTTACTAGTCTTGGTAACAGTGAGTAATTAAACCCCTTGGTGTCAAACTGATGTGAGTTGGAAGGATATCCTAAAAATGGATAGAGAAAAATCCTGTAGGAGGAAGCAAATGAATTTTGGACTCTAATTGCTTTGTAAATTCCTTTTTATAAATGTTGCCTATACTTTACAGTAACTGCAAAAGACAATTCATTATTTCAAAGCAAAAATTTGTGCTAGTAGCATGGCTGGGGATAGCAATATGAACTGAGGAAACTCCAAGACAGAACAAAGTCCAACAGTTTTGAAAGATAAGATTGTTTCACTCCTTTAACATGTGGAAGAGTTTTGTTCTAATTCTGCTTTCACCAGGTTTGTGACTCAAAAGAGGAAAATACTTTGAAGTTTATCAAGTTTGAGTTCACATTATAAATATAAAGTCCTTTTGATAATTTGGTATCCCTGACATAAATATGATGGAAGTTTTTAAATTTAGAGGAAATTTATAAGATCAGGACAATAAACAATAATCCCCAACTAACCTACCAATTACTGCTGTTTTGACATTGTGCTTACTTTGATTTTTCAATTCACAGTATTCATCTTTAAGCAGTTTTTACATGAACATTTCATTACTAGGATTTTTTAATGTTTATGTGGGTGTGCATGTGTATCTGTGAATGTTTGTTGTACATACACATTAGTATGTGGATGTTCATACCTCTTGGTAAGCATTGGAAGGACAGAAAAGAGACATTGGTCTTCCTTTTATCACTCTACCTTATTTCCATGAGATGCTGCCTAACACTGTATCATAAGCTCACCGTTTTATATAGACTCACTGGACAGTTATCAGGATCCTCTTCTATCATGAAATAGTATGGTTACAGGAAGCCACAAGCAAACTTGACTGTTTTATTTGTAGTTGGGATTGAAATCCCATCAGTAATTCTTGACTAACAAGTCCTTTCCCCTTCTGAGACATTTGTACAGCCTGACATTTGGTTTTATTGAACTATATGAGATTAGACTAGAACGTACTGCCTTGTTACTATAGCAGCATAGGAAGAATTAACCTTGGTCACATACCTTAGGACATTACAAAGATCACAAGAGTGTTTAGTAAAGAAAAACACAGTCAAATTAAAGAAACAGAATTTAAGTAAAGAGTATCAATTATGAAGGTTGGATATAGATATGGATATGAATGTATGTAGATAGATAGATAGATAGATAGATAGATGGATACGGCTATATAGAGATAGAGAGATTTATATAGCTAAAGAAACATGTTTATTATATAGTCACCTGATAATGATACACCATTTGTTGAAGATTATGACTTAATAGAGTCATCTTTAAGTCATCTTTTTCAAATATTAGATGGTGGTAGTTAGGTATACTTATTCCTATACTTAGATTTACTATTTTCATTGTTTCCCACATCTTCATATAGTACCTTTCTATTCCTTTCAGTTTTTCTTTTTTAATTTCTTATGTTCTTTGACTGTTTGGTGTATTTATTTATTTTATTTTTGAGTTCTGAAATTCTATCTTCTGTGTGATTAGTTCTTTTTGTAAGGCTTTCTCTATTTTTTCTTAGTGATATTATTGGTGTTTCAGCTTGACTTATCTTCAATGTTTCTATTTATTAAATAACACTTATTTAATTAGTAACAGGCCACTATGTTCTAATCTAGGCTCATGTATTTCAACAAAACTTTGAATTATTAGACCAACTATATGCATTGCTTTCATTTTTTATCTTTGGCTTCATCTTTTGGTATCATTTTATATGTGTTCTTAGGTTCACTTAGTATAAGTCTTATTGATAGTACAGGAGGATTTTTTGTGGTGATGATATTGTATGTATTTTTGCAATGAGATCTATTCATGTAAACTTCTTCTTTAAGTTCTGTATCTGATCTGGACACAGTTAGCTTGACAGAGGACAGTTATTCATGTCAGTTAGGGCCTGAATATTAGCTATGGCTTAGAATATAGTTAGGCAGACTCATGGGGCTAGACACAGTTGTGACAAGCTTGTGAATCCTGGTCCAAACTTGGAATTTGGAGGTATAACAGGGGTTTTGGAAGGATATATGTAGGAGAGGAACAGGCATATTTACCAAACTAAGCCCTGGGACAAAAAGGTGTGTGACCTGGCGTGGAAGAATCAGTCGACTGGATGTGGCATGAGGGCAGTTTATATGTTGTAGGTGAACAATGGCATCCTGGATGAAGCCAGGCAGCAGCGGGCAGCCAAACAGGGAAGACTAGGCTAGGCCAGGGAACTGGATGTGGGGCTTAACCTAGATCTAGCAAATTAAGGGGATATGGAGGAGAGGCTCAGAAAGTCTCACTTAGCTGACATTTATATAACAATTAAAGAAAAGCCAATATGAATGAATTTGACAATCGAGGGAGGTGTACAAAAAATAATTGAAATATTTACCAAGTATTCAAATATATGAATTATATATATATATTTTAAAACTTTATATAGTCTTTTACTAATATAAATATAATTATAAATATCAAAATATTTATACTTATAAATATAAAAATAACTGAAGAATACAGGTTGGTACCAATTTTCTCTCACTCCATGTTTGGAACTAAGTCTTCTACTCTTGGTGTACAATGAAACTATAGTTGACTACACATCTCATTGAATAGTGAATTCTAGCCATATGTGTTTTTTCCAGATCCCCACTCACTTTCCTAGTCAATGCTTAATGACAACTTACCAAAATCTTTTCTTAAATAACTTTCTTCTTAGTATTATCAATCAAGGTCATAGAAAGGCATAATAGTGCCCTGGGCAAAGGAAATTCTAGCATTACTATGGAGTTTCCCAAATGTCGCATTAAAGTACTATTTATATTAATGGCTAAAATTATTTGGCACTTCTTTAAGTCTTGTGCCTTGGGCAAAAATATGCCTGGTTTTTCCTCGAAGTTATTTCATTAGTATAGAAACACTTGATTTCATAGATAAAAATAAATTTTCTTTTATCAAGATCACTAGAGTTCTTTGTTCCTTTGTCTTTAATTGAATAGTCGCATTTCTATTTTTTTTCTGTAGTTGCCGCTGGTTTCAAGGAAACAGAAATTAGCTATATCTGTGTCTCATCATTATCATTTAGCACTCTCCAAGCAGATATAATGTTAGAAGAAAGTAGAATCCAGTGGTATGGGAAACGTTATCAAGTTTTATTATATTTTTTCTACTTCTCTTAGGAAAATGCTTGTATGAGGATTCACACTCAATAACTATTAGGGGTGTCAGACTATGAGTTAAAGCATTCAAGGAACATCCCTGTGTGATATCCAAGAAAATATTGACAAACACTTACTGTGTATTCGCTATCTATTAATCAAAAATCCAAGTGGAGAGAATTCAGCAATAAGTCAATCAGACAAAGCCTATGAACTACAAATTTAACAACTAACCTTTCCAAAAAATGATAGGGTTATTCCTCATTTGAAATTTTCCCCATTCCTAGGGGTTCTTTTAAATGTTTCCTTATTAAATTTATAGTAGTTCAGCTCTCAAATGGGGAGGGGCTGTAGTGAGATGACACTGCCAGCCAAAGTGCTTGCCTTATACACTCAGTGATCTGAGTCTGGTGCCCAGAATCCACACAAATTCAGAAGAGCACAGGCAGCACAGATTGCCCTCAGATATTCATATGTACATAATGAAGAGTACATGCATACAAATAATAAGTTATGAGACAAAAGAAATGTTTGATGACAGACAATTATCTGTACAATGAAGAAGAATTTCGGGAGATTAGCAGTGTCTGAGGGGAAATCCTGTGAGCCTGGGTGGGTAGTTAAGTATCTTTGAAGGGAAGGGGGTCACTTTTGTTGAAAGAGAGTAAGCCATGTTAAGACCTAGAGAGAAACAGCACTTCAGAAAGAGAACAGGGTGTGGAGAAGTATATAGTGGTGCATTGCCTTGCTTGTGAAGTGGAAAAAAATTTACACCTGAAATTATTTCTCTTTCTAATGGATTTTTTCTTTGCTATAACCAGTTGTTTAATAACCACAGCACGTCAGGAGCTTTATAGAAATGCTTTCTTTTCTTCCATAGTGGGAGAAGTCAAGCCCCAGGATCCTCCCCCTGCCTGCCATCTATACTGAATGGAGCAAGTCATTAAAGATAAATTTGAATGGAAGAGCTTTTCATGGGGTTTTCTGTCAAGGCTTCTAAATAGACAGCCAGTGAATGGACCCTTACTTACAAACACAGCCTTGTTGCATGTGGGCTGAACAAACAGGCGCTATTGTGGGGGCAGGTGGAAGAGAAATATGAATAGACAGTGCAGTTTGCTGCTGAGGAGAATCTCGTTCCTAACTGACTTTGTGCAGGGCTTCAGTGTCTGGGAGGGAGGCCACACTTGTACAAACCCTGATCTTTTCCCACATGGGTCAGCAAAAATAGGAGACACAATCTGAAATCCTTATGGGTAAAATTTCCTAAAATTTTCCCCATTTCTTTCACTTAAAAAAAAAAACCCACATTTTAAGAGCTCAGCTGATATACCACTATCAAAGGGATCAAACACTGAAATGAAAATATATGTGAAGGTTTCCTTTTGGAGAGTACTTTAGGGAAGGTTTAAATGAATGTCAGGGTCCTGGGGATGCAGGTGACAGACAATGTTATATTTCTAGTGACTACATGAAGACCCTGGAGTTTCTCTGAGAATGGGTGATCCTTAATACCTACAGATTAGTGACACCAATGTGCAGTATTCACTTTTAGTAGATAGGCAAATATTTAAGAAGCTTCCTGTAGTGTTGACTTGGAATAAATAATGCTGCTGTTATAGGCTCAAGAACAAGAGATAAAACTGTCCTCATGTCTGTCTTCCATGAACAGCATCTTTCAGACTTCCGACACATTTTTTTTTAAATTTGTCAAAAAATTGCTTTTGAATGGGAAAAACTCTAAATCTGTGCTTTTTTTCTTTTGACGATGGAGAAAACTGTGTGTTTGTGTATGTATGTTTGTGTGTGTGTGTGTGTATGTGTGTGTGTGTGTGTGTGTGTGTGTGTGTGTACGGCTTATGGATACCAAGTTTTTTTATGTTGTTTTAATTTCTGTCTGTTGTTTTTACAACACCAACAGGATGACAGAAAAAATTCAGGTGCTAGCCAAACACTTTATGCATATTTCCATTTAAGCGACACATAGTCAAGAGCATATGACATGCTGTGAAGCAAACCTTCCAGGCTCAGCTTATGCTGATATGTGTGTTTAAGTTGTGAGATGGTCCATCCAAAGCCTGTTCACATTCAACAATACAAAACCCATCTCAATGGAATGGGAGGTAGACATAACCAGCTTAAGCCAAAACAAAAAGTATCTTGCATACCGACAAAAATACATTCTAGACTTAAAATGCTTCCTCAGGAATATCTACCAGATCACTCACAGAAGACAATCTAGAAACCAACAGAAAATCCAATGAAATTTTATGGATGGATTATAGGGACTCAAGTAGAATAGAACTTTGCTGGGCATAGATAATAGCAAGTCCTTATGGACATAGTGGCCTCACAAAATTGATGTGGCCAAAGTCCGATGTGTGGTTAGGATAGCCTGCTGTGACCATAACACCAGTGTGTGCATCCTCATGAACAGGCACAGGCGTCAGAACCCACTGAGGTGAGGCACTCATCCTCCACAGAAATTTGCACGGACCACCTAAGAAGACTAGAAATAGGGAAGAGTAGTGGTCCATGCTCTCTAGCTGTTTTCCTTTTTTTGTTTTATTTTGTTTTGTTTTTTGTTTTTAAGATTTCTTTATTTATTTTATGTAAATACACTGGTATACTGTAGCTGTCTTTAGACACCAGAAGAGGGTGTCAGATCTTTCAAATGGTTGTGAGCCACCATGTGGGTGCTGGGATTTGAACTCATGACCTTTGGAAGAGCAGTCAATGCTCTTACCCGCTGAGCTTTCTCTCTAGCCTCTATTTTCCTTAATATGCATGTAACTGCCAGTCCCTGGATACTTTAAAAAAGACATTAGTTGGTCTTTGTAGGGCAACAGTCAGAGGAAGGGGGTTTGCACATAGACTATTTCCATTTTCCCTAAGTCAGCCCTGAGATTACTTAACATTCATGTGCATACTGTACAGTCTTCCCCACACTCCTACTGTCAGATCTGAATTGAAGTGTAGCATAGGGGACAAGGTTTCTGTGGCAACTTCATAGATTATACAGAAATTATAAATAAAGACTAGTGTCTGAACTCTTTATTAGAATTTTCTGAGCTCTCTCAAGTCTACTCTGAGCTCCTTTGTGTCTGTCTTATGAGAGCACCTTTAGAAAGTATGACCAGGCTGACTAGGTGTGATCTAGTTTTGACCATTGCTTCATACCTTGTTACAACCTTGGCTTCTCCTTCTCTCTTCTTGGATGTGCTGATTTCCTAACTGCCTTTAAACCATACTGTCTAATATTTTACGCAAGTCTCCCTCCCTATTAATAAATTTCCTTTCTCGGGTCTTTCAAATTGGAAGACTTTAGGAATTTAGATGATCACAGTCTTAATCTGAAAGGCTAGTAGTATCACTAGAGCATCTGAGTTAATTCAAAGTCATAGATGTGTAAGAGGGAAGATGTTTTGTCTGCCCTGAGCACTGACCGGGCTCTATTTCTTCACTATGATATGGTTTTTCACTCATATCACATGTTAAAATCCGGTAATGGAAGAAGAAAAAAAAGGAGAGGACCCTGGGCCTGTAAAGATTGGATCCAGTATTGTAGACCCAGAACAGAGAAATCGGGGGGGGGGGGAAGAGTGGGGAATAGCATGGGGGGAGAGGAATTATGGGACATATGGTGGGGGGTACCTGGGAAAGGGGAAAGCCTTTGGAATGTAAACAAAGAATATAGAAAATAAAAAAAATGATTAAAAAAAAAAAGAATTGTCACTACATGTCTCATATCTAACTCAATAAACATATAAAAGAATAAATGTCTATGAGTCAGTGAAGAGATGGTTTATAGGGATAGAGTTTGGAATTATGGAGTGATTTGCCAGGGTTCAAATCTTGAGTCTTCAATAAGTCTTTGTAAAATCTAAATGAAGACCTTTAAGTAGTGAACAAGCTCTGTAGCTCAGTTTCTTCAGCTGCCCATCCCCCCCAATTATAACATTTTCCAAACTTAATATACGTTCATGTAAGCTAATTCCTTAAGTGTTAGGAAAACATTTGGCTCACAAGTAATCATAAATGTTAGTCAGTATTATTAAATTGTTATTTTTTTAGCTTAGGTTTAAAAAGAGAAAATCTTACTAAAGTATTCATAGAAACTGGTCAGAGTGAAGTAGGCAAGGATGTGTAGGAGGTGGAAGAAAACCACAATCAGAAAAATCACCAACATTATGTTTGTGCCTTTATGTATTGACATGGATACCAAATATTTTCTGCTTTAAGATGGAACTAAAATTTGAAATGCAACTCTGAATAACTTTGAAGCCATTTTCCACCTGCCTTGTAAAATCATCCAGTACATTACTTTAAATATATTTTTTGGCTCTGTAGGTAGAGTGCATATAAACTTAAAATGACGGTGTAAATAGCAGAGTATCAGGACATCATTTTTACCAGAATCCCGTGAACAGGTATTTCATTCACTCTTGTCAAGTGAGCAGGCAAAAACTTATTTTTACAGATCCTGAGAACCAATGCCTCAGAACCACTGTGAACTTGAAGCTTTCTCTAGCTCATCCTGTCAAATTGGACAACCAGAGACAAACTATGCTATGGTTTAGGAATGATTTTGCTTGTTCATATCAGGTAACATTTTATTATGTGGCCTGAAACCCACAATCTCATTGCTTCAGCTCCACAAAAGCTGTGATCACATGACCATCATTTTTGATTACGTATGATGATTCAGGAATCCCATAAGGAAATATGATCCACTAAGACAATCAGTTTGCAGTGCTGTAGCACCTACAGCTACCAGCTTAGTCTGTGATTTGCAGTGTTTTATTTTGTTTTATTTTTTGCACATGACCCATATTCATTTTCGAAACTCAAAGAAACAATTACCCATCAGTGTTCTCTCTCATCTTATTAACAATGAATAAGAGTAGATTAAAGAAATATGAGAAAGTCTAAATATTATTTTATAATGTTATGTAGGTTAATGTAAGTGTTTTAGTTATACTGCAATAACTTTATAAAGATAAATTTACCCTCCTTTACTTCATTTTTAAATTAGGATGCAAAATTTATAACACATGTTCTTTTTAAGTATTATTAATAACTTAACCATAAATTCAGCCATTTGTAGTGACTTCACTAGGAAATATATTTTGGCATGTAATAGTTAAATGACCTGTCTAAACTAAGGAAAACTCATTGTAGATATAATGAAATAATTCCTAATAATTGTTTTATAAACTAGAATAAATCATTTATTAAATGATGGTGAACTAAATGAGCAAATGTGGAGCATGTAAGATAAGACTATAAGAATAGTTTTAAGCAAATGCATCACCATTCTGTTTCTTTGTGAAGAATCATAGATATCATGTCTAACTCATCTCCTACATTTCCCTGTTTTGTGACTGTTAACAAAAGAGTTCATTAAAACTTGCTAATATTATTCCCTATCCTCAGGATTGCCTTAGAACATACAGGAATTTAAAGGCAATTATCTAGCAAGATAGAAAAGGCTTTATAAATTACCTGACGATTTAACACTGGGTGACAATGACCCTCCCTCATTCTACTGGCATGAAGAATTTGTCCTGCTAATTTAACTGTTTTTTTTTATTCATATGAAGATGGTATAATAGCAAGTCCTAGAAAATACTTCAAGTTTCTTTTCTTTCTTTCTTTCCTGGACATTTTATGTTTCCCAATCCCTCTACCTGCCTACAATTTCCTATTATACATTTCTTCTTCTTCTTGTGTATTCTCCTAATCTTCTTAAAATCCGATTATTCATCCTGCTTTAGAACCAGGCTCAATGTATTCCTATATTTTAGACCAATCATCCAACAAAAAGTATAAAGATAAAAGAGATTAAACTGATTTTATGGTCTCTGCTGACACACCAGTTTCATAACCTTCAGTGCTATATAACATACCAGCACAGAGTAATAGTCAGAAATTCAGATTATAGATAATATGCCTCAGAGGAGTTGTTTGCACACTCTCTGATCTTGCAAAATGTGTGCAGCAGCTCTGTGTACCTGTCTTGATAAGATTTCCTGAGCTGGATACTGGGCAAAGCAATGCCTACTGCCATGCTGTTACTTACACTCAATAAATATCAGATTCTTTTAAAAAGAGTCAGAGTTTTGTCATGTACTAAGAGGAGGTCTGTCAATTCCAAGGAAGCTTTATGAGCTGGATGCTTGTGTGAGGTTAGAGGACTAAAGATCTCAAAGGGAAGTTCTCAAAGGGAAGTCAAGTTTCCTAGTATCTGCTTCTTCTCTTTGTTTCCTAGGCAAGAGCTGAGCTGGTTTCCCTGCTATTGTCATCTAAATCAACCATTAGAATTTCAAGAATTGATTCATCTGGACTTGTACTAGTTCTTCAAGATGTAAGCTAAAATAAGCTGTTCTTTTTGTAAATTCATTAATTCTGTCATTTCCTCACTGCATCATAAAATGACTAACATACTGGTAATCTATGCTGCTTGTAATTGTAACCTACCAAAACAAAGAGAGAATAAATACTTACTAAAGTCACTGAGTTCTGCATTAGTCTTTGAACCAAGATAATTGAAAGTAGTCATTGGAATACTTTGTATGTCAATTGTTTGACACCTTCCCACCATATAAACAAAAGCTCAGTAAATAGAGATATTATGGAGTAAGATTTTCTTTCAAAACTATATCACAGTGATATAGCATTAAATATAATATACTTAGCACAAACTGAAATATGTTATATTCTGTATATTTCTTATCCCTTAATAGTATAGTAATTAAAAATGCTTCAGGTATATGCTTTGGGATTTTTAAATCTTTGGCACTTTGGACCCTAACATCTTCAGGGAAAAGGGACTTCATAGCCAGTCCCAGAGGGAAAGGTTTAGAAAGAAGAGCTAGCTCGGGATTTTATATGTGACTAAAACCATCCCGATCTCTCTTGAAATGTTGGAATGACACACTCTCTTTCAATAACAAGGCATGATTGTGGTTAACAGTAATCTTGATCCAATGGGAAACAAAGGATAAATACCTGGATGGGAGAAAATGAAGGTATTAAAAAAAACTCTGGCAATGACCTATTGGATGAATAGATATGATAGACACGAAGCCCATTGTATCTTCATTTTTCACTCATGTGAGTCATAATATTCTACTATTGTCCAATGTCATCCTGACTGGTCGAAATGTTATATCAAAAAGCTACATATTCAGATAATACCTGTGGTCTTCATATTCCATCATCTATATTTTGATTAATAATCAATTAGGATAAAAATAGTTTCTTTTAAGCTTTATGGTTTTCATTTTTTAGAATGTCAACTTCATTAGATTGTAAATTTTGTATCATACATACTAATTTGTTTTCTTATTGCAGATTCACTTATATTTAGAGCTACTGTATCTGCTTCCTTTGCTTTCTTATCATAAACTAAAACCATCCCAATCTCTCTTGAAATGTTGGAATGACACACTCTCTTTCAATAACAAGGCATGATTGTGGTTAACAGTAATTTTGATCCAACTCAGGAGACAGCAGGTGCTGGCAAGGATGTGAAGAAAGAGGAACACTCCTGCACTGCTGTTGGGATCACAAACTGGCACAACTACTCTTTTGTTTTTTGTTTTTTTTTTTGATTTTTTTTATTGTCATAATATTCTACTATTGTCCAATGTCATTCTGACTGGTTGAAATGTTATATCAAAAAGCTACATATTCAGATAATCCCTGTGGTTTTCATATTCCATCATCTATATTTTGATTAATAATCAATTAGGATAAAAATAGTTTCTTTTAAGCTTTGTGGTTTTCATTTTTAGAATGTCAACTTCATTAGATTGTAAATTTTGTATCATACATACTAATTTGTTTTCTTATTGCAGATTCACTTATATTTAGAGCTACTGTATCTGCTTCCTTTGCTTTCTTATCATTATTACACTTTGTGGATCTTCCCTGCTGTATCTCTGCCATTTATTAAAGCAAAAAAAAAGCCATTTCCATTTAAAAAAGAGGGCAGACAGTTACTTTAAATGCTTGAAAGGAAGCAACAACTATCTATCAAAATTCACCACTACCCATTTTTTTATTCATTCTTTCCCTTGAAATCAGCTTCCAGAATCTGTCCTTGACAGTATGAAATGAAACTACAAGACTGGTCCTTAGAACACTGGAATGAGACCTAACTAGGTATGGAGAGTCAGAAATCTCTGACTTCAAGAGAAGAGTAACCTTATGGGAAGTAATTTCTCTCAAACCCTGATTTCACCTCAACCAGTCAGAATGGCTAAGATCAAAAACTCAGGAGACAGCAGGTGCTGGCAAGGATGTGAAGAAAGAGGAATACTCCTGCACTGCTGGTGGGATCACAAACTGGCACAACTACTCTGGATATCAGTTTGGCAGTTCCTCAGAAAACTGGTCATACTACCACCAGAGAACACTGCTGTACCACTCCTGTGTATATAACCAGAGGATTCCCTGGCATGCAATAAGGACACATGTTCCACTATGCTCATAGCAACCTTATTTATAATAGCCAGAAGCTGGAAAGAGCCCAGATGTCCCTCAACAGAAGAATTAATACAGAAGATGAGGTACATTTACACGATGGAGTACTACTCAGCTATTAAAAACAATGAATTCTTAGGCAAATGGGTGGAGCTAGAAAATATCATCCCGAGTAGAGTTACACAGTCACAAAAGAACACACATGATATGCACTTACTGATAAGTAGATATTAGCCCAGAAGTTCAGAATACCCAAGATATAATTCACACACCACATGAAGCCCAAGAAGAAGGAAGACCAAAGTGTGGATAATTTGGTCCTTCTTAAAAGGGGGAAGAAATTATTCATGGGAGGAAATACAGAGACAAAGTGTAGAATAGAGACAGAGGAAGGTGAAGTCATCCAAAGACAACCCCACCTAGGGATCAATCCCATATACAGTCACCAAACTCAGACACTATTATGGATGCCAAGAAGTGCTTGCTGATAGGAGTCTGATATAGATTTCTCCTAGGAGGCTTTGCCAGAGCCTAACAAGTACAGAGGCAGGTGCTTGCAGCCAACCATTTGACTAAGCGTGGGTTTCCCAATGGAGGCGTTAGAGAAATGACTGAAGGACCAAAAGAGGTTTGCAACACAATAGAAAGAACAACAATATCAACCAAACAGACCCCCTGCAGAGCTCCCAGGGAATAAACCACCAATCGAAGAGTACATATGGAGAGACCCATGGCTCCAGCCCCATACATATGTCGAAGAGGATGCCTTTGTAGGGCATCCATGGGAGGAGAGGCCCTTTGTCCTATAAAGGCTGGATGCCCCAGTGTAGGGAATGCCAGGGTGGGAATGCAGGAGTGGGTGGATCATGGGGACACCCTCAGAGAAGAAGGGGGAGGGGTGATGGGATAGGGGATGTCTGGGACAGAAACTAGGAAAGGGGATAACACTTGAAATATAAATAAAGAAAATATCCAATAAAGAAAAAAAAAGAGAGAATAAAGAAAATGTGAAGCATCAGCATAATGGGTCATTTTTGTTATTAAAATCAAATGTGGTATGCACTCACTTGTAAGTGGATATTAGCCATAAAGTGCAGGGCTACCATGCTACAATCCACAGACCCAAAGAAATTGGGTAATAAGAAGGTCCCAAGGGAGGATGCTTGAATCTCACTCAGAAGGGGAAACTAAATAGTCATCAGAGGTGGATGGAGAGAGGGAACTGAATAAGAGAGGAGATGAGGAGGACGAGGAGGAGGAGGAGGAGGAGGAGGAGGAGGAGGAGGAGGAGGAGGAGGAGGAGGAGGAGGAGGAAGATGATAATGTGTGGGGAGATGGAGGGTTAAAAGAGGGCTGGGAGTGAGAATGTAAATCAGGGAGCAGGTGGCATCTCTGGTGACTAGCCTGGGAAGGGGGAGAACACAGGAAGTCTATTAGGGTGATCCTAGGTGAGATTCCTACCAGAGAGAGATACAGAGACTGAACTAGCCACCTCCTGTAGCCAGGCAGAACTTTCAGAGTAGGGAGGGTTACACCAATCCACCCACAAATCCTTGAGCCCACAATTTGTCTTGCCTACAAGATGGGCAGGGATAAAGATGGAGCAAAGTCTGAGTCAAACTAATGACTGCCTAAACTTGAGACCCATCCCATGAAAGAGAGAGAGAGAGAGAGAGAGAGAGAGAGAGAGAGAGAGAGAGAGAAAGAGAGAGAGAGAGAGCGCCTTGGATACTATTAATGATATGGTAGGTTTACTGACAAGAACCTAGAATCACTGTGTCCTGAGAGTCTTAGTCTATAAGCAGATGGAGGGCGATGTAGAGATGCATAGCCAAACATCAGGTGAAGTCTAAGGAATCTACAGAAGAATGGGAAATAGAAGTGAGTAGTTGGGGTCAAGGAAACCGTGAGCAGACCCAAAGAATCAACTAACCTGGGATCGTAAGGGCTCATAGAGCCTGAGTCACTGAACAGGGTACATGCAGGAGCAGGACCTAGCTCCCCTACACATTTACTGCAAATGTACTGCTCAGTATTTGTGATGGTTTGCATAAGCTTGTCCCAGGGAATGACACTATTAAAAGGTGTGGCCTTGTTGGAGGAAGTGTGTCACTGAGGGGGTGGGCTTGAAGATCTTCCTCCTAATTGCCTGGGGATGCCCAGTTGATTCCTGACTTCCTTCGGATGAAGATGTAGAACTATCTGCTCCTGCACCATGTCTGCCTTGATGCTGCCATGCTGCCACCTTGATGACAATGGACTGAACCTCTGAACCTTTTGCCAGCCCCAATTAAATCCTGTCATTTATAAGACTTGCCTTGGTCATGGATTCTTTTCACAGTAATAAAACCCTAACTAAAACAGTTCTCATGTGAGTTCCCTAACAAGTGGAGGAGGAGTGTCTCAGTCTCTGTTGCTCTGTATTGGATCCCCTCTCTATTACCTGGACTGCCTGGTTGGGCCCCAATGGGAAAGTATGTGTTTAGTTCTGCTGGGACTAAATGCTCCAGGGTGTAGGAATAACCAATGGTGTGGGGGGTCTCCTTCTCTGATGAGAAGGGAGCAATGGGAGAGTATTTGTAAAGGAAAATTGGAAGGAGTAGAGATAGGGGGCTGAGTTCAGGATGTAAAATGAATTTTAAAAATAAAAAGTAATAATAAGGATGGTAAGAACCAGAAAAATAGAAAATTTCTTGTGAAATTGTGTATTCTAAAAATTTCAGAAGCTACAGCTTAGAAGTCTAACCTAATTGTCTAAACAAGACTTGAATCCTGACACCACAATGCAAGAGATAGAACAGATACAACACAAGAAATAGAAGAGAGAATTTTAGGCATAGAAAATATTGGCACATTCATAAAAGAAAATAAAAAGTGTAAAAAGATCCTAACCCAAAATGGCCAGGAAATTTGGCACACAATGAAAAAATCAAAATTAAGAATGATAGGAATAGAAGAGGGTGACAATTCCTAGGCTAAAGAATAAGAAAATATCTTCAGCAAAATCACAGAAGAAAACTTCTGTAACCTAAAGAAAAAGATAACCATATATATACAGGAAGCCTACAGAATAGCAAATAGATTTGACCGAAAAGAAAATCCTCTTGTGACATAATAATCAAAATACTAAATGCACAGAATAAAGAAAGAATAGTAAAAGCTGTAAGGGAGAAAAGTCAAGTAAATATACAGGCAGACCTATCTTAAATACACCATACTACTCAACATAGACTCTAGACTCCTGTACAGATGTCATCTAGACCCTAAAATAGCACAAACACCAGCCCAGTAAACTATATCCAGCAAAACTCTCAATCACTATAGATGGAGAAGCCAAGATATTCCATGACAGAAACCAAATATAAGCAGCATCTTTCTATTAATTCAGCCCTACAGAGGATACTGGAATGAAATCTCCAACACAAGGAGGGGAACTACACCCAAGAAAACACAGGAAAATAAACATTAACAGCAACCTAAAAGAAGAGAATCATACATACATAATAAATATCATGTCTACCAACAAAAATAAGAGAAAGTAACAATCATTTGTCTTTAACGTCTTTCAACATTAATAGATTTAATTCATCAATAAAAAGAAACAGGCTAACAGATTGGATACTTAACCAGAATCTAGCATTTTGCTGCATACAACAAATACACATCCATGACAAAGACAAACACTACCTCAGAATAAAAGACTAGAAAAAAGTTTTCCAAGCAAATGATCCCAAGAAACAAGCTGGAGTTGCCATTCTAATATCTAATAAAATATACTCTCTACCAAAAAATATCAGATTGAAACAGAGAAAAGACTTCATATTAATTGGAGAAAAAATCCATGAAGAGAAAAATCTCAATTCTGAGCATCTATGCTCTAAACTCAAGAACATCACATTCATAAAAGAAGCGTAATTAAAATTCAAAACACACATTTAACCTCACACCAGAATATTGGGAGATTTCAATATCCCTCTCTCACCAATGGAAAGAAACTGAATTAAAATAGAAACTAAAGAGACACACAGTGAAACTAATAGAAGTTATGAACCAAATGGATTTAACAGATATCTACAGAACATTTCAACCCCAAACAAGAGAATATACCTTCTTCTCAGCACCTCATGGAACTGTCCAAAACTGATCATATAATCAGACATAAAACAAGCCTCAATTGGTGAAAGATTTAAGTAATCCCATGCATCCTATCAGATCACCACAGACTACGGGCACTTAAATAACAACAGAAGGTCAAATCAATGACTTTATAGAGTTCAGTGAAAATGAAGACACATTATACCCAAACTTGAGAGACAAAATGAAAGCAGTGTGAAGAGGAAAATTCATAGCCCTAAGTGTCTTCAAACAGAAATTGGAGAGATCCTATACAAACAACATAACAGCACACCTGAAAGCTCTAGAAAGAAAAGAAGCAAACATATTCTAGAGAAGTAGATAGAAGTCTCCTTAGGGCTAAATAGTCAAACTTAGGGTTAAAATCAACCAGTTAGAAACGGAGAGAAGGATACAAAGAATCAACAAAAGCAAGAACTGTTTCTTTGAGAAATTCAACAAGACAAATAAAACTTTAGTCAAAGTCACTAAAGGGCCAGAGACAGTATTCAAATTCACAAGAATAGAAATGAAAAGAGAAACATAACAACAGAAACTGAGGAAATTAAAAAAAAATCAGAACTTACTAAAAAGCTTATACTATACAAAACTGGAAAATCAAGATAATAAGGATGATTTTTCTAGACAGATATCACATACCAAAGTTAAATGATGATCAGGTAAACTATATAAACAGCCCCATAACCTCTAAGGAAATAGAAATAGTTATCAAAAACTTCCCAACTAAAAATAACCCAGGGCCAGATAGTTTTAGTACAGAATTCTACCAGACCTTCAAAGAAAAGCTAATCCCACCACTCCTCAAACTATTCCATGAAATAGAAACAGAAAGAGCACTAATTCATTTTATGAAGCCACAGTTACTCTGATACCTAAACCACACAAAGACCCAACAAAGAAAGAGAACTACAGACCAACCTTGCTGATGAATATTGATGCAAAAATACTCAATAAAATTCTCACAAACAGAACACAAGAACACATCGAAAAAGTCATTCAACCAAGATGGTGTAGGCTATATCCCAGGTATGCGGGGATGGTTCAATACATGAAAATCCATCAAAGAAATATACTATGTTAATATCCACTTATCAGTGATTGCATTTCATGGGTATTCTTTTGTAATTGGGTTAACACGCTTAGGATGATATTTTCCAGATCTAACCATTTGCCTACAAATTGCATGAATTCATTATTTTTAATTGCTGAGTAGTATTCCAATATATAAATATACCACATTTTCTGTATCCAGTCCTCCTATGGGGAAGCTCGGAATACTCAAGGCACAATTAGCAAGTCAAATGATTCCCAAGAAGAAAGGAGAGGACCCTGTGCCTGAAAAGATTGGATCCAGTTTTGGAGGAGAGTGCCAGAACAGAGAAATGTTGTGTGGGTGATTGGGGAATAGTTGGGGAGGGGAGAGGACATATGGGACATATGGTGAGGGGGAAACTGGGAAAGGGGAAAGCCTTTGGAATGTAAACAAGAATATAGAATTAATAATGATAATAATAATAACAATAATAATAATAATATCTGTGGGGAAAAATGGGGTACAGAGCTAAACAAAGTCTCAACTGAGGATTACTGAATGGCTGAGAAGCATCTAAAGAAATGTCCAACATCCTTAGTCATCAGGGAAATGCTAATCAAAACATTGAGATTCCACCTCACACCAGTCAGAATGGCTAAGATAAAAAACTCAGGTGACAGTAGGTGCTGGTGAGGATGTGGAGAAAGAGGAACACTCTTCTACTCTTGGTGGGATTCCAAGCTGGTACAATCACTCTGAAAATCAGTTTGGTGGTTCCTCAGAAAATTGGACATGGTACTACAAGTGGACCCACCTATACCACTCCTGGGCATATACCCCAAAGATTCTCCAACATGTAGTATAGACACATGCTCCACTATGTTCATAACAGCCTTATTTATAATAGCCAGAAGTTGGAAAGAACTCCTTTGCTATGTTAACCTTTCCTTTCCACTACCTCTGGTGACTAGAGGTCTAGAAGGGACTTCAAAGCATTTAAGAACTCTTATTAAAAGCCTACAGGTTGTAATAAGGAAAAGATACAAGAAATGGGATATTTGAATACATTATATATTTTAATATTTTATGAGAAGATAAAGATTAATAAAAGATTAAGATTTTCCAGGATTAAAAAAAATACACTATGTAAACAAACTCAAGAAAAAAAGCCACACGATAATCTCATTAGATTCTGAAAAAGCCTACAACAAAATACTACACTCCTTTATGTTAATTGCCTTGGAGAAATCAAGAATTCATGTCATATAAACAAATATAATAACAGTAATATGTAACAAACCAACAGCCAATATCAAATCAAATGGAGAGAAACTAGAAGCAATCCTACTAAAATCTGACAAGATATGGTTGCCCACACACTTCCCATATCTCTTCTATATGATATTTGTCTTAGTCAGGGTTTCTATTCCACACAAACATCATGACCAAGATGCAAGCTGTGGAGGAAAGGGTTTACTGAGCTTACACTTCCACACTGCTGTTGATCACTAAAGGAAGTCAGGACTGAAACTCAAGCAGGTCAGAGAGCAGGAGCTGATTGATGATTAGGCTATGGAGGGATGTTCCTTACTGGCTTGCTTCCCCTGGCTTGCTCAGCCTGCTCTATTATAGAACCCAAGACTACCTTTTGAGGGATGATACAACCCACAAGGGGACCTCCCCCCTTGATCACTAATTGAGAACACACCCCACAGATGGATCTCATGGAGGCACTTCCCCAACTGAAAATTCTTTCTCTGTGATAACTTCAGCCTGTGTCAAGTTGACACACAAAACCAGACAGTACAGTACTCAAAGTTCTATGTAGAGCAATTAGGCAACAAAAGGAGGTCAAAGGGATAGAAATTAGAAAGGAAGAATTCAAAGTATCACTATTTGCAGAAGTTATGATAGTATATATTAGTGACCCCCCAAATTCCATCAGAGAATTCCTATAGCTGACAAACAACTTAAGCAAAATGGCTGAATATAAAATTAACTCAAACAAATCAGTAGTCTTTCCTTTATACAAATAATAAACAGGCTGAGAAATAAATTAGGGAAAGAACACCCTTCATAATAGACAAAAGTAATATAAAATATTTTAGTGTACCTCTTATAAAGAAAGTTAAAGACCGGTACAACAAAAACTTCAAATCTATAAAAAAATAAAGTGAGGACCTCAGAAGATGGAAATATATCTCATGGTCATGGATTGGTAGTATTATGATATTGGAAATTGCCATTTTTTATCAAAAGAAATTTACAGATTCAATGCAACCCTCATCAGAACTCAAACATAACTCTTCATAGACATGGAAAGAAAAATTTCCACTTTATATTGGAAAACAAAATCACTTAGGATAGCCAAATTCTAAACTATAAAAAAACTTACAATGTAAGCACCATCCCTGACCTCAAGCTGTACCACAAAGCAATACTGATAAAATTTTCATGGTATTAGTACAGAAACCGACTCGAAGATCCAGAAGTAAGCCCACTTGTCTATGGACACTTGATCTTTGGCAAAGAAGCCAAACATACAGTGAAATGAAAGAAACCAACTGTAATAAGTGGTGCTGGTCTAACTGGTAGTTTGTATGTAAGATAATGAAAATAGATCCATATGTATCACCCTGGACAAAGTTTAAGTCCAAGGGGATCAAGAACCTCAACATAAATTCTGATATACTGACTGTAATAATAAAGAAAGTGGGAAAGAGCTTTGAACTCATTGGCACAGGGGAGGAATTTCCTGAATAGAACACAAATGGATCAGGCTCTCAGATCAACAATCAATAAATAGGACCTCAAGAAACAGAACAGCTTCTGTAAGGCAAAAGGCGTCATATGTAGGACAAATCTGAAACCTAGAGATTGGGATAAAACCTTCTTAATTAACCCTACATCTGACATCTTCAAAAATATGTGAAGAACTTGTGAAGGTAACCTCTAAAAAAACAAATAACCAATTTTAAAATGGGGTATAGCACTAAACAGAGAATTCACAATAGAAGACTCTTGAATGGCAGAGAAGCTCTTAAAGCAATGTTCGAAGTCCCTAGTCATCAGAGAAATGCAAATCAAAATATCCCCAAGATTCTACCCCACACAAATGAGAATGGCTAAGATTACAATCTCAAGTGACTGCACATGCTGTCAAGGATATTAAGAAAGAAAAACACTCCCCCATTGCTGGTGGGATTGTAAACTGGTAAAAACTCTCTGGAAATCAATCTGCTGGTTCCTCAGAAAATTGGAAATAATTCTACTTGAAGACCCTGCTATACCATTCATGGGCATATACCCAAAAGATGCCCCACCATACCACAAGTATAAGTGCTCCACCATGTTTTTAGCAGCCTTATTTGTAATATCTAGAAGCTAGAACCAACCCAGATGTCCCTCAATAGAAGAATGGATACAGAATATGTGGTTCATTTACAGAATGGAATACTATCCAGTTATTAAGAATGAGGATATCATAAATTTTGCACGCAAATAGATGGAACTATAAAATATCATTGTGCCTGAGGTCACTCAGACACAAAAGGACTTACATGGTATGTACTCACTGATTAGTGGATATTAACCAAAAACTACAGAATACCTAGGGTACAACCCATACACCATAAGAAACATAACAAGTAGAAAGGGCCAAATGAGAATGTTTCAATTCCATTTAGAAGGAGGAAAAAATAACTACAGGAGGCAGAGGGAGGTAGGGACCTGGAGGGGAGAGGAAAGGGGGAGAGGAAAAGGGGAACAGTATCAGGTATATGGTAGGGTGCAGGAGAGAAGCCCAGAGGTCCAAGAAAATGAATGGAGATAAGCAATATCGAGGGTGAGAATAGGGGGGACCCTCTAGTAAATATCAGAGCTCAAGACTGGGGAGGTGAGAGAGTCAATGGGGGTAATTTTAGCCAATGCCCCACACTGGAGCGAGGGAACTCGAAGAGTCCACCTCCAAGAGATAGATAGGACCTCAAGCAGAGGGACAGGGTTATTAATTCACAGTCAAAGCTTCTAACCCAGAACAGTTCCTGTCTAAAAGAACTACCAAGACAAAAATGGAGAAGAGACTGAAGGAATAGTTGTCCAATGATCAGCCCAACTTGGGATCCATCTCATGGGAGGTCACTAAGGCCTGACACTATTCCTGATATTATAATGTATTTACAGACAGCAACCTGGCATGGGCGTCCTCTGAGAGGCGCTAACTGAGGTAGAAGCAGATACTTATGTTCAACTATTGAACTGAAGTCAAGACCTTTATGGTTAAAAGAGGGGAAGGATTGAAGAAGCTGAAGGGGAGAGAGACCCCATAGGAAGGCCAGCAGTCTCAATTTACCAGACCCCAGTGATCTCCCATAGACTGAGCCACCAGCAGCATACATGGGCCAGGCTGAGGCCAATGGTACAAATATAGCAGAGGTCTGCCTGGTCAGGCCTTAGTGGGAGAAGATGTGTTTAATCCTTGAGAGACTTGAGGCCACACAGAAGGGGGAGAACTGCAGTTGGGGATCACCCTCTCAGAGGTAAGTGGGAGGAGGAATGGGATAAGGAACTATGGGAGGGGACCAAGAGAGGAGGGGCCTCTAAAGTTAGTTTTCATTAGTTGAATAGGAATAGATAAAATAACAAATATTGAACCCCCCAAATAAAATGAAATTGTGTGTGATAAAATTTAATGCCATTCTTGAATATGAAAAAAGATTATTTTACTGTATAACATTTTCTCTATGTTACTGTATAACATAACATTTTCCTGAAGAAAACTGCTTAATGAACTTAATGGTAAAATGTAACCAGTAGAGTCAATTTTTTTTTTTACAAACTTAAGTATGTTCACTGTCTTAGAATATTATTTCAACTGTGTCTAACATCAGGAGTTATATACATCTGTATAGATGTTATTCCTCTAATCAAAAAAGACTTTTATTTTAATTATACTTTTATCCACTTAGTTATAATAAGTAAGATTCATCATTGTCAGGTGCAAGGGACTAAAAGGAGGAGTTAAATATGCAATCTTGACATATGGACATCATGGAAATCATATTATTTTGACAGCATTTGAAATGTCTAGTAAGACATTTGAAATGGTAGTAAGGACTAAATATATATTATTGTAATGGAGGAAATTAATGTTCTTGTTTATTAATATCATAATTGTGGTGATAGGGAGTTTTATAAAACTGGCATAATCTAGAATCACTTGGGAAAACAAGTTTCAATGAGAAATTATCTATATGGGGTTGGCCCTAGGACATGCCTGTGAGGGAATTTCTTAATTGGGTTAATTGCGGTGGGATGCTGAATTCTGACAGTACCTTTTTATAGGTCAGATGCTATCTTGATGGACATTTGCTTCAAGTTCCTGATACCTTTACTTCCCCACAGTGATGGACTATAACCTGGACCAGTGAGACAATTAAAATATTTCTGTCTTTGGTTGCTTTTGTCACAGTATTCTGTGTGTGACTATATTTAATGTCATTGTTTAACATTATAAATCATTTGTTGACTATATTTTATATTTCCATGCTATATTCCTGAAGATAAATATTTTCTATTAATAAACTTTCTATTGGGATGCAACAAATACAGGAATCATCTGATATAATAGACATAAAATACCATAGTACACTAATTCAGCAATAGGAAATAAAACTAAATAAGAGTTAAATACATTTGAATTTTCAAGTTCAGTGGACAAATAGAAAGTATTCTTTAAATCCTTTCCTTTAGAGTGACAATTAGCACAGTTCTCAGTCCCTAATAGCAAAGCTTCTTTTTGCTATAGATAGTGCTTAATACAAAGACTAACACCTAGTTAAAGCACATAAAATAAGAGACATCAAACCCACACATACTCCCCCAAGTTCTCAAGGATTGTCTTGGAAGAGGTTGAGGAAACAGCAGAAAGGTCAGAGATTGCAAAGTACTATTGTAAAACAATATTTTCCAGACAAGATAATATTAGTACAGACATGAACATACCACAGCTATACTACAATCATAAGGCATGCATAGGATCAAGCCAGTCACAATTGCAATCTAGATGTCAGAGAAGTTCCCAAAACCTCATCCCAAGCTGAATGAATATTGGAAGTTAATGTCTACAAAAGGAGAAAATGACAATTTTCTTCAGGGACATAGTCCAAGGATTGACCATACTTCAATGGATGGTCATAAACTCATGAACATATTATATAAACAACTCAACCGAGTAATATATGTGTGTGTGTGTATGTGTGTGTGTGTGTGTGTGTGTGTGTGTGAGAGAGAGAGAGAGAGAGAGAGAGAGAGAGAGAGAGAGAGAGGGAGGGAGGGAGGGAGGGAGGGAGGGAGAGAGAGAGAGAGAGAGAGAGAGAGAGAGAGAGAGAGAGAGAATATGAAGCTGGAAGGGAGTGTATGTGAGGGGAGTTCTGAAAGGTTTGGAGAGAGAAGACACTGGTGGATAGATATGACCAGTACATATTTTAGGCATTTTTCAAAGAATAAAGAAAAATTATATTCAAAAATAGCTTTGAGCTTGTCTCTAAAAATATATTTCTCAAATAAGATACATAAAATATTTGGATATAAAGATATTGTGACAGAATTATCTGTAGACTCAGAAAAAATACACTTCTATTCTCTTTTGCATTCTCGACTTAGGCTGATTTTGTTCTATATGGATCTGTGTCGTACTGTTTTCCTCATGGATCTCAGTTGCTGTTAAAAACTGTGTATTAACAGGAATATAAGACATGCATGTGTTTGGCAATAACTAGCAATGGTTTCATTTCTTTCCAAATGTATCTTTTTCTAATATTTTCTATTTTTCAAATATTTTTTCATGAAAGTTTGAAAGTGAGGACTCTCAGACATACTAGGGACTTCTGCTCCTCCCTCCTGATCATGAATTTACTTTTATTATCACCCATCTATTATTTAATACCCTTTTATTCTGTTCTTTAAAAATTTTGACAACCAGTTGAAAAACAAATATCTAATAACTTTTACCCTTTAATCATATATATGTGATATGTATATATGTGTTATATTTATCTATCTCTATCTCTATATGTAGATATAGATATATATCACATGCCCCAGCTTTGCGATTTGAGCATTACTAAATGCCAGGTTTAGAGAAATACAGAATTCTATTCTTGAACACATTTTTAGATCCATAGTAAATCAGAAGGTGTTATTAGTACCTGCTTTTCATTCCCTGAGTTCTGTGATGGCCTTAATGCTGACAGGATAGTGACATGAATAGAACCTTTGTGATAGCCTACATGATGCTAGAAGACGTGTATAAAAATAAGGAAAGTTATCACTGTGTGAGAAAAACAAACTGTCTAGAAACTATTACCACAGAACCTGCCACAAGAGCACATAAAGTGCCCTGAGGGAAATAAAATTAAGTTGACACAGGGATTCTGTATTGAAAATGTAAATAATGCTTATTTTTAGGCAAATACATTCATACTTGTGAGTTTTGATTTTATACAATAAATTAGTTACATAATTAGATTTAACAGTCTTTTAAATGCAAAAGAAAATATTTTTTGCAGAGTAAGGGACCAAGTTTTACTGGTATTGCTCATTATAACATAAATTAAATGAAATTTCGTATAGCTATGCTATAATTTAGAACTTTGACCTTGAAACATATAATTCAAAAGTTTGAAATTGTGACTATAGTACTTTATTTTCCTTTCATTTTTATTCCATTTACTCGAAGGTTAAATTAAGAATAGAAATAGAATCTGATTTATATAACTATTTTTATCTAAGCTTCTAAATGAAAATTTTACTTCATGTATAAAGCAGTAACTAGCAGTTTTATTTACAATAGGACATACTTCATAAAACCCACCTCAAATTTAAGATTCAAAAGTGACTGCAATTATGATTTTAAGAATAGCAGTCTACATTTGAAAGACATGGATTTGGTTTCCTCAAGGAAAGAAATCTTGTGACAAGTAGTTCAGCATCCCTCAGTCAGAAGGTCAAGGTCTTTTCAGCTGGTGAATCACTCTTGATTCAGGAAAAAGTGTTTCAATAGAATGGTGATTTCCACTTCTGTCTAATTAGATGTCTTCAGTGCATTACAAGGTCCTTTTCATCAGCTCTTCACACGCATTTGGCAAAATAAGTGGTCCAGTTAACATTTGTAGTACAGAAAATGGCTCTTTCCAAATCTGCTCAACCTTTACATCTCCTTTTAGTAACTGCACCAGTTGCTTTTTTCACAGCTTCATAACAAGTCAAGAAACATTGAAGGCCTGAAGCAATATTCACTTGTCACCATGCTTGTCTGATTGTTTCTTGGGAGATATTTGCATATGACTAATAAGGAAAGCCTGGCTAAAATCAGTTCTCTGTACAGGGTCTAGGTCTCCAGGTGTCAGCTGTTTGTGATTATAGCAAGGTTTTCAAGCACACCCACTTTGAGGAATATCCAGATTTTGAGTAAATTTCAATTCTCTGGGGTCATAAGAATAGCATCTTCTTTTCCTGGTCATTATAAACTGTCATCTATGACATGATTTTAAACATTTTCCACTACAGACCTATATCACTAAAGAGCTTTTTATGTGGTGGAAAAAATATGCTTATTAAAATAAGTACACTGAGTCTGGAGAGATAGATCTGTGGTTAACACCATGTATTGCTCTTCCAGGGAACTCAGGTTCCATTTCCAGTATCCACATGGTGACTCAGAACAATCTGAATACCACCATTTCCAGAACATCTGATGTCCGTGTCTGGCTTCTATGGGCACTGACACACACACTGTGCACATACACACATGACCTAAGTAAAAAGAAAATGTATACAAGTCAAGCATTTTCTGCTTAGTCGCCATGCCACTGATTTTAAAGCAATTTTTGCAATACATATAATTTTACTGTTTAATGTAGTTGAAAACAAATTAGCATAGTAATCCAGATGCTCATTTATTTTTATGCAAACAATGCAGTCTTGGATGAATGTATGACACTTCAGGACATACAGCCTCTTCAGTGTTTCTCAGAAACGTTATTTTTATGATCATCAATGCTGAGAATGTCTTTCCAAGTAAATACATAAAATAAAATGATAGGAGTATGTTAAAGATCATTCAGAAGTTATTGAAACTTTTATCTTTGTATCAAGGCAAAATTTTTGTTTTTCATGAACTAAAGCTAGCAACTTAAACAACACTTTTTATAATCAAATATTCTAATATAGTACACTTCAAATACACATTAATTTGATTAATTTGAAAACTGAAGAACAACACTATGAAGCCATTACAATTAAAATTCACTTTTCATAATGATATCAGCTTCTATTGAGCAAAAACTGCATATGAAGCACTGCAGTTCATCACATTTGGATAACCTTGAATCTGATTCAAGGTCATTCAGATTCAAGCAGTATTTGTTGGCATCAAAAGTCATGACACAAGGCCAGGCCGTAGTGTTCACATTCACTGTTCTGAGCCAAAGCTGCAGTGAAATCTTGTGTTTAGTTTGTTTGGCGAGAGTTGCTTTTTGGTTTTGTTTTTGTTTTTTTTGTAGGTTTTGTTGTTGTTATTGTTGTTGTTGTTGGATATATATATATATATATATATATATATATATATATATATATATAGTATCACTTTGTAGCCCTGACTATTTTAGAACCACTATACAGACATACCAGACTGAAGTTCTGCCTGCCTCTGAACTCACAGAGTTCTCCTGATCACAGTGTTTTAGGAGGACATAACTATGTTGACTGTGCATCTGGTTTTGAAATACGTTTTGGCTGTTTAATGTTCAGAAGCCTGTTGCTATGGCCAAATTTCTTGCAAACTCATCATGTTCAGTTGTATGTCATATCCTGAATTGTGACACACTGTCTATGGAGCTGGATCCTAAAGCCTGCTCACTCACAGTTCCCTGGCTGAGGATATCTCATGGACCTTTTTCTAATATACAATCAAGGATAAGAACTTGCTGCATTGGTGACTTTATTCTTTCTTTTCCTTACAGTAGTCAGATGCATGGCTGTTAACTTTTCTGGCCATCTCTGAGACTTTAGCTTAAGGTGTACTGATTAATAACTTTAGTCACACCTGCTAAATCTTTTTAGTCATGTAATAAATATTGGAATCCTAGAGAGTACAACAGGGAACTGAGGTCAAGTTAACAATTGCAATGTTTAGGTTTAGAGTCAGATATCTGTGTAGGTTTTCTAAATTACCAAACTATTTCAAAGTTACATGAATTCTCTTTGATTAAATATAAAAAACATAGGCATTATCTGGCCATGTCGCAAAGGGTAGCTTTTTTGTTGAACCATGGAGGCCTAAATTTAAATATTTAGATAAACACAAAGTGAGAGTGAGTAGCCCCAGGATCATGGAGACAGGCTGATGAGTAATTTGCAAGGAATTAGCAAGTCTTGCCAAACAATGAGCTGCAGTATCAGTGAGAGGCCCTGTTTCAGAACTAAGGTGTATTGCTTTGCAGATGTAGCTCTGAGGACAGGCTCCCCAATTCTACATTTTGATTAGTTGTTGATTTCAGCAGTAGTCTCTGTTGCAACAAGAATTTTCTTTGTTGAGTGGTAAAGACTACAATGCACCATGGATATAAAGAAAAATGTTTTGATTGTTGGTAGGAACTCTGGTCTAGTAAAATGGTGTTTACGGTTTCTTCACTTATGCATACAACAACAATCAAGAGATAAACAGAGGACATTGATTTGAAAGAGAGCAGGAAGGGATATATGTACGAGTTTGGAAGGAGGAAAGAGAGAGGGAACCAGCATAATCATATTTTATGTCAATGATAAAAAATAAAAATAAAGAAAAAGAATTCTAAGAAGCCAGAGAAGAAAGAATAAGACCTGATAACAATACAGGCACTGCACAGACATGCACATTAAATACATAAAGCATGTACAATTAAAAAAATACACATGTATGTATCCTTCAAGTTGGGCAATTCTAGGACCAGAAATAAATGAAATGAGTCAGTGTCAGAGGAACTGTACCAACCTAATTCTTTCTTTGTTCCTTCCTTCCTTCCTTCCTTCCTTCCTTCCTTCCTTCCTTCCTTCCCTCCCTCCCTCCCTCCCTCCCTCTCTCTCTGTCTCTCTCTGTCTCTGTCTCTGTCTCTGTCTCTGTCTCTCTCTCTCTCTCTCTCTCTCTCTCTCTCTTTCTTTCTTTTTTATTTTCTATATTCTTTGTTTACATTCCAAATGATGTCCTCTTTCCCGGTTCCCCCCTCCCCATAAGTCACATATGCCCTCTTCCCTCTGCCCATTCCCCAATCAACCCCTACCACTTCTCTGTCCTGGTAATCTGCCTATTTTGCTGCACCAAGCCTTTGCAGGACCAGGGCACTTTCCTTCCTTCTTCTGGGGAATGATACGTGAATTGTAACTTGGGTATTCAGAGCTTCTGGGCTAATATCCACTTATCAGTGACTGCATTCCATGTGTGTTCTTTTGTGAATGAGTTACCTCACTTAGGATGATATTTTCCAGATTGGCTGTGACATCTGTCACCCCATTGATCACTAGGGTTGATTCAGCTGATCTGGCTGGCTAGGCAGGCATCCCTCCCAAAGCTGCGACCCAAAGAGGACAACCTTCCCCAAATAGAGAAGGACCAGTCTTCAGTAGAGGGTATAGGAGTAGCTGTGCTCTCCTGCTAGAACCTCCAAACAAGCTCTCAAATTCATGCTGTTTGACCTAAAGAATTTCGAATGGCTGAGAAGCACCTTAAGAAATGTTCAACATCATTAGTCATTAGGGAAATGCAAATCAAAACAACCCTGAGATTTCACCTCGCACCAGTCAGAATGGCTAAAATTAAAAACTCAGGAGACAGCAGGTTTTGGCGAGGATGTGGAGAAAGAGGAACACTCCTCCACTGTTGGTAGGATTGCAAGATGGTACAACCACTCTGGAAATCAGTCTGGTGGTTTCTCAGAAAACTGAGCATGGCACTTCTAGAGGACCCTGTTATACCACTCCTGGGCATATACCCAGAGGATTCCCCGGCATGCAATATGGACACATGCTCCACTATGTTCATAGCAGCCCTATTTATAATAGCCAGATGCTGGAAAGAACCCACATGTCTTTCTTTCTTTCTTTCTTTCTTTCTTTTCTTTCTTTCTTTCTTTCTTTCTTTCTTTTTCTTTCTTTCTTTCTTTCTTCCTTTCCTTCTTTCTTTCTTTCCTTCTTTCTTTCTTTCTTTCTTTGCATTAGAATAGAGTTTATTTAGGGCATGGGGAGGGGAGTTAAGAGAGTATTAGAGGCAGAATAAGGCAGAGAGAAGGAGAGAGTAGAGAAGTAGAAGCCATCCATGACCAGGTGGAGATGGAGGAAGGGAATGGGGAGAGAGGGGGAGCAAGGGGGCAAGAGGCAAGAGAGAGAAGCAAGAGTATGGCAGCCTACACATTGCCTTGAACATGGTGTAGTAGCCCAGTCAGGAAGTCTGAATGACTTTTGCTCTGACAGACACTTGTGGCATTTTGCATCTCAGGTATTCCCCCTGCCCCCCAGCCTCCAACCAACTCTGGAGAAAACAAAGGTAGAAACTCAAGTTAGCATTTTCAATACTACTTTGTCTTATATCCGAAGAAAGTTAGCTCTAGAAAGTCAACTGGCTTGTTTAAGATTACCTGTCTAAAGACTCATCTTTGATGAGCTCTCCTGACTTGTCTAATTAGCATGGACATCAAGTAAGAAAGACACTTTAACATCTCCCTTACCTCTTTCATAAGTGCTGGGATGTGGGACAGGGAGATTCAGGAATGTGAAATGCTGGCAATCGAACCCAGGTTTCTCTGCATCATAAACATATGCTTTAAAGTTGAGAAACATCCAAAATTCATTCATTGCATAATCTTAATCTAGCTTGTTGAAAGGTTTATATCAAGATATCCTTAAAAGTTTTCTCCAGGTTTACTATACCTAACTGCTCTCTAACTTTCCTTTTCAATATAACTTCTGATACCATTAGCAATCTAAATACCACAAAATTATTTATATAGTGTAATCAAACATAAAATACTGACCAGTCACTTATGTAAAAGAATATAACATATCAGTGGTCAGTTGTAGATTGTTTTTCAGGTTAATTACACTGTAGGTGGATTTATATAATATATAAACCTGTAATTTCTTTTCATCTACCCTATATGTTAGTAATATTTTTAAATCAATGTTTCCTCTCAGAGAGATAGTACATATTATCTGATATCTGCTTGATATCTGCTTCATAGTCTCACAATGGTACTTAAAACGTTTCCTCTTTCAGTCTTTTTCTCTCTCTCAAACTACACACACAGACACACACCGAGAGAGAGAGAGAAAGAGAGAGAGAGAGAGAGAGAGAAAGTCACCTGAAACTACTTAACTTTAAGGGGGAAATGGAGAATATAATCTTGAGTACTGGTTATGAATAAAGGATGGATCATCAAGGAGAATCAGGGTATATACAATGCAAGTTCCCTCTCAATGAACACGAGTGTGTCAAGGATTCTTTTTACTTTAAAGCTTCTCATTCAATGACATAACTGTATTGACTTTAGTCTTCAGGAAATTGTTACTTTCATCTTGTTATGAAAAAATACATGAATAAAGCAACCTAGTAGGAGAGGTTTATTTTGGTTCATAGTTAGAGTGCAGTCCACCATCATGGGAAAGTCATAGTCATGGAAACTAACCAGTGAGGTAGCTGGTTGTGTTGTGTCTGTGGTCATGAAGCAGAGAGAGAGATGAGTACTGGAATCCAATTCACTTTAAATTTACTATTGCATCCAGGACTCCTGTCCATAAGGTATTGCCACCCAAATCAGAGTGCTCTTTCTTATTCTATGAAAACCTTTCTGGGATCATTCTTACAGCCACACCCAGGAGTGTATTTTCATGATTCTGGATTACATCAAGCAGACATGAATACTAACCATTACAGCTTCCTTCTCTCTGTACACTTAAAAGTTATGTCCTATCTCATGCCACCTATAATACCTTATGACTCTAAATGGTCCAACTGAAATACCTATAATCTATGATGACTTTTGGAGAATCATTCACCAAACTTTTAAAAGAGGAATCTAACAATAATGTTAAAATCAAGCCAACTAAATCAATGTGATCTTTTCCTTGTAAAGAAAAATGCAACAAAAATAAATGTCAATGAGGCTAGGACTTATCATCTACCCCCATACTGTGTACACTATTTTACAATGTAGTTGACACCAAATGAGGGTTAAAATGAAACCTTCCCTGGGAGTACAAGTTCATTCATTCATACATGAAATATATTGCAAAGTATGTGTTAAAGAAAATGAGACCTGCTGACTGGTTCTCAACCATTGCCTATGAAGTCTCCCTGCAAACTCTTTAAGGAAAATTCTTAGAAATGAATGAGCTGTCCTTCTGATGTCTGTCTTATGGCCCTAACTGTAGCATATTTTATATTTGGATATATTTGGTAAATCATGTAAAAAAAAAAAAAACTAAAGTACTAAAAGGAATTCTGACTATATGCTGAAAAGGTAAATATAAAGCTTGACTAAGATATAGATTTGTGTTTAAAGGTAAATTTCAAAGCAAATATCATAGCTTTAAATTGTACTTTACATATAGGAGGTATTTAATTAAGTACATTTTGAAACTGTCACCTTGTAGAAATCCAGTTAAACAGCGAGTTTTTATTTTCAAATGTATAAATGTTCTTATTAACTATTGATAATTATCAAATGGCATTTCTTATGCTCCAGTTCATAAAGACCTTTTCCATAATGACTTGGGAAGTGCATTTAAAGCTTAAACATATTTCATTGAAGATTTTCCTCATGCTAATAATAAAATTTTATTTTAGGAGAAAGGTAAGTTGAAACTAGAGGGAAATAATTTTTACATAACTGAGCATCATGCATAATAATGCTTAAGATAATTTTTGCAAGAATTCAGGGACATTCTATCTGAAAAACCCAACAGCATCACACAAACCTAAGACAGGTTATGATTTTATAAAACATTTTCCAGGAAACAATATTTAGTATTTTTTAACAAGGTCCAAAGTTGATATCAGTCCAGGTGTTGGAAGGATAAAGACTATGTAACGGTAAAACTGCACATTACTAGAGCTAGGGGTGTGAGGAAAATAAATTGTTTGAAGAATACTTCAGTTTTATACAAATTTTAATGACAATGTCTTTTCTTGAATATTTTTTGTCTTAGTTTGAGCTTCATTTTGCTGTGAAGAGGCTGCATGAGCATGGCACCCCTTACAAAGAAAAACATTTAATTGTGCCTGGCTGATAGTTTCAGAGATTTAATCCATTATTATCATGGTGGGAAGCATGGCAGCATGTAGGCAGATTTGTAGCTGGAAAAGAAGCTGAGAGTTCTACATTTTTATCCACAGGCAACAGAAGGGGCCTGTCTTTTACACTGGCATACTTTGAGCAAATATTACCTCAAAGCCCTCCTCCACAGTGACACACTTCCTCCAATAAGACCCGACCTACTCCAACAAGGCCACGCCTCCCAATAGAGCCGTTCCCTGTGTCCAAGCATTCAAACACATGACTAGGGGTCATATTTATTCAAACTACAACATTCTCCTTATGGTTTTTTGGGGTGCAGATTCTTTAATAACATTTGGACTTTTATAAGTGTACCATGAATCTAATACAAGCTCTCTCTTTTTGTATGTGGAAAAGCAAATATATCATGTATAATACAAAAGGTTTTCTTCAGATAATTTTTGTAGCTTAAATGGAATTCTGTTCATGATGTCTATAGTTAATGTTGAGTCAAAATCACACCATATATAAGTAAAGTCAGTATCATCCAAGATTGTTGATAAATTTTAAAACATCATGCATTCTATTGGGGAACATCACTCAGAAGGAATCCCTTTACCTTGTGAAAGTTGGTTTCATTCTATTTCAATGAGTAAAGGTAAGAGACAGTAAATAGGAGGTCAAAAATGGAATTTTTAAAATGAATAATTTGGTACTCTTGTGAATAAATTAAACAACCAATCAATCCTATTCAGCGAAAATCCCTTTTTATTACATGCCACCTTTCCTAGAAGTCTTTCTATTAGCACCGGAATTCATTCAGGAACTCTAATTTCTGTGTTTAAGAGAAATTCTGATCAGACAGGTGTTTGATTGATTTTTTACTTTTGATGGGCCATGATTGGGTCTTGGTCGCTCTCCCACCTGTAACTTATTGTTTTACAAAATAGTATCAGTCATGCTCTACTTATGAGGTGGTCTTTTCCCTTGTAGATGGTATGTATTATATCTGTACCTTAAGGTATTGTGTTATCATCTTCCCTAAACTTTCAAAAAATTCTAGGTCTTTATTAGAAAAGCAAAAGTCTCTTTGGAATGTATATGTGGTGCTTTATATGATAACGGTTATGAAACATATTTCTAGTACATTCATTTTTCAAGTAGAGCTGAATGATTTTACATACCTCTTTGCAAAGCTTTGTTACCCATCAAGATTAAAAAAACAAAAGTCTTCAACCAGACATAGTGACTCACAATTGTTATCCCAACTCTTCAGTAGACTGAAGTAGGCTACCCATACTGAAAAGAATTGCTGGGAAGCCTGTCAGGAATAAAGATCCTGTCAATATAAAAAATGCATACAAAAATAACACAGGACAAAATTATTGATATGATAAGTATTATATATGAGAAAATAACTGAGATTTAAAGATTTTCTCTGCCTTAGTGCACAGCAACTTATAAAGTCTATATTGCTACTGAACATGTGAGTATTCACACATGCTCATACACATTAACCCCATGTTTCATAAAATAAGTATAATGCTTATTAGCACCAGGATGTTGAAGTACACTGGGATGATTTCTATTCTAAATTTTTAGAATAAAAAGAGCTTCCTCGATCTGTCACAAACCCGTATCCTGATACCTGTAACTCCCTGTATCCATCATAATTAAGAGAAGCCTGGTAAGGAACGCAGAGCTGTTGCATATCTCATGGCGTTCCTGACACCACAGCATCCCTGAAGATTACACTGTCAATCATAATACACATCTAGGGCAAGGAACCCATTTTCTTTAGTGGACTTGTCAATGAGCCAATCCTGGTAAGTATTTATGAGCTACAGAGGCCAGGTGGAAGCTAAGATGTAGGAGATTGAGAATTTAATTAGGTCAAAAGCAATAGGACTCATTAAATCCCATTCTCTTTTTTTATGTAATACCATGTTGTGGGAGAAGGGAGCCTGCCTTCTTCATGGTCTGCGTATCACAATTATTATTTTAATTAAGAAAGGTAAGGGCTAATATCATTTGAGTTTTCAATTACAGTGTAGCTGATGTATCACTGTCTTTGAAGCTTGTAGGCAGAGCTTCTGAAGAGTCACAGGCAGCATCCTAGAGGGTTGACAGAATCTAGAGAACAAATACATGGTGAAAACAAGACCCTCCTCCTCTCTGATACATTAGTATTGCCCTTTGTGTGTGTGAGTGTGTGTGTGTGTGTGTGTGTGTGTGTGTGTGTGTGTGTGTGTGTTTCTTTTCTCTCTTACCAATTCTCATCATCAATAGATTGCATTTGGCAGGAACCCCAAACTACAAATATAGTTCCTAATATAGTCAGTCAACTTGTGGATAATACATCTCCTTTTATTACTCCAAATTGCTACTTTATATTAATACCCAAACTATGTACTTCATATAGGAAAGTGTCCAATAGATTTTTCTTTTATTTCACATTTCAGTCTCCGTGAGTCCCAATGCACCTTCCTGTTTGAACATAAGCAAACCAAGTGTTACTAGTTGGACTGACGTCTCCTCTGCACAATGATCTATCTGGCTTATAGCAAAGTGAGCTTCTTCAGTTCCTCTCCTTTCTGACTCTAGGGGGAGCAGTGTCCTCAGTTGGTCATGAATTTAGTCCCATTTTTTGCAAAAATAATCGGGGCCATTTCAGTTTCAGATAGAAGTATTTCTACTTTTGGAATGCTAGAGATTGAACCCAGGGCTGTGTACCTTCTATGTAGTAGCTGTGCTCTAAAATAGATGCCCAGCCCTCCTAGATTTTCTAAGAGTTTTATTCCAAAGGAGTGTTTACTGGGCCTCATTGCTTGGAAAAGTGATGGGAGAAAACCACAAAAATCTAGAAAGAAAATTACTAGGATGAAAGGAAAAAGGCTCAGTGGAAAAGGGAAGGACATGAAAGAGGATAAAGAGGGTAAAATAAATAATATTAATTTTTCATAAATTTGAAACTGCATAGGAACAAAAATAGTAATGAAGAATAGTGAAATAGGTATTTTCAATTTTTTTAATTACTCAATTTCTTCTAGGTTCTCTCTCTTTCCCATTCTCTCTTTCTGTTCTCTCTCTCTCTCTCTCTCTCTCTCTCTCTCTCTCTCTCTGTGTGTGTGTGTGATAGTCAGTGATAGTCAATTAATAGTGTATTTAAGGCAAAGACAAAGTACCCAGATATCAAACAAATCCATTTCCCAACGATGACTCTTTAATATGTTTCTTCAGCTTACCCATTCTTCCTGTCAAAAGGCTTTACACAGATAACCCTGTTAATCACACTCATTAATGACATTAATAACATTATCCATGATGGTCTTACCAATTGTTCCTGATGCCTTAACAGCTGCAGGCTTTCCTACTTGATGCATTTTTTCAAGGCTCTGCAGAATAATATGAGCAGGCCGCTCTAAAGTCTGCTGCTCCAAGTTTTTTATATGCTCAGGTCACCTCTTATATTAAAAAGGACTCTTAGCTTATGGGTACATTTGTTCATGTTAATCTGAATCATCTTGTGACTTGGATATTATATCCTAATTTTAGTTTGGGAAAACTGAGTTCACTGGGTGTGATACAACTTGTCCAAGTAGCATAAGAAAGATGCTTAGTTGTGAACTGAAACAACTTCCAAGTTTAAATGAGGGTTGAACTGATGCCCAAGTAATGAGCAATCACATGTGCTGTGTTCATGATGCAATGACATAAGCTTCTTTGGTGTTTAAAGATCACAGACACATTTACATTTTGGGTACATATGTGGGAATATTTATGTATGGCTCCCCGATAGCTTATAATAGAAAAGAATATGTTAATTCGCTAATGTGTATTTGCTGTTTGTAAGTGACCTCAAGTCCCTGTCCTTTTCCCTATTTGCATTCTGTTATCCTGAATAAAATCTGTATCTTCAGCAAAGGTCATCCTCCTGAGCTCCATCCACATCAAGAGTTCAAGCTGCCACCTGGTATAATTGCACATCAGACTTCATGTTACAAAGAATGTGTACTGTTTCTTCTTGTTGTTGTATTACTTTACAGCTGATGCCAGCCAGTGCTGGACTGCAACATATAAGTAGGCTTTCCAGATTTCAGTGTTTCCTTTTCCCTCAGCTTTGCATCCAAATAATCACTATATTGTAATAGTCTTCAAGTATATCTCTTTATTTGATTTCATGGGCCTTGGTTTTATCTCACAGGATATTGATTCCTCATACCTTGCAGATTCTTTCCCAAGTCTACACAATTAAAACAGCAAATCCATTTGTCTCCAATCTCTCCTTATGGTCACTCAGTCTTACAAAGGTTATAATCTCACCTCATGTCATATAAATGTAAGGCTTCTAGGTTGTCACTGTGATGAGTAACTATCGCTTCCAAATGTCAGGGTTAATATAAATGTTGCAGTACATGAACAGAGTACCTAGGGGGAAATTAAACTTTGTTTGCTTAGTACATATCGAAATCTGTTCATGGCTCTGGAAAATAACATCATTAGCATAGCCACACAAACAACAGTAATGCATGTGTGCCTGCTTGTGATTGAGTCTGGGAACAAGTGAAAATATACCTTTTGTTTTGGGCTTTTTAAAAGCCTTTTCCTGGGAACTTGGATTCTGAAATACATATTGTGTTAGAAATTACTAATTTAATTTTAGTTATAATTTTGAATACTTATTTTAATTCATTGTAATTTTATGGACTAAACAGTACATTAATAGAGTTAAGGTTCTTTAAGGAATAGTTATAAGAGTTTTTAAAGACAGGATTGCTGAATCTGGAATGGTTGGAACTTATTTTCCTAACCCTGAGTCTAATATGATGTGACCACCAGCAATAAATCTTTCTGTATCTGTATCCTTCTTCACATATATACATATAACACCTGGATTTTCTACTTAAATACAGATTTTATTTCAGGTAACCCTTATATCTAGAGTATTACTCATATGTGTGTATATTTAGATTTCCAAAACTATAAAAAATAGGTGAGTGCATCTTATATGCTTAGCATTTTCTCACATATTATAGTAAGTATGTAGGGAATTTTTCTGTTCCACATGCACTCGTCTTCCTGCTGACTGCTAGATTCCTTTTGGTACTAGCTCAGCTGAAGAGATTATCCAGGATGCAATATAGGACTATTGGATATTTCTGTCTTGAAGTCTGGAGCTGAAGGGGACAAAAAGAGAAAATGAACCCAAATCTGAAGATAATTGGATTCCATCCTTTCCAAACTCATGCTCTGAACAAAATATGCCTGTCATGAGATCACCCCTTCCTCAGCTGATTCTTTGCAATCTTTCTACTCTTATCACAGATGTTCTTTATTATAAACCTGCCTCTGTCACCTCTTTTTAAAATTAGTTGTTCTGTGAGCAACTAATGACCTTCCCACAGTTTCATTTGATTGGTACTTTAATCAATCTGATTAAAAAAATAGAACAAGAAAAGCAAAAGCAATATTTATAAAAATAACGAATTGCTTTCATTTCATAGACCCAGTCTCTCATTCAGGATAGGCATAGTTGCCCATTGACCGATATCCTCATGTTTCATTCAGTGAACTTTCAGAATGAATATATGGCTTTATGAATGGAAAAATCAGATCAAGTATTATTTTTTTAAAAACAAGTGCCCTACAGTACCCTAACAATAAATAATCTGCTGTGTACTGACCTGACTGGGCCTATGAGGCTATTACTTCTTAGTGATTTATTGCATCTTAATATTTAGAAGAATAATACTTAGTCTCATTTTTCATTCAACCTTTCACATCTTTGCTGTAAGAGGAAGGTTTTCTTTAGTGGTGTAGTCATTAGAAGGTGCCTATGTTCTTATACACTGCTCCTTCTTTGTACTCCTGTATGCAAATATACTGTAACCCTTTGAGTCACCAGGGACAGATCTGAAAGTGTAAAGTGGACAGGAGAAGAAAAAGTGTAGGAGTAGGAAAGGAGAAGAAAGTGTGAAGTGGTCAGCAACAGTACTATGGGGATAAGAGGATTCAATAGAGAGTGGACATGATACAAATGCGTTAAACATACATGAAAGTATGATAAAGGAATCGATTGATATAGATATTTAATGTGCAATAATAAAATTAAAAATAGAGAAAATGCCAACAAGCAGAGGGACAGACAGATAACCTAACCTTTGCCACTGTTCATACTGCTCCAAAGATGCCGGGCGGTGGTGGCACACGCCTTTAATCCCAGCACTTGGGAGGCAGAGGCAGGTGGATTTCTGAGTTCGAGGCCAGCCTGGTCTACAGAGTGAGTTCCAGGACAGCCAGGGCTACACAGAGAAACCCTGTCTCGAAAAAAAAAAATCTAAAATATTTCTTTCTATTTAATTTTATCTTGACTCAGGACAAGTTCCTTAAACATTTTCTCTGCTAAAAAAGAAAAAAAAAGCCCTTCTTCTGGGTATGTTTCTTCTGTCATTCCCAGGTTTTGTATCTACAGAGTGTTAGTAAGCATAAAATCCTAGACTGAGAGATGTATACCACAGCCCAAACAGGAGCTGCTTAAAATGCATCCCAGAGTATTTAGTTCCCTATCACACAGAAGGAACACCCTCAGTCCTTTGTTTGATGGCACTATGTGTGCTGACACAGAAACTGTACTCTGGTTGGCAGCTATCTCCCATAGCACGATTCCCTGACACTGTTGATGGTACTACTATGCTTGCAGATAGAAGCCAAGAACAACTGTTTTCTGAGAGGCTCCACCCAGCAGCTGACTGAAAGAGATGCAGATCCCCACAGCCAAACATTGAGCAGAGGTTGGGGACTTTTATGGAATCAGGGGATAAGGATTGAAGGCCTTGAAGGGGATAGAAATTCTGTAGGTAGACCAACAGAGTCAACTAACCTAGACCCTTGGAAGCTAGCAGAGCCTGAGCCACCAACCAAAGAGCATATCCAGGCTGGACTGAGCACCTCCCCTTCCACACACACACATACACATCTGTAGCAGATACACTGCTCAGGTCCTCTAACAACTAGAGTTGGGAATGTCCCTAAAGATGTTGCCTGTTTTTGGAATCCATTCCACAATAGGGCTGCCTTGTCTGGCCTAAGTGGGCAGTGATGAGCCTAATCCTGCTGAGACTTGATTTGCCAGGGCGTGGATACCCAGGAAGTCTACCACTTCTCACAGGAGAAGGAGAAGGGAGATGGGGGTAGAGACTCTTTGAAAGATGACTAAGAAGGGGGAATGATTGGGATGTAAAAAACTAAAGTAAATTAATAAAAATAAAAACCTAAATCAGAAAAGCCTATGTCACTTTAGCTAAAATTGCCCCTAATTTGTGATTACCTTATTTTATTCTCTATCAGAGTACACACCATTTTGACAATATATAAGTACAGGTTTCTTGTTTGTTTCCATGCATTGAAATGTAAAATCTTTGTAACGTGAGATCTTTTGCCTTATTCATAATCTCAATGTGGAGTATAGACTTTTACACAAGTTTGAACCATAGTATTAATACATTTAATTTATATTCCAGAATGTCACATCTAGACCATAGCCCAAGCTACTGAATCTTCTAATTTTAGTTTCAATATTGGTGGCCAGTAACTTAATTTGTATTCAAATATAAAATCAGAATCTCACATTAGATTTTATGTTCTTTCCAGGTTATGTGAGACCAAACAAAAGTACCATTAAAAAAAACCAACATGCTAATAATCTCTGAGCATACAGACACCCAAGAACATTTTTCTTTTAATATCTCTTGGAGGTCCTGGAGGAATTGCTTTGATGTCATGAGCATCTGATGTTCTAGAAGCAGACCTAGGTGTTCAATGCTACCCCTTCACCCCCTGGGTGGCTCACAATTCCCTGTTTCAGTCGATCCAGTGACATCTCTGTCTTCTACTGGCACTGCATGTACATGGTGCACATACATACACTCAGATACATGCACACACATTTAAAATAAATAATTTAAAAATACATCTTAGATTATTATATATCAATCTACATATTAAACATTTTTCTAAAGATGTTTTTAAAATAGAAATACACAACACATAAATAATAATTTTACTAAATATTACTTTTTGTTAATTGCTTTCTTGGAAATTAGCTTTTCTTTAGCAAACAATACCATCATTTTCAACATTTTTTAAATGACAAATAGCCTTTACTTTGATTCAAATTATTGGTGGAACATGTGATTGTTTGGTCATTCTTGAATCTATGGTGAAAAATGAAGTCTCACCTTTTACCATGAAAGATACCTCAGGTAAGACTACATGACTTTTTACAAGCACAGTTACAAGTAAGTTTGTTTCTGAGCTTAGGTTTCATCCTAAAACTATTTTTGCTATCAATAAACATGAGCTGCTCTCAAAAGATTTTCTCAGCTTAGGAACAAAAATAAACAGTTCCCAAAGCAAGTAAAGCAGACTTCTGATTCTGCTTCCTGAAAAGGAAACTCACTTGAAGGAGCAAGATAATAGTGATGATTATAAATTAAGATTATCACTTATAAGGTGAAGGCAAAGTTATTAAAGTTATACCTCTTTTGCAAAAAGAAAATATCTTTTTGAAGACTCTAAATAATTGATTTACTGTTTCTTAGAGTATTAGCTAATAGTCTTCAAAAGAGCACATTTAGCTTAATATAACCAAATTAGTATTTTACCTTTTTTTCTACTTATTTGACATCCAACTATATGTTGCTCTATTCTAGAATGAATTATACCATCATAGATATTATTAATAGAACAAGAGGCATGAAAACAGGGATGAGTGATCATTTTGAATTTCTGTATATGTTAAGAACTATTATTCAGGTAAATCTCCCCTATCTCAGGTTTCAATAAAATGTTCATTTATAAAATTTATACAGAAATGCATGACCCATGATAGTACTGTAGCTAGCATGCCTGAATGTGCATATGTTCCAAAAGTACCTCTCTTTTTCAATGCCTATGTAGTATTTCATAACATCTCTGCCATTTCTCATAGTGATATTAAAGCAACTGAACTAAAGCTCTTTTATTCAATGATACATTAAAGGTATCTCACTCAGGACAAGAACAAAAAGACAGCTATTTATACATTTTATTCAGCAGCCTAATATTTTTAGATTAGCATTAATCTCCTTTTTTTGGCTGGACTAATGCAATTATTTCTAATTAGAAATAAGTGTCTAACATTTCAACTTTTGACAATAAGTAAGTAGGGATCAATTCTTTGAAAACTGTCATTATAGCCTTGTGGGTGTATCTGAGAGGTAGTGCAATTATAGAACTTATACCATGCCTTGGGTTTGATTTCCAACACTGCTATCACATATAAGGTTTATCTTCATTATTATTATTTACCAATCCAAGCTGGGTTTTCAGGTATAATTGTCTCAAAGGGTTGTTTCTAGAACACCTCTCATTGGCTACTCTTTTAACATGTAATGTTTCTTCCTCTGGTTTGTTTAACCATTCATTTCAGGAGGAATTATGCAGAACTACAAAGGCTCAAGTTACCACTTGGAAACTTCTAAATATAGAGGAGTGCAATTCAAATAATAAGAATGACTCTAGGAACCTTGAGGACATCTCTAAAGCTTTTGCCCATTTATATATGGTAGAGAGCCTTATTGAGGCACCATGCCACCTGGCAGGAACTTGAAATTGGACCAATGTGAAGTTCCTCTCCCAGCCTTTGAGCAGGAACTCCTGTTTTAGCCATAATCCCCTCCACCTAGGGTGGAATGCTCAGACCAAGTTGAAGCCCATTGTTCTTCAAGGACCTGTAGTTTCCTGAGAAACACTAGCCACCTGCCAGCAACTGAACTGGTTTTTTGGAGAAGCTTCCAGCCTTTGGGGGAAGGGTTTTCATCTGCCTATATATTTGGAGTCCTCCATTAAACTTTGAGTCCTTGAATAGCAAGTGTTATCTTGGTCTCCATCTCTTTTTGCTGCCTTCCCATATATCCCCAGCTTCCCTTCCAGGCAATCAGTTCGATGTAACTGTGGGGATGTTACAATATGTGTGTGTGTGTGTGTGTGTGTGTGTGTGTGTGTATACATGTGCGTGTGTGCATGCGCACCTGTGTGTGTGTGTGTGTGTGTGTGTATACATGTGCGTGTGTGCATGCGCACCTGTGTGTGTGTGTGTGTGTGTGTGTGTGTGTGTGTGTGTGCAATGTCGACTGCAGGCTTTACAGAGAAGCTTGAGATTCTACCTTCCACAGTATTGAAGCTTTGTAACATCCTATTTTTCAACTACCCTTTACTCACTAACTGGATTCCCCATTCCATTTAACAATTTGTCAATCTTCTTGTCATTCTAGATTGACATCTCAAACTATTTCAGGCATATTCTTCTTCCTTTAGTGTTCATTTTCAGAGGTGATAGAAAACAATATAAAAATTGATATCCAGTTGACTAAGCTCTTCATTTTCTGGCACCTAGCAGATGTTAGATGCTCTGGTACTTTATGTACACAACTAAAATATTGAGAATTTCTTCCTTTGAAAGGTTTACACAGTGATACCCAGATCCATTTAGTTTTTGGTCCTTTTGGTCTGCATCTGAAGTAGCACTCTTTTCCGTAGCCACTTCGCTTCAATGTTCTAGTACTTGGTATAATCAAAAACTGACTATCCAACCATAATGATGTACCAAAATTTCTGAGTATATCTATAGCAATCTCATCATTTCTGTTAGGTTTTATTGTGTTACTTATCAACAATTTGACATAGTCCATAAATATCAGTCAGAACTTCAACCTTACACAAAATATTCTTCATACAAAAATAATCCTAATTCATTGGTAGAGGTAGGAGGTACACCGAAAACCTCAGAATATTTAGCATTGTAGAAGATACCCAAATAGAAGGGAAAGATTCAGTCTTTATTTCAACCTGCCAAAAATTTAACCAACTTTCAAGTTCAAATTGAATGCTTAAGAGTGCATGGAATTGTGATATAGCAAATACCTAACTACTTCCTCTATTCATTGTCTAAATGCATGTTGTGTTTTCTCTTTATGGACCTGAAAAGATTGGATCCGGTTTTGTAGATCCAGAACAGAGAAATGGTGGGGGGGGGTGATTGGGGAATAGTTGTGGGGGAGAGGACCTATAGGACATATGGTGGGGGGGGACTGGGAAAGGGGAAAGCCTTTGGAATGTAAACAAAGAATATAGAAAATAAAAAATTAATGAAATAAAAAATCTACATTTATATTACTTAAGTGAGTACTATTTATTAAATATTTTGAGCTATGATTCCTTCAAAATATAATATTCATAAGAACAGAAATTCTATGTTTACATGTTATTTGTTTTCTTTCTTTTTTTCTTGTGTTCTGTAAGTAGTTCAAAAGTAGCAATACAGAATCCCATCTTCATCTCCAGCCTCTATGCTTATCTTAGGTCTAACGGATAGCAGAATTCTGGCACATTTTTGTTTGAAAAAGAGAATGAAAACACAAAGAAATTGTGCTTCATTGGCATCCATTATCCATCTGCAGAGCATCATTTTCTTCAAACTTACTTGTGTCGTTGAATATCATTTAATATTATGTAATATGATTCAGTCACCAAATTTCAATGCCTAGAAGAGGAATTATTGTCTTCCCAGTTGTATCACTATAGTGTCTAGATCACTAGAGATTATCCAACGGAAGAGAAACAAACAACCGAGTATGAAACAAAAACTTAGATAATCTTATTTACAGACTAGTTCAGGGTTTCCACTATTTCTGAGGAAACAGAGTATTGGTTTGTTTGGGTGCTCTTGCATTCTTCTTTAGCCTTCAATTACAGTTTTTAATTGCGCATGTAAATGATACTTTTATTAATGGAAAGAAATACAGAGATTCGATATGATAGTTTGAAATTGTTTCATGTTCAACCTTATGCCCTGCAACCTTTCTCATCTAGGTGTATAGAAATATAGATCTGACAAAAAACTCTTAATCTTAGTTAGAAAAAATATAAAGAGAAATGATGACCTCCTGCATATTTTTGAATATGCTACATCCTTCTTAAGCTTTAAAACATTCCAAGCTAATATCATACCATACTAATACATTATCATATCAAAAGATGCTCCACAAGGACACATGCAACACTATATTCATAGCAGCCTTAGTTGTAAGAGGCAGAAGCTGGAAACAACCTAGATGTCCCTCAGCTGAAAAAAATCAATACAGAAAATGTGGGTTATTTACACAATGGAAAATTATTCCACTATTAAAAACAAGGACATCATGAATTTTGCAGGCAAATGGATGGAACTAGAAAATATAATCCTGAGTGAGGTAACCCAGACTCAGAAGGACATGCATGTTATGTACACACATAAAATAATTTAATATGAAAAATAAAAAATAAAATATTTGCAACTAATACACTATCACACTCATGCAGTCAGTGAGTGAACAAGCAAACTAAAATGGTATAGTGCATCGAAGAGAAAGATGAGTGTATGTCAGTACAAGAAATTTTCAGAGATTAAAATTAAATTTTAAAGGCAAACAATGTGTACATGAATACCAAGTTTGTTTTCAGTGTTCTACTAAGTACTTGGAGTATAAAATGGAAAAAAATTAACACCAAATTTTGTGTAATAAGTTGGGTATGGTTTGAATCTCAACCCTCCTAAAGCTAGTTACAGATAAATATAGCCACCACAATCTAAACATCAAATTGCTCAGTCACTCATCTGTATCATTAAGACAGCAAAGTCTCTCTTAATTCTGTTCTTATAATACATCAAAAAAGATACAGCAGTTTCCACCTCTAGATCAGGAACACCCTCAGCCTCATCACGCCATCTCCAAAAGGCATAGGAAGCCAGCTATACACTCTGTAGCCAGCAAGGAGGAGGCAGCCTGCACAAGTGAGTCCAGCCCTGCAGTCCGGAGGCCTCTGGCAAGAGCCTTCTGGTTTCTGCCTCCAGATTGGGAACACCCTTGGCCACAGTGCACCATCTCCAAGCAGTGCAGGAAGCCAGCTAGCCAGCGAGGAGGAGGCAGCTTTCACAGCCTGCATCCAGAGCTAATGGAGGCCACAGAGTTGCATACCCAAATACAACTATAAGAGAGTGGGTCTCGGCTGCCATCTTTGCTTCTATGACTGTGCAACAGATTGGTAGGCAGGTTTCACCAGAGTAGAGGATCAGTTGAGACACTTGGCTCCAGGCCTACACCTGCAACCAGGAACTCAGCAGCACGACAGCAATTTGTGCCAGGGGAAAGCAGGTTGTGGAGATAGGCCTGCAGGCACACAGGAGGGGCAGCCAGTGACAGCAGGCCCAACTAACAACAGAGAAAACCAGATGGCAAAAGGCAAACGTGGGAACATTGCTAACAGAAATCAAGGCAATATGGCACCTTCTGAACCCAATTATCCCACAACAGCAAGTCCTGGATACCCCACCACAACAGGAAAGCAAGAGTTGGATTTAAAATTACAGGTCATTATGCTGATGGACGGCATCATGGCATATTTATGTCCTTCAAGAAGGACATAAATAACTCCCTTGAAGAAATACAGGACAACAAAAATAAACAGGGAGAAGCCCTTGAAGAACTAAGGGAAAACACAATAAAACAGGTGAAGGAATTAAACAAAGCCATCCAAGATGTAAAAAAGGAGGTAGAAACAATAACAAAATCACAAAGGGAGAAAACTGGGGACATAAAAAAACCTAGGGAAAGAAGTCAGGACTTATGGATCCAAGCAACAACAACAGAATACAAGAGATAGAGGAGAGAATCTTAGATGCAGAAGATACCATAGAAAGTATTGATACAATAGTCAAAGAAAATAAAAAATGCAAACAGCTCCTGACTAAAAATATCCAGGAAATCCAGGACAAAATGGGAAGACTAAACCTAAGGATTATAGGCATAGATGAAAGTGAAGATTACCAACTTAAAGGGCCAGTAAATGTCTTCAACAAAATTATAGAAGAAAACGTCCCTAACCTAAAGAAAGAGATGCCCATGAACATACAAGAAGACTACAGAACTCCAAATAGATTTGACTAGAAAAGAAATTCATCTCGTCACATAATAATTAAAATACCAAATCTACTAAAAAAAAAAAAAAGAATATTAAAAGCAGTAAGGGAAAAAGGTCAAGTAACATATAAAGGTAGACCTATCAGAATTACACCAGATTTCTCACCAGAGACTATGAAAGCCAGAAGAGCCTGGGAAGATGTCATTCAGACCCTAAGGGAACACAAATGCCAACCCAAACTTCTATATCCAGCAAATCTTTCAATTACAATAAATGGAGAAACCAAGGTATTTCAGGACAAAATAAATTTACACTGTATCTTTCCACAAATCCAACCCTTCAAAGGGTAATGAATGGAAAACACCAACTAAGGGAGGGAAACTACACATAAGAAAAAACAAGAAAGTAAGCTTCCTTCCACAAACCCAAAAGATAACCACACAAACCCTAAATTACATCAAAAGCAACAGGAAGCAACAATCACTATTCCTTAATATCTATTAATATCAATGGGCTCAATTCCCCAATAAATAGACATAGACTAACAGACTGGATTCATAAACAATACACAACATTTTGCTGCATACAGGAAACACATCTCAGTGTCAAAAACAAACACTAACTAAGAATAAAAGTCTGGAAAACAGTTCTCCAAGCAAAAGGTCCCAGGAAACAAGCTGGAATAGCCATTCTAATATCTGATAAAATAGACTTACAACCAAAAGTCATCAAAAAAGATACAGAAGGACACTTTATACACCTCAAAGGGAAAAACTACCAGGAAGAACTCTCAATTTTGAACATCAATGCCCCAAATACACGGACACCAGTATTTGTAAAGGAAACCTTACTAAAGCTTAAAGCATACATTGCACCCAAACAATAATTGTTGGGGACTTAAACACCCCATTCTCTTCAATGGACAGAACAGGGAAACACAAACTAAACAGAGTCACAGAGAAACTAACAGAAGTTTTGGATCAAATGGATTTAATAGCTATCTATAGAACATTTCATCCTAAATCAAAAGAATATACCTTCTTCTCAGCACCTCATGGTACCTTCTCCAAAATGGAGCATACAATTGGTCACAAAACAGACCTCAACAGATATAAGACAATAGAACTAATTCCATACCTCCTATCAGATAACTATGGAATAAGGGTGGCCTTCAATAGCAACAAAAACAACAAAAAGCCCACATACACATGGATGGTGAACAATGCTCTACTCAATGATACCTTGGTCAAGGAAGAAATAAGGAAAGAAATCAAAGACTTTTTAGAATTTAATGAAAATGAAGGCACAATGTATCCAAATTTATGGGGCACAATGAAAGCAGTGCTAAGAGGAAAACTCATAACTCTGAGTGCTTACAAAAAGAAGCTGTAGAGAGCATACACTAGCAGTATAACAGAACACCTGCAAGCTGTAGAACAAAAAGAAGCTAATACAACCAAGGCAGAAAATCATCAAACTCAGGGCTGAAATCAACCAAGTTATTTTTTTGTTTTTTTGTTTTGTTTTTTGTTTTTTCGAGACAGGGTTTCTCTGTGTAGTCCTGGGTGTCCTGGAACTCACTCAGTAGACCAGGCTGGCCTCGAACTCAGAAATCTGCCTGCCTCTGCCTCCCAAGTGCTGGGATTACACACGTGCACCACCACGCCTGGCTTTTTTTGTTTGTTTGTTTCCAAGTTGAAATAAAAAGAACTATACAAAGAATCAACAAAAGCAGGAGCTGGTTCTTTGAGAAAATCAACAAGATAAACCTTTAGCCAGACTAAGTAGAGGGCACAGAGACAGTATCCAAATTAACAAAATCAGAAATGAAAAGGGTGAAATAACAACAGAAACTGAGGAAATCCAAAAAATTTATCATATCCTACTACAAAAGGCTATATTCAACACAACTGGAAAATATGGATGAAATGGACAATTTCCTAGATAGATACGAACTACCAAAATTTAATCAGGATCAGATAGACCATCTAAATGGTTCCATAACCCCTAAAGAAATAGAAGTGGTCATTGACAGTTTCCCAACCAAAAAAAAGCACAAGGCCAGATGGCTTTAGTGCAGAATTCTATCAGACATTCAAAGGAGACCTAATGCCAATACTCTTGAAACTATTCCACAAAATAGAAACTGAAGGAACATTACCCAACTCATTCTATGAAGCCACAATTTCGCAGATACCAAAACCACACAAAGATCTAACAAAAGGAGAACCTTAGACCAGTTTCCCTTATGAATATCGATGCAAAATTACTCAATAAAATTCTTGCCAACCGAATACAAGGACACATCAAAACAATCATTCACCATGATCAAGTAGGCTTCATCCCAGGGATGCAGGGATGGTTCAATATATGGAAATCCATCAATGTACTCCACTACATTAAGAAACCCAAAGAAAAAAGGTTCATTTCATTAGATGCTGAAAAAGCATTTGATAAAATTCAGCATCCTTCCATGTTAAAGGTCTTAGAAAGAACAGGAATTCAAGGCCCATACCTAAACATAATAAAAGCAATATACAGCAAACCAGTAGCCAACATCAAACTAAATGGAGAGAAACTTGAAGCAACCCCACTAAAATCAGGAACTAGACAAGGCTGCCCTCTCTCTCCATATTTATTCAATATAGTACTTGAAGTTCTATCCAGAGCAATTATACAACAAAAGGAGGTCAAAGGGATACAAATTGGAAAGGAAAAAAATCAAACTATGACTATTTGCTGATATGATAGTATACTTAAGCAACTCAAGAAAACTCCACCAGAGAACTTCTAAAGCTGATAAACAACTTCACCAACGTGACTGGATATAAAATTAACTAAAGCAAATCAGTAGCCTTCCTAAACTCAAAGGATAAACAGGCTAAGAAAGAAATTAGGGAAATGACACCTTTCTCAAATCCCACAAACAATATAAAGTACCTTGGTGTGACTAACCAAACAAGTGAAAGATCTGTATGACAGGAACGTCAAGTCTTTGAAGAAAGAAATCGAAGAAGACCTCAGAAGATAGAAAAATCTTCCATGCTCTTGGATTGGCAGGATTAGTATAGTAAAAATGGCCATCTTGCCAAAAGCAATTTACAGATTCAATGCAATCCCCATCAAAATCCCAACTCAATTCTTCATAGACTTAGAAAGAGCAATTCTCAAATTCATCTGTAATAACAAAAAATCCAGGATATTTAAAACTATCCTCAACAGTAATAGAACTTCTGGGGGAATCAGAATCCCCAATCTCAAGCAGTATTACAGAGCAATTGTGTAAAAAACTGCATGGTATTGGTACAGTGACAGGCAAGTAGATCAATGGAATAGAATTAAAGACCTGGAAATGAACCACAGAATTATGGTCACTTGATCTTTGACAAGGGAGCTACAACCATCCAGTGGAAAAAAGATAGCCTTTTTAACAAATGGTGCTGGTTCAACTGGAGGTCAACATGCAAAAGAACGCAAATTGATCCATTCTTATCTCCTTGTACTAAGCTCAAGTCCAAGTGTATCAAGAGCCTCCACAGAAAACAAGACACCCTGCAAGTAATAGAAAAAAAACTGCGGAAGACCGTTGAGGATATGGGCATAGGGGAAAATTTCCTCAACAGAACACCAATAGCTTATTCTCTAAGATCAAGAATTAACAAATGGAACCTCATAAAATTACAATGTTTCTGTAAGGCAAAGAATATTGTCAAAAGGACTAAATGGCAAATGACAGATTGGGAAAAGATCTTTACTAACACTACATCTGACAGAGGACTTATATACAATATATACAAAGAACTCAGGAAGATAGACTCCAGAAAGCTAAATAACCCCCTTAAAATGGGATACAGTGCTAAACTAAGAATTTTCACCTGAGGAATATCAAATGGCTGAGAAACACCTAAAGAAATTTCAACATCATTAGTTATCAGGGAAATGCAAATCGAAACAACCCTGTGATTTCACCTCACACCATTCAGAATGGCTAAGATTAAAAACTCAGGAGAATCAAATGACTTCCAAGAAGAAGAACGGAGAGGACCCTGGGCCTGTAAAGATTGGATCCAGTATTGTAGACCCAGAACAGAGAAATCGTGGGGGGGGGAAGAGTGGGGAATAGGGGGGGCGGGGGAGAGGAATTATGGGACATATGGTGTGGGGGGGTAATTGGGAAAGGGGAAAACCTTTGGAATGTAAACATAGAATATAGAAAATGAAAAAAAAATAACAACAACAACAACAAAAAAAAAAACCTCAGGAGAAAACAGGTATTGGTGAGGATGTGGAGAACCAGGAGCACTCCTCCACTGTTGGTGGGGTTGCAAGCTGGTACTACCACTCTGGAAATCAGTCTGGCTGTTCCTCAGAAAACTGGGAATGATTCTTCAGGAGGACCCTGCTATACCACTCCTGGGCATATGCCCAGAGTATTTCTCAGCATGAAACAAGGATACAAGCTCCTCGATGCTCACAGCAGCACTATTTATAATAGCCAGAAGCTGGCAAGAACCCAGATGTCCCTCAATGGAGGAATGGATACAGAAAATGTGGTATATATACACAATGGAGTACTATTCAGCCATTAGAAACAATGAATTCATGAAATTCTTAGAGAAATGGATGGAGCTGGGGAACATCATCCTAAGTGAGGTAACCCAGTCTCAAAAGAACACTCATGGTATGTACTCACTGATAAGTGGATATTAGCCTAGAAGCTTGGAATACCCAAGATACAATTCACATATCAAATGATGCCCAAGAAGAAGAAAAAAGTGGCCTCTGATTCTGGAAAGGCTCAGTGCAGCAGTGTAGAGGAATACCAGAACAGGGAGGTGGGAAAGAATAGATTGGGGAACAGGGGGAGGGAAGAGGGCTTATGGGACTTTCAGGGATAGGGGATCCAGGAAAGGAGAAATCATTTGAAATATAAATAAAGAATATATTGAATAAAAATAATCTGCAAAAAGAATGTGATACTAGTAGTAAAAGTTCTCAACAATCGCTGTGGTTATAATTGAGTTTTTAACCATAAATAGGTAAGCTTTAAATAAATATATTTTAAATGTATTCTTTAATAAAAATCACATCATGCACAGAAGTTAATTCTGAGTAGTTTTTCCAGCAGCTCCCAATATGCATATACGCAGCTATGGCCATTCCTGGTAAGTAAGATATTATGACATTTGGAGCCCTTCAGGTGGGACTCAGGTCCTAGCTCTTGTATATACAACAGGAGATGCTACATGAAAGTGTTAGCCCAGTGACTGAAGAAGACTGAAAATCAGAATTAGAGACAGCACATTTCTGGCACAATGTGATTACCTAAATAATTATTTCACATTTCAATAAAAAAAAAAATGAGTCAGCGTGAAAGTGCAGAGCATGGTGTTGTTTGTAGGGTGGAATTTTTAAAAGATTTATTCTTCTCTAGTGCATACAAGTGTTTTATCTGCAGGTATGTGTGTGCACCACTTACTTGCCTAGTGCCTGAATTGGCTAGAAGAGGATATTTGATACCCTGAAACTGAAGTCACAGGTGGCCATATGCCACTATAAGGGTGCTAGGAGCTAAACCCAGATCCTCTGTTAGTACAAGTGTTATTTACCACTGAGCCATTTCTTCAGCTCCTGTTAGGCACAAATTTTAGTTCATAAGCACGAAGTTCTCAACTTGAATTTTCTGATGTGACAATGTTTTGTATAATGTTAATAAACTTCAAAATATCCTGTGTTAAAAAAGATACAAATGAAGTAATTAAAAGATAATGACATATAAAAGTTCTTATTAAATTAGAACTGATAAAATTCCCATAGACTAATATTTTAAATAGACCTAATAATTTTGAATTGCAAAATGGTCTATTTGACTAGATTAGCACTGATTTGCCACAAAGAACATCACTTTAGTCTCTTTACTGGTCTCTTCCTTGTTGATCTAGTTCTTTTTGACATAGACTAAACATTAGAAGCAAACTAAGGATTGTAACTTGAGCTTTCAAAGATCTTTATTTTTACCCAGATTATTCATAAAGTAGTTATGCATTTTAATGTCATGAGATTGGAAAAATTTATATGAATGCATAGAACATTATTTCACCCTGTGGGATAGTAACTATATCAAAGGCATTCACAGAAATCTTAACAAGCATTATGCGACTATACAACACAGAATCCAAATGGAATGCAAAGATTGTCTTGCAATTTCTTGAATCAATGCATTGGAATCACTTAAATCCTAGAAACCAAATGGCATTTTTTAAAAAATTGTTGAATAAGAATTTTTGTTTTGGAGGGGACACCGGGCCGCCTCGGGGCACAGCTCGGCACTCTAGCAGCTGGAGTCAGGGGCCTGGACTCAGAGCGAGCATAGTCCAGCACAGTCAACGCAGCCAGAAGGGAGCAGCAGAGCCGAGTACGAACAGCTAAGCCAAGGACACACGGTGCTTTCAGCAGGGGCAGCCATCTTGCCCCAGACCCCCGCGCGCAAACGGCGGGCACACTGGACGCAGTGAGTGGCTGGAATCAGGTGCGTGGCCAGAGTTATAGCTTAGCTTAGCTCTGCAGGAGATCCGGGCACAGAAAGCTCAGCTGCGGGTGCAGACTAGCAGCCGGGACCAGCTCTCCGAGCAGACTAGCAGCGAAGGGCCACCGGGCCGCCTCGGGGCACAGCTCGGCACTCTAGCAGCTGGAGTCAGGGGCCTGGACTCAGAGCGAGCATAGTCCAGCACAGACAAGCTGCCAGAAGGGATCTGTCTCCTGGGGACAGGCGTGCTGTGCTTTCAGCAGGGCGCCATCTACAATAAGACAAACTAGTGCCAGAGATAAAGCGATGGCAAAAGGCAAACGTAGGAACGTTATTAACAGAAATCAAGGCAATATGGCACCATCTGAACCCAATTCGCCAACCACAGCAAGTCCAGGATACCCCAGCACACCAGAAAAACAAGAGTTAGATATAAAAGCACAGGTCATGATGCTCCTAGAGGAACACAAAAAAGACATAAACAAATCTCTTAAAGAAATGCAGGGGAACATCAATAGAGTAGAAGCTCTTACAATCCAAACACAAAAAACACTTAAAGAACTCCAGGAGAATATGGGCCATCAGACAGAAACCAATAAAGAGGAAGTGAGAAAATCAGTTAAAGAAATGCAGGAGAACTTGAAACAACAGGCAGAAGTCATGAAAGAGGGAGCACAAAAATATATTAAAGAATTACATGAAAACACAAACAAACAAATGATGGAACTGAGCAAAACCATCCAAGATCTGAACACAGAGGTAGAAACAACTAAGAAATCACAAAAGGAGGCAACCTTGGAGATAGAAAACCTTGGGAAGAAAACAGGGGTCGTAGATGCAAACATAAACAACAGAATACAAGAGATAGAAATAAGAATCTCCGATGCTGAAGATAACATAGTAACCATTGACTCCACAGTCAAAGAAAATGCAAAATCCAAAAGGCTTGTAACCCAAAACATCCAGGAAATCCAGGACACAATGAGAAGACCAAACCTAAGGATTATAGGGATAGATGAGAGTGAAGATCTACAACTTAAAGGGCCAGCAAATATCTTTAACAAAATTATGGAAGAAAACTTTCCTAACTTAAAGAGAGAGATGCCTATGAATGTACAAGAAGCCTACAGAACTCCAAACAGACTGGACCAGAACAGAAACACCTCCCGTCACATAATAATCAAAACCCCAAATGTACTAAACAAAGAAAGAATATTAAAGGCAGTAAGAGAAAAGGGCCAAGTAACATATAAAGGAAGACCTATCAGAATCACACCAGACATCTCTCCAGAAACCATGACAGCTAGAAGATCCTGGGCAGACCTTATACAGACCCTAAGAGAAAACAAATGTCAGCCAAGACTACTATACCCAGCAAAACTCTCAATCAACATAGATGGAGAAATCAAAATATTCCATGACAGGACCAAATTTACACAATATCTTTCCACTAACCCAGCTCTACAAAGGATAATAGGAGGAAAACTCCAACACAAGGAAGGAAATGGCACCCAAGAAAAAGCAAGACAGTAAACTTCTTCCATCAAACTCAAAGGAAGATAACTACTCAAAAACAAAAATAACATCAAAAATGTCAGGAAGTAATAATCTCTATTCCTTAATATCTCTTAACATCAATGGACTCAACTCCCCAATAAAAAGACATAGACTAACAGACTGGATACGGAAACAGGACCCTACATTTTGCTGCTTACAGGAAACACACCTCAGAGTCAAAGACAAACACTACCTTAGAGTAAAAGGATGGAAGACAATTTTGCAAGCAAATGGTCACAGGAAGCAAGCTGGAATAGCCATTTTAATATCAGATAAAATTGACTTTCAACCCAAAGTCATCAAAAGAGACACAGAAGGTCACTTCCTGCTAGTCAAAGGAAGAATCCACCAAGAGGAACTCACAATTCTAAACATCTATGCTCCAAATGTAAGGGCACCCTCATTTGTAAAAGAAACCTTACTAAAGCTCAAAGCACACATTGCACCTAACACAATGATGGTGGGGGACCTCAATACTCCTCTATCCACAGTGGACCGACCAGGAAAACAGAAACTAAACAGAGACACGGAGAAACTCATCGAAACTTTGGAGCAATTGGATTTAACAGATATATATAGAACATTTCACCCTAAAGCAAAAGACTATACGTTTTTCTCAGCCCCTCATGGTACCTTCTCCAAAATCGACCATATAATTGGACACAAGACAGATCTCAACAAATATAAAAAGATCGAACTAATCCCATGCCTCTTATCAGATCACCATGGAGTAAGAGTGTTCTTCAATAGCAACAAAAACAACAGAAAATCCCCAAATGCTTGGAGGCTGAACAATATTCTACTCAATGATACCTTAGTCCAGGAAGAAATAAAGAAAGAAATCAAAGAATTCTTAGAACTTAATGAAAATGAAGGCACAACATACCCAAATCTATGGGACACAATGAAAGCAGTGCTTAGAGGAAAACTCATAGCCCTGAGTGTCTCCAAAAAGAAACAGGAGAGAGCATATACCAGCAACTTAATGGCGCACTTGAAAGCTCTGGAACAAAAAGAAGCAATTTCACCCAGGAGGAGTAGAAGACAGGAAATCATCAAACTCAGGGCTGAAATCAATCAAGTTGAAACAAAAAGAACCATACAAAGAATCAACAAAACCAGGAGCTGGTTCTTTGAGAAGATCAACAAGATAGATAAACCCCTAGCCAGACTTACTAAAGGGCACAGAGACAGTATTCAAATTAACAAAATTAGAAATGAAAAGGGAGATATAACAACAGAAACTGAGGAAATTCAAAAAATCATCAGATCCTACTACAAAAACCTATACTCAACACAACTGGAGAATCTGGAGGAAATGGACAATTTCCTCGACAGTTACCAAATACCAAAATTAAACCAGGATCAAATAGATCGTCTAAACAGACCCATAACCCCCAAAGAAATAGAAGGGGTCATAGACAGTCTTCCAACCAAAAAGAGCACAGGACCAGACGGTTTTAGTGCAGAATTCTATCAGACCTTCAAAGAAGTCCTGATACCGATACTCTTCAAATTATTCCACAAAATAGAAACTGAAGGAACACTACCCAACTCATTCTATGAAGCCACAATTACCCTGATACCAAAACCTCACAAAGATCCAACTAAGAAAGAGAACTACAGGCCAATTTCTCTTATGAATATCGATGCAAAAATACTAAACAAAATACTTGCCAACCGCATCCAAGAACACATCAAAACGATCATTCACCATGATCAAGTTGGCTTCATCCCAGGGATGCAGGGATGGTTCAATATACGGAAATCCATCAACGTAATCCACTACATAAACAAACTCAAAGAAAAAAAACACATGGTCATCTCATTAGATGCAGAAAAAGCATTTGACAAAATTCAGCATCCTTTCATGCTAAAGGTCCTAGAAAGAACAGGAATTCAAGGCCCATATCTAAACATAGTAAAAGCAATATACAGCAGACAAGTAGCCAACATTAAGGTAAACGGAGAAAAACTCGAAGCAATCCCTCTAAAATCAGGGACTAGACAAGGCTGTCCCCTCTCGCCATATCTCTTCAATATAGTACTTGAGGTACTAGCTAGAGCAATTCGACAACAGAGGGAAGTCAAAGGGATACAAATCGGAAAGGAAGAAGTCAAACTATCACTATTTGCAGATGATATGATAGTTTACTTAAGTGACCCAAAAACCTCCACCAGAGAACTCCTGCAACTGATAAACAACTTCAGCAAAGTGGCTGGCTATAAAATCAACTCAAGTAAATCAGTAGCCTTCCTATACGCGAAGGATAAGCAGGCCGAGAAAGAAATTAGGGAAATGACACCCTTCACAATAGCCACAAATGATATAAAGTATCTTGGAGTGACGCTAACCAAACATGTGAAAGATTTATACGACAAAAACTTCAGGTCTCTGAAGAGGGAAATTGAAGAAGACATCAGAAAATGGGAAAATCTTCCATGCTCGTGGGTTGGCAGGACTAATATAGTCAAAATGGCAATCTTGCCCAAAGCAATATACAGATTCAATGCAATTCCCATCAAAATCCCAACTCAGTTCTTCATAGAGCTAGAAAGAGCAATTCTCAAATTCATCTGGAATAACAAAAAACCCAGAATAGCTAAAACTATCATCAACAGCAAAAGAACTTCTGGGGGAATCAATATCCCGGACCTCAAGCAATATTACAGAGCAGTGGTATTAAAAACTGCATGGTATTGGTTCAGTGATAGGGAAGCGGATCAATGGAATAGGATCGAAGACCCAGAATTGAACCCACACATCTATGGCCAATTGATCTTCGACAAAGGAGCTGAAAGCATCCAGTGGAAAAAAGATAGCCTTTTCAACAGATGGTGCTGGCTCAACTGGAGGTCAACATGCAGAAGAATGAGAATTGATCCACTCTTATCTCCTTGCACTAAGCTCAACTCCAAGTGGATCAAAGACCTCCACATAAAACCAGACACACTAAAACTAATAGAAAAGAAACTGGGGAAGACCCTTGAGGACATTGGCTCAGGGGAAAAATTCCTGAACAGAACACCAATTGCTTATGCTCTAAGAGCAAGAATAGACAAATGGAACCTCATAAAACTACAAAGTTTCTGTAAGGCAAAAGACACTGTCAAAAGGATAAATCGGCAACCAACAAATTGGGAAAAAATCTTCACCAACCCCACATCCAACAGAGGGCTAATCTCCAATGTATACAAAGAACTCAAGAGGTTAGACCCCAGAAAACCAAATAACCCTATCCAAAAATGGGGTACAGAGCTAAACAGAGACTTTTCACCTGAAGAAATTCGGATGGCTGAGAAACACCTTAAAAAATGTTCAACATCACTAGTCATTAGGGAAATGCAAATTAAAACAACCCTGAGATTTCACCTCACACCAGTCAGAATGGCTAAGATTAAAAACTCAGAAGACATCAGGTGTTGGCGAGGATGTGGAGAAAGAGGAACACTCCTCCACTGCTGGTGGGAATGCAAGCTGGTACAACCACTCTGGAAATCAGTATGGCGGTTCCTCAGAAAACTGGGCGTGATACTTCCGGAGGACCCAGCCATACCACTCCTGGGAATATACCCAGAAGATTCACCAGCATGCAATAAGGATACATGCTCCACTATGTTCATAGCAGCTTTATATATAATAGCCAGAAGCTGGAAAGAACCCAGATGTCCCTCAACAGAAGAATGGATACAAAAAATGTGGTATATATACACAATGGAATACTATACAGTCATTAGAAACAATGAATTCATGAAATTCTTAGAGAAATGGATGGAGCTGGAGAATGTCATACTAAGTGAGGTGACCCAGTCTCAAAAGAATACCCATGGTATACAGTCACTGATAAGTGGATATTAGCCTAGAAGCTTAGAACACCAAAGACACAAATCACATATCAAGTGATGTCTCACAAGAAGAAAGGAGTGGACACTGGTGCTAGAATGGACCAAAACATCATTGTGGGAGAGTACAAGAACAGTAAAGTGGGAGGGGGTGGATGCGGGAGCAGGGGGAGGGAAAAGGACATGTGGGACCTTTGGGGGTGGGGAACCAGAAAAAGGGAAATGAATTGTAAATATAGAATATATACAATAAAAAAAATCAAAAAAAAAGAATTTTTGTTTTTATGCTTTGAAGTGGTTGTATTTCTGGGATATGTAAGTGTGTGTGTTTGCTTTTGTTTTATATCTTTAAAAATACACGCATATAGTCAGTTGTAGAACATTTGCACCAGGTATATTCTCTGCTCTATTGGTCCCCAGAGGTCCTCAGTTATAATACTGTTTTTCATATTCTATCCCTTCATTTTCTTTCCTTTTAAAACTCCTTTTATTCATTTACATCTCAAATGATAGCCCTCTTCCCAGTTACCCCCCCACAGCTGTTCCTTCCTTTTCTTTCTGAGACATAAGCTGCTTTTTCTGATTAGTGGGGTCAGTCTCCCTCAGGAGCTACTGTCTAAAGAGAAATAACTATATGAATGTGTCTTTATTCTGCAAGAAAAACGTTTTTTTCAAGGCTTGTGTTCCACATAATACTTAATCTCTGGACTCATTCACACTTCTCAATTTTATTAATTTATTAATATGCATGCCTCTTTTAAATTGAAAGTCAAAGCTGTTTTTCTGTGCAGTTATTGATGTGAGGAATGATGAATCCATTGCTGATGAGCACTCTAGCGGTTCTATGAAGATGATTTTGACCCCTCAAGAAGCTGAGGCGTCGCGTGACTTGTATGTGCTTGCAGAAGGTAAGAAGGTCAAGACAGGCTTTGCAGCACAGGCCTGCTTTCTTCAGCTATTCTGGAGACTGAGGCAGGCTTTCTGGACTAGAGATCAAGTCCAGACTGAGAACCTTGGTAAAAGAGTGTTTCAAAGAAAAGGGAGTTGAAAGGGGGGAGAGGATGTAGGACCATGGTGGAAAGACTTGGAAATCCCCAGCATGATAAAATGCCAGGTAAAAGATCAAGATGGTCATTGGCAAACTTGGAAGAGAACTATATCTGCCTTGATTTATAAAACCCAGCTCTGATAGTAATATATAAAGCACATTAAAATTTGTAAAGTTGAAAAAAAAGAATTTTTCTCCAGTCCCTTTCTGTCTACTCCATTATTCGTTGATAGGGTTAAGGATAGAATTCCTGAAATATTGCCCAGAGCCAAACTCCTTTTAAAGGAATTTCTCCCTACATCCTTGCACTATACAAGATAAAATCTCAAATTCACATTGTTTATTTTTAAACAGAATCTTAAAATAGTTTGAGATAGCACTGTTCCTCACACAAGAAAGTACCAGAACTAATGGCCAGAAAGGAGATACTTCCAGAGGGCTCAGGTGTTCTGCCCTATAGTCTTTGGTTTAAACTACACATTTCCTGATTATTAGTGGTGTTATAACATGATAAGCTGCTGGTTTCCAATCTCACTGGAAATCAAAAGAACAGTTGTAGAGAGACTGAGAGAAAAAGATGAACATTAGATAAAACAATTCTGATGAGCATCCATGGTCCTTGAGAAAGGACCCTGACCCTTATAAAGGCCACTTAATATTTACTAACTGAAAACTGAATATTGGTAAAGCAATGTTAATTTAAAAATTATTGATAAACTTTATGTAGCAAGTTGTGTTGTAATTCATAGTTAGAATCCAGATTGAGGTCCATCTTATTTACGTGGAGGGGAAAGGTCAAATGGATGATTTGGTTGCCCAAGTACACATAGAAAATGTCTGAGGCAAAACAAACCCTGGTTGTTGTTGTTGTTGCTGCTGCTGCTGATTTAAATTTCTATTTTGGTAAGGATTCTGCTTTTTTTAATAATAAAATAAGGGAAAGTTCACAGTCTAAATCTTGGCTATATCCTATGGACCATATTGCAAACGGCATATTTTGTAAAGGAAAGCAAGGTAGGCATTAAACATTGCCCTAGATTTTCCTTTTCTCCAGCGGCACACACCAGCCAAAGGCCCACTGGGAATGAAAGGATTTATTTCAGCTTAGGCTTCCATAACACAGTCCATCACATTACAAAGCCAAGGCAGAATCTGAAGGCAAACCATTGGAGGAACAATGCATCCCAGCCCACTTGCTAAGTTCCTGCTCAGTCGCCTTTCTTTTTCTTTTTATTTTTTTTATTGGATATATTCTTTATTTATATTTCATTTCCCTTTTTCTGGTTCCCACCCCCCAAAGGTCCCATATGCCCTTTGGTCTCCCCCTGTTCCCCCATCCACCCCTTCCCACTTCCCTGTTCTGGTATTCCCCTACACAGATGCATTAAGTCTTTCCAGAACCAGGGTCCACTCCTTCCTTCTTCTCCGACATCATTTGGTATGTGGATTGTGTTTTGGTATTCCAAGATTCTAGGCTAAAATCCACTTATCAGTGAGTGCATACCATGGGATTCTGGGTTACCTCACTTAGTATGATGTTCTCCAGCTCCAGCCATTTGTCTAAGAACAAATTGTCTAAGAATGAATTGATTATTTCTAATGGCTGAATAGTACTCCACTGTGTATAGATACCATATATTTTGTATCCATTCCTCTGTTGAGGGACATCTTCGTCCTTTCCAGCTTCTGGCTATTGTAAACAAGGCTGCTATGAACATAGTGGAGCATTTATCCTTATTGCATGCTGGGGAATCTTCTGGGTATATGCCCAGGAGTGGTATGGCAGGGTCCTCCGGAAGTATCACGTCCAGTTTTCTGAGGAACCACCAGACTGATTTCCAGAGTGGTTGTACCAGCTTGCAATCCCACTAGCAGATGAGGAATGTTCCTCTTTCTCCAAATCCTTGCCAATACCTGCTGTCTCCTGAGTTTTTAATCTAAGCCATTGTGGCTAGTGTGAGGTGGAATCTCAGGGTTGTTTTGATTTGCATTTCCCTAATGACTAATGATGTTGAACATTTCTTAAGGTGCTTCTCAGCCATCTGAATTTCCTCAGGGGAAAATTCTTTGTTTAAAAATGTACCCCATTTTTAATAGTTATATGGTTCTCTGGGGTCTAATTTCTTGAGTTCTTTGTATACATTGGATATTAGCCCTCTGTCAGATGCAGGGTTGGTGAAGATTTTTTCCCAATTTGTTGGCTGCCAATTTGTCCTTTTGACAGTGTCTTTTGCCTTACAGAAACTTTGTAATTTTATGAGGTCCCATTTGTCTATTCTTGATCTTAGAGCATAAGCTATTGTTGTTCTGTTGAGGAACTTTCTTATTCAGCCCTGGAGACCCACCTAGGAATGGCATCACATATGGAGTATTACGCTCTCATTTATAAATTAAAATCAATAGAACACCCCACAGACAGATGCACAGGCCAATCTGGTGAAGAAAATTAGACAATTGCTTACTTGAATTTCAATCTTCTCAGGTGTGCCATGCTAGCCAAGATGAACTCTCCATTGCTAAGATCATAGATCTATCCTCAAATCCCCCTTTAGATTGTTAGAGCTACTGGTATTTAGAACTCTTAAATCGATAGCATGCATTTAGTAATGCAAAGGTTTTAGTTAGTTAGTTTGCTTGTTTCCCATCAGAGTGAGAATTTCTCTTGGAACAGTACTCTGGTTCACTTGTTTTTATTAGCCTGTACAAAGGTAATTCTCAAGTATGGACTATGTTTCTTCACCAACCCCACATCCGACAGAGGGCTAATACCCAATATATACAAAGAACTCAAAAAGTTAGACCCCAAAGAACCAAATAACCCTATTAAAAATGGGGTACAGAGCTAAACAAAGTTTTTTCACATGAAGAAATTCGAATGGCTGAGAAGCACCTTAAGAGATGTTCAACCTCATTAGTCATCAGGGAAATGCAAATCAAAACAACCCTGAGATTCCACCTCATATCAGTTAGAATGGCTAAGATTAAAAACTCAAGAGACAACAGGTGCTGGCGAGGATATGGAGAAAGAGGAATACTCCTCCACTGTTGGTGGGATTACAAGATGGTACAACTACTCTGGAAATCAGTCTGGCATGATACTTCCATAGGACCGTGTCATACCACTCCTGGGAATATACCCAGAGGATTCCCCTGCATGCAATAAAGACACATGCTCCGCTATGTTCATAGCAGAATTATTTATAATAGACAGAAGTTTGAAGGAGCCCAGATGTCCCTCAAAGGAGGAATGGATACAGAAAAGGTGGTATATTTATACAATGGAATAGTACTCAGCAATTAAAAATAATGAATCCATGCAATTTGTAGGCAAATGGTTGGATCTGGAAAATCCAAATCATTAGTGAGCTAACCCAATCACAAAAGAATACACATGACATGCAATCACTGATAAGTGGATATTAATGAGCCCAGAAGCTCTGAATACTCAAGGCACAATTAGCAAGTCAAAAGATTCCCAAGAAGAAGGAAGGAGAGGACCCTGGTCCTGAAAAGACTGGATCCAGTTTTGTAGGAGCATATTAGAACAGAGAAATGGTGGGGGGCATGATTGGGGAATGGGTGGAGGGAAGAGGACTTATGGGACATATGGTGAGGGGGAACTGGGAAAGGGGAAAACCTTTGGAATGTAATCAAAGAATATAGAAAAAATTTTCCATGTTTAAAACTTGCTTCATCTCCCAGTTATAAAGGAGAAGTAAATGAAGGATAAACATGCAGAAAATAACTCATCAATGAGGTTTCCACAGGTAACTCTACTGTGTGTCTTGCTGACAAATTCTCATATTTTCATGTAGCTTTTTTGATTTCTGCAATTATTTTTGGTCATTTGTAAAATCAGAGACTCTTGACCTTTGGTGAATGCAATATCTTTGCTACACTCTTCTGATATGCACTGAGCATATCCAAATAAAGACTTTTTTGAAGTAGTACATAAACATAGAAATTTCTTACTTCATGAAGATTAAGTCTTGACTTTTATATTCTATTTTGTATAAACCTCTAATTTTTATACACAGGATCAAGGACTATATATACACCGGAATTTCAGGGATGCCACAGATCCACTGTGTGAGGAGACTACATACATTCACTCTTATACCTTACCTATTTATAACTGAAGATTTAAAGCCATCCTTAAATTCTCACACAGAAAATATACAATGGAATACTACTCAGCAATTAAAAATAATGAATTCATGCAATTTGTAGGCAAATGGTTAGATCTGGAAAATATCATCCTAAGTGAGTTAACCCAATCACAAAAGAATACACATGAAATGCAATCACTGATAAGTGGATATTAATGAGCCCAGATGCCCTAAATACTCAAGGCACAAATAGCAAGTCAAATGATTCCCAAGAAGAAGAAAGGAGAGGACCCTGGGCCTGAAAAGATTGGATCCAGGTTTGTAGACCCAGAACAGAGAAATCGTGGGGGGGGGATGATTGGGGAATAGTTGGGGGGAGAGGAATTATGGGACGTATGGTGAGGGGGGGGAACTGGGAAAGGGGAAAGCCTTTGTAATGTAAACATAGAAAAAAAATAAAAATTTAAATACAAAAAATTCTCACACTGACTTAGTCCATGGGTCTTTTAGTTCACTACAAAAACTAGAAGCTATGTATTAAACTAGGGAGGAGAATGCAGCACAGTAATTCACATTTACTAATTCTAAACTGTGGAGTATAAATCACTTCTCTTGTAATTCAATGCATTTATCTAGTTTCACAAGTGGATCTTACAATGTTATATGCATAGCATTAATATAGAAAACTTAGTGTATCTATGAACTTTCCTTTATGATGAGCATGTCAGTTTTGAATTATTTAATTCATGTGTGTACTTTTTAGTGCAATTAATATCAAGCATTTTAAGTCTCCTCATGATGTATCAATTATGTAATCATGAAAGCAAAAATAGAATCTTATACATTTAGGCATTTGCATAATCACTGGCACTGTTGCCTAGCACTAAACTGTAAACTTATTATTTTAAAACTTGGGAACAAAGACCCTGCTTAAAAATTTTATCTCCTATTTACTACTCTCAATTTCTCTAATTGGGTTGCCTGACCATATTTCAGATATCATTGGTATAATACCATATTCTGCCAACTTTTGAGCTTATTCCACACAAATTTGGGTGGGATTCTTTACATTTTAGAACTTTCTTTACTTAATTCTTCCCCATCTTTTTATTATTCATCATTTTATTTGTTTACATTTCAAATGATATCCCCCTTCTCGGTTTCCCCTCCACAAACCCCCTATCCTATTGCCCCTGTTCCCTCTCCCCTTTACCTCTATGTGAATGCTCCTCCAACAACTCACCCACTACTGCCCTACAGCTCTAGCATCCCCCTACACTGGGGATCAAGCCTCCACAGCGCTGTGGGCCTCCCCTCCCACTGATGCCAGTATATATATAGCCATCTTCTTCTACAGATGTATCTGGACTGTGGATCCCTCCACGTATACTCTTTGGTTGGTGGTTTAGTCCCTGGGTGCTCTGGGTGGTCCGGATAGGTGCTATTGCTCTTCCTACAGGGTTGCAATCCCCTTCAGCTCCTTCAGTGCTTCCCCTAACTCTTCCATTGGGGTCCCCAGGCTCAGACCGATGGTTGGCTCTGAGTATCTACATCTTTATTTGTCAGGTGCTGACAGAGCCTCTCAAGAGACAGCCATATCAGGCTCTTCTCAGCAAATGCTTCATGGTAACAGCAGTAGTGTCTAGGTTTGGTGTCTGCAGATGGAATAGATTCCTACGTGGGGCAGTCTCTAGATGGCCTCTCCTTCAGTCTCTGTTTCATTTTTTGTCCCTGTCTTTCCTTCGGACAGATATAATTCTGGGTTAAAAATTTTAAGATGGGTGGGTGGACCCGTCCCTCAACCATGGGCCATGCCTATCTACTGGAGGTGGTCTTTACAGGTTCTATCTCCCCTTTGTTGGGTATTTCAGCTAATGGCATCTCTATTGGATCCTGGGATCCTCTTGCTCCCCTAGCATCAGGGACTTTCTAGTGGCTACACCCAGTTCCCCATGCCCCACTGCTAGATATTTCTCTTCAATTTCTTGACTCTCTGTACTTCTCTCCTGTCCTTTGCCATACCTGATCCTGCCTGCTTCCCATTTCTCTCCTCCTCCTGTCTCTCTCCCAGGGCCCTCTCTCCCTCTCCCTCCTGTGATTATTTTGTTCCCCCTTCTATGTAGGATTAAAGCATCTACACTTTGGCCTTCCTTCAGCTATCTTATGAAACTTGAAGAGTAGGTTGGATTTCTATTGTTACAGGGAAAATATTTTTCTTCTGGCAAATCTTACATATTTAGTACTTAGATAAATATGTTTGCAAATTTATTCATTTGTTTTGTTAATTTCCTGAGATTATTATAGACTATTATCATTTCTTAATTTCTTTAAACTAAAAGACAAACGATTACCAGGCCAAGCTTTATCTTGTTGTTGCTCTTGTCGGGGATGGAAAGGAAGGCAGAATCACCACTGTGGGAATTACCAGTGAGAAGATAACAGATAGTTTTACTGTTACTGTTTCTTTGGGGCAATACCTCTCCATGTACAGAAGTAGAAAATGAAGAGAATTGGTATGATTTGTCATTGGAAGCCTAAGCAGATTTTTAAGAAGTACCAACTTCTATATCACCTTAGCTATTCATAACCGACAGTACAATACCTCTCTTTAATGTGTACTGTTTTGGTGAAGAGCCAAATAAGGAAGATGCAAACCCCTTTGGGGACTGATGCAGAATATAATTTGCTCTGCAATTTTAGTGGTAAATATGGTAATAAATTAGAAGTTGTAATGAATATACATGGAAAGATGCAGAATTTTCAGCTTCTCCCCTGTTCTTTCAAACATTTAGGTGATCACCTTTTAAATTTCATTTGTAAACATAGAGAAAAGAGCCATGTGCAGCACAGTGACCTTATGTCTACTCTTTGTGTCTTTGATATCCATTCAGAATTTAAATATTCATTACACAGAGCACCGTTCATAAATACATTTTAAAAACACCTAAGTAATCTAGACTGAATCTAGAAGATGGTCTTAACTATTTATATTTCATTTGAAGTAGGAAATTGTCAGCCATTCTAATACTGTTTTTATAATGCAGAGGACCAGATCGGTGAGGTGACAGAAATCTGCAGCATCCATATCCCCAGGGAATTCATATACCATGAAAAAATACAGAATGGGGGGAAAGTACCATCATTGAATAAAATCAACCAGTTAATGTAAGATGAGGTGTTTATCTCCTCCTTGCTTCTTAAACAAGCCTTCTGTCATTTTTTTGACAGCAGGAATTAAGAGAGCAAAAGAGGAAGGCAGGAATTCACCCAGAATACCACTTTAATAACCCATTATAAGCAGATGGTATGTAGACTGCATTTTTGCAATCTATACCCTCATTAGTGTAATGGCTTTGATTTTTATATATGTGTTGTACAGCAACTAAGATACTAGTAAAGCCAAAAAAATAAATTTAGTATAAAAAACTACAGTTTATACACATGTCCATAAATCACATGTAGGCAAATATGCTATTTAGTATCTATTGGGTATATTTCTGAAGAGTGAGAAAATGTGGATCAACTGTATTGAAAATAAATTGAAAATGTAATGACTCTGTACCTATGTTTGTCATCCATCAAGCAACACAATATAATAAGTTAAATATATTTGTGTTGCATTATGGATTATAAATATCTTTAGATAATTATCTTTATTAGCTAAATTTATATTATCTATATTAGATAAATATATAGAAAGATAGATATAGGTATATAGATCTCTATATCTATAGATATATCTATAGATATATAGATAAATATAGATAATTGAAAGACAATTGATATAATGTGTGTGGTTTATTTGAATATGTGCAAATATGTAGGTATTTTATTTTACGTAATTGATCTACTCAATCAAAACATCTAAGGACAATCATGGCCAAAAATCTATGACAAATACTGAAGGGTTAATGTACAGAGATCACAGTTCCTGCCTCTGTTCCTCATCCGTCTTTCTCCACGTTTGCTTTCTTGAGTCAGACAAATGCCTTCAATACATGTTGATCTCAAGTCTAGAAATATAGCAACGAACAAACAGCTAACTTCCTGCTTGTTTTAATGTAGAACAATGCAAAACTCAAAAAGCAAGTGTAGAAAGATAGAATTAAGTATAACAGTTAACTCAAGCTTCTTTCCATGAAAAAAAGCAGTGTTTGTTTATATTTAAATCTTTGTTATAATTGTTATACATTGTTCTTTCAGTGTTGAAGAGTCTGCTTCTGGGTCAAGAGGGAATTTTCTAGATGCACAGTAAATAGCAGACCTTACATGAAGTTTACACAACTATCAGAACAGCATTTACCAACAGTTAATGTTCAAATTATCTTTACAACTATTCTTGGTTTTCAAATATATATTTTGTGCCTTTGGAATATTTATATTTATCAGTTACCTACATTGTATTAGAAAGTCAATATTTATTAAGCATTTATACTCAGCACTGCCCATTGTGGGATGAGCAAAACAAAAGAATGTTTTTAGTCCACCCAGAAGACTTTAATCAAGCCAAAATTATTTAAAATAAAACCATGAAATAATCATGCTCATGATTTGCCAAAGGCCATCTTCTGAATACAGCACATTTTTGTTGCTTTTGTTTTATTTTATTTGATCAAATCCATCAGTGAGTACTGCAGAGGAAGAGAAGGCTGGAAACTTACTATACAAATAAAGAAATGCTCAATGTTTCAGACATAAATGGGCTGTGGGAAAACATGTAGATCTGAAAATAGGAAGAGGTTATCTCTAAGAAGAAGGGAACGTTGCAATATAGGCCTGAGGGTAGGATGAAAAGGATCCTGTTTCAATCACCATTGCTTGAAACAAAGGCATCTGCTACACATTAGAAGACACCTGCTCTGGCAAGCACCGAAGCTGCTTTCTGCAACCAGCTCACCGGCCCCTGGACCAGCGCGGCGGGCCTCCATATTGCAACCAGGGCACAGCTGGAAAGGCCCAGGCTCTGTGGGACTTCCCCGCACCCTCTGGCGAGCACCTAGGCTGCTTTCTGCAACCAGCTCGCCAGCCCCTGGACCAGCAGAAGCGGCGGGCCTCCATATTGCAACCAGGACATAGCTGGAAAGGCCCAGGTAAACACCCCTTCCAGGGCTGCCCTCACGGGGGATCTGCTAGGGTCTCGGACCCAAGCAGGCTGAGTTCCGCCTAGGCTCTGCGGGGCATCCCCGTGCCCTCTGGTGAGCACCTAGGCTGCTTTCTGCAACCAGCTCGCCGGCCCCTGGACCAGCTCGGCGGGCCTCCATATTGCAACCAGGACACAGCTGGAAAGGCCCAGGTTCTGTGGGACTTCCCCGCACCCTCTGGCGAACACCGAGGCTGCTTTCTGCAACCAGCTCGCCGGCCCCTGGACCAGCAGAAGCGGAGGGCCTCCATATTGCAACCAGGACATAGCTGGAAAGGCCCAGGTAAACACCCCTTCCAGGGCTGCCCTCACGGGGGATCTGCTAGGGTCTCGGACCCAAGCAGGCTGAGTTCCGCTTAGGCTCTGCGGGACATCCCCGTGCCCTCTGGCGAGCACTGAGGCTGCTTTCTGCAACCAGCTCGCCAGCCCCTGGACCAGCAGAAGCGGAGGGCCTCCATATTGAAACCAGGACATAGCTGGAAAGGCCCAGGACACAGCTGGAAAGGCCCAGGCTCTGTGGGACATCCCCGCGCCCTCTGGCGAGCACCTAGGCTGCATTCTGCAACCAGCTCACCAGCCCCTGGACCAGCGGTAGCTGCGGGCCTCCATATTGCAACCAGGACATAGCTGGAAAGGCCCAGGTAAACACCCCTTCCAGGGCTACCCGCACAGGGGGATCTGCTAGGGTCTCGGAACCAAGCAGGCCGAGTTCCTTGCAACCAGGACACAGCTGGAGAAGCCCAGGTAGACAGACTCCAACAGGGGCTACAATCGCATGGGTGGCAGCCAGCTTATGATCCCTTAAAGCAGCAGTCACACATATTCACCAATAGAGAAACAACAGGTGAGCCCAGCCTCACAGGAGATTCAAACACCAGCCACTGACAACAAGGCCAACTAAAACCAGAAATAACCAGATGGCAAAAGGAAAACGAAGGAACGTTACTAACAAAAATCAAGGCAACATGACAGCATCTGAACCCAGTTCTCCAACAACAGGAATCCCTGGATACCCTAAAACACCAGAAAAACAAGACTTGGATATAAAATCACTGGTCAGGATGCTGGTAGCTGAACACATAGAAAAATCTCGTAAAGAAATAGAGGAGAAAATGGATCAAAAGTTAGAAGCCTTTACGAGGCAAATACAAAAATCACTTCAAGAAATGCAGGAGAAGATGGATCAAAGAGAAGAAGACAATAAGGAAGAAAGACAAAAGTCACTTAAAGAACTACAGAAGAACGTGGGCCAACAAGTAGAAGCTATGAAAGAGGAAGCACAAAAATCTATTAAAGAAATACATGAAAACACAATCAAGCAAGCGAAAGATCTGAGCACATCCATCCAGATACTAAAAACAGAAGTAGAAACAACTAAGAAATCACAGAGGGAGACAACATTGGAGATAGAAAACCTGGGGAAGAAATCAGGGGCCATAGACGCAAGTATCAACAATAGAATACAAGAGATAGAAGACAGAATCTCAGAAGCCGAAGATAACATAGGAACCATTGATTCAACAGTCAAAGAAAATACTAAATGCAAAAAGGTGGTAACCCAAAACATCCAGGAAATCCAAGACACTATGAGAAGACCAAACCTAAGGATTATAGGTATAGACGAGAGTGAAGATTTACAAGTTAAAGGGCCAGCTAATATCTTCTATAAAATTATGGAAGAAAACTTCCCCAACCTAAGGAGAGAGATGCCCATGAATATACAAGAAGCCTATAGAACCCCAAACAGACTGGACCAGAACAGAAATACATCCCGTCACATAATAATCAAAACTCCAAATGTAATAAACAAAGAAAGAATACTAAAGGCAGCAAGAGAAAAAGGCCAAGTAACATATAAAGGAAAACCTATCAGAATAACACCAGACTTCTCACCTGAGACCATGAAAGCTAGAAGATCCTGGGCAGATATCATGCAAACTCTAAGAGAACACAAACTTCAGCCAAAACTACTTTACCCAGCAAAACTCTCAATTGCCATTGATGGAGACATCAAGGTATTCCATGACAAAACCAAATTTGCAAGATATCTCTCCACAAATCCAGCCCTACAAAGGATAATAGGGGGAAAACACCAAGACAAGGACGGAAACTACACCCGGGAAGAAGCAAGATAGAAACCTCCTCTCATCAAACCCAAAAGAAGATAACCTCTCGAATATAAAAAATAAATAAGATAAATAAATATAATTTCAAAAATGTCTGGAGGTAATAAGTACTATTCCTTAATATCTCTTAACATCAATTGACTCAATTCCCCAATAAAAAGACATAGACTAACAGACTGGATACGGAAACAGGACCCTACATTTTGCTGCATACAGGAAACACATCTCAGTCTTAAAGACAAACACTGCCTTAGAGTAAAAGGCTGGAGGACAATTTTACAAGCAAATGGTCTCAGGAAACAAGCTGGAGTAGCCATTCTAATATCAGATAAAATTGACTTTCAACCTAAAATCATCAAAAGAGACCCAGAAGGTCACTTCTTGCTGGCCAAAGGGAAAATCCACCAAGAAGAGCTCTCAATACTGAACATCTATGCTCCAAATGCAAGGGCACCCTCATTCGTAAAAGAAACCTTACTAAAGCTTAAAGCACACATTACACCTAACACAATAATTGTGGGTGACTTCAACACCCCACTCTCCTCAATGGACCGATCAGGAAAGCAGAAACTAAACAGGGACACAGTGAAACTAATTGAAACTCTGGACCAATTGGATTTAACAGATATATATAGAACATTTCATCCTAAAGCTAAAGAATATACCTTTTTCTCAGCACCGCATGGTACCTTCTCCAAAATAGACCATATAATCGGTCACAAGACAGATGTCAACAAATACAAGAAGATCGAGCTAATCCCATGCCTCCTATCAGATCACCATGGAGTAAGAGTGGTCTTCAGTAGCAACAAAAACAACAGAAAGCCCACATACACATGGAAACTGAACAATACTCTACTCAATGACACCTTGGTCAAGGAAGAAATAAAAAAAGAAATCAAAGACTTTTTAGAATTCAATGAAAATGAAGGTACAACCTACCCAAATCTATGGGACACAATGAAAGCAGTGCTAAGAGGAAATCTCATAGCTCTAAGTGCTTCCAAAAAGAAACTGGAGAGAGCATACACTAGCAGCTTAACAGCACACCTTAAAGTGCTAGAAGAAAAACAAGTTAACTCACCCAGGAGGAGTAGAAAACAAGAAATCATCAAACTCAGGGCTGAAATCAATCAAATAGAAACAAAGAGAACCATACAAAGAATCAACAAGACCAGGAGCTGGTTCTTTGAGAAAATCAACAAGATAGATAAACCCTTAGCCAGACTAACCAAAGGACACAGAGACAGTATACAAATTAACAAAATTAGAAATGAAAAGGGAGACATAACAACAGAAACTGAGGAAATGCAAAAGATCATCAGATCCTACTACAAAGGTCTATACTCAAAACAACTGGAGAATCTGGAGGAAATGGACGATTTCCTAGACAGATATCAAATACCAAAATTAAATCAGCATCAAGTAGACCAGCTAAATAGTCCCATAACCCCTAAAGAAATAGAAGGGGTTATAGAAAGCCTCCCAACCAAAAAAAGTACGGGACCAGATGGTTTTAGTGCAGAATTCTACCAGACCTTCAAAGAAGACTTAACACCAATACTCTTCAAACTATTCCACAAAATAGAGACAGAAGGGACACTGCCCAACTCATTCTTCAAAGCCACAATTACGCTAATACCTAAACTACAAAAAGATCCAACAAAGAAAGAGAACTTCAGGCCAATTTCTCTTATGAATATAGATGCAAAAATACTAAATAAAATTCTTGCTAACCGAATCCAAGAGCACATCAAAACGATCATCCACCATGATCAAGTAGGCTTCATCCCAGGGATGCAGGGATGGTTCAATATACGGAAATCCATCAATGTAATCCACTACATAAACAAACTGAAAGAAAAAAACCACATGGTCATCTCATTAGATGCTGAAAAAGCATTCGACAAAATTCAGCATCCTTTCATGCTAAAAGTCTTGGAAAGAGCAGGAATTCAAGGCCCATACCTAAACATAGTAAAAGCAATCTACAGCAAACCAGTAGCCAACATCAAAATAAATGGAGAGAAACTTGAAGCATTCCCACTAAAATCAGGGACAAGACAAGGCTGCCCTCTCTCTCCATATCTTTTCAATATAGTACTTGAAGTTCTAGCAAGAGCAATTAGACAACATAAGGAAGTCAAAGGGATACAAATTGGAAAGGAAGAAGTGAAACTATCATTATTTGCAGACGATATGATAGTTTACCTAAGCGACCCAAAAAACTCCACCAGAGAACTTCTACAGCTGATAAACAACTTCAGCAAAGTGGCAGGTTATAAAATTAACTCAAGCAAGTCAGTGGCCTTCTTGTACTCAAAGGACAAGCAGGCTGAGAAAGAAATTAGGGAAATAACACCCTTCACAATAGCCACAAACAACATAAAGTATCTTGGCGTAACTCTAACCAAACAAGCGAAAGATCTGTACAACAGGAACTTCAAGTCCTTGAAGAAAGAAATCGAAGAAGACCTCAGAAGATGGAAAAATATTTCTTGCTCCTGGATTGGCAGGATCAATATAGTAAAAATGGCCATCTTGCCAAAAGCAATATACAGATTCAATGCAATCCCCATCAAAATCCCAACTCAATTCTTCATAGATCTAGAAAGAGCAATTCTCAAATTCATCTGGAACAACAAAAAACCCAGGATAGCTAAAACTATTCTCAACAATAAAAGGACTTCTGGGGGAATCAATATCCCTGACCTCAAGCAGTACTACAGAGCAATTGTGTTAAAAACTGCATGGTATTGGTATAGCAACAGGCAAGCAGATCAATGGAACAGGATTGAAGACCCAGAAATTAACCCACAGACTTATGGTCACTTGATCTTTGATAAAGGAGCCACAACCATCCGGTGGAATAAAGATAGCCTTTTCAACAAATGGTGCTGGTTCAACTGGAGGTCAACATGCAGAAGAATGCGAATTGACCCACTCTTATCTCTTTGCACTAAGATCAACTCCAAGTGGATCAAGGACCTCCACATAAAACCAGACACACGGAAACTATTAGAAAAGAAACTTGGGAAGACCCTGGAGGACTTGGGCACAGGGGAAAAGTTCCTGAACAGAACACCAATAGCGTACGCACTAAGATCAAGGATTGACAAATGGGACCTCATAAAATTACAAAGTTTCTGCAAAGCAAAGGACACTGTCAGAAGGACAAAACGGCAACCAACAAAGTGGGAAAAGATCTTCACCAACCCCACATCCGACAGAGGGCTAATATCCAATATATACAAAGAACTCAAGAAGTTAGACCCCAAAGAACCAAATAACCCTATCAAAAAATGGGGCACAGAGCTAAACAAAGAATTTTCACCAGAAGAAATTCGGATGGCCGAGAAACACCTTAAAAGATGTTCAACATCTTTAGTCATCAGGGAAATGCAAATCAAAACAACCCTGAGATTCCACCTCACACCAGTCAGAATGGCTAAGATTAAAAACTCAAGAGACAACAAGTGCTGGCGAGGATGTGGAGAAAGAGGAACACTCCTCCATTGTTGGTGGGATTGCAAAATGGTAAAACCGCTCTGGAAATCAGTTTGGAGGTTCCTCAGAAAATTGGGCATGTCACTCCCAGAGGACCCTGGCATACCACTCCTGGGCATATACCCAGAGGATTCCCCTGCATACAATAAAGACACATGCTCCACTATGTTTATAGCAGCCTTGTTTATAATAGCCAGAAATTGGAAGGAGCCCAAATATCCCTCAAAGGAGGAATGGATACAGAAAATGTGGTATATTTATACAATGGAATACTACTCAGCAATTAAAAATAATGAATTCATGCAATTTGTAGGTAAATGGTTAGACCTGGAAAATATCATCCTGAGTGAGCTAACCCAATCACAAAAGAATGCACATGAAATGCAATCACTGATAAGAAGCCCTAAATACTCAAGACACAAATAGCAAGTCAAATGATTCCCAAGAAGAAGAAAGGAGAGGACCCTGGGCATGTAAAGATTGCATCCAGTTTAGTAAAGAAACTGAGGGGGGAGGGGGAATGATTGGGGAATAGTTGGGGGGGAGAGGAACTATGGGAACTATGGTGGGTGGGAACTGGGAAAGGGGAAAGCCCTTGGAATGTAAACATAGAATATAGAAAATAAAAATTAAAAAAAAAAAAAGAAGACACCTCACTTTTTCAGATGGTGGAAGGGTCTATAAAAGAGGAGGCAAATTGAATCTACTATGAATATTTTAATTATTAGAAAGTTTTAATTTTATTATGAGTTGATGTGACTATGATTGCCAACATGTATTGCATAATCAGCTTCTGGATAGGTACATATTCGTTCTTTTAGGTCCAATGTTATAAATCAATGAATCATTCAAGGAATTTCAGACTGTTCTGTGAAAATACAAAATGCATGCTACTATATGAAATATTTTCCTAACTTGAGTTGAGTTTGTAAGTAAGAGACATGAAATATTATGCTTTATTAAAGATGTTTCTTTGTGAAGCACTGTGTTTTACTCTAGAGTGCCCCAATACAGTGCTGCAAAACATGGATGTAAACACCTGCCAGAAACCTTTTTTGAATGGCTCATGTACAAGAGAAAGTGTTCATTGTTTTCAAATTATATGCAAATTTAATTTAATTTCCTTGGCTTTGTTTTAACCAGTTCTTCAATATTGCATGACTGGGCTCTTACTCCTGCTTCCTGCTTGCTTCTCTCTTGCCCTTTTTTGCTCTTCATTCCCCTTCCTTTCCCCCTCTCTCTGCATGTGGTCATGGCTAACCTCAATCTCTCTACTCTCTCCTTCTCTCTGCCTTTCTCTGCCTCTATTACCCTCTTAAACTCCCTTGCCATGCACTAATTAAACTCTATTCAACAACAACAACAACAACAACAACAACAACAACAATAACAACAACAACAACAACAACAACAACAACAATGTATGGCTGGCTCAGAAATCATTGAAACTCTATCTTTCTCTGAGGGAGGGCATCATTCAGTGCTTACTTTGTATTAACTTTAATGATGTCTTGATTTCCATTCCATTAAGAATCAGCTGAAATGCAATTCTCATTTCAGGTGACTAAATAAAGAGAACGTTGGCTCATTAATAATACCTTGGATTGAATTGTGTTCTTAAAAGAGACATAATAAAATAAGGCATGCTCCTGTTCAAATTTTTGCTATTCATTAACGAGAACTTACTTGAAAGCATAATTTAAAGATACAGCTAGGTTAAAAAATAAGATCACTTGGGTCTGGGATGATATGATGGAGAGGTGACAATGATGAGAAAATATTGTATGAAAAAATGACACTATCCTGGGCTGATTTAGTTAGCCTTAATCCCCAGAGTCTGACAGTATTTACAGAAAGGAAGAAAAAACATGGGATAAGCCATCTGAAGACTGAGGCAGAGAGTCAAATTATTCAAACACAACATAAGCAAAAATGTAGCAGCTGGAGAAACAATAGCTTCCTTCAGTCAAGTCTCCAGAAAAGCTAGCTCCTACCAAGCTGATTTGGAAGTATGATTTTAAGCGAATGAGAAAATACATAACTTTTGTTCCAAGTCAGGAGTCTGTGTTATTTTTCATAGCAATCTTAAGAAACAAGCACAAATGGGTAGGGCCTTCTTATTTCTGATTAAATAAGGGGTGAATGGGTTATTAGCTTTAAGTTGACAATTATTTGTATTTAGTTGCAGGAAACTAGAAAATATTTGTGTAGGCATCAGAAGTCTGAAACTATAGCTAGAAGAATACATTTTAATATATAAATCCTCATGGTTATTGGTCTCAGAGTATAAAAGACCTTATCTGAAATAAAATGTCCTGAGGAAACAATAATGGGCATGTAGAGATGAAGTACTACTATTTTAGGCAGTGTTTCCATTTATAAAATCCTGGTCAACCATAGAAAGTGAGCTGTACTAATGCCAAGGGTAAATGTACCATAAACAGGAAAGGCTTTGAAGCTGACACTTCTCAAAAAAAACTAATGAAGATTTGAATTTCTAGAAAACTGGGCACTGAGATACAGGAAAGTATTACATGAAATTAAATGCACAGGCTCAAGAAAATATAAATATTATATCCAATGAGTACTTTAAAATAATTTTTCTGTGTGTCAGGGAGTTGTGATCATGTTACGATATACATGTACACAATGAATAACTTATAAAAGTGAGTTTGTCCTTTCATCTTGTGGGGTCCCTGGCTGAAACTCAAATCATCAGGCTTAGTGGCAAGTGTCTTTCCCTGCTGTGTTATCATCCTGACCCAGGTTGTTCATTTGAATGTTACAGTTATCTATTTTTCTTGGTAAATAATTGAAACAAGGACTAGAAAATAATTATTCTAAATAATATTTTAGAAGGCGAATTTTGTGAAATAAGTCTGGAACACATATGCAAATAGATTGCTACTTTAAAAGGCATGAGTTCTAGGATGTATAGACTATATAAATTAAAGATATTGGTCTTGCAAATGAACATAATACATGTTAATAATGAATCAGGATAGTTTTACTGGTGAATTCTCTCAATTTGTGTATTAGAACACATTTCTAGATATAGTTGAAAGTATGGATTACTAATAAAAATGATTCACATTTGTCTTTCCATATGAATGTTTTATATTTTCTGATGAATTTAACAATTATAATCAGATGAGCTATCAAAAACTGTCCTTCTATGTTAGTTCTTATAGGCTGAACCATGTAAAATATTGACATTTAAGATTAAAATGGTTAAAACTGACAATTACATAATGTTCGATATGTATTTTTATGGGGGTATCTCATGTAGCCCAGGATGGACTCATTATATAGCTAAATATAACCTTAAATTTTGGATCTTCCTTCCTCTACCTCTTGAAACCTGGGAAGACAGGTGGATGTTAATAAGGAAGATTGGTAGTGCTGGGGTAGAGGCTAGAGCTTTGTGTATTGTAGGCAAGCACACTATCAACACAGGTTCATCCTCTGCTCTCTCCTATGTGGTTCAGTCTTATAAGTAAAATACTTAGAAAGGAGGACAGAGTAAAAACATATGCTAAGTGATGAAAACAACAAAAATATTTCTATACAAGCATAATTGTAAAACATACTTAAAGATATATTGGGTTTTCTTTTTAGTTTTTTGTTTTGTTTTGTTTTTTTGAAGATATATTCATTGTTATATCTAATTACACTGTAGCTGTCCTCTGCCACACAAGAAGAGGGTGTCAGATTTCATTACAGATGACTGTGAGCCACCATGTGGTTGTTGGGACTTCAGAAGAGCAGTCAGTGCTCTTAACTGCTAAGCCATCTCGCCAAAATCTTTTTTTTTTGTTTTTTTTTAATTTTTTTAATTTTTATTTTCTATATTCTATGTTTACATTCCAAAGCCTTTCCCCTTTCCCAGTTCCCTCCCCCCTCCGTATGTCCCATGTAATCAACATCTTAAGCTTGAGGACTTACCTACATTCAGGTATTTACAAAACAAAGAAATAATTTTAAAAAACCTGCTTGATTCCTTATAGAGTGATAGGTAGACTTTCGAAAATGATGATACACCCATCATTACCCTGATATTTTGCAGAACTACATTTTTTTCAGAATGTCTATCTGAAATATAATAGTATTCAATGCTATATGAAGTGATTGTTTGGGACTCAGGGTTACTGCATACCTCTCCCTGCTCTTCCACAACTAATATATGCTTACCTAATTCCACAATGTTTATCAAGGGACAGATGTACAGCAGGTGAACTACATGAGGGACACCATTGCTTTCAAATGTAGCTTCAATTTTTTTGTGCACAGTTTGGCTTCAAACTCTTTAATCCATAACTACAGATAGCTACTACCATGTTTTTCTGAGAATCACAAATAGGATCTTTTTAGTGGAAGATGGATTATTGAAAGACATGTTTTGCATAACAGTCCATTTAAGCAAAGGAAGGACTTTTGGTTTACCACCCTGGATGGCAGCAATGTGCTATGTTGTAGCTCACAACTCTTTTTCTGATAGGTGGTAATAGCATTCTGAAATCTTAGGCTTATTTGACATCCACATTTCAAATCCTAAATTACAGTGCTCTAGCAGAACTTTAATCCTCATTAACCACACTGTATTTTGTGAAGATTGAGTCAGGGGAGGATATTGGACATTTTGAATTAAGACAATCAGACTCCTAAAGTGTGGCCTGTCTCGCATTAGTCAGAGACAACCTGCTGTGTAAAGATGCTATGTAGCACAACTGCACATTAGCTACTGCTTTATTTTTGACAGGTTAGCCACATACATGCCAGAGCAAATCAATTTTCTGTGTGTCTGCCATTAGAATAATCTATTTAATCATGTGATTGTGCTAAAGAGAAAGTATTGGGTCAGAATTTCTTCCAAGTACATTTTGCAGGTCACTAAACTGAAAAGCTTTACAAGCATGATACTGCAGACTGAATGTGTTATCAGATAATCTCTGAGAGCCCCCAGACTATTCATAACTTGCTACTTTGTTTAAAGAGAACTCAAAAAAGCTGACAAGCATATTCATGCCCACATAAACATGTATTTTGATATAGATAGATGATATATAGTTAGATAGATAGATAGATAGATAGATAGATAGATAGATAGATAGATAGATAGATAGATTGGATAGATGGATAGATGGATAGATGGATAGATGGATAGATGGATAGATGGATAGATGGATAGATGGATAGATGGATAGATGGATAGATGGATAGATGGACAGAGGGATAGAGGGATAGAGGGATAGAGGGATAGACAGAGGGATAGAGGGATAGAGGGATAGATGGATAGGTGATTTGTTTAATGACATGGAACTTTTGTGTTAATAAGTAGGTGCTGCCATCTCCCCACCACTATCTAGTTGGTGGTAATGAATTTCACACTTTATATCTTAACAAAGACCCTTAGTAGTTAATGCCTTTGAGCACTGTGACCAGCTCTGTCCTTTCAAGGACTATAAATGCTATATGATATTTTCTTTGTAATTCTTACTTTTAAAAATAAATGAGGAGTCTTCATGCTATATTGATGAATGTGTCCTCTCTGATCTAGGCTGAAAAGACGGAAAAGAGAGAGGAAGAGAGGGAAGGACATAAGGAAGGATGGAGTGAAATTAAAAACTAAAACCTAAATGTAACAAAACTCTTGCTTCTAGTATGAAGTGATTGCTGCATTGGGCCATATCTCATCTGTTGCTCAGTTTCTTAACTTTCTCTTGATAAGATTCCTTTTTATATTTTTTGTGGGGGCACAAGATACTTTTAAGCATTTTACACACAGTGTGAGTACTTTAAAACCTGAAAGCTCTATAAAATAATATCATAAAACCCCAACTATCAGAAAGAATTTATGACATTCTAAGAAACTGTATTTTTAAAAGATGAATTGGGATACATTTTGTAGTCAAAAGGTTAAGCACCTTTCTGCCTGACCTATTGACACAGCACAGTCTCACTCAAAAGGCCAGGAAGTTAGCTGAGGGATGTTGAGAAACCACTTAAAATTTTACATGTCAAGAAGAACTACCTCAATATTAAAATTGAAGAAAAATTCTAACATCAGGGTTCACTACAAAGCTGGAGTAACAAAAATAATATGATTGAACATGAGAAAAGGCAAGTATATAAAAGCAGAAATCTCCAAAACACACACACACACACACACACACACACATACACACACACACACACACACACACACACACACACACACACAACTAATGAGCAAAGGGAATTGGAGAGAGATAAAAATAGTATTTATAAATAATGCTGACACAATTGTATGCCCACATGCAAAAGTTTTAATTTCAATATAGACCCAAGACACTTCAAAATGTTAACAAAATGTTAATCCAAATAAATAGTATACACTTACACACACACACACATACACACACACACACACACACACACACCCACACACACACACACACAAAGAGAGAGAGAGAGAGAGAGAGAGAGAGAGAGAGAGAGAGAGAGAGAGAAATACACACTCAAAACTATGGAAGTCTTAGAAAACAACATTGGGAATATCTACAAAACTAGATTTGGTGTTGAACTTCTGGAGTAAGTACCAAGGTCTTAATTCTTGAAAGAAAGAAATGCAAGCCATTAAATGGCCACCATTAAAAGACAAATACCAAAACAACACCCTCGGAGAAAAAAAAAACCCTTCTGTTCTCTGACGTGTTACATTAAGTGAACCAGTACATAAGCAAAGAAAGGGACACGATATTTACAAATGTCAGAAGAAATTATGGAAACTGATGAGGCATAACATCATGTTAAGTTTGATGACAAAAATTGAAGCAGGTCATATTTTATGTTATTTAAAAACAAAAAAGTGAGAAAGCTTAGCTAAAATAAATAGTGTCAAGGTCTACTTGTAACAGGCTGTCAGAAATATCAAACTAAAACATTTTTGAGCATACATCCATTTTATTAAAAAAGCATTGAATAGCATCTTCAATATGTGTACTGTTATGACATAGTGAGCCAAAATATTGCTTTCTTTATATCAGTGTGCCATTAAACTGTTAAAATACTCCTTACTTCCCCAAGAATCCTCCACGCCTGTCTTTTATGAGTCTAAACAATAAATTAGATTGTGTGAGGGTGTCTCCTCTCCCTTTTAGAACTGTGTAAATCCTATTGACATGGCCAACCCTTAACTCTCCATGCTCAGAAGTTTTGCAATACTAATGAATTTAGTCCTTCTACCTAAATTTGTGACTGATATCTCTTTAGTTCAGGAATTTGCCATTGTAGTTTACCTCTGATTTTGGGAAAAGGTAAAAAAAAAAAGTCACAAAAGAATTCCCAGACAAAGTAGAGTTAATGCTGAGACTGAATGGAAAGAAGCAGTTAATTAAATGAGTGGCAATGAAGAGTATTTTACTGGGAGACACAGCATATGCATGGAACATCTAATTGTAAAAAAGAAAAGGAGTTCTGAAAACAGGGAATAAATTGCACATTGCTGGTTACGAAGGGAGCTACAGAGGTTATGAAGAGAGAACACAGGACTTGTGTGAATACCTGATGCACAGTGCATACTGAAAGAAGGACTTTCAAAACTGTTTTGAATTTTACTTTCCACGTTTATAGATTTCCATCATCAGTTTAGATGGCTTCATAACAAAGTATATTTACATAATTATGTACTAGTATCCACAGATTTTTCAAAGGGAAGTCCAATAAAATGATATTAAAATGAATTATAGCACTAGAGAGATGGCTCCAGGATTAAGAGCACTTGGTGATCTTGTAGAATATCCCAGTTTAGTCTCCATCACCTATGATTGATGACTGACAAATGACTGTTAACTCCAGCTTTAATGGAAAAGATGTCCCATTCTATATGGTGGAGGAACCTACAGTTCCTTATGCAAGAACATATGCACACATATACACATAACTAAAAATAAAAACAAATCATTAAAAATTACAATATCACTCAATCTTACAAACAAGTAAATCTAGATCAAGAAACTTCGGTCAAGAGTTAACAACTGTGGCTTTGAACTAAGCCAATTGGTTTTGCGTTTGTCACATGTGCTTAGGGTGCAAGATATTTAGCTCACAAATACTCTGAATCCACTGGAATACAGGATTGCTTTCAGTGGACAATGTAGGGAAAGGAGTCTTTGAGCCTCATCTTTCCCACTGTTTTTATTTTCATTACTGTTTCAACAGAAAAACGTACCACATACTAATTATAATATGTTTTACATATTCCATCTGTCATAGACATTGCATTGTCCAAAATGCACAGAAACTTCCATTATGTTCTTACAGCATGTATAGGCTGTAATAGAAATATATAATATTTATTTAAGTTCTAATAGCACTAATAATAAACTCTTACTGGTCATTCAACTTTAGTCAATCTCTTTTAGTTTTCTAAATATTAGGTTTGTAGAAAACATTTATTTCTAGACATGTTGTTCATACAGAGAGATACACATCTCTTCTCTTTTTATCTCTCACTTCTGTCTCTCTTTCTTTCTTACTCTTTCTCTCTTTCTCTCTCTCTTTCTTTCTTTCTTTCTTTCTTTCTTTCTTTCTCCTTTCTTTCCTTTTTTCTTTTTTCTTGCCATGTCTCCCTTCTGCCCTCTCTACAATTTATATTCTAACCTTCCATCTCTCTTTCCGCCTTTCTCTACACCTTATATTCTAATCTCCTCATTTCCTCTTCCCTTTCTCTGAATTTTATATTCTAATATCTCCTATATCCTCTTCTTTCTTCCCCTCTTCCTTTCTTCCATTCCTTTCCAGAGAACCCCTTACCCTTCTCACATCCCATCACTCCCACTACCAACCAGTGTTTTCAGACTGGATCTTTTAACCCTTTCACTTTACTCTCCATCCCTTCATAATTTGATCAAACCCAGGACTTCTGCACATGCTAGGCAGGTGTTGGACCATTTAGCAGTACCTCTAGCTCCTTGATTATCAATTTTTGAAATCAAAAATAATAATTATGAAATGATCCAATATATGTTATTATCTATATAGGCTCCTAGAAAAAACATATGTACATTTCAATATAAAACAGATCGTTAATGTGATTTAAATTCTACAATTGAGTCTCCCATTCAGCTCTTGAACATGTGACTAAAAGTACCGACTCAACAAATTTTAGAATCATTAGGAAAAACAGTGATTCACGAATATAATTTAAGGGACTTGAGTTTACTTTAATGTCAACTGATGGTTATATAATTCCTTCATTCTGTTTTATACTGAATGTGATTTCCTTGTGGGGATATAATATATTTGTAATTAGAAAAAAAGGTGGAAAGATATATGGAAAATAACGTTTACTGAAAACTAATTTATACAAATAATCAATAATTGATGGTACTTTTGGTATATAAAGATGCATCCTTACACGTAATACACAAATATTCTTTATATTTCTTAAATACTCTCCCTTTTTAAAAAAATGTTAGAAAATACAATTGAGGATATGGGAGACATATTTGAGAAGTAGTATAAATACAGTAGAAGCTCCCCCTCCCACAAAATATATTTCAGGCAATCTAACAGAAATAGCCAAATAATAGGGGGGAAAAACCCCAACTGTGCAACTCTTATGACTAAATGAATCTTGTGATTCTGGGATTAACTTATATCTAATCGTATTGTTAACCAAAAAAGTCCTAGAGGACTCTTCAAACATTCCAGGATGTTGTCAATACTATAGCTTACTTTTCCACAAACTGAAAGCAAGACCCCATTTCAGAAGACAACACCTAAACACTTGTGAAAATGGAGATAGTGAACTCATGCCTACATAGTACCTTCACCTATATGTTTAAGTATCTTTAGTACAAGTAGATATTCTGCATGCTAACAAAAGAGAAACATAAAAAGGAGCCCAGTCATAACCGTTTGATCTATAGTTGTGCTCTTCCTGCAAGATATTCTATTGCATTCATAGCAGAAAGATTATAGGAGTAAGCAACCAATACCTTATTCAAGTCCCACTCTATGAAGTACAACCTGTAATGTAATCAGAATGTTTTATGTGAAAAAATCTATTTTAAATAAAATTCAAAATATAAATAAGTAAAATAAGATTGCAATTTTGTGGAGGTACAGGTCCTTGATCTTAGAAAAAAATATTCCAAAAGTGTACATTAGAGAAGTAAACCAACACTTATAGAAAATGGTGCTACAAAATCTGTATTTCACCACAAGAAAAAATAAACCTGAATCCCTCTCTCTCACTTTCTGCAAAACTCAATTGCAAATAGGTAAGTGACTTTATTTAAGTTTGCTTCTGTTCATATGACAAAACCTCTCTGACTCTATGCTTCTAGGGGTGAGTGGTTGGGTATTTAGCTTACACTTTCAAATTAATATTCATTACTCAGGAAAGTCAAGACAGGACACAAGGCAGGCCGGCTTGCTACTCTGTATGACATACCTCTGATCAAGGCACTCAGTTACAAACAGGAACATCCAGCGGAAACTATGTTCAGTGTACTTATGCAGCCTCAGGCCACATGTCAAAGGAATGGTGCCCTCTGCCCTGGGCTAGAGTGTTTTACATCCGATAACAATCAAGGCAGTCCTCACAAAAGACTATCTGATCTAGGCAATTCCTGTCAGAAGATTCTAAGCTGCGTCAAGTTGACAGTAAAGGTTAACTAGGGCAGATCTCAACATAAACTTATTGCTTTAAAACTATTGGAGGAAAAAAATATAGGGTATACACTTCAACTTACATACACAAGGTAGTATTTTCTGAATAGAACACTATCACCTAAAGATTGAAGATCAACAATCTACAAATGGAATCTCATGAAACTAAAAAGCTTCTGTATGTCCAGAAAGGGAAACTGTGGCAAACCACAGGATGGGAGAAATCCTTGTTGGTTATATGCCTTAGAAAAAATTATACAAACAGCTTACTTAGAATATAAAACACAAATAAGTAAATACTAAAATACTGAACAAACAAACTAAAAAAGGGAACAGGCAATGATAGAGAAATTTCTCAAAAGAAGTATAAATGGTTAATAACCACATTAGAAAAGTTCAATATCCTTAGCTCTCAGCAAAATGCATATTAAAACTACTTAAATGTAAAAGGCGAAAGAAAGAATACCCATGGTATACAGTCACTGATAAGTGGATATTAGCCTAGAAGCTTGGAACACCAAAGACATAAATCACATACCAAGTGATGTCTCACAAGAAGAAATGAGTGGACACTGGTGCTAGAATGGACCAAAACATCATTGTGGGGGAGTACAAGAACAGTGAGGTGGGAGGGGGTGGATGAGGGAGCAGGGGGAGGGAAAAGGGCATGTGGAATCTTTGGGGGTGGGGAACCAGAAAAAGGGAAATGAATTGTAAATATAGAATATATCCAATAAAAAAAAGAAACATAAAAAAAACTACTTAAATGTTTTTCTTGCTCCTTGTACCCCTCAGCCATCAGGAATACAAATGGTCAGGAAGGTTAGCATGGACACGAGGTACAGGGATTCTTACACTATATTATGCTGTTGGTATGTATGTATCCAATGTAACCAGTAGTTTCGTTTTCTATAACATTATCAACAAATAGAAATAAGAATCGCTTGCTTGTATCAGTGGAACCATTCATATCTTTGTAATTTGAAGTCTAAGAAGTTTTATAGTATTGATCTCACACAATTTAAATGTTCTTACTCTAAAAAGGGGTCATTTTTAATTTTTATAAGAGAAGTATCATTGCACACACACATAAATACACACACACACACACACACACATATATATATATATATATGTACAAACACACACTTATATGAAAATAAACATTAATGAGCAAACAAATGAACATTAAGTATACTAATAGTCATATGCCGTAGTTGTATAATTAGATGAGTAAATGTAGTCTCTCTCTCTCTCTCTCTCTCTCTCTCTCTGTGTGTGTGTGTGTGTGTGTGTGTGTGTGTGTGTGTGTATGTGTGCATGCATGTGAATGTGTGCCTGTTTGTCTCTCTCTGTCTCTATCTCTCGCTCCTATGTTTCCTCTCTCAGGTCCATGTCTGCCCATGTTCAAGGCTACTCAATGTTGCAGAATTTATCAGAATCATGAAAGAAGGATTGATTATCTTATATGATCTTCACAAATTATATACTAATATTCTCTTATAATTATAACAAGTTCACATAAATTTTGCCTTGAGACATCTGGAAAAAAACATATCTTGTAGATTTTAGGTTGAGAGCAAGTCTTACTTTCAAAGAAGGCTGTGGAGGAAAAACCTGCCTCTCTTTTTTTATCCTAGCTTCTGTAACGGCATTCATAAGATTCTTTGGCTCATAGCTCCATCTTCAACCTTCACAGCTAGGACTGTGTCATCTTCTCTGTCTCTGCTTCCTTGGGCAGCCATCTGCTCTGTCAGATGACCTTCTTCCATCCCGCCATAGACTGTCCTTATCAAGATCACACCTGCAAAATCTCCTTTGCCATAGAAGATGTCATCCACGGGTTCTCCAGTCATAGTCCAGAATTTTTGAAAATCAGCATTATCCTTCTTCATGTAGAAAGCTGGGCATTCTTCTAACTCTGAAACTCATCCAGCATGATGCAGCACCTCTACTTGGTATACAGCTAGATTTAACAGCTTTCCTGCCCTCTTGAGTCTCAAGGTATGCACGAGTAGATACATTAAGTGGGCAATGCTCATAACAACTACCTGGTTTTTCAAAACAAAATATATTTTCTGAGAGTTTTCAATACCAAAATCACTTCATTATAACAACCATTGGTGACTTAGTGTGCAGGATCCTTTGGATCTCTGTATGACTGAGCTTCAATTCCATTCTACAGTTTCTTCTTCTAATGATACCTATGGAGCAATCTTATATTTCTAGAATACAAAACCATAGTCCCCTGGTAGCAGTCATGTAACATGAGTTAAATTAAGAAAACTATATTATAGGAATTTCTCTTTAAAAAAAAATTATTTTATTGACAAATGAATGTATTGGATATTGTTTTATTTACATTTCCCTTCCTGGATTCCCTGCTGGAAACCCCCTATTCCATACCTCTTCCCCCTGTTCTATAAGGGTGTTCCCCCACCTACCCACCCACTCCTGCCTCCCTGCCCTCACATTCCCCTACATTGAGGCAGTGGTCCTTAATAAGACCAAGGGCCCCTCCTCCCATTGATTCCCAACAAAGCCATCCTCTGCTACATATGCAGCTGGAGCCATGGTTCCCTCAATGCATACTTGTTTGGTAGTTCTTTACTCCTGCTTATCCAAATGTTTCTGTTCAAAATTTTATCCACTAAGTAGACCATATATGATGGGAAAGATCAAGGCAATTTTATACTCTTTATATAAGGATTTTTATTGGTGTTTTTTTGGGAGGGATTATTTTTTCAAGATTATGGTATGGTTTATAATACCCCACTCCCTATCTCTCACATATATTAACAGTAAAAATATTTTCTTGTGTTGTGCAGGTCTCATCTATTACTTGACCAGATTGCTAACATTTTGACAGAAGTTTCAATTAAAAGTTATAAAGCTAAGGCTAAGTGACTGCCTAATGTTTGCCTTTAAGCTAAGGATCAGATTTAGTTCCCAGAGCAGAACTCAAATGAAAAATCAGGTCCTTATAATCTCAGTGCTGGAGAGGCAGATAGAAAAGAGCCATGTTGTTCATCAATCAGTCTACCTACTGGGAAAGCTCCTGATAAGTGACAGTTTCTGTCTCCAAAATAAAGAGAACAAGTTGGACTGAAAGCTTGTATTCCAAGTGGTCCTGTGGCCTCATGTGCATAAACGCACACTGCATATATTACACCATATCCATATATATTCATGGAATATATATACACATACAGGAACATATGAATTCAGAAAAGTTGTAATACTTCAACATTAGCCCTGAAAGTAGCAGAAAATAAGAAAACAGACCCATTTTAAAAGATTCTCCTTCAAAACCAATAAAAAGAATTAGGTAGTACATTTGGACATTTTGACCTTGAAAATAGCACTCCTCTTGCAGTAAATGTCTTTGTAGAAAGGGAGAGGATATCACCAGGGATAGAATTTGTGTGTCAGAAGATGTATCTTTCTAATATTTCATCAGTTTTCACTTAAGGCCATAAGTCAAAGCTGCCCCCTTACCTACTATCCTGCACATAATGCACACTTGGAAAATTTAGCTATTATTCACTAGAACAAAAATAAACTTAAAAAGCTTGAGGCAAAAACAGGAAGAGAAAGAAGCTGAATGAAAGCCGTAAGTTTTTTATAAAGAGCAGTGAAAGTGCACATACAAAAGACCAGGAATGCACTGTAGACTGTGATTGATCCTCAAATGCACTGAGAGAACTCAGTGAACTAAAACTTTATGACATATGTCACTCATCACAGGGAGAAGAGCTCCAAAGAGAATGCACTTCTTGTTTTGCATTCAGACTGTTCAAAACAAACTACATTCCATTTTCCATAAGTGCTTTGAATAATATGTCTGAGTCAAAATTAACCTTGATTTTCTTGCCCACCTACACATAGGGAAAAATGCATGTTGAAATAAAAACAAATTAAAAATTCACTAAGATTTTTAATCCACACATTGAACATGGGTTATACACAAAGTGAGTACCTAGTAATTATGTAGGAAGGTGGGAAATTTTCTTATTCCACTCAAAATTTTCACTCAAAAAATGTCAGCAATAAATATTTCATGCAAAATAGACTTGTCCTGATGTACATCTTTATATATGAGTGGGCTCTATTTCTGTTGAACTAATGTGATGGCATATATTAGCTGTCTGATTGAACAATTTTGGAATCACTAAGGAGACTTGCTTTTTTGTATGCATGTGAACATTTAAATAAGATAAGGTTACATTAATTGAAGTAAGAAGGTCCAAACAGACTGGGGGCAGCACTATACTATAAGCTGGATTGTATACTGTATACAATTAAGAACTTGTGCTGACCATCTTAATTTAATGTTTTCTGCTTCCTGGCTGAGGAAACAATGTATCCAGTTGCCTTTTCTGAGTATCATAATACAGTACCAAGAAATATAGGTAACAGAGTGATATCAGTGGTATGTTATATTTTTGTAGAGCAAATAAATATGTATCAGGATTTCATTAGTACTTTGAATGACCTTGTTGAGGTACAGACCTCTGAGCTTCCTCCAGGTACCTTTAATCTAAACACTTCATTTCTAGTCTATCAGGAAGAAAAAGAATCTGATAGCACAGTCTGTGTACTGTACAGGAAATATTCTTTCTGGATTCTATAGGAGACAGAAGAATTCACAATCTAAAGGAAGACTATAAAGAATTCTTCCAATCCTAGCCAATGAATCAGAAAGAAAATCCTGACTTTTAATTTACAATGTATTACTTACTAATCATGTGACATAAATAATTTCTTGGCCTGATGTTTTTCACTTTAAAATGGGACAAAACAGATAGCAGTGAGGAGGGACACAAATGAATGAGACAGAATGTATATTTAATATGTAGAAGAGCAATTTTTGACACAAAATAGTCTCTCAATAGAGATATATGTTTCTTCCTATTAAGTATTTGTACTTCCAAAGTAGCTGCTATAAATATTTGCCTGTTCGATATTTTGGTGAATTATATGAGAATATGAATATATGAATGTGTATACCAAGGCATTTGCCTGTGTCCTAATGTAAGCTACTACAATAAATTATTTATTCACTTTATTCTAATTATTTATTTGTATTTTATATATGTTACGATGGCTGTATGTATTTGTGTGTGTGTGTGTGTGTGTGTGTGTGTGTGTGTGCGCGCGCGCGCGTGTTCTCTCACCGGTGAGAGAAAAATGTGAAATCATTCTCTCCTTCCCCATTTACTTAGGTTTCAGGGATCAATGAATGCCATCAGACTTGATTGATAAACACTTTCATCATTGAGCCATCTTCTTAACCATGAGTTATCTACTCATATTAGTCTACCCAAAACATAATGCTTTTGTATTAACTGATATTAATTTTAGGCAAAGAATAAAGTAAAAAGGTAAGGTCTTTCACCAAAATGGGAGAACAATTTAACAGAAAGGAATGAAATCATTGTCTTAGTTTCCTGGTATTAAGGGCAATAAAATATTTCTAATGTAATAGTGAAATGGAAAATTTTTTTTAATTTTTAAATGAAGTCTTCTTTCCAAACCAAATTAACTATGATAGCTGGTGCACCCTTAAAAATAACATAATGTTTCTTCAGTACAAATTATACAGCATAAATCATGCCCACTGCATCTAAGAATGGTATTGGATTCCTAACCTACAATACTTTAAGTGATAGGGTCTTTAAATCTAAGCTAAAACAAGGTCATTAAAGTGAACGCTAATCTAGAATGTCTCATCAACAGATATTAGGAACTGGATATGCAAAACTGAAGAGATTCTGCAGGCATGGGTGAAAGACAGTCATCTATGAGACATGCAGGAGAGGTTGACTTCATACTTCTAGTTCTGACAAACATGCTTTAGATGAAATAATTTAAAAGACCATATTGTATGAGTGCAGAGTTGGAAACCCAACATGCTATGTTATTAAATTTATTTGAAGAATGAGGGTACCAGAATAAGAATTTGTGTCAAGTCATAATAAACAGACTGAGTTTTAACAGTAGAATCATCACCTACATATCTCCTCTCCCATAACATAACCCTTGCCTTTATAGCAAAACGAGCTATGCGAAAAATTAATAGTTGTTGAGGTATGATTTAAAGTACCAATCTCTGGGTCTTCATTTAAGAAGCCTTAAATCAGACTCTAGGACAAGGAGTATAACTATACTAAATAATCTGTATTTAAAAATAAAGTTTCTGGAATACTCTCACACTGCAAGCCACAGGGGATTTGGGAATGCCAGCTGTTCAGAGTTAGTGAGGATGAATTTGAAGCACACATGCATCGACTCAAACTGATTCCTCTTCATCCTTTTTTTTTTAATTGAGTGCATTGGATTTTTTTACATGTAGAATGAAGAGCAACAACTTCTGGGAATTCAGGAATATGTATGTATTTATATGTACACATTATATGTATAGAACTGCCATTTTAGACAGTTTCATTATTTGCTTGCAATTACAGCAAGCAAAAAGTTTCCTTGCTTGTGTTTTCACTTGGCTTGACAGGTTTCACCAAAATTGAAAAGAAAAGGTAAAAAGTAAAAGGAATAAGAAGAAACAATAAGAAAACATTGGGTATTGCCTCTCTGGGAATTTGATTATCGTATCTAATCTCAGTCTTTGGCTCATATCTGGCTCCTGATTCTTGGCAATCTTAGCCACAAAGAGCATCCAAAGGTCTTCTGGCCATATGGATTCCCCGTTACCCAGGCAATTGGACTCACATTTGTGTTAATGATTCATGATCCTCTTTCAAAAGGTTATCATCCCAGAAAGAAAATTATCCATTGAAATCCCAGTAGGATATTCTGAGTCTTAGACAGCCCACATTTCTGTTCCAAAGCAATTCTTTTGTCATTGCGTGCAGTCACAATGTACCAAGTCATTTTACAAGGAGTTTGGAAATTACTTTCAGTGTGATAAGCCAAAATCTCATATTGAGTTAGCATTTCATCTGTTTCCAGTAGAAACATCTCAGGGTGCTCAAACACTATGCCTAAAATAAAAAAAAAAATACATAAGAACTAATCATGGCAAATTTCTTCTTTGTTTTAGACAGTTGAAAGCCAGACGCAGCTTGTCAATCCTGTACATTTCCAAGCAAATAGAAATGAAATTTTCTCATTTGTCTTCTGATCATTCTTTTCTGAACAATCAAAATACAATGGGTTTGCTTTTCAGTGTTTTCTAAAATTTCCCTTCCCTCGACTATTCTTTGTGCTATCTTTGTGCTCTATGCTAAATAGAACACCTTTGAGAATAAAAACTCCATTTGCCCAGATAGCTATCATACTACCCCACCAAAGTTTTGACAAGGAATATTTGGTAAATTGTAGAATAAGTGAATCCTTATCCACCAAATTAAATTAAGTGATGACTTTATCTGAAAACCAAAAGAGCCAAAGATCCTAATGAATACACTGGAAATAATATTTTAGACGAGAGCACTGATGGTTTTACATTGAGATCAACTTTGATCATGTGTATTCTAGGAACCATCATTCCTGCTTCTACTTATAAAACATTTAGAAAAAAATTCTTTCTATTGTAGAACAGCAATGGTCCATCTAAAATTGTTTTATGTGCCAAAAAGGAGGCAGAGCAGGAGGATACTTTTAGAAATTAGAGTACTTGATGTTAGTTCTTATACCCTTAACAAGTCTCATGTTGTTTGTCAAGTTTTGGAAGAATTTTTCTACATTATAGATATGTATTGTAAGAAACCATAAACAGATAGACTTGCAAAATTTGAGTTTACATGAATAGACAGTAAAGAATAACAACAAAATTTAGCTATGCAAATTTTACATATTTTCTTACTCTTTTTCCTCAAATTCATCTTGCTCTAAATTAGTCACTTAAAACATTGGACCTAACCAGACAGGGTGGTGCAATCATTTAATACAGCACACTGGAGGCAGAGGATAGTGGATATTTGTGAGTGCCTGGTCAGCCTGGGTATGTAGTGAACTCTAGGACAGTCAGAGCTACACAGTGAGAGTCTACCTCAAATCCAAACAAAATATCAGACCTCTTATGGAATTTTATCTCATTCTAGTTTCAGAAATTTACAGTGTTTATTCACTATGTGCTATGTAAAATTTCTAATACCAAGTTCTAATACCAAACAGTAATGAATATCAATCTTATTTCCTCTATCAATTTGCATTATCATACAAGACAAACTCTTATAAAAATGTTAATTTTAGTGTAAATTTAGTGCAAACCCCAAAGCAGAAAATATGATAGGAGATGCAGAGAACAAGTTCGAGGCAAAAGTAATTGCACATGGTAATAGTTTTGGAAAGGTCAGAGTTTATTTTGGAGGTTTGGAAAAACAGGGATGAAACATAGAGGAGAGGGTCAGCAGGAGCTAAGAAAACTGGTAAAGAATCGATGCTAGGCACATACAGCAAAGCATTGTTCATGAGAGAATGGTAGATGGGTAAAGAATGCATAGTATTAGGCAAGGCACAGTGACACAAATGTAAAGGAAGATTACACTTCACCCTAGCGATCATACAGGAGCAGTGATGATGACGGTAGATAATATGCTAGGTCTATTTGCAGCATCAGAAGGAGTAGATGTAAAGAGACTAATTAGACAGTTCTTACAACACCAGGTTAGTGCTAATGAGGGTTTCAACTCCCAGCCGATGTAAATATACAGAAATCATTTTAAATTATTCAACAAACAGTTTGATTTCTGTTGCCAAGAAAAGTTATTTCTGAATACAAACTTCTAAAGAGAAAAATCATTTTTATGGATATATTCCTTTTTCAGAATCTCATCCACTGTTATTTTTAAGTAACACTGCCTGGGTAAGTCCACATCATTTAAATTATAATGAATAAGAATAAATTTTATCTGGACAATGTGCCTGCTGTTCTCTTTTGCTAGACCTCCCATTATCTAGAAAAAAGATATTGTCACATTCACTGATTTACTGAAATATTTGTGTTTCTCCATCCTCTCGCAGCCTCCCTTCTTGGAAGTTCATTTTCTTCCTCTCTGACTAAAAGTAAACAGTATTAAAAATGAAAATAAAACTTGGTTTCATGGAAGGATCTATTATCTTTCAGAAGGTCCTCAGCTAACTTGATAGATTAAATGTAGTTCAGCTGTCAGAGCTGTCTCATCCCAAGCCCTGACGTCTGGGCAGAGATCATGTCATACTAACAGTTACTCTTGGGAGACAATGCTGATAAATTGTCCAAAGCAATATATTACATCCGATTCAGCAGCTGTGCTATTTTGGAAACTCCCGTTTAGACTCATAGAAGGATGGATTAAGGAAAAAAAATAAAACTTTCCAAAAAATCTTCAACTTTTGGTATTGTGTTATCATTTCTATTAGGAAGCCAGAATTTAGTGTTAAAAAACACAAAAAAATTTTGGTTTTACATTTCTTGAAAATAGGATATGGAAAAAGCATTCTTGCAGGTGATAAGTTAACTCCATGATTTTTGTTGCTTTTCATTTTCTCTGAAACCAGCTTTTGTCTCAGTTACATGGAAATTTCATTTGAATAAGTTAGACAAAACAAACAAAAACAAAAACAAACAAACAAACATACAGGTAAAGATAGAATACACAACATGTATCAGAGAGACTGGAGCCCAAAGATAGTATCATCTTTCAATAGTGTATAGGATACTGGAAAAAACTTCAAATAGAGTTTTCTAAATTATTAGAATGTAAATAAACACCAACATTTTAATGGAAGAATACAGTGAGAACACTTCAATGCTTTGATCACACTTTTAAGATCTTACCAGGGAAGCCAAGAGATCCTTGCATACATTAAAAAGGTTTAACACCAACCACAGTCATTTTCTCAAAAATAGAGAAGGAAATTAACAAAACGTTGTCTTCCTTTACTGAGGCAAGTTAGAAGTGTTCTGTTTGATGTGTGCAAAGAGAGGAGCAGCCACATAACAGTGGATGAAATGAAGAGTCATATTTATTGAGTTTCTATGAGGCATGGTCAATACTCTTATTTAATTCCAATCACTAAATTTTAATAAAATTACTATTTGAACAATGATAAAAGTAGATTGACAAGATACAGCATGCTCCATGATGCATATCAGTCCATTGTGCCACCTAGAACCCAGCAGCCTCATCCAGCAGTTCTACAGGACCAGGTATGTGAGGCTTGCGTGATGTACAAGAACCAGCAGACATCTGGTATTACATAACTATGACCTGTTACACTTTCAAGTCTGACAACTTGAAAGTCAAGAACAAAATCTTTTCTTACCAATTTCTCAACCTAATCCCATCTCTGATACCTAGTATAATGGAATACCCAGCCATAGTATACATTAAAGCTGTTACCTTGTGTTCAGAAGTAAAAACGACTACATATAACACACACACACACACACACACACACACACACACACACACACACTGAAATTTGTTTAAAAGGGGGGCCGAAAAAGATTGAATTGTGGGATTATTTTATAATTAGGTCATTCAAGTAAGTGTTGCATTCCCTAAATATAAGTGTAACTTAATGATCTATATCATTATAAAGTTTATATATAGGTCAATCAGCAAACAAATATAGCTACTTAGCCAAAATACTATTTCTTTTATTTAAATGTCTACATGAATTATGTTGTTTCATTTTATTAATTGATTATGATATGAGCTCATCTGTTCATTAGAAATTCTTAAACGTTATTAAAGTATATTCCTCAAATAACAATCCTTGGGGAAGGAGACTAACAAACAATGAGAGGGATTAAAATCAATCTGAGCCAGCAATATTGTTATTTACATTTAGACTACAAGTGAATCCATAAATAAAATTTTAATAATATTTTTAGCTTTTCATCAACATAGAGATTCTTCTTTGTAGTTAAATTAAAATCTCTGAACAGATGGTTTAAAATGAAGTATTTATTTTTTAAGTTTTATATTTATTTTAATCATGCATGTAAATATATTTGTACATGTCATTGCAGTGTTAGTGGGGGCCTGAAAATGGCATTAGGTCCACTGGCTAGGGGTTCTATGTAATTAATTATAAGCAGCCCATTGTTACTTCTTGGAACTGAACTTATCTCACCTGCAAGAATATTATTGTCTGCATTTAAAAGATGACATTTCCTTCCAGATCCACATTTTATTATTTATACTATACACACATACCCACAACTTTTGAAATATGTAGGCTCATTTCATATCACATATTAGATATATAGTTGTAAAATAGCTAGAAAAGTGAGTCAAGTATAAAATTTTTAATTAATTCTCAATTTGTTTGGGAATTGAAAAATAGGAAAAGTCAGAATTGCTGGCTGGTTATATTATTTAAACAGAGGTTTTTGATATTTGACCTACTTACTTCTACATCTTTCTATCCTAGCACTATTAGAATATGTCTTGATTAGGTGTGACCTTTTGACATGGACCTAATGATATTAATCCCCAATATGTATTTTCTTCATGAATTTCTAAAGAATAGAAATATGCAAATAGAAGCGCTGTAAATATTTATACTAATTGCACAATTTGAATATTTAAAAGGTACACTAATTATTTCACAAGGTTTGTAAAACACATTTTACATTCAGTAAATAAAGAAAATATTCCACTGAAGTAAGAATGTGGCTAGATATTCCTATGGAATCTGTAGAGAATAGAAAATTTTGTAGCAGCTTGCGAGTTCTTTATATGGCAGTCTGAAGTGTTTATGTGCAATGTGGCATTTTATTTTAATATCACTTTCGAAGCTATCTTAGATGCTATGGAGAGATACTAGTAAGAAAAATACCACTAAAGTTTTTATAGAAAATTTTGTTTTTACAGAAGAAATTTACTCTGCAGAGAAAGTAAACAGAAGTCTTCAGCTCTAAAACTAGATTGACAACCCCGGTTAATCACAGTACAAGTGCCCATTGCGGTCTTCTTTCTTTTTATTGGTCACAAGGGACTGAGCAAGAATATGGCACTATGTCATCATGCCTCTATAAACAAATTGGAACTTACTGGCAAAAAATGAAGATGGCTACTATGATATAGCATTACAGATGTCACAGATATCTATAAATGACAGTGAGAAATCAACAGAAGTGGGTAAGAGCATCTCAACATTTCAAAAGCAGATTCTCCCTTACTAATAACTAGGTCAGAAACAATTAGCCTTTAGATAATCATTATTTATTTTGTTTCTTACAAGAGTAAATTTCCCACAAATTTAATAATGATTAAACATTGGGAGTACTTAAAATGAGTATTAGTTAAGGTAAGATATATATATATATATATATATATATATACACATTCATATATCCATACATATACATAGAGATGTATACTATACTTTAATGTTTTTGTGAAGTATTATTATTGATATAAAATGTTCAACATGTAAAGGAATTATATATATGTACATATATATGGGTTGATATACTATTGTATAAATAGATAATAGATAAGATGATATATTATACATTTATACAATCACATTATGATAACTCACATATAAATAGACAGAAGATACAGAGAGAACACTAATAAAATACAAGTGAGCTGCTGTTTTTACAATAATCTATGCTTTATGTTTTTCTACGGGACAGATAGATAGGCAGATTGACTATGTGTTACTACTGGTAAGGAAGATAAATGGACAACCAGAAGCAATTACATTTCAACAGAAAAGATTTTATAAGAGAAAAGATATTCAATTAGTAAAAAATGAAGTGTGTAAAATAAAAATTACAACTTTACTGAAGTCTAAACTGATATCCTGTTGGCATATTTGTTTTAAGGGCTAGAGATGTAAGACATACTCATATGATATATGCAGTCTTTTGGGGCAGCGATGCATACTTTGCTCAAGGAACATGACATAGCAATCACAGTAATTGTACACAGAATGTGATGGTTGAATCTAATTAACTTCTTTTGAAGTTCACTTGCTTTCTTTTTCCTTATTCCCTCAAAAGAAATTAACATCAATAATCCCAGTGTCTCAGGTAGCAAGCAAAATCCCATGTCTACACTGAAGACGAGAGAAAAGATCACTCTATTCAAGAAGGAAGTGTGCCACGCCCTCCAATACAAAAGGTACAAATGTGTACTTGTATTTTGGTTATATTGTAAGTCCAGTGGGCTGCAATGAAGACGCTTTATGTTTCTATCCTACAATCGGTACAAAGAACAGCACCACCTTAAGCACTTAAGTTTCTGAAGGAGTTAAGAGAAGAAGATAAATAAGTGAAGTAGCTAAACAATTTCAATATCCTAATATCTGCTTTTTTCGGTGTCAGGATACAGAAGTATTCAAGAAGATTTAACTGAATTTAAGGAATAAGTTTCATTAGGCAATATTTTTGCACTTACCATGGAATACTTAGAGAGTATTTTTAAACATGTATTTTCTTTCTTTTTCCTGTTTAAGTTCTTTTTTTTTCCTTTGTTGTTGCTGCTGTTATTCTGGTGAGATTTGTGTGTGTTGAGTGCAAGTGTGTGTGTGTGTGTGTGTGTGTGTGTGTGTGTGTGTGTGTGAGAGAGAGAGAGAGAGAGAGAGAGAGAGAGAGAGAGAGAGGGAGAGTCTATATTTGTATATCTCTGTGTGTGTGTGTGTGTGTGTGTGTGTGTGTGTGTGTGTGTGTGTGTGTTTTGTTTTGGGACATGATCTCACTGTATAGAGTGAGATTTTCCTGGCTGTCCTAGAAATCATCACTTAGGTCAGGCTGGCCTTGAACTCACAGAGATCACCTGCCTCTGTGTCTTGAATGCTGGGATTAAGTGCAGGTGACACGTCAATGTGCTTAAATGCACATTTTTTAAAATAGCAGGCTTAGGGCCACACAGAAATCCTTGCAATCCTTCCCTCATTGTATATATCTTATTGCTGTTGTGGCCTACTGAGACCCCTGAACCTGCTATTGTCAAAGGCAATTAGCTTTAGTGCCACCTAGTCCCTTTATTGTAATAGAAAGCCCCCTTTTTCTCAAAATTGACAGTACCCTACCAGCAGTCTAGCAAAACTGGTAGGGCAAGAGTTGCTCTCTTGAACTATGCACTAGGCTCCTTCCTATTAAACTTAACCTTGGTTAATATGGAGGTTCCTTGTTCATGTTTAATCGCACATTAGTGCTTCACAAATGGAGCATCAAGGAGGGAGCACACAATGGCCTACCAGGAAACTCTCTTGGATCTGCAGAAATGTATTTAATTACCAGTGAGGCAATTTATATTAAAATGAGACTGAGGAAGAATTAAAAATAAAAGCAGTAAACAAAGAGGTTAGGTCAGGAGCAAAAGTCCAGGACGACTTTAATCAAAGAAAAGCAGAAGCAACATTTTACCAAGAAATAATGAACACGGGAAAGAAGACAAGGCAACCATACTCGTAGGACGTCATGGAAAAGGAGAGGTTTTGCAATGCAAATTGTTTCATTTCCATTTCCCATTTCTTTCCTTTGCCTCTGAATTCTGAAAGTCCAGTGGTACTGAAAATAGCCCCATTGCACAAAGTATTGCATTAATTTTGTGATTTCTGCGAGCCTCTCTTAGAAAACCAATTCTAAAAGCAGCAGTTATTTTTACAAGTGGAAAGATGAATTTAGAAAGTTATTCATGCCTTAGAACTACAAATACAATTTGTGGGGCCAACTCTGGTAAAAGTTCACAGGATATTGTGAAGATTCAAATTAGCTAAAGATGTATTATTTTTAAAAACCGGGTTTAAAATAAAGAACACAAATATTTTCAACATTTCAAAGCATGAATTTCAAGCATGAATTAAATATTTCTTTTGAATTGTAACCAAATTATATTGAAGGCAATTTGACCCTCTCAAATAATTACTATAAGGATAGGTTATTTTACTGAACTACAAGCATTATTGCCATTAGAGCTAACTGTTTTTGCCAGTAAAGGCACTAATTAATAGTTTACATATTAAAATAAAGACCTGAATTTTCTTTTTAACCTGAAAAGTAAGTGTCATGTCTGAAATAATTTCCTCTGTAACCATAGTTTTCGGGAATGGATATAGGAAAGAATAGACTCTTTGTAGCTGTTTCTTCTCATGCTGCTTTGTGCCTCTTGCTCATTTTCTCTTCTGGACATTAATTTTCCTACATTATTCTCTCTTACACATAGGAGTTACTGACACACAGTGACTCAGACTAAAGATATACATTTGCACCCCACTTCTTAGACCCTGTATCTTGGAGGAATCAACCAGGGCATGAGGGAAAAAAATTACTACCCAACTGAAGCTTACCTCCTTTGGATTAGTAACTCCCAAGTAACTTGTCACTTGTAGCCTGGTTAAATATAGCTTGCATATGGTTCAAAACATCTGTGATTTTACATCCATGCATAAATTATTTTGTACAGTGGAGTTATTGCACAAAGCACTCTCCTATCACCATGGTTACCAGTCTTTCCTGTAGAGCCTTCTATTAACATCTTCTGTGAGTACAATCACAGAATGAGTGGCAGGGAGAAAAAAATCCCTGAGATATAAATTCACCAAGTCAACAAGATGATACTTGGTACTGCAGGTAATAAGCAGAAAATTAGCACTAAATTAGAGTTAATATTTTGACTTCAGGGAGGAAAATAGAAGTAGTATACATGATGAACAATGGCTATAAAAAGTAGACAATAAAGTAAACTTGAAATAATATGGCCCCATTATTGGAGAGTTTAGGAAGTGTTAAAATAATTTTTAAATGTGCACAAATCCTTAATCCAAAACAATCTTGTCTATTTCTCAGCTTGGTAAAATGTGTGGTCAGTATCTTTTGAAGTTTCTTACTGTGATCCTGTGTCAGTGTCTGTGAATATAGTTTTTAGCAGAAGTAATGCTAAAAATTAGTAAAAAGTCCAAAATAGATGTTATGCCTAGCTATGAACAATGCACTGGAATAATTAAACAAGTTCTGTGCTATCCTAATTATTCTCAGTATGAAACTTAGCACTCTCCTCAGTCTTGTTGTCTAAAACCAGCAGGGATTCATTCCTTCCAGGAGAGAGGTGCAAGGTAAACCCAGTCACCCTGCAGTGATATGTATTTCATATCACACACACACACACACACACACACACACACACAAACACACATGCACACTTACACACATGCACATGTCACTACTTCTGAATGAATATTCAGCTCAAAATATAACATCTGTACACTGAGAAATTTTCAAAAAATTATCTGAGGGGCAAAAATAAAAGGTGGAAGTTCAACATTAAGAATGGACAGATTTTAGATAGAGAATTAAAAGAGAAAGTACATCCATTAAAAACTAGATTCTTATAAATATAAGCAATTTTTAGCCTATCTAAAGCTTTGATGCAATCCAGAAATACTTTACATTGTAGTCAACAGAAAAATATTAAATCTTGGCAATTGAGTGAGAGAAAACTGTTTGAGTCTATCTAATCAAGTACTTGAGAGTGCTGGGCCTCTTTTTAACATTTCTTACTCCTTCTAGTACCTGTAGAGAACATGACATAGAGATAGAAATTTTATTCAGTTAGGTTCTATAGTTTCACACATTATTAGCTAAAAATTTGGAGGAACAAAACGTACAAATGAACTCAGAAGGTTTATCAACCTTTCTACCCTAAAACTAGCATCTTAAAATTCAAATATAAATTATAGGAAACACCTTGAAGTGAAAATAGCAATTGACCATGTGAAGAACATTAAAATCTGTTTCTCTCTCTCTCTCTCTCTCTCTCTCTCTCTCTCTCTCTCTCTCCTCCCTCCTTTCCTCTCTCTCCCTCTCTCTGTCTCTCTCTCCCCCCTCCACGCTCCCCCCCACACACATGAAGATACAAAATCTGACACTCAAGTTAGATTTTATTTCACAAGAATCTGGTAAATCCAATTAATCTGAGCCTCAGATTTAAAATTTCAAGAAATATAGAGTTAAGTAAAATCAACAAAACTGAAATGTAAAACTGAAATGTTGGGGTGGACTCAAAATGAGAACTGAAATATTTGGCTATGGTGATTCATGTAATGGTTCAGTGGCTAGAATGAATATACACTAGACCTTCTCATTTAGATATGGTGTAATAAACAAATGTTGAACTTATTTTTACAATTGATCTGTATTCAATGCATGTTTGCTGTGGTAATAACTCTTAGAATGATGGTATATGAAATCAATACTCAGTACGGAGTGATGGAACAATTATTGTAATTCAATTCAAAATAGAACAGTTGAAAGAAACAACAGAAATGATAGAGAAAAGAAATTTCACATCGATGCCGAAAACCAACAACTTAATAGTATGCCTAAATTGAAACTTTTTAAAAAAGGAGTAGTATATATTGACCCTAAGACACAGAAAATGAGTCAGAGTGAAAGAAATTGTATTTCTTTTATGTTGGTTACAAATAATTTATCTAAAATACATAGGAAAATACATGCTTAACTAAGAATATTAAGTAAATATTAACAAAAAGAATACTTGAAAACAGTTGTAAGGAAGAGGAAATGGGTCACGCTCAGTGTCTGTGGGTTTTGTCCTGCCTAGGACTTTGTTTTGAACCTACCCATCATAGCTTTCAATCATTTTTTAATGTTACTCTTCCCATACACTTTTGTGTATGAAAGACCCATAAACATCATATTTTTAAAATGGAATCTATAGCCTGATCACTACACATCAGTTCTCTCTTTTGTTAAAGGTTTATGTGAAATGCTTTCTAGACCATTTAAGGTTCTGATCATATTTAGTGTACTTCTCTATCTCGATGAAAACTATTCTACTTCTCAGAACAGATAATACTTGTTTGATCATAATATTAGGAGTACTCTGCTTCAAGTATATTAATGTTTCCTTTTTTATTCATTCCTTGAAGACTGGAAAGAAATGGTCTTATATTAATGCCTTTCTCATCTAAGTTCATGTACCATGGCATATTAGAGTATACACATGAACTTGGGATGGAACAATTGGGAAGGAGACAGATTGATATAAAGTAGAAAAAAATAGATGAAAACAATGATGCATCCACACCACATGCTCTTCAGAGCTGTCATTGTTAAAAATATGCCAATAATTTGCCACTACTCAATATATGAATTTAACCAGGTGCAGGACTCAGTATGTACTGCACACACGCTAATTATTCATGTGATGGTGATATTTGATGAATGCCTTCATTGTTGCTAGGCTCGAAAACATCCATGACCTTTTACCTAAAATGTTATAACTTATCTAGTAGTATTGCTCAATAATATATGTGAACTTTAATAAGATGTAGATGTTTATAAAAACACAGAAATATATCTCTAGCCAAAAAGGATTATTAAAGTTTAAAATGGTCCATATACACTTTGGCAGGAAGATATAATTCTAAACTTGTATGATTTTCACAGGTCCCAGTCATTCAACTTATCCAAACTATGTTACAAATAACTTGCACCTGATAACATGGGAAAATACAAGTCTTTTCAGCACACATAGACATATACAGTTCTTGCTAACCCATTAAGCAACTAAATGAGTCTTTGGAAATTTAGTAAGATATAGTCTACAGAGTTTGTTGTACCAACACAATTGTGATAATGTTTTGAATTTCAGAAGTACATTTATAAAATGTGTATAAATTACTTAGGAAGAGGAAAGAGGATTGAGAATACAAGAAGTAATAGCCATAAATATAATAGAGGTACAATATCACAATACTGTAAACTTGTTATTGCATAAAATTACTAAGTGGTTATAAGAGATTAAAATAAAAGAATTAAGACAGAAAGGAAGACAAAATGATTATTTAAATGTTTAAGAGTTGGTTATTAACCATTCTTATTTATGATATGTAGCTAAAAGTTCTTTTAGGGATGTGTATTGCAACACTAAACAAAAATATAAATCTAAAAACTAAGTCTAAATACTCATAAGTTACCAAATACATGCATATTAGGGAAGATGGTAAAGAAAAATTAAAAGGAAAAAAAAGCTAATTAAAAAGCAAACATCTAACTGGAGTGTAATGTTCCTGCTTGCTTGGTAGTCTTAGTCAGAAACCACACCATTCTTCTGAGCAGCATTACTAACTGCTGGAGCTGGAACTGTCCAAAATCTCCAAGCCTTCCAAGTGACAACAATAAAAACATGCTGTGAGTCACAGAATAGAGTTGAAATAATAGAAAATTTTCTGTTTCCATGTCTTATGATCTCTTTTAAAGTATTTATGACTTAAGAATATTTGTAATATCATATTTAACTTCCAGGAAACAGATGGGTTGACATCATGGTGTAGACATTTAACTGTATTTAGATATGTATGCTTGATGCTCTTTGTTCATATTACTGGATTGACCACTAGTTCAGTTAGAGCTAAAGCAACAAAGGTAAAGTAAATGGACACAACCGATTGTGTTGAAAGCCAGAGTGCAATGTCATCTTTAACTGTTCTTACAATAAACAGGGTGATGAAAACAGTACTTTTTTTTGCAAATGTATTTAACTTTTAACTTCCTATTTTGAAAATTAGGCTTAAAGGATAACATTACGTATTTCAGGAATCCTCACCTAACTTTCACTCTGGTATTAGTAACATAGATAATCATAATGCTCTTGTCAAAGTTAGTAAGTGAACATTACAATCATATAATCATATAATAATGATCTTAATCACATTCTTCATTCACATTTCTAGCAATACTTCTTTTCCATAACAATTCATTATCGGCCGGGCGTGGTGGCACACGCCTGTAATCCCAGCACTTGGGAGGCAGAGGCAGGCGGATTTCTGAGTTCGAGGTCAGCCTGGTCTACAGAGTGAGTTCCAGGACAACCAGGACTACACAGAGAAACCCTGTCTTGAAAAAACCAAAAAAAAAAAAAAAAAAAAAACAAAAAACAAAAAACAAACAAAAAAAAAACCCAATTCATTATCGAATTTTTTTAAATTCAAAGTCATTAAAAGATTATTCATGTCTTTATAATTTACTGAAAAATAATCACCTCTGCAACTGGACTTTGCCAAGCATACATTTATCCTGCTATTTTGTATTAAGTACATTTCTCTAGTAATATACAGTTTATACTTATAACCATTAACATAATTATGTTTACTTCCTGTGAATTTCTTTTACCACCTAGAAAATGCTCTTACACAGAATAATATCATTGAAACATTAATCTAGGTAGTATCATTCATTGTAAAAATACTACAATGGATTTTAGATGGTCCTGATGAAGTTTCAATGTAAAATGAAATAATCACATATGAAAACTGTGCATTATTTTCCTTTGTTTAATTGCTATTTGAAATAGAAAATCACCAGTACTACATATGTTTATGAACTAATACTTACCTTAAATTAGAAATCCAAGATAAAACATCAAGTTCTCTAGAAATAAGTTGTAATAAATCAGCTGGTGCATGTATCTTCCCTGGCGACATTAGCAGTAGGTTATAATGTTGTTCTCATATATAATAATTTGTTATTTTATGAGAAGTAGTCTCCTGTGGTAAAATATTTTTATTAAGTAGTAGAGACAATTCCCATACTAAAGTTAGATGATATCTTTTACTCAGTGGAAATGGGGCTTTTTCTAAGGTAAAGATGTATCTAACACAACCATCATATTAATTTAGGGTTTACTTCCGATAGCAGCTGGAGGCAGAAAGGAAATAAAATAAAGGAAAGAGACATAGAAGATGAAGTTTGGATATGGGATGAGCCTCTGTAAAATCAGTAGGAAGTAGAGTATAGATTGAATCTTGGTAAAAATAGAGGTAATGTTTCTTAATGATAATCAATCTCTGCACTGGCTTAGGGAAGGGATGGAAGCTGCTATCGGAAGTAAACCCTAAATTAATATGATGGTTGTGTTAGATACATCTTTACCTTAGAAAAAGCCCCATTTCCACTGAGTAAAAGACAAAGGACAAAGTAAAAACTATGGTACTTTAACTCTGTGACACTAGAACGTTGTTCACATTATTAAAATTATTTTAAAATGAAGTATTTTAGGTGAGAAATATAGATTAGTTTTTAATTGTACTTATTGGAAATAAGCACGTAACAGAAACTGGAATTATATTGTCTAAGATACAGTTAAGCCTAGCTATTTACTACCCTAATCACGGTAGACAAAGATCATGGATATTTTCCCAGATGAAATCTTCATAATTTGCTGGGGAGTTTTTCAGACATCAATTTAGCACCAAAATCATAATCGGAAATTGCCATGGTTTTTGGCTGAAACCTCTTTTATGTCTGAAATAAGTCAGTATATTGTAGTGAAGTCACCAATTGTTCTTCTGGAATGAGGCAGCCAGGATGAGCTCAGTAGATTACTTTCCCTATCACAGTGCTAGATTTGACACATCTGTTCCACCCAAAAATCCTGTTTGCCTTGATACTTTTCAAAAAAGCTGATTGTTCTATAACCCAGTGGAGAAATACATCAATTTTTTCTCTGAAAGGCATCAAGAGATATAAAGTGAAGGGAGTAGATAGGGAATTGAAAGATTTATCTTCACAGAATTGTGTAAGACACCCTATATCCAGTACTTAAAATTATTTTTGGTGCGGAATACATATAGAATACAATATTATTCTGATTACAAAATATAATACAATATGTATTGAATTAAATACAATACATTCAACTGTTGTGGTATTTCAGTTATTCTTATATTCCAGGATTTTGCTAGACTTTGGGATTGCAACAGTGAGTAACAGTTAGACAATAGGAGGTAGACATGGAGTTTTGATAGTCTTGGAAGGTGTTATGATAGTGCTGGATTAAATAATAATGATTGCCTATAAAGACATGGTACGGATAAGGGATTATATTCTCTTCATACTGTTTAATGGGTATAGTAACTTGAATATGTAAGTATTTACACAACAAGTTACTACTTAATTTAAAATAAGTGTGTTTGAATTCTTCAAAGTGCTAGCTGGGCATGGTTTGAGATAACAAAGTGCAGTAAGAAATGTCCAAAACTATGACACAGAATACACTGGGAAATAAAAGCAAAAACTACGCTAATTCTAATAAGGAAGAGTCCATGTGTATTATTATCTCCAAAATGCACTTTAAAGAAAACAAGGTAGCTAATGGATATAGGGGACAGCCTTTGGAATGTAAACATAGAATATAGAAAATAAAAATTAAAAAAAAAATAAAGGAATCCCAAGCAATTGCTGTAACTCTCCATTGAACACTAAAACAAGACAAAATTGATATTCTACTATACAAAAATCTCAACGCTATGAGGTCAGTTAAAACAATATCCTAAAACACACACACACACACACACACACACACACACATGTAAAAAAAACAAAATTGATGCATCCCCTTAATTAAATAAATAGCCCCCTTTCCTTTAAAAATTAATAGCTATATCACAAGTTTTATATTGAAGAATCAATTTAATAAGTAAATAATTAAAAGTGTCTGGTTAGGAAGATAAGACTTTATTGTTGTTTAGATGTTCTAGAAGTGAATAGTGTGAAACAGTGTTTTTAAGAGAAAACAAACAAACAAGCAAAGCCAGGACATGAAAATGAAAATAACAGTTGACTGAGACACTGGCTTCTCACATTGCAGGATAGCAGTGAGCGCCAATAAATATTATGTAAGAATCAATTCATGTACAAATTGATTTATTCTGCCCACATAGCCTATCCATATAGACTTAGAGAAAATAATGTTAAATATCCATGTAGAAACTGGTGATTACATAACACTGATATCTATAAATTCTCTGGAATGTTGTCATCTCAGTATTCTCAGAATCCTACTTCACTCCTTGAAATTAAACAATTAAATTAAATAAATTAAAATAAATAAGTAAAAGGAAATTCTCAAAAGTTTAAGAGTGAGGCCACAATTTTTTTTTAATTTTTATTTTCTATATTCTATGTTTACATTCCAAAGGCTTTCCCCTTTCCCAGTTCCCCCCCCCACCATATGTCCCATAATTCCTCTCCCCCCAACTGTTCCCCAATCATTCCCCCTCCTCCCACGGTTTCTCTACAAAACTGGATCCAATCTTTACAGGCCCAGGGTCCTCTCCTTTCTTCTTCTTGGGAATCATTTGACTTGCTAATTGTGCCTTGAGTATTTAGGGCTTCTGGGCTCATTAATATCCACTTATCAGTGATGGCATTTCATGTGTATTCTTTTGTGATTGGGTTAACTCATTCAGGATGATATTTTCCAGGTTTAACCATTTACCTACAAATTGCATGAATTCATTATTTTTAATTGCTGAGTAGTATTCCATTGCATAAATATACCACATTTTCTGTATCCATTCCTCCTTTGAGGAATATTTGGGCTCCTTCCAATTTCTGGCTATTATAAACAAGGCTGCTATAAACATAGTGGAGCATGTGTCTTTATTGTATGCAGGGGAATCCTCTGGGTATATGCCCAGGAGTGGTATGCCAGGGTCCTCTGGAAGTGACATGCCCAATTTTCTGAGGAACCTCCACACTGATTTCCAGAGCGGTTTTACCATTTTGCAATCCCACCAACAGTGGAGGAGTGTTCCTCTTTCTCCACATCCTTGCCAGCACTTGTTGTCTCTTGAGTTTTTAATCTTAGCCATTCTGACTGGTGTGAGGTGGAATCTCAGGGTTGTTTTGATTTGCATTTCCCTGATGACTAATGATGTTGAACATCTCTTAAGGTGTTTCTCGGCCATCCGAATTTCTTCTGGTGAAAATTCTTTGTTTAGCTCTGTACCCCATTTTTTGATAGGGTTATTTGGTTCTTTGGGGTCTAACTTCTTGAGTTCGTTGTATATATTGGATATTAGCCCTCTGTCGGATGTGGGGTTGGTGAAGATCTTTTCCCACTTTGTTGGTTGCCATTTTGTTCTTCTGACAGTGTCCTTTGCCTTGCAGAAACTTTGTAATTTTATGAGGTCCCATTTGTCAATTCTTGATCTTAGTGCATAAGCTATTGGTGTTCTGTTCAGGAACTTTTCCCCTGTGCCCATGTCCTCAAGGGTCACAAATTTTAACCTACGTATTCAGACACTGATTCTAAAGCACCATCAAGTTTTTCATGGCTGACTATGAAACAATGATGTCAAGCAGATTATACCCAAGGAAATAATGTCGTGCTGAGATGTACTGCATGAGCTATGCTGCTTAAAAGAAGTAGACCAGAGACTACAGAAGTCATGGTACCTGACTGAAGAACAAAGATCACCAAGACTTTTAATGGACCTAAGTGTACCAAAGAGAAAAAGTTCTAACTTGGAAGTGTGGTAGTTACCAGCTTAATCCAGGAATAAGGATTAGGTGTTAGAAAGTAAGGAAAGGCATATCTAGAAATGAGATGCATCTTTCACTTCAGTAATTGATTGGAACAAAGTAACATCTGGGCCATCTGCTAGACTCTGAAAGGACATGCAGTTTGACAAAACAGGTCCAGACTGCTAATTGGATGTCAGGCTCTTCCCATTTCTACAATTAGCACTCAACAATATTGTGAGTATCTTTCATCGTGGTAACCTGGGATATGAATATTTTCTTCACTCAGATCATACCCTTAAATTATGCCTCAGAAACTATACTATATTATGCTAATGAGTAAAATTATCTGAGCAAGGAATTGTTCTATGGATACACAGTGCAAACTATGAACCAAGAAAATTAGAAGATTTTTATCTCCTCCTTTTGTCCTGCTTTGAGTATATCTATCTAGAACTTGCATTTAAGAAAAATTAAGACTTAAATGAAACTCTGCAAGAATATTTGGAAAGTTATATTGTTTACAAAGGATTTGCATGGATAACAAACAAACATCCAGCCGGGCGTGGTGGCGCATGCCTGTAATCCCAGCACTTGGGAGGCAGAGGCAGGCGGATTTCTGAGTTCGAGGCCAGCCTGGTCTACAGAGTGAGTTCCAGGACAGCCAGGACAACACAGAGAAACCCTGTCTCAAAAACAAAACAAAACAAAACAAAAAACAAACAAACATCCTAGTGCTTTGAGGTAAATAGACTACATACGCAAAGTTTCTGATCTCTTTTGAATAGCAAAACAATGAAGTGAGGACTATAATGGATATACATTATAAGAGAGACAAAGCTGGGCAGGGGTGGCACATGCCTTTAATCCCAGTGGGCAGAAGCAGGCAGATTTCTGAGTTCGAGGCCAGCCTGGACTACAGAGTGAGTTCCAGGACAGCCAGGGCTACACAGAGAAACCCTGTCTCGAAAAACCAAAAAAGAGAGAGAGAGAGAGAGAGAGAGAGAGAGAGAGAGAGAGATACAAATATATTTCATCTTCTAGATGACTGGCTCAGAGGTGTGGAAATGTTCCCAGAGTATAAATGTAGGAAAAGAGGCAATATCTTTAATTCTGACAATAGCTGATGTGTTTCCTGTACATGATCAGACAGATGTGTAATTGGCAGGATCTGAGAGCATCTTCCTGAACCACATTTCCTCAGCGACATGGCTTCAAAGAAGCTTCTTAAATGTTCCTCTCTGCTTTCTACTACTTTACCAAAAACTCATTCTACATGTGTTCATATGGTTGCTTCTTACTATGTATACAAGGGTCAAATTGACTCATCTAAATATTTACTTCAAGTAAGAAGACTGAGTCTCTTATATACAATCTTAATGCTTCCTCTTAATAATACGATATGTGCCACAGACCCCAAAAAACTAAGCAAGAAGGCAAGCACAAGCTAGGTAGCATGAATCTCACTTAGAAGGGGAATTAAAATAGGAAAACTCAGAGCTCTAAGTGCCTCCAAAAAGAAACTGCGGAGAGCTTAATTTAGCAGCTTGACAGCACACCTGAAAGCTCTAGAACAAAAAGAAGCAAATACACCCAAGAGGAGTAGACAGCAGGAAATAATCAAACTCAGGGCTGAAATAAACCAAATAGAAACAAAAAGAAATATACAAAGAATCAACAAAAAAGGAGCTGGTTCTTTGAGAAGATCAACAAAATAGATAAACCCTTAGCTAGACTAACCAGAGGGCACAGAGACAGTATCCAAATTAATAAAATCAGTAATGAAAGGGGAGACATAAACAAAGGAAACTGTGAACATTCAAAAAAATCATCAGATCCTATTACAAGAGCTTATCCTCAACAAAATTGGGAAATCAGGATGAAATGGACAATTTTCTAGACAGATACCAGGTGCAGAATTTAAAACAGGATCAGAAACACCATCTCAACAGTCCCATAACTCCTAAAGAAATAGAAGCAGTAATTAATAGCCTCACACACACACACACACACACACAAAAAAAAAAAAAAGCCTAAGATCAGATGGGTTTAGTGGAGAATTCTATCAAAGAAGACCTAATATCAATACTCTTCAAGCTATTCCACAAACTAGAAACAGATGGAACACTACCTGATTCCTTCTATGAAGCCACAATTATGCTTATACCTAAACCACGCAAAGATGAAACAAATAAACACTAATGCAAAAATACTCAATAAAAATCTTGTCAGCTGAATTCAAGAACACTTCAAAACAACTATTTACCACAATCAAGTAGTCTTCATCCCAAGGATGCAGGGATGGTTCAACATACGGAAATCCATCAAAGTAGTCCATGACATAAAAAACAAAACAAAACAAAACAAAAAAACCTCATGATGATTTCATTATATGCTGAAAAATCATTCAACACAATTCAGCATTCCTTCCTGTTATCAGTCTTGGAAAGACCAGGAATTTGAAGCCCATACCTAAACATGGTAAAAGCAATATACGGCAAACCAGTAGCCAACATCAAACTAAATGGAGAGAAATGAAGCAATCCCAATAAAATCAGGGACTAGACAAGGCTGCACACTTTGTCCCTATCTATCAATATAGTGCTTGAAGTTCTAGCTAGAGCAATTAGATAACAAAAGGAGATCAATGGGATACAAATTAGAAAGGAAGAAGTCAAATATCACTATTTGCCGATGATATGATAGTATACTTAAGTGACCCCAGATATTACACCAGAGAACTCCTAAAGCTGATAAACAACTTCAGCAAAGAGGCCGGATATAAAATTAACTCAAACAAATCAGTAGTCTTCCTCTACTCAAAGGATAAACAGGCTGAGAAAGAAATTAGGGAAATAACACCCTTCACAACAGTCACAAATAATATTACATAGCTTGGTGTGACTCTAACCAAGGAAGCGAAAGATCTGGATGACAAGAACTTCAAGTCTCTGAAGAAGAAATCGAAGAAGATCTCAGAAGATGGAAAGATCCCCCATGCTCATGGATTGGCAGGATTAATATAGTAAAAATGGCAATCTTGCCAAAAGCAATCTACAGATTCAATGCAATTCCTGTCAAAATTCCAAATCAATCCTTCATAGAGTTAGAGTAATTTTCAAATTCATACGGAATATCAAAAAACACATGATAGCAAAAACTATTCTCAACAATAAAAGAAGTTCTAGGGTATCGCCATCTATTACCTCAAGCCATATTACAGAGCAATTGTGTTAAAAACTGCATGGTATTGATACAGTGACAGGAAGGTACATCGATAGAATAGAATTGAAAATCCAGAAATGAACCCATACATCTATGGTCACTTGATATTTGACAAAGGAACTAAAACTATCCACTGGGAAAAAAAAGACAGCATTTTTAATAAATGGTGCTAGTTCAACTGTCATCAGCATGTAGAAAAATTCAAATCAACCCATTCTTATCTCCTTGTACAAAGCTCAAGTCCAAGTGGATCAAGGAGCTCCACATAAAACTAGATACACTGGAACTAGATATACAGAAAGTAGGGAATACCATCGAGCACATGGGCACAGGGGAAAAGTTCCTGAAGAGAACACTAAGATAAGGAATTGACAAATGGAACCTCATAAATTTGCAAAGCTACTATAAGGCAATGGATATTGTCAATAGGAAAAAACAGCAACTAACAGATTAGGAAAAGATCTTTACCAGTCCTACAACCAATATAGAGCTAATATAGAATCTATACAAAGAACTCAAGAAGTTAGACTCGAGAGAAACAAATTACTGTATTTAAAAGGGGATACAGAGTCAAACAAAGAGTTTTCAAATGAGGAATATCGATTGGCTGAAAAACACCTAAAGAAATGTTCAACATCCTTAGTTATCAGGGAAATGCATATCAAAACAACCTTGAGATTCCATCTCACACCAGTCAGAATGGCTAAAATCAAAACCTCAGGTGACAGTAAATGCTGGTGAGGATGTAGAGAAAGAGGAACACTCCTCCATTGCTGGCAAGATTGCAAGCTGATAAAACCACTCTGGAAATCAGTTTGGTAGCTCCTCAGAAAATTGGACATAGTAATAACTGAGGACCCAGCTATACCACTCCTGGGCATATACCCAGAAGATGCTCCAACATATAGTAAAGACAGATACTCCACTAAGTACATAGCAGTGTATTTATAATAACTAGAAGCTGGAAAGAACCCTGATGTCCTTCAACAAGGAATGGATACAGAAAATGTGGTACATTTACACAATGGAGTATTACTCAGCTATTAAGAAGAAATGAATTCATGAAATTCTTAGGCAAATGGATGGAACAAAAATCACTTCAAGAAATGCAGGAGAAGATGGATCAAAGAGAAGAAGACAATAAGGAAGAAAGACAAAAGTCACTTAAAGAACTACAGAAGAACGTGGGCCAACAAGTAGAAGCTATGAAAGAGGAAGCACAAAAATCTATTAAAGAAATACATGAAAACACAATCAAGCAAGCGAAAGATCTGAGCACATCCATCCAGATACTAAAAGCAGAAGTAGAAACAACTAAGAAATCACAGAGGGAGACAACATTGGAGATAGAAAACCTGGGGAAGAAATCAGGGGCCATAGACGCAAGTATCAACAATAGAATACAAGAGATAGAAGACAGAATCTCAGAACCCGAAGATAACATAGGAACCATTGATTCAACAGTCAAAGAAAATACTAAATGCAAAAAGGTGGTAACCCAAAACATCCAGGAAATCCAAGACACTATGAGAAGACCAAACCTAAGGATTATAGGTATAGACGAGAGTGAAGATTTACAAGTTAAAGGGCCAGCTAATATCTTCTATAAAATTATGGAAGAAAACTTCCCCAACCTAAGGAGAGAGATGCCCATGAATATACAAGACGCCTATAGAACCCCAAACAGACTGGACCAGAACAGAAATACATCCCGTCACATAATAATCAAAACTCCAAATGTAATAAACAAAGAAAGAATACTAAAGGCAGCAAGAGAAAAAGGCCAAGTAACATATAAAGGAAAACCTATCAGAATAACACCAGACTTCTCACCTGAGACCATGAAAGCTAGAAGATCCTGGGCAGATATCATGCAAACTCTAAGAGAACACAAACTTCAGCCAAAACTACTTTACCCAGCAAAACTCTCAATTGCCATTGATGGAGACATCAAGGTATTCCATGACAAAACCAAATTTGCAAGATATCTCTCCACAAATCCAGCCCTACAAAGGATAATAGGGGGAAAACACCAAGACAAGGACGGAAACTACACCCGGGAAGAAGCAAGATAGAAACCTCCTCTCATCAAACCCAAAAGAAGATAACCTCTCGAATATAAAAAATAAATAAGATAAATAAATATAATTTCAAAAATGTCTGGAGGTAATAATTACTATTCCTTAATATCTCTTAACGTCAATGGACTCAATTCCCCAATAAAAAGACATAGATTAACAGACTGGATACGGAAACAGGACCCTACATTTTGCTGCATACAGGAAACACATCTCAGTGTTAAAGACAAACACTACCTTAGAGTAAAAGGCTGGAGGACAATTTTACAAGCAAATGGTCTCAGGAAACAAGCTGGAGTAGCCATTCTAATATCAGATAAAATTGACTTTCAACCTAAAATCATCCAAAGAGACTCAGAAGGTCACTTCTTGCTGGCCAAAGGGAAAATCCACCAGGAAGAGCTCTCAATACTGAACATCTATGCTCCAAATGCAAGGGCACCCTCCTTCGTAAAAGAAACCTTACTAAAGCTTAAAGCACACATTACACCTAACACAATAATTGTGGGTGACTTCAACACCCCACTCTCCTCAATGGACCGATCAGGAAAGCAGAAACTAAACAGGGACACAGTGAAACTAATTGAAACTCTGGACCAATTGGATTTAACAGATATATATAGAACATTTCATCCTAAAGCTAAAGAATATACCTTTTTCTCAGCACCGCATGGTACCTTCTCCAAAATAGACCATATAATCGGTCACAAGACAGATGTCAACAAATACAAGAAGATCGAGCTAATCCCATGCCTCTTATCAGATCACCATGGAGTAAGAGTGGTCTTCAATAGCAACAAAAACAACAGAAAGCCCACATACACATGGAAACTGAACAATACTCTACTCAATGACACCTTGGTCAAGGAAGAAATAAAAAAAGAAATCAAAGACTTTTTAGAATTCAATGAAAATGAAGGTACAACCTACCCAAATCTATGGGACACAATGAAAGCAGTGCTAAGAGGAAAACTCATAGCTCTAAGTGCATCCAAAAAGAAACTGGAGAGAGCATACACTAGCAGCTTAATGGCACACCTTAAAGCCCTGGAAGAAAAACAAGTTAATTCACCCAGGAGGAGTAGAAGACAAGAAATCATCAAACTCAGGGCTGAAATCAATCAAATAGAAACAAAGAGAACCATACAAAGAATCAACAAGACCAGGAGCTGGTTCTTTGAGAAAATCAACAAGATAGATAAACCCTTAGCCAGACTAACCAAAGGACACAGAGACAGTATACAAATTAACAAAATTAGAAATGAAAAGGGAGACATAACAACAGAAACTGAGGAAATTCAAAAGATCATCAGATCCTACTACAAAGGTCTATACTCAAAACAACTGGAGAATCTGGAGGAAATGGACGATTTCCTAGACAGATATCAAATACCAAAATTAAATCAGCATCAAGTAGACCAGCTAAATAGTCCCATAACCCCTAAAGAAATAGAAGGGGTTATAGAAAGCCTCCCAACCAAAAAAAGTACGGGACCAGATGGTTTTAGTGCAGAATTCTACCAGACCTTCAAAGAAGACTTAACACCAATACTCTCCAAACTATTCCACAAAATAGAGACAGAAGGGACACTGCCCAACTCATTCTTCGAAGCCACAATTACGCTAATACCTAAACCACAAAAAGATCCAACAAAGAAAGAGAACTTCAGGCCAATTTCTCTGATGAATATAGATGCAAAAATACTAAATAAAATTCTTGCTAACCGAATCCAAGAGCACATCAAAACGATCATCCACCATGATCAAGTAGGCTTCATCCCAGGGATGCAGGGATGGTTCAATATACGGAAATCCATCAATGTAATCCACTACATAAACAAACTGAAAGAAAAAAACCACATGGTCATCTCATTAGATGCTGAAAAAGCATTCGACAAAATTCAGCATCCTTTCATGCTAAAAGTCTTGGAAAGAGCAGGAATTCAAGGCCCATACCTAAACATAGTAAAAGCAATCTACAGCAAACCAGTAGCCAACATCAAAATAAATGGAGAGAAACTTGAAGCATTCCCACTAAAATCAGGGACAAGACAAGGCTGCCCTCTCTCTCCATATCTTTTCAATATAGTACTTGAAGTTCTAGCAAGAGCAATTAGACAACATAAGGAAGTCAAAGGGATACAAATTGGAAAGGAAGAAGTGAAACTATCATTATTTGCAGACGATATGATAGTTTACCTAAGCGACCCAAAAAACTCCACCAGAGAACTTCTACAGCTGATAAACAACTTCAGCAAAGTGGCAGGTTATAAAATTAACTCAAGCAAGTCAGTGGCCTTCTTGTACTCAAAGGACAAGCAGGCTGAGAAAGAAATTAGGGAAATAACACCCTTCACAATAGCCACAAACAACATAAAGTATCTTGGTGTAACTCTAACCAAACAAGCGAAAGATCTGTACAACAGGAACTTCAAGTCCTTGAAGAAAGAAATCGAAGAAGACCTCAGAAGATGGAAAAATATTTCTTGCTCCTGGATTGGCAGGATCAATATAGTAAAAATGGCCATCTTGCCAAAAGCAATATGCAGATTCAATGCAATCCCCATCAAAATCCCAACTCAATTCTTCATAGATCTAGAAAGAGCAATTCTCAAATTCATCTGGAGCAACAAAAAACCCAGGATAGCTAAAACTATTCTCAACAATAAAAGGACTTCTGGGGGAATCAATATCCCTGACTTCAAGCAGTACTACAGAGCAATTGTGTTAAAAACTGCATGGTATTGGTATAGCAACAGGCAAACAGATCAATGGAACAGGATTGAAGACCCTGAAATTAACCCACAGACTTATGGTCACTTGATCTTTGATAAAGGAGCCACAACCATCCGATGGAATAAAGATAGCCTTTTCAACAAATGGTGCTGGTTCAACTGGAGGTCAACATGCAGAAGAATGCGAATTGACCCACTCTTATCTCTTTGCTCTAAGATCAACTCCAAGTGGATCAAGGACCTCCACATAAAACCAGACACACTGAAACTATTAGAAAAGAAACTTGGGAAGACCCTGGAGGACTTGGGCACAGGGGAAAAGTTCCTGAACAGAACACCAATAGCGTACGCACTAAGATCAAGAATCGACAAATGGGACCTCATAAAATTACAAAGTTTCTGCAAAGCAAAGGACACTGTCAGAAGGACAAAACGGCAACCAACAAAGTGGGAAAAGATCTTTACCAACCCCACATCCGACAGAGGGCTAATATCCAATATATACAAAGAACTCAAGAAGTTAGACCGCAAAGAACCAAATAACCCTATCAAAAAATGGGGCACAGAGCTAAACAAAGAATTTTCACCAGAAGAAATTCGGATGGCCGAGAAACACCTTAAGAGATGTTCAACATCATTAGTCATCAGGGAAATGCAAATCAAAACAACCCTGAGATTCCACCTCACACCAGTCAGAATGGCTAAGATTAAAAACTCAAGAGACAACAAGTGCTGGCGAGGATGTGGAGAAAGAGGAACACTCCTCCACTGTTGGTGGGATTGCAAAATGGTAAAACCACTCTGGAAATCAGTTTGGCGGTTCCTCAGAAAATTGGGCATGGCACTTCCAGAGGACCTTGGCATACCACTCCTGGGCATATACCCAGAGGATTCCCCTGCATGCAATAAAGACACATGCTCCACTATGTTTATAGCAGCCTTGTTTATAATAGCCAGAAATTGGAAGGAGCCCAAATATCCCTCAAAGGAGGAATGGATACAGAAAATGTGGTATATTTATACAATGGAATACTACTCAGCAATTAAAAATAATGAATTCATGCAATTTGTAGGTAAATGGTTAGACCTGGAAAATATCATCCTGAGTGAGCTAACCCAATCACAAAAGAATGCACATGAAATGCAATCACTGATAAGTGGATATTAATGAGCCCAGAAGCACTAAATACTCAAGACACAAATAGCAAGTCAAATGATTCCCAAGAAGAAGAAAGGAGAGGACCCTGGGCATGTAAAGATTGCATCCAGTTTAGTAAAGAAACCGAGGGGGGAGGGGGAATGATTGGGGAATAGTTGGGGGGGAGAAGAACTATGGGAACTATGGTGGGTGGGAACTGGGAAAAGGGAAAGCCTTTGAAATGTAAACATAGAATATAGAAAATAAAAATAACTAAAAAAAAAAAAAAAAAAAAAAAGAAAATACCATCCTGAATGAGGTAACCCAATCACAAATAAACACACATGATATGTACTCACTGATAAGTGGATATTAGCCCAGAAGTTCTGAATACCCAAGATACAATTCACAGACCACATGAAGCTCAAGAAGCAGAAAGACCAAAGTATGGGTACTTCAGGTCTTCTGGGAAAGGGAACAAAATACTCACAGGAGCAAATATGAAGATAAGAGCACAGACTGAAGGAAAGGCTATCCAGAGATTGTACCACATGGGGATTCATCCCATATACAGTCACCATTCCACTTCATTATTGTGAATGCCAAGAAATGCTTGGTGAAAGGAGACTGAAATTGCTCTCCTGACAGGCTCTGCTAGAGTCTTACAAATACAGAGGTGGATGCTCGCAGCCAACCTTTGGACTGAGCATGGAGTACCCAAAGGAGGAGTTACAGAAAGGACTGAAGGAGCTGAAGGTATTTGCACCCTCATAGGAAGAACAATAATATCAACCAACCAGACAACCCAGAGTTCCCAGGGACTAAGACAAGGAGTACACATGGCTCCAACTACATATGTAGCAGAGAATTGCCTTGACAGGCAAAAATGGGAGGAAAGGTCCTTGGTTCTAGGAAGGTTCAGTAGATGCCCCAGTGTATGGGGAATAGAGGGTTAGGGGTGGGAGTGGGGTGGGTGTACGAACATCATCATGGATGCGAGAGGGCAGGGGGAGGGAGGATGGAATAGGTGGTTTCAGGGAGAGGGAGAAACCGGGAAATGGGATAACATCTGAAATATAAATAAAGAAAATATCCAATAAAAAATTTAAAAAAAAGAATTTATGACCTAGTTGGTAATTGCTGTAATACATGATGACCTGAAGACTCTTTACCCCTATTCTAATGCTATTGTCATTGATTCATTCTAACTATGTAAGTCTTACAAATGAAATATGCTGTATTTTGTTCAAATTCCTGTAATGTTGTAGAAAGGGCAATTATATACAAACAATATCAAGTGCTTGTAGACATTTCATAAATATTAAAATGGGTTTGTTTTTTTCAATTTTCTCAAATATTATGTTAGGATTTTTGATAACTATATCACTCTTTTTACAGCGAATTAACACGGTAATTTTTATTCTTAAGTAAGTTGTTGAAAATCACCAACTCAGGAGATGGGATAAAAGAGTAAAATAAATTTGTCTGCAATAGCTTCAATATGAGGCTGTGGGCGTTGAGTAACTAAGGCAACAATATAAAAATATTGTCAGAATATCGTTTGAGAGGGGGTGATGCAGTAAGCGAATGTGGGCTAATGTGTTTGCTACAGAATTCCTGAGGAGACAATTTCATTTATGTCCCTACTTTTCTTAGAAAGTTATTTCAGTAGAACTTTGTTCGTGCCCATTTCTCTTACACTGCATACATCATGGGATGGAAAGTAGGCTGTTTGCCTACTTTCTTTCTCAGATACCAGTCAGCATCACTTGTTCTTGTGCAAGTATTCATGCTGAACTCATTTGGTACTGCCAGTCTTCCAGGGGACTTCATGTAATTTGGCATGTCAGCAATATTGTGTGCAGAGCATTGCCACCAGGAGAGCAGTCAAACAGTTACATGCAAGCTGTGTTCAGTACTTAATGCATTAAGAACCTGTGTTGCAATGACCTGCTTAACCCCTTCCTACCCAGAGGACATGAAAGTCTAAACCTTCAGGCTGACATCATTTGGAATTAGGTTTGTTGCAAAAATAATTAGCCCATAAAACCTCATACTGGATTGGAATGAGATCAAAATCCAATGGCTGATATTAAAACCAGGTCACAGAATAAACCTAGGGGATATGTCCATGTAATGGTAATCTTGGGATACACAGGAAAGTGCAGGAAATATATGTCATTGGTGAGTTCAGAGGGCACAGAATCCCACTAATACTTATATCAAAGAAAAAAAAAACTAGGCTTCAAACTTGCAAAAGATTAAGTTTCTTTTGTTTTCTACAATTGTGTTTGTGATAATTTGTGACAGATATGGAAAATTATTTTAGGTTTCTATCACAGACATCCCCTGCATAGATCAATATGAAAATGAACCTATGTTATTGTGATGGTATTCTAACAACAACAGAAACTGACACTATTTTAACCAGAGAAGATAACATATGTTTGCCATCATGGAAACCAATTTATTCATACTCCACATAAGCAATATAACTTTAATACTTAGCATGTATAAACAGGAACCACAACACTTCTAAGGTGTTTTTGGAAATAATGTTTTGTTAGTCAAACTTCTTTACTTCCAAGTCAGTGCATTTCATAGTTTATGGGAACCAATGTAAAAAGGGAAAACAAACTGTAAAATGATACTCAGTGGATTCATGGTAATCAGATTTCTAGAGGACAGGGATAAGTATATTCTCTGTATTTTACTAAGAATGTTCTTTGCAGATGTATGCTTACAGAACAATCCCCAAGCTAGGTGAATTGGTAGAATGACCCATGTGTTTCAGTACAAAATGTGCCAGTGTTGGGGTTTCAATGATGCAGTAATGTCTTTCTTTCTAATTTAGTCTCCTTCCAAAAGTAGACCACCAGTTGTTTCCAGAAAATCATGAATCTCCAGCCTCTGACAGTTCTTTAATTTAAATTTAAAACCATGCAAGTGTTCCAATAGAGTTTCAGCATAGATTCCATATACCTTATGGGATGTTACACTTTGTAGTTAGAAGCAATGAACTTAAAGAAAAAAATCCCCAGGACTTGCCAAAATTTATGTAAATAACTCTGTCACATTTACACATTATGCTAACACAGAGTAACCTGCCATATTTGTATTTGAGAAATATCACCTCACACATTTGTTACTGCAGTGGGACATGTTTCCAATAGCAGTAATGCTTACAGCATATGCAACTGAAATGCATAACATCCCCTGCTTACAATATGTTTGCACATAAGCAGTGATCACAGACACTTATTAATTAGGGTGCAATTAACTAAACCATATTATTGAGGTAATAATTTAAAGAATGTAAACCAACCACAACACCTTTAATATCCTGTGCCTTTCGTCAAATATGTGAAAGAATGTCTTTAGAAATCTATAGAACTGGGGGAGGGTTGAGGTTAGCGTGACCTGGGTTCAATATTTAAAAGTTCCCTTTCTATCTATGACTGCAGCTCTTATTCCTGTTCAAAGAGAACATTTGATAGACATTCCCATGCTACAGAGAACATTTAATGGACAACTTTTAATACAAATGTCTCTATTTTCCTGATTACATCGAGCAGATACCAGGATATACTTTGGCAACATTCGCCTCTTCCTCGTGCACAAGGTTCCTTTTCCTTTTCTGCAAAAGGAGATCATAACAGTGTTGGGAAAGTTTTTGAGCACGTTTAAATTTCTTCCTTCATGTTTCCATTGAGCTGACCTTGCATATCCTCCTCAAAGGGGCACTGAACAGAAAGGAATTTGGGAGTTTCAATTTAATGCTGCTGTTAGTAATACTGATATGCATTTGTTATTTTTACTCACAGACTGGCACCACCTTAACAGAAACTCATAACTAATACTAAAGTTTTCTAAAGGAGGATGGTACACATCAATTGGGAAGTTGATGCTAAGGTCCTACTAGAAAAGAGAGAGAGTTAGAGAAGTAGGCATGATATTGTGGTCTTATCTCATTGAAGGTTTTGTTTCCATTTCTGCTGAGAAGAGAGGGAGCTCGACTTTAGTGAAAACACAAGGCACCATGAAAACACTGGTTATGTTAGTGTTCAGAGGACAAAAACTGGTAAGATTAGCATTTTATTGATGAAACAGAGATAGAATACTGGTGACATGGGTCAATTATCAGAGTAAAAACTTAAACAAAACCAGATATAATAATACAGTAATATCTTTGTACCAGCATGGAAGAATGGGATATACTAGAAAACTGCACTTACCTTACAGTACATGGACATTCTTGTAACATGTATTTAAGCTAAATTCTGTCCAGGAATATATGCAAAACAAGCCCTAAAATGTAGACTTATAAATGCAATATGACCTCATTTAAACACAATCGATAATGAGGTCCAGAGTCACCTGGGTTACATGAGAATTAATATGCCAGCTAAGTAATTAAACAGCAGCTGTGGCAATGGGAATAATGATTGGATCATCACTATAATTTAGTCTCATTTAATGAACCTAAGTAGTAATCAAATAATAACACATAAGGAACTATTTGTATCCTAAATTATACAGACTTAATACTAGGTCACTTCCACATTAAAGATATCACTTTGTGCTGCAGGCACAAAATCTGTAGGTTGAACCTGTCAAAATTCTAGCATGGGTGGGAGATTTGTCTGTGAAGTCTTATCTTTAGCTGACTAGCTGTTAGGAATTGATGGCTACTGGTGGAAAAAGTCAGTTGTCTTCAGGGATGAGATCTATAATTGGGTCCCCAAGCTACAGTACACACACACACACACACACACACACACACACACACACACACACACGATGCTAACATCTACATGGACTCAAGAGATTAAACTAAGAGTAAATGACTTAGAAGGGAATGATTATTAGTAGAGCTGTAAAAGGTAGAGTTAGAGAAGAAGGGTCAGGAAGGGTTGAACAAAGTACATTGCATGTATGCACAATATTCCCAAATAGTATATTTGAAAAGATCATTATTTAATTTGATGTCATATAAAAACTTGAATCAGGACAAAAATCTTCATTTTCTGATCATGTGATTTCTTTTTTGTTCAATGTATCAGCTTTTGCTTTATTTGTTTCTTGTTTATTTACATATTATACTTAGTAAGCTGTGAATCTTCATTTTTTGAAGGTAGATACGAGGTCTTAAATCTTACATCATTTTTTCTTTTTTTTGTTTTTTTATTTGGAATATTCTTTATTTACATTTCAAATGATTTCCCCTTTCCTGGCTCCCCAAAATTCTCATATGCCCTTTTCCCTCTCCCTGTTCCCCCATCCACCCCTTCCCACTTCCCTGTTCTGATATTCCCCTACACTGATGCACTAAGCCTTTCCAGAACCAGGGTCTGCTCCTTCCTTCTTCTTGGACATCATTTGATATGTGGATTGTGTCTTGGGTATTCCAAGATTTTAGGCTAATATCTACTTATCAGTGAGTGCATACCATGAGTATTCTTTTGACACTGAGTTACCTCACTTAGTATGATGTTCTCCAGCACCATCCATTTGTCTAAAAATTTCATGAATTCATTGTTTCTAATGGCTGAATAGTACTCCATTGTGTATATATACCACATACCGAAATCTATGGGACACAATGAAAGCAGTGCTAAGAAGAAAACTCATAGCCTTGATTGCCTCCACAAAGAAATGGGACAGAGCATATACTAGCAGCTTAATAGCACACCTGAAAGCTCTGGAAAAAAAGAAGCTAATTCACCAGTAGGAGAAGACAGGAAATCATCAAACTCAGGGCTGAAATCAATCAAGTGGAAACAAAGAGAACCATACAAAGAATCAACAAAGTCAGGAGCTGGCTCTTTGAGAAAATCAATAAGATAGATAAACCCTTAGCCAGACTAACCAAAGGGCACAGATACAGTATTCAAATTAACAAAATTAGAAATGAAAAGGGAGATACAACAACAGAAACTGAGGAAATTTTAAAAAAAATCATCAGATCCTACTACAAAAGACTATGGAGAATCTGGAGGAAATGGACAATTTTCTAGACAGAATCCAAATACCAAAATTAAATCAGGATCAAATAGATCATATAAACAGTCACATAACCCCCAAAGAAATAGAAGGGGTCATAGAAAGTCTTCCAACCAAAAAAAAGCACAGGACCAGATGGTTTTAGTGCAGAATTTTATCAGACCTTCAAAAAGACGTAACACCAATACTCTTTAAACTATTCCTCAAAATAGAAACAGAAGGAGCACTACCCAACTCATTCTATGAAGCCACAATTATGCTGATACAAAAACCACACAAAGATTCAACTCAGAAAGAGAACTTAAGACCAATTTCCTTTATGAACATTGATGCAAAAATACTCAATAAAATTCTTGCCAACCGAATCCAAGAATACATCAAAATGATCATTCACCATGATCAAGTAGGCTTCATCCCAGGAATGCAGGGATGGTTCAATATATGGAAATCCATCAATGCAATCCACTATATAAACAAACTCGAAGAAAAAAACCATGCGTTCATCTCATTAGATGCTGAAAAAGCATTTGACAAAATTCAACATCCTTTCATGCTAAAAGTCTTGGAAAGAAGAGGAATTCAAGGCCCATACCTAAACATAGTAAAAGCAATATACAGCAAACCGGTACCAAAAATCAAACTAAATGGAGAGAAACTTTATTTTATTTTCTATAACCTTTGTTTACATTCCAAATGATCTTCCCTTTCCTGGTTTTCCCCTTCTCATAAATCCCATAAGCCCTCATTGACCATTCTCCAATCAATCCCCTCCTTCTTTTCTGTCCTGGTACTCCCCTATTCCAGGATCAAGCCTTCCCAAGAAGGAGGAAGGAGAAGTCCCTGGTCATGGAAAGGCTTGATATGATTTCTTCTTCCAAAAAAATCTAAACATTTCATGCTACCCTGTTCTAATTTGTACTCTTCCTTCTAGCATAAACATGCATTAAGAAAATTCTGCTAAACATTTTTGAATATTTTAGGAAATATGGATAAATATTATTAATGTTTCTTTTTTTCATAAATAGTCCAGATCTTAATATGTAACTAAAGGAAACTTATTGAAACATTGTGAGAAAACCAGGTGTTTGGTTTCTAGAAAGGCAATGCCCCGAAGAGCAATAAAGAACTAAAATGTCTTAAGAAGCCAGTCACAGGACTATTTATAGTATAAGATATGGTGCTCTCATCGCTCTTGACTCTTGGCACTCTCCCCTTCTGGCCCTCTTGGGCTCTCCTTCCCTTCCCCCTCTCTCCATGTGGTCATGGCTGGCCTCTACTCTACTTCTCTTTTCTTCTTCTTCTTCTTCTTCTTCTTCTTCTTCTTCTTCTTCTTCTCTCTCTCTCTCTCTCTCTCTCTCTCTCTCTCTCTCTCTCTACCTCATTAACTCCCATCCTCTGCCCTGAATAACTCTATTCTATTAAAAAAAAGATATGGCTAAGTTTCTATCTTAAATAGAAAACAAAGACCTGGATTGAAGAAATTGGAATGAATTACTGCATCTTGCTGAATTCTTCTATGATGTATAAAATGCAGAATGTAATTTTAAGGTTAAATGGCAATGACATCTCTCATATGTTTTTCAAGTTCTTTCGGGTAGTTGTTTTTGCATTTCATCTTTGCAATGTAACACGGCAAATATTCCTCAAATATCTTATTAGAATACCTCATTTAGACCAATTACTAGTAATAATAGCTAATATAAATGTTTATTTTATAGAAAACTTAAGCATTTCATGTGAGACGAGGTTTCAATTCTCATATTAAAATATGAAATCTAATTGATATCTTTAAGAAGAAATAGGTAGAAAGAAAAGTACACCGTAAGGTGAGAGCAAACCCATGTTCATTCACCTCAGAGATCAAAATTAATCACCATGATAAGCTCCTTAGAAGCATACATGTGTAAGTGAAAAAATATATAATGAAATAGTAAAATGTATCTAATTCCTTAGACTTATCTTCATTAATAATATTGAGCTTTGTGTTTTAAAGGTCCTTTGAAAACTAAGGCACATTGTTAAGAACACTGGGAATGATTCTACTGTAGTTGACCTTGAAAAGGCAGTGATGTGATTGAAATAGAGAAGCAATTCTAGAGACAATTAGAAATTATACTTACATATTTTTAATATTGTCAGTTTTGTTCTGCCTCTAAATATTTTTCAGCTATGTGTGCAAATGATCTAGAGATAGATGCTTAGATCATGCATATCTAGTATGTCCATCTACCTAATATCATCATTTGTTTTTCTCCCATTCATTTAATGAAGTTGAATATTGCCTTTGGAGGATGAATAATTCTTCAGCAGGGGAATTATTTTATGAAGTTCAGGACCTAGCAATTACTGAATCTAATATTGAAGATTACTGATAGCTGAAGGCACAAAATACTAAATGATAACCATGAATTCCACTTCTGTTTCTAAAATTGCCTTCAAGAAGCATTGAGTTTAGTTAAGGGCACTTGGCCCAGGACCCCAAACTAGCCAAGACATATCATGCTCACAGTATTTCTCTTCAAATTATTAAACTATTGTGCCTCAGAACATGAGAAAAGAGATTCAAGTGTAAATATATGGCTAAAATCGTTATCTTCCATTGTACTCTTCTTTTTATGTTCTCTGTGGTATGAGCTTATGTTCCTTCTAAAGCTGAGATAGTTATTTATGTTCTCTATAATTAAGTTATTTAGATATTTTAAGGCTAAAGAGCTAAGGATGGATATATATCAGATATATAATTAGTGCCTTAATAGATAACAAATGGCTAGGCATTTTGGCAACAAGGATTGTTACATGCTATACTTATACCATATACCATGCGTTAAAGAGATTCTAGTTTATTTGCTACACACATTGTTTTTGGTTATCATTAATATTTGAAGAACCTAAGACATACTAAATAACTTGCAAATAATTATAACCACATGGTACTTATTTTAAAATCATAATAATAATATCAATTGTGGTAAACACTGATATCCCAATCTACATTGGTTAAATTTTCACATTCAGTGCTTAAGACAGTTGTATAGAGGTTCTTACTCTCCAAAGAAAATCTTGCCACCAATCTGGACTACAGTCAAAATTATTCCTATTGCCCAAGAACCCAGTTGAAAAGTTTCTAGAGAAAGCCCACACTCCTAAAAAAAATAAATTCTGCAATATATAAACTCTAATGGTCTAGAAGGAAATAAGAAAAGTACCTAAAATTTAGAAAACAGGTATCTACCAGTTGTGTTTTATGCCATTGGTTTGAGTCTTTTTTATTCATAAAACTTACTTGCCTCAATAAGTACTGATATTCTTAAAACTCAGCAGATGGCTTGAGGGCATTGACACAAGCAACTTTATAGTTCAGGGTCTGGAGAGATGACTCAGGCATAAGAATACTTATAGCTCTTCCAGAGGACTTGAAGAGGTAATTCTCCATACCAAAGCTGAGTAATTCTCAACTACCTGTAACTATAGCTCCAACGAAATGATGGTCTCTTCTGGCTTCCACGGACACTTGACTGCACATGAACACACACCCACATACAGGCATACACAGAAAATAAACTTTAAAAGGACAATATGTCTAAAAAAGAGACATAAAGTTTATAATTCACACACTGCCTTGCTTTTATCTCTTATTTTCATAAAATGATCCTGAATATATTTTAACACATCAAATGGAAAATGCCAATTTTCTTAGTAGTATGTTTACTTTGGAAGAATGGCTGATGCAGAGGAGTGGATTTCAAGGCTAAGACTTGCAAGAAGAACATACTCTACGTGGGCAGGCACATCACATCCAGGGCATGAAATTACAGTACAAAGGATCAAAGAGAAAAATTGCCTTTGGAGTGACAGGCTCTCCTTCACAGAGAAGAAAAAAACAAATAATTTATGCTTTGGAAGTACTGCAAGGCTCATATTTTAGCCTGCAGAATTTCTCAGGATTGCTATAACTGGGCCTCTTTCAGGAAAGAGCTATTAATCCTTTGCATGCTTTACCATTAATATTGTTTATTGGGCCACAAGAATGGGACATAAACCTTTAATGTCAGTTTTTCACACTATGGATTTTTTCCTTCAAAATCCAATGGTATCTGCCAATTTGATATGACACTTTAAGAAGATTAGAGAAGCAGATGGCTGATTCTTGATGACTAATTTTTCTTACATCAACTAAGGATATGTTATTTGTTGCAAACTGCAAACAGAATTGCAATGATCCTGTTTAATGGTACTGGATAGTGTTGCTGAAGAAAAAAAACAGAAAAAATTATACTGATGAGTTCTTTTTATTAGATTTGAAAAATTCTGAAACATGGACAGATAATTGAGAATTAGAAGTTAACATACAAGTCAAATTCTGGATATTATCAATGAAGAATCCAGTTGTCTTCAATTTCAATTTTTAAGAAGAACTGAAGCAAGAATGTTTAAGACTCTGGTTATGGATAAGGCTGTATTGTGGGCCCAATACTTAGGACAGCTATGCACATTATGGACAGCTTTACTGGACATTAGTTTTGCTTAGAGTAAACTGGGTGGATTACTACAGCACATTTAATGTTCTGAGGTTAACACTTAACATTTAATTAATACTCTTTTTAAAACCCTCTGACCCAAGACATCAGTAGGTATATATTTTCTTCTCAGCTGCCTTTTCCTTCTCATTGATAAATTTGTTACTATGAAATCCAGTTATAGGATTCTGCTCAATCAAAAGTACAGGTTTTAAGGTTTTTTCTATCACCATACAGCTATCCTCCAAGCAGAAGCTGTGGATATGGAATTTCTTTTTATGTATCAAGAGAAAAATGCTTCAGGATAATTGAAGTGTAGTCATGTTAGAAGATTCAGGGCAATATTGGGTTTAGAAGTCATTCAAGAAAAAAGTTAATATTTTGTGGAAATGAAGAACTATGCTAGAAGAATTACAGGTGACAAGCAAAATATTGGAATGTAACAAACGTAAAGATTCTAGAAGAAACTCATCAAGTTTTACTATGTACACTAGTAGAAAGAAATTAATTCCTTTCTACTAGTTGTGTAGTTTAATGAAGTATCAGGTTGTGCACTTGACTCTTTACGCTTAAAGACACCAAATGATTGCAATACAATGTGACTGGTATGGACAATAAGGTCTACTTAATAAAATGTAAGGATTTAAAAAACATTCAAAGGAGATTGTTCCTCTCATTAGTCCTCCAAGGAAGGATTCATTTAATTGACTAGTTGCCATCAAGCAAAGAAAAAAATTCTTGCACACTCTATAAAGCCATGATCAATTAAAATCCATTAAGTGAGAATCAGTTCCACAACAACAAATGGATCATCACCCCTAGGGAAGAAATAATAAAATAAAATAAAATAAAATAAAATAAAATAAAATAAAATAAAATAAAATAAAATAAAATAAAATAAAATACAGAGTGAAGGCATGCTAAATGTTTTTACTCCTATGGTTGAACAGAATCCACATAAATTAACGAATGTATAAGCTGATATTCATGTCTGTTGATGATATGCACTTCTTTTGGTTTACTGATATGGACTGAGTATACAGTAATAGTACTGTGTTAAGTAATATATATATATATATATACATATATATATATATATATTTGCCACTAATAAATATCTTTTTAAATATTTTATAAATTATATTTGTGTCTAAAAGTTACAAGTGTCAATGTGATTTAAGAAATAAAAGGAGAGAATTCATACTATTATTATTCATAAAAATGGAGTTGGAAATGCTAACAAAATTTAAATGCTATGAAAAGGGGGAAAAGAGGAGTTCACAAATAGAGAAAATACCATGGATAATAATGTTCAAAGTGAAACATAGCATATGACTTGTGTGTCAAGAGACAGATGCTCTAAGGCTGGTACTCAGCTCCGTTTCTGACCATTACTTATTATAGCTAAACATCATTGCTGTAAGTATTATCAAACTATTTTTTAATATAAGAAATATAGAATAAAGCAGAAAAATTTGAGAAACTAACTTGGGAAACAAAATTAATTTATGCTCAAGATGTGATTGATAGAAATACATTTTGAAAGTCTAGAGCCAGCATGGCATCTGAACTGGACTAAAAAGAACACTTGATAATTTATTTAAGCTTGTTAATTGAGTCTTGCAAGACAGAAGAGCAATGTTCATTTCATTGCAGGGTCTACCTACAAACCATTCTCTAATCAATTCGACAGATTTAAACTGATTTATAGACTATCCCCATTTCATAAACTAACTTTGAGCTATATTTCAGGTTTTAAACGTCTGAGACATTATCTAGTGCTAACTAAAGTCCAGAAAGGGAGTGAAAACTAAAATAGCCACAGAAATCATATGTACAGTGCAAATGCATATATGAAATGATATATTCTGTAAACAAAACATAAACACTCAGAGCATAAGATGAAGGATTATCGGTCTATTTCAGGGATTTTGCTACGGCTAAAGTAAATGCTTGGTAATTATGCAAGCTGTGGTACTAGATGGTATAGACAACTGACTAAGAGCAAATTGGCTAGCTTTGGATGTCAACACAAACTTGACCCTTTCTTGAGGATGAGTCTGCCAAGGCCATAGTATTGTATTTCTACATTATGAATATTACCGTGGTTCACTTTTGTCTTCATCCTTGGCCCAGTCCTTTGAGCACTCACCACTGTTGTTTACTGTTTGCTTCAGTTTTACCCACTTCTTAATCAGTTTACTTCTAAATAAATCAATATTTGCCAGAGAAGTGGGACTAACTAATGACATATAGTATTTTTTTCTTCAAGAGCAAGAATCATATAAACACACATGAATACATTTGTCAACAGGTGTGTACATAACCATGTATAAACCCACACTGACACTGTCCCATACACATGCAGACATGAGGTGATAACTCTGCATCAAGAGTATAAGCAAGGATAGGCTGGAAATGATAAATAAAACACAGTTGAGAGGTAAATTGTCAGAGGTATCAGAAGATATGTTTTGGAGACACCAAGAGGATATGGTCATTAATTTCAATATCTGACATCTTTAAAGTTGAAAGCAACCTACTCTGTCATTTCCTTAGCTCCTGATTGATTAATGCCAACCTTTCTCTGTCATGACATGCCTTCAACTTTAAACAACTCATTATGAGATTCCTACCATTCCCAAAGAAAAAAGCTCATGCCTATTAATTGCACTAAATGAAGTAGAAATCTATAAAGGTCAGGCTTACATTCTAATAAGCTGTCACATAAGCTTAGTACCTTTCAGTTGTGGCTAATTATTTTATCAGTGGAACTGGCCTAAGTCTCTCTAATGTGGTTCTCAACAGCTTGTGAGACATTTTTGATAAACTTCAGGATGTCTATAATAAGACCATGGGATGTTCTGCTGCAAAATACATGTACATATACTTCTTCCTGTGAAAAACTAAACAAGTACCCACACCACCACAGTTACAGTGGTGTGGCTTTAAATAGTGATGATGAAAACGTCTATGTTGATCGACACCCTGACTGGAGACTATCTTTAAAACAAAAATTATTCATTTATCAAGTGTGATTTGGTCAAGTATTCTCAGATGTTTCAGAACATCAATAAGTAGCAAAAGACATGTTAGTTAACCAGGACTCCTTGGAATTCACAGAGACTGAGCTACCAAAGAGGCTGACCTAAGGTCCCTGACACATATTTAGCAGAGAGCTGCTACATCTGGCCTCAGTGGGAGAGGATGCACACAATCCTCTGAAGACTTGATAAACCAGGGTTTGAGGATCAGGTGGGGGCTGTGCTCTCTGAGGCAAATGGGGGAAGATAGAAGGAGGAACTCTGATAGAGGAGTTCTAGAGGAGAAACAACATTTGGGATGTAAGTAAAGATATAAATAAATAATTTTAAATAATATATTAGCAATATGGTATGTTAATAAATACGTATGATTTTAAAAGACTCAATATAAGACTAGAAGGCAGCTGTTGTCTGAGACACTTGGAATACATTCTTTCTGTCATAAGTAAATATCCATTTTAACATCAAAAATGGAAAGAAGAAAGACAGACAGGAAGGAAGGAAGGAAGGAAGGAAGGAAGGAAGGAAGGAAGGAAGGAAGATCAAAAAGAAAGAAAATTATTTCATTGTTTAGAATGGGAATAAAATATGCCACAATTTTAGTGTGTGATATTTGGATTTTCAGGCATTTCAGTATCTCCACAATGATAATGAATCCAGCTAAAATTACTAATTAAATAAAACATAACTTTCAGAATTCCAAATTTGACAAAATAATATTTAAAATAAATGTTCACTGCTTTGCAAAGTTTCAATAAAACATACAAATAAAAACCTGATGGAAATCAGTCTGGTGGTTCCTCAGAAAACCGGGCATGACACTTCCAGAGGACCCTGCTATACCACTCCTGGGCATATACCCAGAGGATTCCCCAGCATGCAATAAAGACACATGCTCCACTATGTTCATAGCAGACTTATTTATAATAGCCAGAAGCTGGAAAGAAACCAGATGTCCCTCACTGGAGAAATAGATACAGAAAATGTGGTATATTTATACAATGGAATACTACTCAACAATTAAAAACAATGAATTCATGAAATTTGTAGGCAAATGGTTGGAACTGGAAAATATCATCCTAAGTGAGGTAACTCATTTACAAAAGAACACACATGGAATGCAGTCACTGATAAGTGGACATCAGCCCAGAAGCTCTGAATACCCAAGACACAACTCACATATCAAATCATTCCCAAGAAGGAAGGAGAGGGTCCTGGTCCTGGAAAGGCTTGATGCAGCATTGTAGGGGATTACCAGGACAGAGAAGTGGAAGGGGGTTGATTGGGGAACAGGTGAAGGGAAGAGGGCTTATTGGACTTATGGGGAGAGGGGAACCAGGAAAGGGGAAATCATTTGAAATGTATAGAAAAAAACAGTAGAAAAAAAGAAATGAAATAAAATTTATTTGCAAAGTAAAAAAAAAGAGAGAGATGAATGCTTCCAACATACTTTTAGAAACTTTCTTCAAAAGGCTTCTTGTGTCTGTTGTAGAAGGAAAAATCATCAAAGAATAGGAATTAAAAGATATAAACTCTATAAATAATAAAAATTTAAATATAAATAGTCTCAGGATTACTAAGTCAACATCAACCACTTCTGCTTAGTTGTTCAAAAAGAAAAGTGTACACAACTCATACAAAAGCAAAAAGTACCAAAGTGATTCAAATTGTTGACTAAAAAATGGAGAAGCCACTTAGAGGTGTAGCAGTTTATCTTCTGCTGATCATAAGTCTTGCCTGTAGAAAGCCTGTGAATGTAACACGGAAAGGCTCTAATGTAACATAGTTTATATTACTTTAGCACCTACTATGCTTCTGTCTTTGCAAATATCTGAGAATGGGAAAAATGGGGCAATGATGCTCTTTAGTTTGTTAGTTAGTTCCAGGCAGCCATAAGGCCATGAGCTCACATCCCCAGTTTCCACTTGAAAAGACATTTGTGACAATGTGCACATATACATTCCTAGCTTCCTGTTAGCAGAGACAGGATGGTCCCAGGGCTTGTAGTTAACCAGTTCAACTTAATCAATGAAATCCAGGTTCATGGAGAGCCCCTATCTGCAATGATAAAGTTGAGAGCTACTGGAAAGTATATCTAACCTCATGCTTCCATATGCACAAGTACATATTTATTACATGTAAACCTACACATATGAACACTGATGTACACACACATGAGATAAAAGTGGGGAAGTGAACTTTTATCCTATTCTGTGTGAATTTTTGTTCTGGAAGAACTGGAAATAAAAGATGTAATCAAAGCATATAAGCACTAACTGGTTAGGCATTTTTAGTTACTTAGTAACAAACTAAATTTATTGATATGTGTATGCAATAATTGCATGTGGGTTAGACATGTCACAGTCTGCTGAAAAGTCACTTCTCTCTGATTTCATGTGCATTCTGGAGATCAAATTCTATTTGCCTGATTTGTGTCACAAGTCCCTTTACCTGTTAAGCCTTGTCACCTGCCCTTTGATTGCTCTTCTAATAGTATTCTGACTTGGTTTATAGGACAATTATCCCTCCAGCATTAGAATATGAATCTCCATTTTTGTAGTTTTATACAAATTTGATGTATAAGAGTTGAAAGTGGTCCAATCCCAAAGTATTGCTCAGTTGCGTTCGGACATATTAGTTGTGTTGAGGATATAAAGAGCAAAGGAAGGAAACTCACAATTATGATAAGCTGAATGGTTGCTATAATTAATAAAGAAAGATAAGAGCACTTGGCACAGTAGAACACCCCAATGTCCTTGCCAGAAAGGGGATCAATCATGAATTACATCTAGAGTCCTTTCCTTCAGGTCTTTTCTGTCTGGGCTTGCTCTGATAAGTACATGAAGCATTTACTTGGGATTCTTTTTCTCATGCATCACCTGAGCGACAGTAGCTTCTATTACAGTGTTGCAAAGGACCAAAGCAGACAGAAATACCTATTCCTGAGGAAGTTACTGTATGATGAAATCTCTTTCTTTTCCATCACTTGACCAAGCACCCTTCTCTCTTTCTAGCCTTCCTTTGGAGTACAGGACTGCAGTTATCTCAGGTCACCTGTGTTTGCTAGAATCCAATCAAGCTGTTTTCCACTAACTCCCAAAGTACCCACTTTCTACCTTATGCCCCACCCCCACACATTCACATGCATATTTAACTACAGAAAACAGCTTGGATACCATGCATAGACATTATGTAGACCTTGATTTAAAGGCACATGATTCAACATTTTTGGTCTTTACAATAAAATTCAAAGCTCTTGAGTAAGAGAAAACATCATTTTTATTAATCCACACTTGGTTGTGAATGATGGCTAACTCAAATCCTAATGTTTTGCTAATATGTAAAAGACAGATTGAAGAAAGAAGGATATTTCCTGATGGAAGAAGAGAAAATCCACACTTGGTAATCTTTTTTTTACATATTTAGATTTCCTAACACTTATTAAGCAGACTGGTCTGGTCAGTAAGGATAAAGAGTGTGTGTGTGTGTGTGTGTGTGTGTGTGTGTGTGTTGTCATGCATGTATAAAAGTGGGTAATAGTGGAAATGTGAAAAGTTTTTGACACTACTAGTCAACAGGGAAGCTGCTTTTCATTCTCACACCAGTAATTATTAATTTGCAAACAGGAAAACTGTAGATAACAGAACACTTCCAACCTAAAGAGCAATGCTGATTTCAAATTGCACACATAGAGGTACATCCAGATCTGCTTTTCAAAGTCACATATTTTTTTTATTTTTTATTGGATAATTTCTTTATTTATATTTCAAATGTTATATCCCCTTTCCCAGTTCCCCCTGGAAACCTCCATCCTACCCTCCTCCCCCTGCTTCTAAGAGGGTGTTCACCCACCCACCCACTCCCACCTCCCCACCCACGAATTCTCCTATACTGGGGCATTCAAGCCTTCACAGGACCAAGGGCCTCTCCTCCCATTGATGCCTCATGGGGCCATCCTCTGCTACATATGTTGCTAGAGCCATGGATCCCTCCATGTGTACCCCTTGGTCAGTGGTTTAGTGACTGGAAGCTCTGGGGTGTCTGGTTGGTTGATATTGTTGTTCTCTCTATGAGGGTTATAAACCCCTTCAGATGCTTCAGTTCTTTCTCTAAGTCCTCCATTAGGGACCCCATGCTCAGTCAATGGTTTGCTGCAAGCATATGCCTCTGTATTTGTCAGGCTCTAGGAGAGCCTCTCAGGAGACAGCTATATCAGGTTCCTGTCAACAAGCACTTCTTGGCATCCACAATAGTGTGTGGGTTTGGTGACTGTATATGGGATGGATTCCGGGTGGGGCAGTCTCTGAATGGCCTTTCCTTCTGTGTCTGCTCCATGCTTTGTCTCTGTTTTTGCTACTGTCAGTATTTTGTTCCCCTTTCTAAGAAGGACCAAAGCACCCACATTTTGGTCTTCCTTCTTCTTGAGCTTCATGTGGTCTGTGACTTGAATCTTGGGTATTCTGAGCTTTTGGGCTAATACAAAGCTCAAGTCCAAGTGGACCAAAGACTTCCCCATAAAACTAATACAGGCAAAAGTAGAGAGAAGCCATGAACACATGGGCACAGGGGGAAATTTCCTGAACAGAACATCAATGGCATATGCTCTAAGATCAACAATCGACAAATGTGACCTACTACAATTGCAAAGCTTCTGTAAGGCAAAGGACACATTTTCTAATTTATGAAATCTTCCATACTGAGAAAATGTTGAACATATATTATTATGAGAGATGCCTGTGTCTCTAGAGCTAGACTAGTACCAAAACTATGCTTATAGTGCTTCAGTAATGTGATGTTTAAAATATCTGTTTCCTTGGCAGGGTTTATGATTCATATTTAAGACTGGCAAAGATGACATCACCACAGGCTGGCCCAGTGGTGATATGTGACAGAAGCTGAACCTTCTGAGCATTGTTTTCAGTTTCAGGGCCCAAAATACATGTCTTGAATCAAGGTGAAGATAATCTCTGGTAAGCATCAATAGGAAGTTGCCGTGAACCTAGGTCATGAAAAAAACTGTCGACTGCCCCTCTACAAGGCAGACATGACATTAATTCCTATGCTTCTCAGATCATTGGTTCAACTAATACTATCAGTAAAACATATTTAATTTTTACAGTCAACAGCAAAGAAAATCAGAGAGCTTGCTGAATTTGCCTAGGATCAGAAAAGTAATAACTTTTATTTAATAACAGAATTACATTTGAAACCCACTTCTTTTTTTTAAAAAAGTATTTATTTATTTTATGTATATGAGTAGATTGTAGCTGTCTTCAGACAGACCAGAAGATGGCATTAGATCCCATTACAGATGGTTGTGAGCCACCATGTGATTGTTGGGAATTGAACTCAGGACCTGTGGAAGAGCAGTCAGTGCTCTTAACCTCTGAGCCATCTCTCCAGCCCTGAAACCCACTTCTGTTTATGTCTAGATTCCAATGAATTTCTATTATACAATGTAGGGTGAGTTACAATAATGACTAAAACTGATCATAGCAGGGAGTCAGATTTTGATTGGGTTAAAAAGTGTATAAACTTGTTGGTATTAATCACTTAACAATGCAGCTTCCCTGCCATGTTAGACATTGTCCCACTTCTCCATTATCTAAAGTTCAAAAATCCTCTCTATGCTTGGACCATGGATAAATGTTTTGAGGAAATGTTTTTTTTTTTTTTAAGACAGCCAATTGGTTGCATCTAACCAGCCTGTCAACAGTTTTTCTTATAAAATGAGATCAGAGCACTCTACCAAGAAAAGATCTGAGGGGAGTTACCTAGCTGTCATGGTCCCTAACACCTTCATCAGAAGGGCACAGGTGATTTATCATGTTAGAAATTAAAAGTAATAATGTCTGTATTATTTCAATGTAAACCTGACGAATGTTTTATAGGCAAATTATAGGCAACCATTTGGTTGTCATAACAATTCTAAGAGAGAGATACATTTGTTGGATGAAGAAACTGGGTCTCACAAAGGAACTGACTCAGTTCTCTGCATAATTGGTAAGTAAACAATTAAGGATTCAACTACTGAATGATCCACATTATAATACCTCTTGTGTTTACCCAGGTGAAACTGCAATTGCAGATAATTTTAAGGTAATAATGGCAATACAGAATGCCATCAGGCAAACACTCCACTGACAGTCTGGTAAATATGTCGTTCCATTTTCAGCATCTCAAAGCTAAAACCACAGTCTTCCCTGTGTCAGGATGACAATCTGGGCTTCTCTTTTTTCTCTGTGCTTGCTCACAGAGAACTCAAGGAACCATCTCTCTACACTCGGGAATTTACACTGCTTTTCTAATTAATTACAATTCTGGGTCATTATATTTTCCTTCAAAGTGAGTGAAACATCTCAGCTACCAATTAAATGGTAAGATAGTTGTAAAACCTAAGCCTGACCAAGTAAAAATCATTTACCTGTTAAGCACAGCTCTAAGGAAAGAGAATAATTTAGGGTGTATGATAAATAAGAGAAGGATTCATGTTCAGTGCTTACTTGACGAAAGGTCAAAGACACTACATGCATTTTTTCATTCTGTATTTTTCTTATTTAATAACTAAAATAACATAACCAGATATTAACAATTGAAATAACCATTTTGCACTGGGCAAATCAGAGCCTTAGAGATACTACATTTATTCTCCATGATTCAAAAGCTATGTGACAAGACTGTCTAATAGTTTTTAACTGTTGGACTTTATTGGGGTTCACATAGGAAGCCAAAGTTGAGGACCCAAAGAAAAGCTTTATTCTTAACAATTTTGTGAAAGAGAGAAAGTAATTCAGAATTGCTTGACTTTTCCTATGTTCTACATAATTAACATATTTCTTCATCATTTATTAGACATGTGTCAATAAGAAGTGAGTTTGACACTTATGATGGTGACCCACTGTGAAACAAAAAAAAAAATCTGCACACTGTGACAAGCCTCCCTCTTGTTGCTCCCTCTTGTATGACTATAAAATACAAGTCATTGATTTACTCCCCTAATTATTGAACTAGAAGCAAGTTCACTGTTTAAGTAAACAGTCTCAACGATGCAATCAGAAGACATATTCAAGAGTACATTTTTCTCTAACATGATGTTTTATAATTTGAAAATTAAAATGTTTTCCCAAGGATTCTATTCTGGCTACATATTCTATAACACTTACTGTATTACACATATAGCCCTACTTACTCCTTATGCACCTGTCTTGTTCTTAGAGTGGCAAGAGAGATTTCTAATCTAATTTGGTCAGACTCTTACTTTGCAAGTGTGGAAGGGAATTTGTATTCTGAGAGCTGGTTGGACATGTGTTCAACATTAAAGGAATCATTAAATATTAGGACCATGTTTTCCTTATAGGTTAATGACTAGAAAGCACACACAGAGATAGATAAATAGGTAAATAGATAGATTAATTGATAGATAGATATAGATATAGATAGGTAGATAGGTAATAGACAGATTATATTAATGTTATTTCAACTTACTATGGTGATAAGTTTTGTTATTTATGTAACAAAAATTGATAAATTATGTTAAACTTTTATAAAAGTGTAAAACTTTCTTTTAAAAATATTTTGTTTGTATTTTTCCTGAATGTTATGTCTGTATACCATATGCGTTCAGTACTTGAGTAGGACAGAAGAGAATGTCAGAACTATTAGTACTGAAATTACAGATGTTTGTAACCTACCATTTATATACAGAGAATTGAACTTTGGTCTTCTGGCAGAATGAACAGTGCTTTTAACCACTGATTCTATTCTCCAGATCTTAATGCCATTATTTTCTTTTTTTTAATTTTTATTTTCTATATTTTATGTTTACATTCCAAAGGCTTTCCCCTTTCCAAGTTCCCCCCCACCATACGTCCCATAATTCCTCTCCCCTCCAACTAATCCCCAATCATCTCCCCCCCCAACGATTACTCTGTTCTGGGTCTACAAAACTGGATCCAATTTTTCAGGCCCAGGGTCCTCTCCTTTCTTCTTCTTGGGCATCATTTGACTTGCTAATTGTGCCTTGAGTATTTAGGGCTTCTGGGCTCATTAATATCCACTTATCAGTGATTGCATTTCATTTATATTCTTTTCTGATTGGGTTAACTCACTTAGGATGATATTTTCCAGTTCTAACCATTTAGCTACAAATTGCATGAATTCATTATTTTTAATTGCTGAGTAGTATTCCATTATATGAATATACCACATTTTCTGTATCCATTCCTCCTTTGAGGGATATTTGGGCTCCTTCCAATTTCTGGCTATTATAAACAAGGCTGCTATAAACATAGTGGAGCATGTGTCCTTATTGTATGCAGGAAAATTCTCTGGGTATATGCCCAGGAGTGGTATGCCAGGGTCCTCTGGAAGTGACATTCCCAATTTTCTGAGGAACCGCCAAACTGATCAACTCCAAGTGGATCAAGGACCTCCAAATAAAACCAGACACACTGAAACTATTAGAAAAGAAACTGGGGAAGGCCCTGGAGGACATGGGCACAGGGGGAAAGTTCCTGAACAGCACACCAATAGCTTATGCTCTAAGATCAAGAATTGACAAATGGGACCTCATAAAATTACAAAGTATCTGTAAGGCAAAGGACACTGTCAGAAGGACAAAACGGCAACCAACAAAGTGGGAAAAGATCTTCGCCAACCCCACATCCGACAGAGGGCTAATATCCAATATATACAAAGAACTCAAGAAGTTAGACCACAAAGAACCAAATAATCCTATCAAAAAATGGGGTACAGAGCTAAACAAAGAATTTTCACCAGAAGAAATTCAGATGGCCAAGAAACACCTTAAGAGATGTTCAACCTCATTAGTCATCAGGGAAATGCAAATCAAAACAACCCTGAAATTCCACCTCACACCAGTCAGAATGGCTAAGATTAAAAACTCAAGAGACAACAAGTGCTGGCGAGGATGTGGAGAAAGAGGAACACTCCTCCACTGTTGGTGGGATTACAAAATGCCATTATTTTCAATCTTTGAATAAGTAAAAACCTAGACAATAATTACTTTTCTGAACATGTATTCTCCAAAAAAGCACTACATGAATAGCTAATGGAAATCTTATAGGCAAGGGCTTCCTTAATAGCTGTCCCAATATACTAATCTGTCAGGAGCCATTTCACCTGACATGACCTGCTATGACAGGCTTGAGAAGTAAGAGGTTGAGTCTCTCTCACGGGTAGGAGCTTACGACTGTTGCAGGAGTGTACCACAAGATGTTCCGGCCTCAACTTACCCAAGGTGTTCCAGCCCTGCCCTAACCTCAACTTACCCAAGATGTTCCAGCCCTGCCCTAACCTCAACTTACCCAAGAAGTTCCAGCCCTGCCCTAACTTCAACTTACCTAAGATGCCCCAGCCCAGACAGCAGAATGTTCTGGCTTGCACAAGCAGCAGATGTGCCAAGCTGATGACCTTTCCCCCACTGCCTCCCTTGTAGCCCACCTTTGCTTATGTGAAATTCCTCATTTGCTTGTGTGAAGTTCCTCATTGGAGGACTATATTACTAAGAATTTGTGTTCAGTAAAGCTGAGACCTTGACGTGATCCAGACTGGCTCTCTCTTTCTTTAAGCGCTTGGTCTCCTTTCTCTCTCGCCCCCCATTTGACCCTCAGGTAGCGCTTCTTCGGGGACCCAGAATAACTGAACCTGCTGGACGGGTTCACTAATCAATATAATGTTCCCGATGGAGAAGGATTACAAATTATCAACTGGGTATATATACCAAAGAATGAAGGATCTTCAAAGAGATGATTTGCACGTGAAAGTCTGGTAAATATGATTTTAGATCATAAAGACTTGATGGACATTCAAACAAGCAAACAAAAGGCGTGAGAGTTCCTCTGTCACAGTGATAATCAGAGAAGGTGCTATTTTCAACCAAAAGGTGGCTATTCAGGAAATCATGGCAGTTCATCCAAAACCAGACTTTTATATTACACCATTTAAAACTCAAGGAACATTATAGAACATGAGGGAAGAAAATGTAAATGCTAGAGGATAGAGCTGAATATTAAGAAATATCTTTATGACATAGAAAAGTCATTATGATCACCATCCCAGATCAACTACAGCTGTCAGCCAAGGGCCTACATAAGACTCATCCTGTCAACTGTAAGTCATGAGTCCTAAGCTCACAGGTGAACTAATGCTACTATATGGTTCTGGGGAAGCAGCAGTCTTTGTCTTCGGTTGTGTACTCACTGGAGAAGGAGCCTATCTTCCTCCAGTAGACAGTTCTGGTTAAACTCAAGGAAAAGCAAAGCAAAAATAAGTGAGTGCAGGGTGGAGTTTATATGGAGAACCAGGAGCAGGGGAAGGGAAGGAATGGGGATAGAAGAAAGACAAAGGATGGTAAGTGTAAGAGGAATTAGAATACATTATGTATTACCTGTATAGAATGGTGGAAAAACAAATTTACTTAATTTAAAAATAATCGGAGACAAAAAATAATGGAAATAATTGAAATAAGGATTATAAATTTGGAAACAAAAAGACATTGTTATATCCACATGAGAAGATTACATTTGAAAACTGTACTTTCATGAACCATCATAAATGAAATCCTACTTATAGTTTTTAATAATATTATGTGCCATTATAAAATTAATGGTGTAAGTTAAACAAAAGCATCTCACCCATCCTCACTCTCATTTCTCTATAAACACAGACAGTTCACAATATTTGGTAATTTTTACTTTCTCCATTAAAGAGTTTAAGCTGATTTGATTTGGGCAAACCGGCTGATTGCAGGAAAGAAACAAGAGTCTTCCCAGCCTTGTAAACCATATATGCGTTCTTCTAATTTAAGAATGAGATAAGTATTCAAGACAATAGACTGTTCTCTACAAACTGACAGCAAGGCCCCATTGCTGAAGAAAACACCCATACAACTCTTTGAACATGGAGAGGAAAAGCTCATACTCACATGGAACTTGTACCATGTCCAGTGTTTTTGAAACAGAAAAGTATTCTGCAGTCTACCAAGAGATAAATATGAACATCAACACAACCATAAAACCTTTGATTTACAATCTGTCTGGCCTGCAAAATATGCTAAGACAATGGTGGCACAAACCTCAGAAGGAAGTAACCGATGTCTGATTTTAATTAGGGCCCAGTCCATGGAATAGAACCTGTTAGCATTCCTTCTAAGCTCTGACCCACAATTACCTGGCAACAGCCAAGTATGCCTGACTCACTAAAAAAGGGACTCATTGCCCACCCCACCACCTCTCTCTGCCTTTATCTCTACTCCATTCTTGACTCCCCCATGCTTGAAATAAATTCAATTCCATACTATATCTGTTTTATGGCTTGTACCTCAGGAGGAAGGGATGTCTCAGCCTTGGCCTGCAAAGGTAGCAAAGGCACCCCCTTCCACCTTACCATACCGTGCCTTTACCAAATATATGCTGGTTCTTTCTTTCTTTCTTTCTTTCTTTCTTTCTTTCTTCCTTCCTTCCTTCCTTCCTTCCTTCCTTCCTTTCTTTCTTTCTTTCTTTCTTTTTCTTTCTTTAAAAAACACAAAAAAAGAACCCACACCTAATACCGCTTGACTGAACAAGATTTTAAGTATAGATAATCCAGAGAGATAGGCTAAAGTCAAATCCTGCTGATCTATAAAAATATATATATATCAATGAAATGACTCATAAATCCGTGCTTTACTCAGTCATGATCAGAGAGGTTTCCTACTGAAGCAGATTGTAACAACCACAAAGAGCCACAGCAAGACATCACACACACACACACACACACACACACACACACACACACACAACGAGAGAGAGAGAGAGAGAGAGAGAGAGAGAGAGAGAGAGAGAGAGAGAATGGAACACACAGCTCTAAATGAGCTATCTCAATCAAGTTCCTCCTTCAGAATCTTCACAATAGAGGAAGCAGAGAGAGTGGGGGAGGCAGAAGGGATGAAGGATATCACGAGAACACGGCCGTATTAAAAAAAAAAAAGAGCAATGCTCATATGAACGCCCCATGACTGAAGCAACAATCACAGGGCCTAAAAAGATCTGCACAAGGTCCTCTGTATATATATATATATATATATATATATATATATATATATATATATACTATAGCTTTCATTTACTACTTCTATGGGACTCCAGAATGTATAAAATGAGTGGGTCTTTTACTCTTGTGCCTACTCTTGAGGTTCTTTTCTTTTTCTTTTGTCTTGAGTTGTCCAACTTTGATATTTTTTATCTTATTATATTTTGTTATGTTTTGTTGCTATTGAATAGAACACTGTTCTTCTCTAATAAGAGACAGAAGGGGAGTAGATATTTATGGTAAAGAAAGTGGGGAAGAACTAAGAGCAGAAGAGGGAGAGGAAAACTGTATTCATAATATATCGTATGAGACAAGAGTCTATGTTTATGAAGAGGGGGAAAGAATGAGGCCTGTATGCACAGAAAAACATTTAGCCCCATGGGCTCTCCGCTCCATTGAGCTCTATGCCTATCATTTCCTGGTGGTATCTTGGCATCCTTCGTCTCCTGAACACACTATGTACCCACACCCCTTTTCTTAAGATGAATCTAGTTATCTATTAGCAACTTGGAATTTCCCAACATCCTACTGCATATTTACCTGTTTAAATATTGGAAACACTTTGCATTTCTATTCAAACTTGTCCTCAAACATTTGCTCAAATTAAGGGAGATGAAATGATCTGACCTGAAAACAAACTGCTTTCTATGAGTGAGCCTTAGAAATTATCCCTTTTTACCCCCAGTCCCTTTCCTCTTGCTCTTCCCTCCCCCTCCACTCCTCCCTCTCCCTCTTCCTCTCCCTCCCTCCCATCCTCTCTCTTTTCCCTTCTTGGTAGGCTAGATGTGGTGTTCAATAGATTTCTAATGTAAACAAGTGCTTCTTTTGCTAATCTGTAGTCTGCTTGAGCCTTTATTTCAAGGCTTAGAATGAGATACCAAGAACCTGAAAAGACACAGCAAAGACACTGGATGTGAGAAATGGAATTTGAGCATATCCTCATGAAAATCAAACTGTTTATATAAAATCAAACAGATGATAAGGGAGGAAATCAAGCTTCATTTCATATGTGAAAAAAAAGTCCAGGATTACAAGAAAGAAGACAGCTCCCTAGGACAGTGTATCTTTACCAATCTCCAACCGGTGCAGACATCTGCCTGTACCTCCTCTCCCATTTCCCAACGGAAGAGCAAAGCTGAAAGGGAGAAGAAGTCCTTCATTTTTTCAGGTTGTCTACAAGATTGCCTTACTTTCTGCAGGTTCCAGTAGAAGCCTTAGTGTTTAAAAAGGTCCACAGCAGAACATTATACTGGCAGGCAGTGGTCTCTGAGATAGCTAAGGCTCAACACTTTAAAACATATACCAAGTGATGTCTCACAAGAAGAAAGGAGTGGACACTGGTGCTAGAATGGACCAAAGCATCATTGTGGGGGAGTACAAGAACAGTGAGGTGGGAGGGGTGGATGAGGGAGCAGGGGGAGAGAAAAGGGCATGTGGGACCTTTGGGGGTGGGGAACCAGAAAAAGGGAAATGAATTGTAAATATAGAACATATCCAATAAAAAAAAGAAAAAAAGAAAAAAAAACATCTATTGTGAAAGAAATGTTGAAGTATAAATCCCATTCTTCCTTAATTCTGGAAAGATGTTGGGAACATAGAGTTAACCAAAGAAAGGATTATACTATATGTCTCCCAGTTTTCCTCCTGTTTAAACAATGCTACTCTAAGAATAAAAAAGGAAAGAAAGAAAATGAGAAAGAAAGGAAAGAAAGAAAGAAGAAAAGAAAGAGAAAGAAAGAAAGGAAGGAAGGAAGGAAGGAAGGAAGAAAGAAAGAAAGAAAGAAAGAAAGAAAGAAAGAAAGAAAGAAAGAAGAAAGAAAAAATCTTCACTGGTAATTTGATTATTAGGTCACTTCAAGAAAGGCAATTGAAGATACTAGGAAGTGCTGCCGAGGGAACTAAAATAATAACAAGCAACACTAATATAGCACCTTTGCTCTTCAAAACACTTTACAAATCTGAAGTAATTAGACCAATTAAAACTTGAAAAAGTAGCCTATTTAGACACAGTCTTTTTGCCATGTACAGTGCATCTGCTGGGGACGCTTCTCTAGCCATGATTTCAATGCAGAAGGTGTTCACAGGAAAACAAGTTGCCCACAAATAATCAGCGAGACTTAATGCAGAAAGAAGTGAGGCTCAAAGCATTTAAGGAATTTAAATCAAATGTCAACTTCCTGCATGCTGATTCTTTACCTCTGCCATGCCTTTCATAAACCCTATGAAGGTAAATACATTCTGTGAGTGTCAGACAGTTATAGGGAGATGATATCAGCTAAAGCAAAGATGATTAGTTCCATGAGTGAATAAATGAGCAATGGTCTGGTTTGTCTCTTCACAGCAACCTGATTTATAAAGAAGAGTCCCAGAATGACTGAGCAAAGAATGTGTTGAATTATAAAGTGTGCTAAGTTAGAAGAAAGAGGATTTACGTCTTTATTGAAGTTTAGCCACTAATTCACTGCAAAGCTTGAGAAAATGATTCAATCTATTTATGGATTGAGCCTCTTCAGTGTGAACTCAGCTGTTTGGATTAGAACCATGGTTTTCTAAGTATATTCTGAGGGCACGGGGCATCCCTGAAGAGGATGAGTAAAAGCTTTGAGTCTCCCTTCCGGCTCAGGAGATCAGCAACAATTTAATTTATTTTAGATGTTGGATTTTTTTTGTTATGAGATCTTGTAATCTTTCAATGTCAAGAAAACTTTCAGAGTGATCTCTAAATCCCCTGCTGTTCTGTAATTCTGTGACTTTATGAGTGTTTACAGATTCATAATGTATGTTTCAATGAACACTTACATGACCTTTGGTTGAACTACTAATGTTAGAGGAGGAAGGAAAGCTAAAGAAAGTCTCCTCAAGGTCCCTTAGTGCTTGTGTGCATGAATGAGGAAAGTCATTTGTCTACATAGTCCCATCTGAAATGCAGTAACTATTACCAGAGAACCTCATGCCCCAACCAGGCATTTTTCTTCTCCATTCCCACATTACTTGCATGATTCTGGGTCTCTAATTCTCATCATCTAAACTCTGTGGTCTACAGTGGGGAACATTGAAGTGGAATTCTCCATATTCTTAGTCTTATTATTTGAATTTTATTTATCTATTTGTTGAGAATGTCATTCATGTGTATGATGTATTTTGAGAATCTCTACCAAGGTTATCACCCCCAACTTCATCTAGACAAACCTAATAAACTTCATATCATTTGCTTCTAAAAAAATAAAACAAATACAAACAAGCAAACAGAAAACCTTATAGCTCTGCATTTAATCGGAGCTGCCTGTCTATGCCTGGGTGTAAAGCTGTCCATTGGATCATGGATAATATAACACAAGCCATACCTCTTGAAGAACCATACGTACTGCTGTTACTTTGTGTTAGTTCTTTGATCATGAAAGGGCATAACCCTTAAAGAACAATGAGCAATTCTGTTGTTTGTTTCTTTGGTTGGGTCATTTGGTTTTAGTTTGGTTTAGTTTGGTTCATGTGTCATTTTATTGGGAGGTAGGATTCTACAATGTCTAGAAGAAGAAGAAGAAGAAGAAGAAGAAGAGGAGGAGGAGGAGGAGGAGGAGGAGGAGGAAGAAGAAGAAGAAGAAGAAGAAGAAGAAGAAGAAGAAGAAGAGGAAGAGGAAGAGGAAGAGGAAGAGGAAGAGGAAGAAGAAGAAGAAGAAGAAGAAGAAGAAGAAGAAGAAGAAGAAGAACAACAACAACAACAACAACAACAACAACAACAACAACAAAATGTTTTAAAAATGTAAGTACTAATTCTTAGTAATGCCTACCTAAATATTCTGCAGCACTTTTCTGATAGTTAACATTCCATTTCTTTAAAAACAACTCACACATCCCTGATGATATTTAAGATGTTTTAGCCTCTGATGTTTTCCATTTCCTGCAGCACAACATTGGAGTAATGAGCCAAACTAAAGAGGTGGCTAAGTGCACAGTTTTTCACAACAAAATAAAGGAATTGTAATTCCAGATGGAAGGCATATTGTCATTTCCTTAGAGAATACAAATAGTGAGTTAAAATAGAAATAGGTCATTGTAGCTGAGTAAATGTCTAGCAACTCAGTAATAAGCCAGTGCACATAGTAATTAAATAGCACAATTATGAAAAAAATAATGGAATGCTGTCAATATTATTGACTGTTTTTACCACTATGACCATCACAGGGATATTGTCACATTCCTAATGACTATATACAGCTATAAGGCAGAAACAGTGAGTTATGCTTCAGGATTCTACAGAAGGTTCCAGTACTGGTTTATGGGGAAAAAAATCTAAGTTTTGGCCTTAAAACAGAGTGAATAATGCAGGGCTGCAGGCTGGTAAGCAGAAAGGCCCTTCTTCTGTGCAGGCCTAGACCTAGGCACAGAGAGGTGCCTAAATGTTGTATGTGACATGTATTCTATCTTTGTGATGATGGAAGTATCTTGATGAAGCGAATTTCTTATCGAAATCTACTATGTGAGAGTTTGGCATAGCTCTCTGCTTATTTTCTCAGTTGTGACTGGCAATCACGCAAATCTACAAATCAGCAAATGAGCACAGTCTCTCAGGACCAAAATTTGAAATTAATAAGCCAACTCAAAAAGATTTCAGCTTCTATCAAATGGAAAATCCGGTTTGAGTTTTACCAGCATTCAGCTCCCGGAATCCCAAATTATCTAACTGTACTAACAAATAACCGTAGGCAAGTCCTTCTTCAATATGAATGTTTTATATGCATGAAATAAGTGTCCCGCATGCCCACTTTCTGAACACTGTACGTGCTAATATTCCCTAATGTGCATCTTTCTCTTTCAGTCTGTAGTTGTTTTCTCACATATATCATTTTCAACAAGTTCTACATATAGTTGCTGGACTACAAAATTACCTTCCTAGACTAATTTTCACTTCTAACTAGACTTATCTGCATTTCCCTCACAATCTAATCTTAAAAATCTAAAGTTGAGCTCAGGAGCGAGCTCACTTGGTATTCTACTTGCTATGCAAGCATAAGGACCTGAGTTCAGATACTCAGTAACTATATGAAAAGCTACCATGGCGTATGCTCTAATCCTAGTACTGGGAAGGGGGAGTTTGGAGGATCATGGCATTTCTTTGACTAGCTAGTCTTACTAAATTCATGAGCTAGAGTCTGAGAGAGGGGCTATATGATAGATTAGACAGATAAATATGTATGAGATAGATAAAAGGTAGATGATAGACAGAGGAAGATGGCAATAGAAGACACTTAGTGATCTATGATCAATACACACAAACACACACACACAATATACACACTAGCACACACACACATGAACACATGCATATATCATTCCACCTGGACATCTGATGTAGCTGTATTAGAGAACATGACTTTTTAAGAATTACAAGAGTTTGAAATGCATATCCAAATCTGATCTGTTTTTTCCTAGTCAAAAGGCATTAACTTCTTTAGGAATGTGGGTGAAATTTGCCTTTCTGTCAGGTATAACACCAAGCAACAGCATTTGAAAACAAACACATGTGTATTCATACATACATGTGCACACATGAGACTGGACACATATCCTATGATTAAAGAAGTGATCTAAAATATTAATGTAAACTTTTACAGATAACTGTGATTAAAATATAACTCCAACTATGAAATAAACAAATATATCTTTAGGTATTTAGGGATTTAAAAAAACCTGCTTCTTTCACTTAATACTGCATGAATCTAACTAGAATGTTTCATGGTGCACAATTTCTCATTTGGTAAGTGGAAGCCGTAAATTTTACCCTATAGGGGTAAATTATATGACATAAATTAAAGACATAATACAAAGTCTTAGATTAAATTACTTAAATAGTTTACAAGTAAAATACTACGTAAATCTTAAACATTATCTGTATAAGTTAAAGTAGAGAATTTGTGGTATATAGCCATTCATTTTATAAATCCTTACTTAAAAGCTTAATGTATATATAAGCATTTAATATGGCTCATATTGTTTTACACTTAGTTCAAAAGAAATATTATGAATCAGTGCTGGCTTTAAGATAAAGCTAAAAATGTAAAAAAGGAAATCTATATGTATATTCTGATATATATACACATAAATATATATATTCATTCAATTTTTGTGATGGGGAGATTTCAAGATTTGTTTTTAAATGTGTGTCTGTGTGTCTACATGTCTGTGGGTGTCTGCGTTGCATGTAAATACAGTGCCAGCAAAGACAAGAAGGGGCATCAGATTACCTGGAGTTACAAACAGTTTTGTACAAAGGTGCAGACTCTAATCAGCAATGCCATCTCTCCCGAATATTGTCCAAATATTTTCTCATGGATTTGTACAAAAATAAAAAATAAAAAAAAAAGTGAAGAAGAGGAGGAGGAGGAAGAGAAAAAGGAGGAGACTAGGACAGCTGGAAAATGTAGCAGAGAATGAAAGGATATGAGAGACGAGCCTGAGAAGGTAAAACACTATGTTTATATGACTTTATAAGACAGCAAGGAACAGTCAAGCATAAACATGTGACAGAAGCCAGAAAGGATATGAGATGTAAACCTTGCCAATATTTTTAAAATGTGTCTCTTACAGACTTTTAATTATTATACAAGGAACAGTGTGACCATCACACTGACTTCGAACTTCTGTGCAATTGTAATGCACATGTAACTTGCCTATGACTATTGTACTGACTATATAAGCGTTTCTCATTTAAAACACTTATAAATTAACACAGAGAAAGAATAACATGGTGGTTCTGTGGCTCATGGTCAGCTTTGAATCTGCAATATAAGTTAAAGGTTTTCTGAATGTCCAATTTCCACATCTCCATTTCCATTCCAACTCTGGTGTTGCCTCTAACATATTACTTAACCCTGCCTCCCAATGCTGCTTCTATTCCCTCCCACCCCTTCTTTCTTCTCTCTCTCTCTCTCTCTCTCTCTCTCTCTCTCTCTCTCTCTCTCTCTCTCTCTCTCTCCATTAATAATCATTCTTCTTTTTTGAAGAAAGGGTCTCACTCCGTAGCTGAGGCCAGCATGAATCTCACAGTAATTCTAAATGCTAGATATAAGCATGTACTTCCTCAGTCCTTTCACAGTTATACACCAAGCACCTCCACCTTTTGACACTCTAAGTTTTGCCCTTGCTTGACTCAACAAGAAAAAGACAAACCCCAAACGGCACTCTGTTGCCACAAAGGATGTGAGGGCCAGTGGTATGTGTCAAGGAGAAACTGCTATTCTTTTCCAGGAACAGCTCACTTCATGTGCAGAGCAGTTCTGAAAGTCTGAAGAGGAGCCTTTTGATAGCATTTGAGGAGGCATTTTGGGACAATAGAACCTTGAAATAATAATGAGACAACTTTCCTTGAAATTTTTCGAGTGCTCCACAGGAGTCCTTTTTTGAATGTCTACATTTCTCCAACCTGAATTGGGGGCAACATAGCTGTCTCCCAGATACTATGCTACAAATAGAGGCACAACAAGACTGTGAGGCAGTTCAAAAGAAGTTTTGCAAGGAAGTAATAGATCTTGCCTCTCAAAGTACCATGGTATAGTAAGCTGTGTAATTCCATGGCTATCTTTTCCTCTCCAATGCTGCCTTTAAAAAGAAGAGTGTTATTTTTTCCCTTCTACAAAGAGTGCTGTATAAACGCCTCCATTGAAAATTGATTTCAAAAACACTTTTCTGTGAGTGAATGAAGGAATGAATGAATGAACAAAAACTTAAAAAAAATTTTATCCTAACATATTTGGCTTTCTCCAAACAAAGTGGAGAACACATCTTAGCTTGGTCAGTGTTGTTTCTTTTATCAAAAATTTCCCTTTTCAAATCCAGGCTTTTTTTTTGTAGGATTTCTTGATTCTACTTAATTTTAGCTTTTCAGTCGATATGTATCTTCCTCCATGTGCAATTAAGGAGCACATGGTATACCTATTCAAGTGTGAGGTCATGGTAATGATTAATCAGAACAGTCTTGTACCAATAATACTGCATGCTCTATATTATATTAAAGATTTGTCAACAAGTTTCAGCCTATTGCTACATTTCCATAGATCATTGACTAGTTTATTCCACACAATTTACACAATGCAGTATGTAACCATCAGACATATAAGAAGGTAATGAGATGCAGCAGCTATGAGTGGGGTTATACAATGAATATATGGGAGGCCAAGCCATACTACAATGTTTGCTAATGTGCCTAACATTTCTGCATATCAGTGTCCTAATGTGTAAGTGGTGATAATTATATCCCCTTCCTGATAGAATTGAAATTGTGAGATAATTGCTCATATAAGAAGCTTATACAGCATACAGAGGTTCATAGTATAACCATACTCCAACATAATCCAAATGATTGCCATTATTATTTGTTTTATAGTTATCAGTGATAATGATATGACATGCACAATTCATTCCCCAAATTTGTTTTTATATGAAGAGCTGTATCTGCAGTCCTTTCTGCTTGTCCCTTTGAAAGACATGACTGACTCCTACCTGCTTTCTTAGCTGTGGGTAACTTTGCAGCCAAGATATTTGGAGTGTGTCAGCTAGACACTAATTCAACTGGAAGACAGAAGAAGCATGGTTACTTGCTTGGGGGTGTTTGGCCCAAGTATTCTAATAATATTTTTTTCCTTAAACCTGCCTGGAGTAATTACAGCTCTTAACAATTGTTTTAGCTCAGTAGCAAATGCTGAGTGACTCTTGCAAACAGTTTTATCAAACTGACATTCTAACAAATGTCCCTTGCTAAATGTCAAGTGAGATTTCTGGAGGGGAACGTAAAATGCCTCTTCTCGTCTTCTGCATCCCAAGTTTATGTAGATCAAGAAGACACCGCATGGCTGCTGTTGTTTTACCACATCAGACATCTGCAATAATCCGCCAAGAATCCTTAATCAGCTGAAGCTCCATTCTTAACACTGAGGAGAATTAATTATGAATGTGGAATCAGCATCATTGTCGATCCAGGAAGCTGAACTGACTTGCAGTGATACTGTCCTCCTGCAGTTTTAATTAAGCAGGAACGAGTTTGGGGCTGTAGGACAGGGGCAGAGTGAGACTGACCCACTTGCCCCTCATGTCTCTTCCTGAATATCGTCCATGAAACAAGCACTACAAATCCTGTGCCCTCATAAGAATACTGAAGAATACATAAGGATACAAACAGGAGCTAAAGATAAAGAGTCCATACAAAAGAAACTGCCTTCAAGAGAAAGTAGAACATTTTATTCCCCAGAGTTGGGTGATGAGAGAAGACAAAACAAGACTGGTAAAAGAGGTCTTGGTTACTTGCTCTATTGGATGTACTCTGATGCTTTTGCATTGACAAGATGCTGGCTATATTCCAAATTACCATGGTCACAGTCTTCTAAAGAGCCTAACAAACTGCTAAGCTGGCACAGCAATCATAACCAGCCTCAATCATCTTTCATGATCATTTTCTATTTACAGAGATGGGTATAGGAAAGGTCCTGTGGAGTAGTAGCTATCTGGGGCCCTTTAAGGAAGTCTGCTAAAACATTATCTAGTAAAAACAAACTCCCATATTTTCCATGAAAAGCACACAAAGAGCTATGGGCAAAGCTCATTCTTCAGATTACTACAACTATCTTGAGGTCATGGGTTCTAGGTTGATTCTCAAAATCCTGAAAAGTCTATGACAAAAAGCATAGATAGCAGAACCTTTGATGGTGGTGTTGGCTGGCCCATTCATCAAACAGCAGGCCTACTCACTCTTGAGCATCTGCTTACACAACATAATTTACCATTTCTAGGGATTTTTTGTTGAATTTTCTGCTAATCACAGCTAAACTATCTTATTCAAAATACACAATAAAAATAATTTTGTGACTTTAGTATATATGTATATGTATATATATGTATATGTACATACATATTTACAACAGCTTTTCAAAAGAAACTTCCCACTTTTACAGATGACAAATAAACATTTAAATAAAATAAACTATTCACCGGTGATAGGTAACATAGCTGACATGAATGCCTGTTGGATTCAGAACAGCGCTCTCCATTCCTTGCTATCTTGTTGGTTTCGAGAATGTTACATTCACTTCAGTAGAGTTTAAAATAGCACGATTTTTTGATGCTATACTTTATACTAAATAAAAGATGTGCAACAATAAAATGATCTCTTTATGGTTCAGCTCTCTTTTAGAGAGCCGTGAATAGTAGAGTGGTGTGGGAAAGGCGATGTAGTGTTGAGTGGTGTTGTATTGTGGAACACATATCTCTTTATAATTGTAATCCAGAGTAGCAATACCAAATAACGAGATGTCAAGTAGAAATGCCTGCGATGGACTTTTCTCAATGAAAAAGAGTTTTAAAGATATTCGGTAGGATTTTGAGAGAAGTAGAAATATCAAGGTAGGTAAAAGGGATAGTTTGGGTGTTCACAGGCAAACAGATGTGATGTATATAGCAAACATAGGCTTCAGACAATCAGCTGCCATGTCAGAGTAGAGTCAAGGGACAAGGTGCTAGGAGTGCTTGCATTTGTGTATGAAAACTTGAATTTTATTCAGTGTTTTCTTCAGTGTTTTTCTATTCGTAACTTTTTACTCCAACCAAAATTATAACTGATAGTATTAAAACAGATAGCAGTTTTTAGGTAGTATCTATAAAGCACAATTTGAAAGCTCATTTTTTTTGGAGGATGGGGTGTCCTCTAATAGTTTAATTATAAAAATGGCAAAAAATAATGACATGTGAGAAATATTATTCTGGAAACATTTTGAACAAACAGATGGAGAAAGAATGAAATAAAGGCAGGAAACTCAGATAATTGAAGAAGAAATATATTCCTAGAAGCTAATCACCTTGCCAACTGCAGATGCAAATCCAACACTGAGAAAGAAGACACAACTGAAGAACAAGAGCCTTAGGGAAGGGAGAATACAGAAAGGAGTGTGCTGTCCTGTTATTCATATTATGAAGCCACTTCCTCAGGCCTTACAACAGTCAAAAGGAACTCTCTACCTCCGTACTTTGTTTGAAGAAAAAGATTCTTGTATTATATAAAGGACCTTGAGTTGAGACCTTTGTCCTGAAAAGAAAGTATTGAATGAAATATATGGAATAATAATTTTTAAAATGTAATTAATATTAGAGAATTCACTAGTACTGAGAGGCGGGGCTTGTGAATGAAGATTGGGTTCATAATGTCTCACAGTCTGTGGCATGCTGCAAAAAACAGCCATGCACAGAGGAAATTAGCAACAAAAATAAAGCTAATGGAGTGGCTGAAAGCAGATACCAATGTAGGTTTTCAGGGTATTAAATTTACATAGTTTAGGCATAAGCAGGTGTCTATATGATCTGTTGTTTCTTTTAGTCACCCTACAACCCTGAGAAAAGTTGCCAAGTTGCTTCAAGATGCCCTTTCAAACAGATCACATCTGGGGTCATGCTTCTTCACAAAATGTTCAGATAATCCTGGAGTATGTCTGAAATTTTACAAACATCCATAAAATTAATATGTTTAAACCAGTAGCTAAAGTGTGAGTGGTAGAAATTGTATAATCTAACCTATAAATATTTTAACTCATAAGTAATATTAAACTTTACTTTTAGAATGCAGTGGTATAGTATATTTAAAAAAAAAATCAAGGAACCTTGCCTGCCATTAGCTATATCAGGTCATGGAAACTATTCAGTCACTCTGCTTTAAGTAGTAATTTGAAAATCATCACTCAAGAGTCATCATGATTACTTTTGTAAAGAAACAATCTGCATCCTATCAGTCTTCCAATATGATACAAAGCTCTGTCTTTTTTCGAAAGGCAGAATCAGGTGGCTAAAATTTGACCAGGTTACTATTTACAACTCTTTTTGTTTTACATGTTTGGTAAAGGATTATTACACATGTATGCAGAATGAACCCATATTCTGGCATATTCTGGTCTTTGCTTTTTCCTAATGTGCTTGAAGGTACATAAGGTATGGTTTAATGCTTATTTCGCTATAAACATTTTTGGATGCTTTTTTGTAAATTGTTCTATTGGTCAAATCCTCCTAACAATTTTGATAATGAAAATCTCATAAGAAAGGCCTATAGACATTTGATGCATCAAACAGTTCTTACTGAATGACACTTTGATCAAGTAATTACAAGTGAATCAAAAGAAATAATAACAATACTTACTATCACCAGAGTGTTTACAAATTACTAATTTTACTTAATTTACAGTGTAGTGTGCTGACAAAAGGATACTCCTCCAGTTTCATAAAGGAGAGAATTGAACTATAAGGAGAGATGATGTGTTCACATAAAGAAGATCCTCTAGAAAGAACAAGATATAAGTTCCAAGGGGTGGGGAGAAGGTAACAGAAAGCACAGCTGACCATATTTTAAGGCATTTGGAGTATGAAGGGTGTTTTTTTAAGCTTCTCAACTGAAATACTGTCTGCTGATGTTTGGATGTCGAATATCCTCCATTGCCTCATGTGTTAATCTGGTCCCAAGTGAATGGCACTGCTTAGAAAGGTTCTGAGATCTTTAGGAAGTAGAGGAGCCTCACTGGCAGAAGTGGGTCATGAGGGAAGAACAGGCCTTAAAATGGCACAGATATGCCTCCTGTTTGGTCACTGCTTCCTAACTACGGATACATTGTGACCAGATGTCCTTCCTTTCCTGCCACCATGATCAGCCATATTCTCACCAACTTCAAGCCCAAATAAACATTCTTCCTTTGAGTTTCTTTGTTTCAGACTCTTGTTTACAACAAAAAGAAAAGTAGTCAAGAATCCATCCTTAAATAGTTCACAGAGAAAGTCTTTAATAGCTGAGTAGCATCAGAATTAGCAAAACTGGAACTACATTTTAGTAGATATGTACAGAACAAGGGGAAAGGTTTGGGTTTTCCTTCACGGACAGTCCTGGGGATTGTGCTCAGCTGACAGCATTGGGTAAAATATAGTCAGAGCATCCTGTTTGTTTTTTTCCACAGATATCTGTCACTTCACAGTGCTGATTTCCTTTCTACTTCCTATTCCTCAGCTTATTCCACACAGTTTACTTTCTAATGGCCCCTGTCCTTTGAAAATTTGTTGGACTATTTCCATGAGTTAGCATTCCTGCTCAAATTAGATCTCCAAGTACTACCTCTACTGTTTCCTTAGTGTTCACACTATCCCACCTGAAATTACTTCTGCTAGTTTAATGCTATGCTGAAACATCACTACGCAAATAGCCCTCAAAGTATTCTTATATTATAGAGCTACAGTAGTGAACGGACAGCAATACAGAATTGATGTATGAGCTTCCTTGGCTGCTTTGGGAGTGCATGGCAAGTTTGCAAAGGCTTTGTAACTAGGCAAGAGTTATTTTCCCCCAGAAATAAGCATAGTGCCTATAGTCCTAACTTTTTTCTGATCCATGGTTGTTATATCATCTGTATATTTCAGTCATCTCTCACTGAGAAACAAACTGTACTGAAATTTAGTGGCTTCAAAAAATATCTTTTTAATGTTCTCTTAGTTAAGTTACATCTTGTTAATTATTTATTCTATATCATATAGTCTGGAATTATTCATATGATGAGGATCTGCTTAGCAACATGCTGGAATATCTAGATATGTTGACTATCTTCCCAGCTTTTCCCTTCATGACAAAACATTTAACTATCTTCAATAACAATCTTCTATAATCATTGCTACCGGTGACTTAAAGACAGAAAAGGACACCTGAGCCCTTTTGATCTAGGTTTGGATCTTTGGATTAGGAGTGGAACTCAATCCCAAAACAAGAGTAACACCCTGGATTTGATCCATAGCAAAGCAAACAGATCAAACCAAACAACAACAAAATCATCAAACAAAGCAAGAATCTAAATTCTACTTCAATTATTTTATTAATGTAAAATAGACAGATTAATAGTTCAAGAAGAGAACCACATTACCCTTTGACTGTAAAACCACACAGACATAGGAAAAAGATGGGACTCAATGTAGGTTGCTTTGGATGCTCATGCATTTGTCTTTTATATTAATTTGAAATCAGAAATCACATTTTCAATTTTGCCAATTTTACTTGTTAGTTAGTTAGTTAGTTAGTTAGTTAGTTAGTTTTTTATTTAATTTATTGATGTAAAGTATTTGCCTATTGCCTCATATACCTTCAGGATATAGGAACATAGTGATGAATAAGAGACAACAGTTTTTTTGGGTTTTTTTTTGTTTGATTTATTTTTTCTATGAGAACTAGACTCTATGGTCCATAAACCATAAATGAACAACAAAATACCAAAGTGATAAGTTGTTCAAGGAAGTCACAGAACAGATTATCTATTGCTGATTATAAAGTTGAGTTAGCTTATCCAAAGAAGAGATCTTTTGCCTAAAAATCTGAGTGATGGGGTGAAGGCTTGTGTGAAGCCCCAAGACAATGACACATCTGGCACACCTTGGAAAGAGCACATAACCATAAGAAAAGAATAGTTATGGTTAACTCTGACTCTTCTACAACCATGTAGATAAGTATATTGTTCGTCAATGACACGCAATCCAAAAGCATACACAAAAGTTATGGAAGACATGACTACAGGGGTATTCCTAGGAAATTACCAGGAATTGTGATGCCATTTCAAATCCAGTCTAAGTCTTTTGATCATTTGTTTGTTTGATTGACTTATTTTTCTTTTTATTTATTTATTTTTTATTTTTTATATTTTTTGTTTACATTCCAAATGCTTTCCCCTTTTCCAGTTCCCCCCTCACCATATGTCCCATAAGTCCTCTTCACTCTGCCCATTCCCCAATCATTCCCGCACACCATTTCTCTGTCCTGGTACTCCCCTACAATGCTGCATCACCAGAATCAGGGCCCTCTCCTTCCTTCTTCTTGGGAATCTTTTAATTTGCTAATTTTGCCATGAGTATTCAGATCTTCTGGACTAATTAATATCCACTTATCAGTGATTGCATTTCACCTGTATTCTTTTGTGTTTGGGCTAGCTCACTTAGGATGATATTTTCCAGTTCCAACCATTTGCCTACAAATTCCGTGAATTCATTGTTTTTAATTGCTGAGTAGTATTCCATTGTATAAATATACCACATTTTCTGTATCCGTTCCTCCTTTGAGGGACATCTAGGTTCCTTCCAGCTTCTGGCTATTATAAATAAGGCTGCTATGAACATAACTTGCATTTTTAAGGTCAAATTGAAGAATCAACTAGTAACTTGGATGTGCTAGGTAAAAAAAGAATAGCTATGGTTAACTCTGACTCTTCCATAACCATGTAGATAAGTGTATTGTTTATCACTTTTGAGTAAATTTTTTAACAAGAGTAGACACATGGATAAAGAAAACTTAAAATAATGTGTCTTTATGATGGGTAAAGTCTACTGAGAACAAGAATAGCATATTCTTAGTGGTAGTGGTAGTGGTAGTGATATTGGTGGTGATAATAATGGTGGTGTTGGTACTGGTGATGACACTAATGGTTTTTTATTAGATATTTTGTTTATTTTCATTTCAAATATTATCCCTTTTCCTGGTTTCCCCTTCAAAAACATCCTATCCCATCCCCCCTCCCCCTGCTCACCAACCCACCCATTCCTGCTTCCCTGTTCTGGTATTCTCCTATACTGGGGCATGGAGCCCTCACAGGACCAAGGACCTCTCCTCTCTTTGATGTCCAGTGAGTCCATCCTATGCTACATATGCAGCTGGAGCCATGAGTCCCTCCATGTGCACTCTTTGGTTGGTAGTTTAGTCCCTGTGAGCTTTGTGGGTACTGGTTGGTTCATATTGTTCTTCCTCCTATGGGGCTGCAATCTCCTTCAGCTCCTTCAGTCCTTTCTCTAGCTAATACATTGGATTCCTTGTGCTCAGTCCAATGGTTGGCTGTGAGCACACACCTCTGTATTTGTCAGGTACTGGCAGAGCCTGTCAGGATCTTTGACAAAGTAGCTAAAAACCACACAGTGGAAAATAGTAATAGGGATGTTGATGGTAACTGTTGTAGGAGTGATTTCGTGGTGGAGGTAGCTATAATGAGGACTAGTGGTGGTGATGATGATAGTAATGGTGATTTTGGGTGCTGACAGCATTGGTAATATTGGTGATGGCGGTAGTGATAGAGAATGTTGTGGTAGTCTGGATGATGATGGTGATCATGATGATGATTATGGTAGTGGTGTTTGTGCTGTTTCTCTTGCTAACCTGGTACTATTAGAAATTAGCTTGGGATTCCATGAAACATCAAAGAACAATTTGAGTGACATTTTGCATATACTCAAATGTTAGTTGTGTCACACTGGTAGATAATTACATTCCTTCAACAAGACAAATGCCATAGGAGAGGCAGGGCAATGGTGTTTTTATTCTCTATTTCTTTTCCCTTTTCATAACTATTCATAACACAACAGGATCTCTGTATGAAATATAGTACTAAAGTATCAAACATAGTATATAGATTATCACATACTTGCTGAAGACTATGCTGAAGCCTAAGGAAGTCAAGGACATAAAGCTGAAATATATGCAACACTAAGTACCACAGGGAAGAATGTGAACAATGCACATGGACACATGGAAGCAGGCCATTTTAGAGGTACACCACTGATGCTCAGTATGTCTTTTACTTCATTAACCAATGAGCATCTTTCATGTAATTGAATGGACTTGATCCAAAGTCTAAGTAGAAAAAGAAAATGTATGCAAAAGAAAAATTGCATGATCAGGTAGGACTCTAGGACAAAGTTTTTGTGATGCAGTATAGATTGGTACAGCTGAGAAATACCGGTGAGCCACTGCTTTGTAGGAACAATGACTATGTGATGTTTGGGGCATCACAGTGTAACAAGTGTAACAAGAGAAAAGTAACAAGAGTGTAGGTACAGTAATGAGGAAGCAGAAAGTTTTAAAAAGCCGCTCAAGAGAGGTATGGAGAGAAATACATACATATGTACATACATCATACATACATATATACATATGTACAGATATGATATACATACATTTTATATATATATTATAAAAATACATTATATATATGGCTAAAAATGAAATTACACCACGTAATGAAAAAAGTCAACTGGAAATTGTCTCACTAAATAAATAATTCAGATCAGACTTGACTTGAAAGATATAAATCACATGTTTTCTATTTGTGGAATTTTATTTATAAATTATATAAAGATACTTAAATTTTTTGGATATATGACCTGAAAGTAGTAAGTGGTTTTCTAGGCAATAAATGAAACCAATAGAAGAGGGAACATAAGCTCAGAGGGGGAAAAAGGCATGAGAAGATCTGAAAATGTCCTTATGAATTCTTGCACTATGTGTAATGGTTAAACGTGAATAATGTTAGGATTCTGTCTAAGCTCCGCCCCACAGTTACCTGGCAACAGCCAGGTAGGTCTGTCCCACTATAAAAGGGGATGCTTGCCCTCCTCTCCCTTGTCTCTTATCCTCTTTTTCTCTTGTTCTTTCTTGGATTCTTCCCTTCCCTTCTCCCTTTCCCCTTCTCTCAACGTGGTCATGGCCAGTCTCTACTTCTCTATTCTCTCTTTCTCTCTGCCTTACTCTGCCTCTACTACTCTCTTACCTTCCTCCCCATGCCCTAAATAAACTATATTCTATGTCATACCATCGTGTGTGTGGTCCCTCATGGGGAAGGAATGCCTTGGCATGGGACAGCTGAGGCACTCCCTTCCCCCACAGGCCCATAGAACATATTCTTAAGCCGTTTTCTCTTTTATGATCACAACAAATAATAAGAAATAACTAAAGCACTCTTCTGACTTACCCAATGTTCAGAAGGCCACAGACCTAAGAAATCAAAAAAGCCTCTGAGAGTTTCTATGGGAGGAAAAAGGAGGCTTAAAGTGACGGTACTGTAACTCTGGCTAAACTGGCCAATGATGGTATTTAGGAAATCTACAGTGAGAGAGAATCAATCACACCAATTAAAACAACCCCAGAACCATTCAAAATTTTCCTAGGAAGCTAGTGATCTAGAGTGCTGTGCTAAACTCTCTGGGTTCAAGTCTGATTTTCTAGATGCTAACACATATTTTAACCTTTCTGTGCCTCAGATCCCAGCAGTGGTAATAAGGTTGGATGTGAAGAGTAAATGATTTATTTATTGCAAAGGTCAAAGAACAGCAGCTGGTATATAAAAGACACTTAATAAATGCAAGCTATTGTTTTAAAGATACAGTCCCTTATAATTTACAACTCATAGTAAGATCTGTAATTGTTAGTTATTATCAGCCATTTTTAAACCATTCAGAATTGAAAATGCCATGCTTCTCTGTTTCGTCTTTGATCCTTGGAAATAACACGAACTAGTAAACTTTTGTAGGCATTTTTTTGTCACTTTCAAGTGGCTAAAAAGTAAATTCAGACAGCTGTGTGCCAATTCCTTACAGCTATTGTTCTTGCCCTCAGGAAATAACTGCACCTCAGTTGAAGGAGATCAGCATGAACTACTGACCAAATACTGAGAGTGGCTGTTAAAAATCACAACAAATAGGCAGTGTTTTATCCTCTTACCCCTTGGGAGTCTGTAACCATTTGAGATGGATGGGAATTGAGTTCAATTTTGTTAAACTCTTTGTAGGAAAGATGCATCCATATATAACTAGAAAGAATATAATTATGACTTAATTTCAAAATGTTTACAGATAGTTTGAGTACAGCACTATTTTCTAAAAATTACAATTTTCATGTGAGCGTAAATCATTAAGAACAATTACTTAGTATTTTCTTTCAACTTATTTTTACATGACTACTATCATATGTATGATTCATATAAGGCAAAGATAGTCCGAGGCTAGTGGACACTGTCAGAGTCTAAGGATCTATTCTCATGCTTCTCTCGGCTGGTCTGAGCATGTATTGCCAGACACATAGGGATTACTTAATAATGTTAAAAGCAAACAAAGCTATTTGCAAAATTTAAAGATGTTCGTTCATAACCATTTCTTAACATGTAATCATATTAATATAGCTGTACGTTAATAACAATTTATCTTAACCACTCTTTTTCTATTTCTACTGTGCAAATGGACTGTCCTCTCATCCAGTAACATGCCAGCAAAAGCACTTCCTAAGAACCTGTGATATAGGCTACTTTGTAAAAACTAGGTTAAAAACAAACAATATAGAATGTTGTTCTTTACTGAGGTAAAGTTACTTTTGAAAGACAGAATATAAAGAATAAATAAAAGAATGAAAATGTGAGAAAGGACTATAAAGGGTGACAGTTCCCCAAACCAACGGATCTTGGTACAGCTGTGTCCAGAGATCCTGGATCAATTCCACCCACAGTTACGATGCTTCATTTTGAATACTAGACATCACCTCTTATTTTATGTGCATATTCTGATTGATTATCTTTATTTTTTGTGTATATCTATAAATATATGCATATTCACTTGCACAGGACCAGTTGAAATGGAACTTTTACACTCACAGATGCTCTTGGGTCCTGGATATGGATGGACCTTTTTATATTAAGTGCCACAATCATATAGACAAAGTCGAACAGCATATCTAGAGTGACCTCCTTAGGTTATTGTAGAGAAGGCTTACTGTAGTGATAGTATCTGGAGTTTGGGGATTGCTGTGAGGCTCACCTTCACTGATGTGGTAGACCATGTATCTGATTTGGCCTAGCATGTGAACACAGAGACATCTAGTGGTCAGCTTCAGGAGTACATCATATGAAAAATAATACAGAAGAGGAGTCCTTTCCACAGAAGCACTGGTCCATGAAGACGTACCAAGTGAGAAAGGATGGGTTGAAATGATCTATTATGCTTAAGTGGTAGGACTCTTCTGTTCAGGTAGTTGGAAAACTTTGGGATGGAAAAATGTAAATAATAACTTTAAAAACTATTGTTATTTTAGATATGTTTTCAGTATTTTTGTTCTACTAAAAAGAAGGCTATTTGAAGTGCTGACCACTGCTACGAGGACTCCTCATCAAAATTTCTCATTTCAAAAACAACAACATCAAACATAAAAACTTTTGTATATAGTTTTCATTGTATATCACAATAACAGTTTCTTAAAAGGTGTGTGCTTTGCTAGGTCTGTTAGTTAGGTTTTCTATTGTTGTGATAAAACACATTGACCAAAGCAACTTGTGGAGATTGTCTCATGCCACAGTTGCATTCTCTAAGGAAGTCGGGGCAGTAACTAAAGGGAGGAACCTGGGGTCAGGCATAGAAGCATAGACTATAAAGGAATGCTGCTTGCTAACTTGCTCCTCATAGTTTGCTCAGTTTGTTTTCTTATACAACTCAAGACCACCTTCCCGGGGGTGGCAAGGCACACAGATGGCTAGGCTCTTCCACATCAAATATTAATGAAGAAAACGTGCTGCAGACTTGACTTCAGGCCAGGCTTATGGAAGCATTTTCTAAGTTAAGGTTCCCTCTTCCAGGGAATGTGTAGATTTGTGTAAAATTGACAAAAACCAATCAGGACATTCATTTACACTGTGGAATGAAACTGATGACAGGAATGAGCCAGAGAAGCACTTGATAGTTCTGTGATAGACTATTTAAAGCAGCATTCTGTAGCAGGGCATAGCAGTATACACGTATAGTCTCCATTACTCTGGAGGGTCAGGCTTAAGGAGGGAAATAGCTGGGTCCCAAGAGTTGTACGTCATTCTGAGCAACATAGCAATCCATGTTTTTATAAGGAAAGAAAAGGAATGGCGTGATAACAGGAGTACCACTCTCATAGAGCTGTAGCAAAATCATACATGACCTGACTTTTAACTAATAAAATGGGACTGTTACATCAAAGTTCCAAGAAAACACATGGTTTAGGAGCTATCCTACAATTTAAAAAAAAAAACAGTTTACAAAATAAGCAAAAAAGTAAAGATAAAGGCAAAGAAAACGTGGGATATACACACTGAAGACACACATGTACTCTTCCTATCTCCACCCTAGCACAGGCGTACGATCCTCTCCATTCCTTGTAAAATGCTGTCCCCATGGCCAATGTTATACAGATGAGGTTTAAAATTAAATCCTTCTGCTTCATTTCAATCTCAATCCAAAATACCAAAAGCAAAGCCAGTACTGAGACCTTTTAAGTCTCTGTGATGGAGGAGGGTTAGATAATAAACCCTTCCAGCTTCACGATATATTTCAAAGCTTCTTAGTATTCCATGTCCGCCTCAACTCCCGACACCTGGATATTTTGTAAGTAATGGGACTTATCAACTGTTTCTTAGGGCATAATATAAGGGGATGAAGGAATGGCCACATTGTATCTTCAACTCTCCAATACATATCCTGATACCCTAATGATCTCAAAAATAATATCCTGATATGATCAAATAATGCCACAATTATTACACTCACTAAGTGTATTAAGGTAAATGTTTAGAGAATAATAAAAGGTAGAAAGTAAATGTTATGGAAAGCAGTAGATTTGTGAAAGTCAGAAATTATTTTACTATAAATTATTTAATTATGAAACCTATATCCAGGTACTAGCTGATACTTTAAAGTACAAATTTTAGGGGGGGGGATGCTACCCTAAAGCATGTGCAACTTTCTTTTTCCTCTCTTGAAATCCTGCCACTCTGATTGCTCTGCAATTCCCATGATAGATTTAGATTAAAACCACTGATTCTGAAAGAAGAAAAATAATATGAATTCTAAATCTGGCTTTTATGTATTTTTTAAAACGTTTTCTTAGCAACCCATAATCTGACATGTCTAGATCCTCAGTTAAAAGCAGATCTGTTCCATGTGTTATCCTTGTATTTGAATGTACTAAATAAGTGCCTTATGGATGGCCTTGAAGAGAGTTTCTTTGCATGGATTATCATAGGTCCACCATGGCTATTCAATAACAATCCATGGGTCTGTAACTGTCTTTGGTTTTATCCTATAAATGTACATTCACAAGCCTCTCCTCTGAAACCAGATGTCTCAGTGAGCAAATCAAGACTCACAAAATACTGTTACAGAATATCCCATCAATCTCTTCCATTGTTGGAGACATATTAACCCGAAGAACATAGAACTTCCACTGCTGTTGTAAGTAGAGAAAATACATAAGACTTGGAAGTCAGTTTGACATACTTCTCTGAGGATTTCACTTTCAAAAAAAAAAATCAATGAGACTAAAGCTCTTCACTGCCTCCTGCATTTATGTAGGACAGCCTCTGATTTTAAGTATGATATATTACATAGCGAAGGACTCCATGATTATGAATTGTACAAACATAAGACTCCATTATTATTCTGCTGTGCCGAAAGGCATTCTTAGCATCTATGTCCTGGTAGTCCCTATCCTGTGGAGATTGGAAAGATCATTCATCCTGAGGAAGTTAGACTTCCTGCTTGGAAAGGACACAAGGGAATTTCTGCAGTCGGTATTAAAGGAAGGATGTGGGGCAGCTTGAAGACTGCAGATCTGCTCAGCTGCGGCTCAGTGAGCAGCTGGTAATGCAGCATTCATATCATGCTGGCTCAGCTAAGAATACTCTTTCTATTCTTGCCTGCTCTTTTTGTTTTGTTTTGTTTTGTTTTGAGGCTGAGGTGTTAGGAAAAGAAGCAGTATCTAAGTGCATTTCACGGTTATCCTGCATTTTATAAACCATTAGATGCTCACAGCCAACCTCAGCAGTGCAGAGGCTACCTGGTCCTCCAGGAGAGCTGCCAGTGTCTAAAAGACGCTGGAAATTACAAGTCCACAAGGTTTGTGTTCTTGGATGTTCATTTAGACTCAGCTATTTATGCTGCCCCCTTTTATAATCTCAATTACTAAAAGTAATGGAGAGGTTATAGAACTAAAAATATTTTTATCTAATATAATATAATTGCATACTGTTTGCGCTACCTGCAGGGCAACATGTATATTTGAACAATATCAACATGTCCCGATAATCATATTTTATAAAAATATGAATGCTATTTCCACAGACAAATGGTTATATATTCCATTATTAAAGAAAGAGAGCTGACCTCTAACAGCATGATAAGCGGTTGGTTTCCCAATGCAAATTCATAATTCAACAGTGATTAACACTAAAGCATCCAAGTGAACACTTGACATGCCTTATTTAAGATGAGTTAATACCCAAAACTTATAATTCTCAGGGATTTCTGTCACCAAGCAAGATTTCATTTTTATACACTCACATGTGAATCATTTGATTTATCAACTAGTAAGCCTGTTCCCATCCACAGTACAGCTGTTATTTAAGTAACCGTTTATACATAGCTTTCATGGGGCAGTATTAATTGGCTAAATGTTAACTGATGTTCCATAAAAGAGTGTTCCATTGTTAAAGAAATTTGGAAAACATTGAATTGGATCAAAATAAACATGGTTGTTTAACGTAAGACTTCCAAAATTCTTCATATTACCATTCTTTATATACCTTTTAAAAGAAAGAAAAATTAGTGTGAGACATTTTAGAGCTGGGATATATGATTGCTTTTAATTCTGGAAGTATGCCTTTTCATTGCAATTTTGTAAGATATACATACATAAATTTAAAGAAAGCCAAGACAGGCAGACCACGTTGTATGTTTCATTTTATTATAGTTCTTTTAGTCTGCCTTCATTTCCTACTGCTTTAAAATCATTCAGGAAAACAAACAAACACATGAACAAACACACTTGAATTTGCTGTTAAACCAAAAGGAGCCAGGGAAGAAAATTGGTGTTAAAGAGGTAATAAGTTCCATAAACTCCATTTTGAACCCCTCTTAATCCATGCCAGACCCTGACTTCTACCCTTGAAAGACAGCTAAAAGGATAAAAACTAACCCCAAGTAATCCTCCCTGTTTCTTATCAGCCCCACTCTTGGCGATGAAGTTATTTTTATCCTTTTAGTTGTTATGCAATTTATCTCAATCTTAAATTGTCAGAACTTCTTCACAAAGACATACACCCATCCATGGAGAAGCAGCTTGGTTAAAGAAATTCAACTCGGCAAAGTCTCGTAGCAGCAGTAGCATCTCAGAACTTGCTTTAAAAAAGCAGAAAATCTTTTACAGAAATGAGTCACCAGCTTTCACTGCCTGATGTACAGAAATCTTATATGTGGCCGTAATCATCATGGAGAGCTTATTTTATAACACTAGCTTCTACTTCTGAAGCTGAGCCAGTGGGACGCAGGCTATAAAATTCTACTTCTTCAAATCACTTTCCCTTGCACATCACAACTCAGCTCCAAACGATTTCTTCCAGTGTTTCCCATAAGTGGAGTAGAAAACTTCCAAGAATTAGTATCTTTGAAACGTGGTTTCAATGTGCAGCATTTCAGGGAGGAAAGATCTAATCCCAAATACCTTTCCTATAATGCCTTTCTATTTGACAACCCAATGAATCTGATAAATCCCCAATCCTGATGATACGTGAACAGATAAAAGTAACTGTGCATCTGAAAACCTTGCCAAGTAATCTCTTCCTTCTGACCCCAAATATTCAATCTTTTCCAATCTTTTCACTGAGCTGGGGGTGGAATACTGTTTCTAAATACAGTTCACAGCTGACACAAATGCCATTCCAGATTAGTCTCTGGCAATGGACAAGCATTAAAGCTTAGATTTGATGGCACTGGGCAACAAGCTCTGCCCTTTCCTTTACCTCTCCCAATGTAATCAAAATGTTAAGAGGTCAAACTCTATGGTAATGATAAGGCTCAAATTAATTAGCTGTATGGCTTAGGCCATCTAAAATGGTCACTTATTGTTTGCAATGTTATCTTGTAATTTTCTTTCTCTCTATCTTCTCACAGACATGAAGTCTCACATGCACTCACCCACAGTGCAGAACTGTCTGTGTGGATTCACTGGGGAGGTAAACGCCAAACAAAGGCCAATTCATATAGTCACAGTATGCCAGACTATTGATAGTTCTCTCTTCCATTTTCCTTCGGAGACTATACTATCTCTTCACTTCTATTATGAAAGCTTCATAATCAATGGCCTTGAGTCTGAGACTGTCTTCTTTCATTCATGACATTTTTAGGAACAAGAATTCATTGATTTGTGTGTAAGTATGATAGAGATCATACTGTATCTGGGAATGAACGACCAACGTGTATTGAAGTTGTCTTATGCAAGTTCACATTCTTATGAGATATAGAAGAACTATATGAAGAAAGAAAGAAAAACAGACTTCCTATAAATAACATGCCTGGTATTTGATATTTAAAAGATGCCAAGAATAAACTTCTTGTTTGATTATCAGATCAACAAACTTATTGAGCAATTCAAAATCCATACATAATCAATCTATTACATAGCAAGGCATGACTAAATACTGAAGGGGCATGCACTTTGTTCTTTTAGATCTTCCATGCAGTTGTAGACAGCACAATATAAGGCCATTAGCACACATACAAAAGAGTTTTCAAATGGAATGTATCAAAGCTAGAAGCTAGAAGACAGCCCAGATATGACATTGTTGTCAAGAAGATGGCAGTTCCAGAAGGAGCATTTGCTTTCAAGTTAATAAGTGGGTTATATAGGTTAAAAATAAAATTCAAAGGCATTTTGAAATCATGGAGGAAAGGGGAAAATGGCATTGTGTTGATCATGCAACCAATCTAATAACAACGAGAAAGGAAAAAATCAGAAAGAATAAACTATACATTAATTTTGAGGAGATCTAGACATAATTTTGGAGGCATAATTTTAACCTAAATTATAAAATAAATGTCTTGTTTATGTAATCCTTTGAGATAAGAAGGATTTCTCCTCAAATTCTGCTCCAAATGGGTATTAATTCTCAATGTTTGAAAACAATCCATACATAATTATCATAATTATCAGAAATAGACTATTGTCCTTTGATTTCCAAAAAGAAAGAAAGAAAGAAAGAAAGAAACAAACAAACAAAGAAAGAAACAAAGAAACAAAGAAAGAAAAGAAGAAAGGAAGGAAGGAAGGAAGAAAGAAAGAAAAAAGAAATTTTAGAATCTCAAAGAACTAGAAATATAATTAGCCACCCACCCTCTGTGTGTGTGTGTGTGTGTGTGTGTGTGTGTGTGTGTGTGTGTAAACAAAGTTTCCCAAGTAAATGTGTGAGATAAGAATCATTCTTCCTGCCTGGTAGTTGCATACACCTTTAATCTCAGTACTCTGGAGATAGAAGTAGGTGGATCTCTGTGAGGTCAAGGTTACACTGGTCTACAGATCAAGTCCCAGAACAGTGAAGACTTTACAGAGAAACCCTGTCTTAAAAGTCACCATCACCACCACCACCACCACCAACAACAACAACAAAAAGATGAGGGCTTCCAGAGACTATATACAGAGCAATTGCTAAGAGCAGAATAAGACAGGATCAAGCATGGCAGTGCTTTCTGACATGCTTGTGATGGTAGAACAACTTTAACAGCACAAAATAAAACCTAACACTGCATCATACGGCCTGTGTATTCGTTCAGGCATGTGTATCTCTGGGTGTACATGGCTCACATGGTTTAAATTTGTTTTAAGATTATTTTCTTCCCTTTATATCATCTGGCTTGCTTGATAATCTTTTTTCTCTATGTTGCTCCAACATTAATTGGGCAAATGTGATGATTTGTAATGGGTCGCTAGCTCATTAGTGTAATTTAGCCAGGTTCTACTGTACTTCACCAGACACACGAGCAAGGCTGCTGCACACATCTGTTTCTGGAGCTCTATTTTATAATCATCCACAATATTTGTGATTTAAAATAGGGGAAATGATTGCCCTTTAATCAGCTGTTTGTTTCACTGGGCTACACAAATATATGTGATATAATTCATAATAATTTTAGGATAAAACATAACAAAATCATCATTTGCATAGAACTTTAAAGTTTATATAGCTTTTAAAGATATATTGAGACACACACACACACACTTCCTTCAGAAGGAAGTTGTTAAATATTTTAAATGACCTAGAAAAGAACATTTTAAATATATTTCCTACCACAGGTATTTAATTTATCCAGACACTTGCTCTAAGATTTTTGACATTAATTTACTATTTCTATCTTTCAATTTTTAAAAATATCTACTTCATTTTTTCCCACAAAGAATACATTTAAAAGTGAATATGAAGTTGTAGTTAAATGAGCAATACAGAACATAAACCAGTTGCTAGGATTGTGATTTGGCGGGTAAAACAATGTCCCTTCTGAAGGATGTTTATATCTACTGACAGCAAATTGAGGTAGTTGTCAAATGCTTGACATGGGTCTGCAGACTTGGAAGACTTGGCAGTCTTGAAGCAAAAATTAATGTTATATCCCCACTGAAGAGGCTCAGGGACTAGCGTTGCGGGCTGTTTCCAGCCAAGTCAGTGCTGCCCGCGTGATGCTCTAGACTGCTTAAAACCAGGAGTGTGGGTTGTAAGATATTTCCTATCCATTCATATTGAGGCAGGGAGAAGCCAGTGATTGGAGGGAGAGAGGAGGAGGAGCTAAGAGAAGGAGGGGCGGAGAGAGAGGGAGCCTGGGAGTTGCACAAGGGAGGAGCAGCGGAGGAGATGCAGATCCGGATGGAGTTAGATGCGTTTCTGGTGTGCTGAGAGGTTAGAAATATTGGGATAAAACTTTATCATTATGATTTGGCATTATGCAATTGGGAGTTACATAGACATAAATATATTTGAATAACTACTCAAGTTTAAGAGTCATGCTTTACCGGATACTTGGAAGTAGTGGGTGCTGGGCTGGAGAGTGGGACCCGCAGGGACAGGCGGGACAGTACTTTATTTTAACCTTCTCCCACTACATGTGTACAGGTTGAAGACTGTAATCTCTGAGACAGGTTGGGAAAGGTTCAATGATGCCTCCACATGAACTTGAGGCTAATGTTGGAAAGCTGAAGCTGAGCAGAAAGCTGAAATCCTGGAAGCCAGGAGGAAAGCAGGTCTTCTGAATAAGTGGGACCGATGGAAAGTGTCGTTGGTAGAAGTTATGGGGATAATAACTGAGGTAGAGAGAGGTTTCTTCTGATTCTGGATGTACAATTTACCAACCATTACAGAGGATTATTAGAATGGAAAACCTCCCTGAAACAAGTTCTGGGCACAGACACGGGAAGAAATTAACTCTATAGTCTTCCTGTTTCTGAAACTCAGAATCAGCATATTCAATAATACCGACAGCAATGACCAAAGATTATCTCTAATTAAAAAGCTATTTGTTAGTAGAAATAAACCTCATTTAGCTCTTCTAGTAAGTGGTATTCTACAATATGTATTAAACTTCCCTTTTTTCAAAAAGCTTTTCCTCTGTTTTTCCTAGATGTTGACATTTAACCCAGACCCTACCTCAAAAACCAGGTCACCCTGTAAAGAAACTTAACTCATCTGCAAGTTCCTCATTGTTCAATTGCCATGCCTCCAGCTTAATTGGAAAAGAAACTTGTAATTTCTTGAAGCAGAGAAAAGACCCCTTATATCTTTCAAAACCAAAGCCAAAGTGTACGTCAAAGGCAGAAAGGTCAGGGACTAACCTTCATTCATCTATTACAGCTTTGGTAAAGGTTATCCCATTCTAAGCTTTGGATTGTTAAGTATTCTTTCCTCAAGAACATGACATCAGATGATGACAGTTAGACTATCAGTTCAAGGTACTGGACATAATAATGGACAAAAGGACAAAAGCAAATTGTAAACAGGAAAAGAAGATAAAGAAACTAGATGACTGTTTGTGTATATCTTTATTTGTAATATCTCATTTCACAACATTAAGTGAGTTAACCCAATCACAAAAGAATACACATGAAATGCAATCACTGATAAGTGGATATTAATGAGCCCAGAAGCCCTAAATACTCAAGGCACAATTAGCAAGTCAAATGATTCCCAAGAAGAAGCAAAGAGAGGACCCTGGGCATGAAAAGATTGGATCCAGTTTTGTAGACCCAGAACAGAGAAATCGTGGGGGGCATGATTGGGGAATAGTTGGGGGGAGAGGACTTATGGTGGGGGGAGGAACTGGGAAAGGGGAAAGCCTTTGGAATGTAAACATAGAATATAGAAAATAAAAATTTAAATTAAAAAAAAGAAGTTTTGAAAATTTATTTTAAGCAGAAAAAAAAAATCCCATCAATTCAGGAAAAAAATTATCCAGAATGGCATCAGTAAATTTAAAAAAGAAATAGAGGGGAAAATAGAAAATTGTACTAAACTTTGTTTCAGGCCAACTAAAGCTTCAAATTTAGGGAGCTGGACACCTGGACTGTGTGGCCAGATGCAATGTCACAGATGTCTGCACAATTTGTAATGATCCATTTCTTTAGGAAAATCACAAGTTGAATGAATCTTAGTTTTGCTGTTAGCATCTCCAGAATAAAGATGCCCCTCTTTGCATGATTGTGAAGCTCTTAGTATATCTGTACTATCACAACATTGTTACAGATTCACCGTGTTTGTCTTGAGGACTCTTTTTTTTAAAGCACTCCACAGAATTCAAAACATTTCTTCACTTTCTTCATTACTGAACTATTTAGTACTAATACCAAGCTGCCCTTCTGTGCTTAATCATCTACAAGTACAAATGCCTCAGTTTTGCTTCTACAAAACTTTGACTTACTTTAGCTAACATATTAACTTCTCCTTTATCAATGTAATGGCAAAAGTAAGACAATATATTTTTGGGAGAATTTAAATTGCCTATATTTGGTGTTCAATGGGCATAGCATTAAACTACATATATGTTTTCAACAAATAAGTACAGAGTGGTTAGCACTAACAAAATGATCACAAAAGGAGAATAGACTATTCTCATTCAAAATGCTTATTGAAAGTGTTGATTTACTTATGTAAAATTATCTCAACTAAGATTTCTGAGATGGAATTCAGTGATGGAATGTAGATGTAGGAACTTGGTCTGTTTATATGTTATTTTTAAGTAAATGGTTGCCCATTAAATGAATATCATAGGAAGCACAACATCCCAGGTATGTGGAACAGAGTTACTTGTTGCAGACTCTTGTGGGAATATGAGAATTGAATGTAGATAGGCTGATAACAATGATAGAAATAAAAGTCAGACTTAGAGTTACAAAGACATATTAAGGAAGGGAGGCAAGGTGGAATAAGAAAAGAAGATATAAAAGAACGATGGAGGTAGAAATAACAGAAGAAAATATGAAGAGCTTCTCTGTTCCTACGCTGGACAGACCTTATTTCGGGAAAGTTCTGGTAGCTAGGTAGACATGCATACATTTCAAACATATTCTCATATTTTCCTTTTGGCACTGGAATCAAAATAGATTTATGGATATGATGTTTAAAAATTCCTGATAGCCCAAATTATTTGGTAGTTGAAAGACCTGAACCAAACCATTTAAACATGCTTTTCCTTTATATAAGGAAGCCCTGGGCTCTGCTATTCTCTAAATCTTTAATCCAGATTGCTTATGACAATGACCTATAACTTCACCATGCAAAGAAATCAGAAAAGCCATTTGCTTGCTACTAGGATTTCAGGAAAAGGTTTTCTTTTATCAGAATATTTATTCAAAATATTTGTCTTTAGCATTTTTCTTTTATTTGAACATTTTCTTGATGTTATGTTTTTTAAATTAAACATATTTTCTATATCAATTATCTACTGGATTCTTAATATGTATGGTCACTGGCTTTATCAGAATTTTCTTCTGATCGTTTGTATCATATCTCAGACAGACAAAAACATCCAGTATTTTACTCATTCCTATCATTTAACTCTTTTTCCTTCAAAGTACAAAAATAGCTCAGTAAATTAAAATTCTAAGATATTACAATAATTGCTATTAGTGATGATTTGAAGTAAATAAGTGTCATTAGTATTTTAATGGAATCACAGTTACTGCATGTGAATTTTATCCAATCTCTCTTCTCTGTGCTTCATAAGCATTGTTTTATTGGTCATTTTACAACAAACAGTTCTGCAATTCAAGGTACTGAAGTATATAAAATGATATAAAATCTACCTACCCAAAATTACATCCCTAAAAAGTTGGTACACATATGATACTGCCTATAACATACATTTCACCAATGCTTCCAAGCTTTCAGCTGAAGTATAATGTACCATCTCAGGCCAACCATTCCAATAAAACCTGGACAATAACGAATCAGACACCTGGCTAAAGCTCTAGACTCTTCTAAGTACCATAAAAAAATGTAACATTAATGGTATACTATATCAGGAATTAACTGGTCCAAAGAGAAAACTCTCAGATCTCTCAGAAACAAAAGGGATATCATATGTATGCCTTCATGTATGTATGTATGTATGTATGTATGAATGAATGAATGCATTATGTAGATGTGTGTGTGTGTGTGTGTGTGTGTGTGTGTGTGTGTGTATTTGGGGCAAAATTTAATCTCTTTTCTTTCATTTAGGAGACAAACAGTTATCTCACAAAGTTTTTAAAAATTTCTTTATCTTTATTTTATGTGTATGAATGTTTTGCCTATATGTATGCATGCATGTGTACCACATGCATACCTACCTACTTCCAGAGGATGTCAGAAGAGGGCATCACATGCTCTAGAACTGGGGTTACTAACAATTATGAGCTAGCATATAAGTGATGGAAATCAAACACTGGTCCTGTGAAAAAGCAGCAAATACTATGATCTGCTGATCTGTTGATACAAACCCCAAACTCACTAATATTTTAAGAGAGGGCATACATGATCTCCCTTGTCTGGCACATGGAATATGACCTTTGACTATTTGTGATATTTATTGCATCATCTTGATGTGTGCTCTCTACATGAAGTACTGTATATTATTGGGAGAATTTCCCTAGTTCAGTGCAGAGAAGAACTGTCCCCAGATTGTGGCACTTAAGGGTGAGTATGGGTGTGTTACTGTGACTCACTCACATCCATTCTCCCTCTTTTGCTGCCCTAGACCTGGATTTTATAAAAAGAATTTAAATTGCTGTGAGTTTGGATTTGGTATTTCTTCCATGCAAATCATAAAGCACAGCCCATCCATTCGTTATCAGACAGTAAGAGCCCACACACTGAAGGGCAAAGCCCAGCTCTCTTCATGTTCAGAGAAAGGCTGACTAGGCAGAACAGAAATACCTGGGTCAAGTGGTACCAGCCGTGCAGAGTTAGCAAAGCAGAATTGGCCTCATCGCTGACAGCTCAGCTAGCTACATTAATAGGAACAAGGCTTTTTACATCTTTAGCAATATGTTCTTGAACTAAATAAAGGTCGTACACAATGACATAGCTCCATATGGGTCAGATTCTGGAAGAGGAATCTTAATTCTGTTTAACTATCAAGTCAAAATTCTAAGGAGCAGTCCGGCAGACTGCAGCATGTCTTGTCAAAATGCTGGAATTGCAGCACAGAGAAATGAAGAGAGACCTCATGTACTTCTCACAGCAGCAACCACAGGACCAGTACCTGCCAGAGAGCTAACTAATAAATAGATATCCTTTCATTGTCTGTGAATAAAAAGAGACAGTAGATAAAAAGCAATGTTAACACCACTTGCTGACATTTGAATTGTTTCTGCAACCACATATGGATGGATGCACATGATTCTACTTACAGTCAGTATCATTTTGAAATTGTGAATATGAGTACAACAGCATCTGGAAGGCACTTAGGTGCTCTGAGAGGGTCTGAATAAACCCTAACGCAAACTGACGGAAATATAGCTGCATTTCTTCAGTCTTACCGAACTCTTAAGCTACATTTTCCACTTTAGCCCTCTGTCTATGGCTAAACATATCCTGAATTAGGTTTTTCTCTTCCTTAAGCTAGATTTAAGATGGATGAAAAAAAAATCTTTGTGAGCTATGGACATCTATGTAATTTTATATGTAAAGTTTTACTAACTGTATTTATATACCATTTATTCATTCATCACAGAAATCTTCATGATTACTCTTTCATGTTTTATAGAACAGAAAACTGAGGCTATGAGAAATGTTCTATCCTATGTATGTTCAGCTACAAAACTAATACTGTTATCATTGTCTTCATCCCGACCTTTTAACCCTAGTCTGTCTCATAAATGTATTCCAGTGTGATAATGCTTGTCCCCATTATGTCCTGCCTATTATAGATAAATATCCTGTTTATACAGTTTCCAAATGTCATTAAGATTCAAGTTTCATTATGGACTAGAAGTTTTGGAGCTTTCAAACTCAGTAATGTTCTGTGCATTCTTGCCAAGAAAGTTAGAATGTCCAAGTGTCTTTCTTTGCTTTTTTTCTTTCTTTCCTAACATATTTCCTTTTCTTTCCTTTATTGTTCCTTCGTCCCTTTCTTCCTTCCTTCTTTCCCTTCCTTCCTCCCTCCCTTCCTTTCCTCCTTCCCTCCCTCCCTCCTTCCTTCCTTCCTTTCTTCCTTCCTTCCTTCCTTCCTTCCTTCCTTCCTCCCTTCCTTCCTTTATTTTTCAATCATTTCTGAAATCCAAAACCATTGACCATTACACAGCTTTTTATTTTTTTATGAATCAAATGTTAATGGCCCGCATACCCTGACTAATCACTTCAAATCTATCCATGTATAAATGCACCTGCAACTTCATGCACACACACATGCATCCATCTCAAATGCAATACAGATGGCTGAGTTTATTTAGTCTATTGCATACTCTGAACTTCCTGTCCAATCCATATAACCTTAAACAGCTTTTCTTTTGTAATCATGGAAGTCCCAGAGCAATTATTTGTAAGTGGTAGGGAACAACATGAAGGGCATAAAAAGCAACTGTTGCTCTATAATATTCACTTCATGCCAAGATCCAAGACTTTCATTTCATTCCTTAGACTGATGTTCTGACCCTGTTCCCATCACCATTGTTAGGATCAGCCTAAGATAGTAAGCTGTTCCAAGTTGGAGTAATGATGTAGAAATCAAAACTTCTAGTGCAGGACACATGGTTTATCTTCACTGCCAGGGCTAGAGAACCAAAAGCCCAAAATATCTAAAGCCTAGCGAACCTACAGAATCAAAAGAAAGGTCTTCTTGAACTTACTGGATAATCTTCCCAGCTTCCTTTAAAGAATCTCAGTAGCTAACTTTCCAGCTGTCAGCTTTGTCTATTTGAAAAGGAAGGAACTATTCATGTGTTAAGTGTCTTGGGTCTTAAAAGCCTAGAAACACACTGGAGAGTGCTGGGTCTGGTTGGCTGAGTTGAGCAAAGAATCAGAGAAAGGCCTGCCCACTGACTGGAACTAAACTGAGGAGGAGATGGATGTTCCCTTAGTTTCCCTTAATAAACTCAAAGCAACCTTTTATGAATTCATTCTTGTAGTAATCTTGTGTCTGTTTCTTTGAAGGAACATCAGTCTCTTCACTGGCTACTCTGGCATACTATATCCCTATGGAAATGGAAGTTCTCACTCCTCCTTTTTCCTTGCCTATTTTTTTTTCCTGCTGAATTCAATAAGTTAGCAAACTAAGACAAATGTTAAGCCTCAAAATACTCTCTACCAAGAAACAAGGTTCAAGAAAGTCCACCTTGGGTCCTGGAGCCAAGTGCGAGCAGAAGCTGTTTACCACCATTGGTACACTTCAGCTAAACATAGAGATGTCAAGTTGCAGATGTGCAAACAGCATCTGGAGCCCTTGGGATGCAAAGGGTTTGCTTTACACATTGTATGAGCTGGTGTCATAACATTCTGGGTGGGCTGGTACCCCAATGCTATTTTATTAACTGAAAATAACTGATAAGGAAAGGACTCCTGCTGCCAGAAGATTCACTCATTGCAATTATTAAATCTCAAATATATAAAAGATAAAATAATATCCTTCTGTTTTCAGACAGTGTTGACAGTCTATGCAATTGATTTCCCAATACCACCAGTCTAAATACATATTCGTACTGCATGAAAATATGAATTGGTAGGGGGCAGATAAAGTCAACAATCTCAAAGAAAGAGGCACAAGTTTGCCAACTTACAGAATGGCATTAATAGAGAACTTCTCTTTACTCTAAGTGGTTCTAATAGCAAGTAGATGGCCTAAAACACTGCCTTCTCTACTTAGGACTGGTTACCAGGATCTCCAGGTGACTGGGCAGTTGAAAACAAAGGCAATAATCCATATTCACACAGAGTCTAGGAGACCTCTGATGGCCTGCTCTGACCTGCTGGCACGTGGACCTTCCTCGTCTGTCTTTCTCTTCTTATAGTTTATGTTTCTTGTTTTTGTATCCATCCCTGACTCTCTGTTTGATGATTCTTAGCTCATTCTTGTCTCAAGAAAGAAGGGGGGGGAAAGTAAAGAAAAAAGGAAATTACATTTACGTCTGCTACTATGTTCCAGCCACGTAAAGAAAAATGAAAATAAAATACAAGTAAAGCAAAGGAAGTGTTCCTTTGGTGATCATGAAACAGTAGCTGAAGTGGGGGTGGGGGGGATACATGAGTTAAAAATAGCCTGCCCGCAGAGCATATCATGACTTGTGTCTCGAAATTTTCCCACAGTGTGTCCATCAGGTTACTGCGATGAGTGGCGGTCACAGAGCCAGCTGGGGACAGGGAACTTCTCTTAACAGCTGCAGTTCAGCTACTCCAGCATCCCTGCGCAAGGATCATTAGATAACCTCATGGCTACATTTTGTTTGGTTGCTCTCTTAGCAATTCCCCTTTTAGGAAAGATGAAATATCAGTGTTTCGAGTACGAGGTCTGACATCTCCAAACTTGGATGCACTTATAAAACATCTTTGACTAGATCACTCATGTCTGAATAGATTTTCTATGCCTCAATTAGCATCTTGCAGTTAAATATAGTCCTCAGTAGTCGGAAAGAATTACCTAGGTGTGCCCTCCTCTCCCTAGTTAGCATACTTGTCATCTCTACGCTGAACCGGATCACAACAGCTCTCAGAGTTGGCTAACAGCCCGGGGAACATCACCACTCTGCCTCAGAAACTCCACCATAGATGCTCACCAAGAAGACTAACCTTCTACCACTTTCACTTGAGGATTTCAGCAGCTTGGAAAAACACCGCACACGTTATTTTCCCTGCTAGGTAGAAGCTAGGTGCCGATTTACAGATGAATATATTCACCAATACACGGATGCAGATGCTGTCACAGTGAATTCGTATTTTTGTTTCTTGAGATCAAAAAGAGTAAAGTGCTATCTGCATTTCAGGTCTAAGGAAATGAGGGGTGAAAATGTCAAGCACAGGTAACCAACCACCAGGGCACACGACTGATTTCTGCAAAGATGTTTGAGTGAAGTCACATGAATTCTGACGCTGCTTGCTTTGACAGCCAAGACTGCACAGTTATGAGCAATTTTGCAAGCGCACTCCCTTCTCTGGGGACTGCATGGGGTGAGAAGATGTTCCAAAATGACAGACACTACTAGCTGTAATAAGGGGACGGCCGAGTTCAAAAGCGGTTAATGAGATGCAATAGGGAAAAAAAGTCAATCCGACAGCGAGGCTGAAAACACAAAACAATTCCCACTTTGTTCTCCTTTGCTTCTGTTAAAAGCTGTGGAAGCACAGCCACAACTCCCCAGAGCACACAAAACTGTTCTTTAAAGAAAAAGAGAGAAAGAAAGAAAAAGAAAGAAAGGAAAGGAAGAAAGAATTTGCAGGGGGTCCACTTTTAAGTTGTCATAAAAGTCTGAATTACACCCCCACTGACATCCCAGGGCAGTCTCTGAGTAGGTCAGGTTTGCTTCTGTCTCAGAGCTTCTGATAACAGCTAACCTGAATGATCCCCCCCAATTGCCTCCCCCCCCAGCTTAGATTTATTTCAAAATAGGCTGAGATTTTAAAATGTGTCACAAAATTTGCAGATTTTTTTGTTTTCTGAATTCACCAAGAAACACCAAGAAGAAGGGTATAAGAGGGGCCCATACAGATGGAAATAACCTTCTTGGCATGACAATAACCCCAAATGCCACACACTGGTCCCTCTCTGCATTACAATCTGGAAGTGCGCGCTTATGAACTGCATATGGATTTCTGAAAACAACACAGAAAAAAAAAAAAAGAAAAGAAAAAGAAAAACGTTGTAAGAAAACAAGGTACCAGAGCTAAGTAATCTGGTGACTTACCTTCACAGAGGATCCTCAAAGTTCACCAAGGAAAAATTTAAATCCTCTAGCTGGTCATACACCACTCTAATTTCCTTCCTCTTCGCGCTCCCTCTGTGTGTGTTTGTCACATAAGAGAAAAATAATCAACTTTCAAAGGTTCCATTTATTTGATCCTCCAGCAACAGCAGAACGTGTCCAAGAGACTCCGCCAAAAAGTGAGCCAAAAACTCATCAAAGACGAAAGGAGCCGGGGGAGTGGGGGAGAGAAGGGGCGGTGAGAGGAGGGGGACTACAGATTGTGAGCCCCAGTGCCTGGAGATTTTTATCACGCTGTTGAGATCTTCTCTTGTACGGTGTACCTCCTTTGGTAGTCTCACAAACCCACACACAGTACGGACACTCACACAATCTCTTTTACGAGAAAGCAGGCACCCGCACGCAGGAGCACATACAAACACATAAGCACTCACAGAAGCCTGTGTAATGAAAACTGTCAGTAGTAACCTCCAAGAGGTGCTGTGAGCTGCAGATGGTATGGCTTGCGGTTACCTTCCCAGGTCTGTGGAGAATCAAAAGAACATCCAAAAATCAGGGGGCTGTGGGGTGGAAACTAGATTCCGGATTCCTGTCCCCAAGGCAGATGTATCAAGCCAGGAGTGAGTCAATCAGCAGAGGTGTCTGCTTGCACGGTGCCCCGGATTATGGCAAGGTTATTAATCTTGATGCGCTGCATGCCCCCACCCCCAACACTCAGCAGCCTGCATTGAGATGATTGCCAGAGCCGTGTCTGTCCCTGCTCTACTGCATTTTGCTCAGCGCTCTGACGCTGCAAGTGAGACACAGTGGAGGCAAGAATACTAATAAGGTGGTTAGCTACAGTTTCTTCAAGGCAGTCAGCACGCAGTACAGTAAATGTGGACTTCCCAGCGCTCCGTGTGTGTGTGTGTGTGTGTGTGTGTGTGTGTGTGTGTGTGTGTGTCTGCAGGGAGGGCAGCGAATCCATCTCCCGCCAGCAGGAGAGACGGCTTGCATTCTGCTGGAGAGGACTATATCACCAGAATCGTCACTGTCCTGCATCCATTGTCTCTGACAGTATTTTGCTTGGGATGAAGAAGGGGGGTGGGGGGTTAATGGTTTAGAAGCCTAGAGCTGGTATTTGAAAAGGGTGGAGAAGAAAAAAAATGTTCAGGGAGACAAATTAGCTTTATAAATAGGCTCCAAGGAGACCAAGGCAGATTTTTAACATGCTGCTGCCCTAGCTGTTAAATGGAAATACAAAGCAATTTCAAAAACCAGCTTTAGCCTATAAATCTTAGAGCTGGCAACAAGTATCTGAATTTGACTGATGGGACAGTGGATAAATGGATTTCTGGGGATATAAAAAGTTTGTTCATGCCTTCTTCTTCCTAGACTGGATCGAATGTGTGCTGAAACCCAACATTCATTCACTTAAAAATGTGAATTTAAAAATCTACCATTGCCGATTTATGTTCATTTATTATTAATAATATTTATTATTATCAAATAGTAGGAAATATTTGAGTGGCACAGTGACATTAAAGAAATTGGCTAATAGTCATCATAATACATTGTATCACTTTCCATACCAAACATGAAAGTACATATATGTCCAATATTGCTAAATAAAGAATCCCTAAGCTGCTGGACTCTAATCTTTTTTCTTCAAGGCTGAGACTCATATTACAATATCTCTTCTTTTAGTCAAGGACACTCACTGAATTCTTTCACTTCAACTAAACTGGTATTTCTGGAAAAGAATTGAACAACTGGAGAAGGTGGTAAGAGTGAAATGTGGAGATTTGTAGTACTCGTTATGACCAGCAGATGTCACAGAAGAGGAAACAGGCAAAGAATGCCATCCAGAACTGCAAATAGTTAGGGTGATTAATTAAACGCAGGTATTGATAAAATGGGTGGCACTAATCTTAAATATTAAAATTTTTATAGACTATAAAGGAAACTGCCCAAAGAACAACCTGACATATATAGTTTTCTAAGTATTTCCCTCATGTCACCACTTTAAGTGGCTGATTATGACTAATATTACAGAAAATCCCACACACTGACTGAGATTGGATTCTTGTCTCTGATGACTTTTGTACTCTATGAAATACAGAACTCAATATTACCTTTCAAATACAGCCAAGAGGAGATGAAGACACAAAACAGATCACAGAATGAAACAAATTAGATAGTTTAAGATTAGTAAGTAAAATGTGTGTTATTTCAATTTCAATAATAGTGTTTGATTTTGATCATGGTAAAGAACAGTCTGAAAGAATTCTTGCGGTTTCCTATATTATTAGTGTCTATTACAGAACTATACATTATTAATAAACACATGAACAAAATATACAAAGCATTTTAACTACTCCTTTTCTGTTTGAATGATTACTATTATTTTGTAAGGATTATTCTGTGCTGAGGCTTGAGCTCAGTATCTTCGGTATGCTAAGCTTACGACCTGCCACAACACTACAGCTCTACTTCTTCTACATACTATGTGACAGCTCTCTCTTTCTCTCTCTCTCTCTCTCTCTCTCTCTCTCTCTCTCTCTCTCAATCTAAATATCGCTTTAGCCTTTATTGAGCTAAATGTGACTAATCAAAATCTCCCACCTCACAGCACAAATTGGTCCATATGCCAACTGAAGATAGTGTTGAAAGCTCAGGCTTTAGAACTGACACAGACTTAGGTTCACATTTCACAGTTGCCTTCCTTTAAGATAATCTCCACTAAGCCATTTGTCTCTGTACCATTTTACTTGGTGATGAGCAAGAGGCTACATTGACATCATTTTTTTCTTTCATTTGAAAGAACATATATACGTTAAAGAAAAAGCTACATAAAGACAAGAAGAAATGAATATTTATTGTATGTTTAATATATTTACTGACAGTCTGTGATACATATGGGTCAAGTGTAGTTAATGAACAAACTAGACATTCATTTTTACTACAATAGTTTTGCCTATGTAGTTCATCAAATGTCACCAATCAATCAGTTAATACTTTTGGTGATGAAAGGTGTGTTTTTAAATTTATTTTTATAAATATTGGTTTCCGTTTTATTTTTGTAAGGCTACAGTTATATAACATTTGGCAGTCCTCAAATGTGCGTTTATGTATGCATGCTTGCCTTCATCTGTGCGTTTCAGGACCAATGTGGGTGAAAAAAATTTCACTGTCTTGATTGCCTGACATCTGGACTCAAATGGAGAATGTGTTTAGAAAGACAATTTAATGGCACTGCACTGCTTTCTAACTTTGAGACTTGCTTTGACTTGAATACTGTCACCAAGCCTCAAAAATACTGGTCCTTAACAAGACAATGAGCTGAAGGTCTGCAGTCCACTAGAGTGAAAAGCCTAATCCCCAGTGAGATGCTAAGAGGAATTGAAGTGTGTGTGGGGGGGGGGGCGGGGGGGGATGAAGGAAGAGCAACTTCCCAGCATGAGTCATTGGTGTTTGCATAATCTGTAGAAACAGAGAAGTTACTCTCATTTTCCTGGGGCCCCTTGTCCCCTCAACAGGGAGTAAATGCAACCTCGCTGAAGTTACAGGGAAGGATGCTCTGCCTGATCTAGTCACTAAGAACCCAACTCAGGTTCTATACAAGAACAATATGTATTCTTACCCACTGAGAGATCTCTCCAGCCCCCAACAATGCAGGTTTATTCTTGGAGACAAAGAGATAGGAAGAAGAATCTGAACGAACAAGACCTGGCCAGTTTTTCCCAGTTCATTACCATGAACTCAAACCTTCTCTGATTCTGACTATTATTTTGCACATCTATTCACACAAAAGAAAGAAAGAAAGAAAGAAAGAAAGAAAGAAAGAAAGAAAGAAAGAAATGCAGGCGCTTAGTTTTGGATCTTTATTTCAGGAGGTATTTACTGTTCATGAAAGTTATTTTACTTAACATGATTTTATTTTTTTATTATAGAGTCCTCAAATGAGAACTTTGTGATGAGTGAGGAAAGGGATTTTTTTGTTCTTCCTTCAGGAGTCTTGGCTTTACTCTCATGAGTGAGATTCAAGAAAGAAATACAAAGGAGATGATCTCTGTTTTCTATAGAACAGGACAGTCAGTAGGGGCCCATCTACAAACTGGGATGTGGACCTTAGCCAGGGCCAAACTGTCCAGTGACACCTTGCCTGTGAACTTATTTATCCTCGAAAACTGAATCAAGTCTATTTGTTCTGTTTAAGCTTCCCATCCTAGTCCTATAGGACTTTCATTCAGTGGAAAGCTTGAGCTATGGTACAGGTGAAAAAAATGCCACAGAAAATATGCATAGTTCACAATTGACCGGAACTGTTCAGTTCTAAAACAGAACATGACAGATGATTGCTACAACTAAGATATTAATTTAAAAGCCTAACTATTTAATTTCTTGGCTACTGATCACTAACAAATTATTATCTATCTTGTCTCAGCAAGGAGAGACAAAACAAAACAGAAAACTAAGATGGTGGCTAGAGTGTCAATTAAATCTGGTAATCCTGTCTCATCAGATAACCTGAATGCTTGCTAATAAATGTGTGGATCTTCACTAAACATGCCACTATATGTTAGACAAGTTGTATAGTATAGCTGAGCAAAAATTCCTTTGCCAACCAGGTTGGTTTATAAAGAATATCTTTTATGTCATTCTTAGTTTCACAATGGTTCCACAGCCATAAACTGACATGCATAGATTAATAGAACAGAGAATTTCAAAGGAAATAATGATTCCAAGGGGCTATCTTCCCTCTATTTACTATAACAGGCTTCTGTTTTAGACGATAGTATTAGAATACGTCAAGTTTAGAAGGTGTGCATACAAACTGGGACTTTGTGAGCAGTGTGCAGTGTGCTTGAATTAGGACAATGCTACATACTTAGATTCTTATCATCCTAAAGTTATAAATTTCCACAGGAAAATCAATCAATCTAGGGTAGAAAGTAGATATGTGAGTCACTTTAATATATTTGATTTTGTGGACTCAATAACTGTAAAATTATACCATTACTGTTAATGTAATAGTCTCAGAATTCTCACATGAAAATTCCAATGTAAATTTTTTTAAAAAATTAGTTTATCTACAGCATGCTTTCATGGTTTCAGTTTGTTCCATGTGTTATGTCTTCTGAAATAAGGACAGAAGAGTGCAAATGGGTTTGTAATGGTTCTCTGAGACTAGTTGTAAAATCAGTTTTCCTGTATTCTAATCACTCTGTATTGTCATTCCTCATCGCCAAGTCACTGGGGCAGACCAGGAGACTACTTATTTACTAAACAGTTGCAGCCTGTTAGTTCATCTCTTGAAGTTTTCTTTATTCTTGGTGTCAGTTTAACTTAGATCTTCTTTTAAAGTATTTTAGCAGGTTGCTAAGAATTTGACGCCATCATATGTCTGGAAATATTTAGCCCAGTTATTTATATCATAAATTGCAAGCTTAGGAAACTGTAGCATAAATACTGAATTACTTGTATCCATTTCTCCTTGAGATCTGAACAGGGAATTTTATAATATATTTTGCTCATTAACAAAAAAAAAACTTGTTTAATTCTTTATCATGTAACATTTATTGCTTATTATTCCATGCACAGAATGGAATTTTATAATATTGCTTTTAATGAACATGTTTTTATAATTTATTTGTTTCTTAGAGAGAATTTAACACATATCTCCCCAACTGTAAGCATTAGTTACTGATGAAGATTTGACAAATAGGACCCAGTGGAAAAATATAGAACATTTTATTTCCCTTCCACTACTTGAACACGAACTTCTGAGTAGACTCTAGGTAGTCAATGTATATTGCTGCCTAACCATGGTAAAGTGAAATTAATCCTCATTATTAATTCAGCAAGTCACAATCATGCCACTCCTTTAATGCCTACTTGATGTTCTCCCTACCACTGAACACTTACATTCTCTTTCAAGTCCAATTGGAAGTTAATCTGCTTTACTGATTGATCTCTTTGGAGAAGTCCCTATGCTTGGTTTCATTTTCTTGATTTTATTTCAATTTTTAATTATTTTCTCCTTTTTGAGTCAGGGTATCTTTATGTAGCTCAGGTTAATCTGAACTTGCCACATAGTATAGGTTAGCCTGGAGATCTCCAGTTTTCTGAGCAATGAGATGATTCATATCTGGTACCAGGCTTTGGTTTTTCTATTTAACTTTCATTATCCTTGATTTATCTACTGTTTCATAATTATTTTATGTGACATGATCAATTAGTATAATGTGTGTGTGTGTGTGTGTGTGTGTGTGTGTGTGTGTGTGTGTTTAGTTCCTCAGAGGTTGTTAATCTATGGATTTATGATTTTCATCAAAATTGGAATGATTTTAAAACATTAGTATTTTATGTTATTCTTCTGTTGGCTTTCTTTCATGACCCTAATTTCTATGTAGAACAGATGTCTGTCTATACCAATGAAAATTTGTTCTCTTTTTCTATTCTTATTTTAGTCTTTTAATTTTCATTTTATGAATTTTCAAGTATACTACTCATTTCTTCTATAGAGTCAAATATGGTATCAACTCTGCCTGGAGGTTTCTTTAAGAACCTCAGATATTTTGGCCCTATGGCTCTATATTGCATCTATGGCGATAAGTTCTGAATCTTTCAGTTGGTCTGTGCGTTCCTTTAATATGCTTTCTTTTTTATCTCCCTTCTTAGAAGCATGATATTCTGTCATAATATATACATATATAGATGCATATATATCTTCTTTTGTCTACCCAGTCTTTCATCTGTATTATTCTAGAATGATTTCAGTTGATTTATGACTCCCATGCACAGTAGATGACAAATTACTATTTTCATAAATTTCTGGCAATGCTTATAGTTTAACAAGAATTTTTATCTTTCTTATTGAATTCTGTTCCTTAAATATTATTTTTGGTGATCTACTTCTTAAGAAGCAGTTTAAAGTTTTATTTAATGTTTGAAACTAAAGGAGCCACTGGTCTACTATTTGTTTTCCCAATGTGGAAATCATGCCTTTATGCACATCCTACATTATAACCCATTTATTTTAATGTTTTACCTACTCTGGTTGGAAAAAAACATAAAACATCCTTGTCCATCCTTGAATTATTGGATTACCTACCGTGATCTTTTACATGGTTCCTTCTCTATTAAATTCTTTTACCCTCATCGAATCAACTAAACAGGACCATGTGATAATTTTCTAAGTAGTCTAACTGGGTTAATCTCATCAAAACCTGACTTCTCTTTTGTAAACACAGAGAAACTTTCCAGGTGATAAGCTGAGATAATCATGAAGTCTGTCTCATGTTTCCCTGCAGCTTCATGATTATTGTCCAGTGCTAATCATTGTCCAATTAATCTGTTCTTTCAATATTTCAGCTAGGTTATTCCTCTTGTTTAGAGGATGGGAGCAAATCTGTATACTATTGTTCTGCTTTGGATATATATGGAAGTCTTAAATTACCCATTCAAATTGTGTGTGTGTGTGTGTGTGTGTGAGAGAGAGAGAGAGAGAGAGAGAGAGAGAGAGAGAGAGTTTGTGTGTGAAGGAAAGAGAGAGAGGCAAACAGACAGGCAGAAAGACAGAGACGGACACAGAGGGACAGATAGAGTGATCATCGTGTAGAAAACATGAGACATGAGAGCAGGTACACAGGATAGTTGCTCACACAGGGTCTCTAATAAGAAAAGATAGATTCACGATTCCACTAAATTCTCTTCCTTTGATTCAGTCTAGAATTTCAGTGTCATTTGGAGTACATCTCCCACCTTTATCTCCTGTTCAACCACTAGTAACCTTTTCACAGATATCCCCAGTGGCCAGTGACATAGCTCATTATAAAACCCAGCTAAACTGACAATAAAAGTTACCCATCACAACTTATTTTATTTTACTCATTATTCTTTCAGCTGGTGTGAATCAGAGTAATCACATCTTAACAACTATAGGACTCCGTAGTAATAAGATCATGTAATCAGTCAATAAACCAGCATACACACACACACACACACACACACACACACACACACACTTTAGATAAAGAGTTGTAATCAAATGAAAGACCATAATATTCCTAGAAAGTTGGGGGATTATTTTAAATTAATGATCACATCCCCCTGGAATCATGTGCACTAATGACTGAATAATGAAAATAATGAAAGGAAATCTGGAGATGTGCAGTCTAGGCAAAATGGGGAGCCAAGATAAAATGTCAGCTCTGTAATAGCAACAAAAGGGCTTCATGCTAGTTTGGCAATCCTATGTACACATGTCTGTCTCTATTGTGTGATAGTCATGAAATTTGAAATACCATTAATTTTTAATTTTTCATATATATATTATACAGATTTTTTCTCAATAATATTACTACTTTAATGTGATACTAGATTAGAAAGAGTTACCACCTTGAGTTGAAATCAATCAGGAGAAGTTCAATTCTGATAGAATTTTTTAAAAGTATCCAGCCAAGCAACCAGAACTTTCACGTGGTATGTTCTTAATCCTTGGGAGAAGAGCTCAGTTCATTGTAATCATTCAGGACCTTAGGTCCATAAAACCTTACCTTACTAGGACAACCCAGTTCATACCAACCTCCAAGTAACAAAGCAGCACATTAAAAGTCTGACCTTACATTGTCAGAGTAGAGAAGATGACATCTATCTTGATTGTAGAAAAAGCTTCCAGTGGAGACCATAGCCTCTCCCATAGAATCTACATATTCATAGCTTTAATGAAAACAAAAATTAACCTGAGTTAAAGTTCCACTTGAAAGCCTCACTCATTCAGTAGACGATCAAGTTATAAGTACTCACTGAAATGTTTCTCAAATTTTCTGTAAGATATACTAGATTACTGTTAGGAAAATGATTGGGATTTTTATTAAGGCATCATTTTACCTTAGGAAAAGTTCCAGCAGCATTGAAAGGAACTTTTTACATTTAAATGTGATGACTGGTTTCAAGATGCAAGCTTTACAAGAAGGCAACATTGAAGTGTTTCAAGATGCTGTAATAAAAAATGGAAAAATAATACACAAAAACAGACACATTGAATTTGGGAATACTTCAGCATTGTTAAATAAACAAAGCAAAACATAAATAAAAAAAATTATCCTCAAAGTTTTTCCAACTTCTTAAGTAAGTGCTGCCTTTACATTTGCTTCTCTCCTAGAATATTAAAAAAGAAGAAAAGGGCAAAAGATTCATATGATACTTGTAAATGGATCCTAGCCATAAAGTACATGTTAATGATGCTTCAATCCACAGACTCAAAGAAGCTAAGAGCCCAACGTGGGGATGGGATGGGGGTAAGTGGACTCTTGAATCTCACTGAGAAGGACAAATAGAATAGACATCAGGGTGAATGGAGGGAAGGAACCAAGCGGGGGATGGGTGGAGAGAAGTTCAGGAGGAATCTAGTTGGGGCAGAGACAACTGGAATCCGTGGGGTGGAGAGCAACTCTGGGATAAGCTAGAATTCTAGAATGAAGGAAACTCCCAGAAATCAATGATGGTGACCCTAGAAAAGATTCCTAGAATGGAGGATATAGAGTCTGTACTGGTCATCCCCTTTAACCAGATAAGACAACTTCAATGGAGGAACTGGGACACCTACCCAGCCCCAAAGCCTCAGATTCATAAGTTGTGCTGCTTAAAAGGTGTGAAAAGGTAAAGACGGAAGAGATATTGAGGGAATGGCCAACTAGTGACTGGCCCAGCTTAAGACCCATGCCATAAAAGATATCCCACTCCTGACACTATTAATGATATTCTCCTCTATTTGCAGACAGGCACCTAACATAACTGTGTTTTAATTAATCATTCCATTCATTTTTATATCAAATGATATCCCATTTCCCAGTTACCCCCTCTACCAATCCCCCATAACTGTTATGTTGAAGGCTTCACTTAGCAACCATTACAAAGAGATGCAGAGACTCACAGCCAGACATTAGGCAGAGCTTCAACAATCCTATGGAAGAGAGCAAGGAAGGATTGAAGGATACAAAGATGTCAATTACACCACAAGAAAACAGACAGGATCAACTATCCTGGTTCTATAGGGGTCCGCAGAAGCTGAACCACGAAACTGAGAGCAGGCATGGGACAGACCCAGAACCTCTGCATATATGCAACAGTTTTGCAGTTCAGTCTTCATGTGGGACTTCTAACAGTGGTAGCAGAAGCTGTATCTACCTCTGCTGCCTGCTTTTGGATCCCCTTCCACTAAGAGAGCTATTTTTTATAGCCACAAAAGGCATGCCTAGTCCTACTGCAACCCTGTATGCCGAAACAGCTTGATATCTATGGAAGACCTTCCCTTTTAAAGCTGAAGAAAAAGAGATGCGTAGATGACTGGCTAGGAGGAATGGCAGATGAGAGGGGGAATTAGGAAGTCCGGAGGGAGGAAACGATGTGATAAAATGTAAAGTAAATGAAAAAGAGAAGGAGAAAGGGAAAGATGAAAAGGGGAAAGGGGAAGGGGAAGAAGAAGAAGAAAAAGAATGACGAATCAGGAATATGAAAGGAGGAGAAGGTGAAGGCGAATGAGGAGATGAGGAGGAAGAGAAGGGGAAGGAGGAGGGGAAGGGAAGCAGAAGAAGTGGAAGAAGGGCAAGGAGAAAAGCAAAGGAAGAAAAAGGGACAGAAAGATATGATGACATGGCAGCTTGTGTTTGCAAATAATGTCTTTCTTCAGTTTTTAATCTTGGAATCATCTGGCAAAATGGTGATTTCTCATTTGGGAAATCCTTTGTCCACCTACCTTCATTGTGGCATTTGGGACCTTGAATTTTTGTTTTAATTAAATTTTTAAGAGGATACTGACTGTTTTGTTGTTGTTGCTGCTGCTGCTTCTCCTCCTCCTCCTCCTCCTCCTCCTCCTCCTCCTCCTCCTCCTCCTCCTCTTCCTTCTTCTTCTTCTTCTTCTTCTTCTTCTTCTTCTTCTTCTTCTTCTTCTTCTTCTTCTTCTTTCTCCTCTTCTTTCTTTCTTTCTTTCTTTCTTTCTTTCTTTCTTTTTTTCTTTCTTTCTTTCTTCTTCTTTTTCTTCTTCTTCTTCTTCTTCTTCTTCTTCTTCTTCTTCTTCTTCTTCTTCTTCTTCTTCTTCTTCTTCCTCGTCCTCCTCCTCCTCCTCCTCTTCCTCCTCCTCCTCCTTTCTCATTTAACTGGATCTCTATTAGTAGTATGTTCTCACCATAAGAACAGGACAAATAAACCATGCAACCTGTTCCAATACAGAATTTTTGCCAATAGGTATGAAAATGAGAAGATAAAGGTCATGAGGCAGTTACACTCTTCTAACTATATTTGTCCAGGGACAGGAATTAATCTACAGGTGAGTTGGCACCAATGAATAATAATGTTAAGCAGACTATTCCATTTTCCTAAACCATTACTGTCACTATGTTGAGTCTAGCACACATTGATATCATGACTGTTGAAGACATTTAGCATGCTTATCACCATTTTTACTGTAAATATTTCAATGTACTACTACTAAAATGTTAATTGCAATTTTTAGTACAATTTTGTATTTCCTGATAATCCGATTAGCCGTGTGCTGTTGGCTAGCTGAAATACTGGTTCTAATAGCATAAAGTTAGAATTTAGGATACCTCTTGCTATAGACAATGGGTTATACTCATTGTGATACACACCCCTCCCACGCATAGACATACTCTTACACTGCCTACATATGCTCTATCCATTAATAAAATACTTATTCATTTGTCTACTGTCAAAGTCACTTTTAGAAGAATGGCATATATTTTACTGATCTCTTTGCTCCTTTTAACTATAAAATGAATTCTTTATGTACAATGGGCCTGAGAATATAAGAATTGCATTTGCTGCCTCTGGTTTATTCCCACAACTGGGTAGCTATTTTCAGCTTATGCTGGAAGTTCCATTTAAGTCCCAAACCTCCAAAACACTAACGTACATTGTAAAACTGTTTTCTTCTAGTGTTAATCTTGGATGCTATGGATGCTACTTCCTATTTTTTATAATTGCTGCAAAGGTAGATTTTTCTCAATTAAATGTGATAAAGTCCTAATAGAACAGTATATTGCTTTGAATTTTATCCAACATAGAAGACTAAGATTGTTTGACACATTCCTGCTTTAATTGGACATTTCAGAAATTAGTTAACATTGAAGAAATTAGTCAGCATGTCATAAGTTAGAATATATGATTCCCATAAAATTTTGATATAAATTTTTGGAAAATCTGAACAAAGACTACTTCCTATGCCCACAGATGTAGATAACTAAAATTCTGTTACAAGCAATATAATGTTACTTATATTATATTTTATAATAGGGTAATTGTACTGGCTAGTTTTGTGTGTCAACTTGACACAGGCTGGAGTTATCATAGGAAAAGGACCTTCAGTTGGGGAAGTGCCTCCATGAGATCCAGCTGTGGGGCATTTTCTCAATTAGTGATCAAGTAGGGGAGAGCCCCTTGTGGGTGGTACCATCTCTGGGCTGGTATTCTTGGGTTCTATAAGAGAGCAGGCTGAGCAAGCCAGGGGAAGCAAGCCAGTAAGTAACATCCCTCCATGGCCTCTGCATCAGCTCCTGCTTCCGGACCTGCTTGAGTTCCAGTCCTGACTTCCTTTTGTAATGAACAGCTGTGTGCAAGTATAAGCTCAATAAACCCTTTCCTCCCCAACTTGCTTCTTGGTCATGATGTTTGTGCAGGAATAGAAACCCTGACTAAGACAGTAATATATTGTAGAGTTATTAATTTCCAGAGTTTTAAAAGTTTAAAAATAAAGCAACTCACTCATTATATTAATTATATAATCATTATGTGATTATTGAACTAGAAGTCAATTTATTAAGACCTTAATATCATGAGATATTAAGAAAAATTCTTTCAATTTCTTACCAAAAGCTAAATATTTAAAATGAACTATTTCTATACTAGTCTTACACTACTGATCAGATACAGTGATGTTATAAAAATGCTTATAAAAACCACCATAAATACTCCCATGTACCACTATAAATATTACTATTAATATTATGACAAAGAATAAAATGAAAATTACAATCTTCCCTTGGTATCCATGGAGGATTCATTCCAGATGCCCTGTGGCTTCCAAAATCTGCAGAAACTCATGTTCCTTATATAAATAGCATAGCATTTGCATATAATGAATACACATCCCATCTCCATTTTTACTTTAAAGCATAAAATCCTCTGTAGTCTATTTACAATAACAAACACTGAAGCAGTGCCATGTCAAGAATTGTCATACTATACTCTTTAGAGAATGAGGACAATGTGGGAAGTGCCTGTAAACATTCACTACAGTTATAAAGTCTTCCCTAAATATATTTTAAATTGTGGAATTATCTCTAGACTGCCCATAATACCCAATGCAATTCAAATGTTTTTGTAAATCATTGTCATACTCTACTGCTTGGAGAACAAAGGACAAAGTCTGTCCATCCTCACTAAAGATGTAAACATGTTTATAAAGTATTCTTGCTCAGTCAAATGGATGGGACCTACGTTCTCACTGAAAGAGGCTATAGAAACAAACCCAAAATGCATCGTATTCAATGAGAAATAAAAGAAATTGTCCAATTTCTCATAGTGTATAACCAAAGTAAGCACCAGGATTAGAAATAGCTTTACACCTCACAGTATAAAGAATATATAGAAATAAATGTTCAAACACTCAAATATATTTTTAATTAATATGATGATTGCAGAGAGTTAACTCAAGATTTTTAACAGGTTGGCTTTCCTTCTTTTTTGTTTAGAATATAGCTTTATTGATTCTCTGGCTGCTCTTCATAAGGATCTCTTTATGTCAGCATAGCTTCTAACAGCAACATTAATATTTATCAGTTTAACTTTCTTTGTCAGTCTACACTCTTGTGTGTTGTGGATGTAATATAAAGTCTAAAGCTGCATCCAAAACTCCATTCATTGCATTCTGTATGTAAATAATCATGACAAAAAAATCCATTATCTCTGAGTGTACTTTGATTTGTAGTAGATCATATCAATTGAAACTAATTATTTCCTGCTATATAAAAAATAAAGTTTTGCATTTGTTTTCTTGTCAAGATTTGTTGAGTATCATCTATGTTCCCCAGAGCTGTATATATGATACACTCAGAGTGAATGATGCCACTTCCCAAATTAAGAAGGAAGTAATTATATTAACTAATTATTGACAGAATGGTAGATAATTAGATTTCCAAGTTGTTAACTGCTTCCCAATTTTGATCACTAGCAAAACAACGTCATTTATTTTTTTTATCTTCAGACATAATTAATGCATATTCCTATATGATTAAGTTATTTTTCTTGGAGTGCATTGAAATGTGGAGATAAAACTAATTTGTGATGTGCCTCCTCTATCCAGAGAAGATAAAAATTATATGTTTTATAATATGTGTGTATGTGTGTGAGCAGAAAAGTTGGGAATGTTATTTTGTTTGTTTCTTTCTGCATTTCTATATTTCCCCTTTATTCATCCATCTTATATATATTTACTAAGTTCTAGTCTATGAGAAAATCATTGTGAAATAAGCAGAAAATATCTTTGCTTTGTGAAATTTGAACTTAGTGCATATTGTGCCAGTGTTGACTGATATTCTGGACTTTGAGTGATGTTTGGCTTTGTGAGACTTTAACAGTGTACCCCTCCTTTCCACATATTAGTTCCAATGTAGCTCAAGATATTTGTCCACCTTATGATCCACCGTGGTCATTACAGGACATGGGGATTATAATAGAACTTTCCTAAAAGCTAATTCTCAAACCAATCAGGTTTATAATCATTCATTACCATTCCACATCTTGTTAATTGTTCAAGAAGTATGTCACTCTAATCTAGAATGGTGTTCTCTGGCCCTTAAAGTCTCATGTTTCTGCCATAATAAAAATACATTTAATACGTCCATAAGAGATCCCATAGTATTTAAGTCTTATCACTGGTAAGAAGCCAAAAATCTCTGAGAATCAGGACAAACTTTTAACCATGAGCTCATATAAAATCATAAAATTAGCTATATTTCCGATATACAATGGCACAAAGCTAAGACTCCTATTCCAAAAGGAAGAATGTGAGTATAACAGGAAGTGAATTGGGCCAAATTGGGACTGAAACCTAACAGAGAATACAGCACACATCTCAGCTCTGTGTTCAGAATCTGGAATGCTCGGTGGCATCACCTGGATACCAATAAGCTTTAGTAGCACCAACCCCTCAGTAATGCCTTCTTAACCATACACAGCTACTCTCCTAGGCCAGCTCTACCTCATGAATGTCATTCTGCCACAACAGCTGAGCTGAGGAGCTTCCTAGAACATTCATGTATTCTTTCATAACTCCATTAAAATTGCATTTTTTGAATGTCTCCAAAGTCATGTATGTGATGATACTAAGAATATCTGCAATCTCAAGATGTTCTTTAGGGCTGCTTCTACCATGGTTGTAGTGGCTTCTGTGTGAATTGTGTTCTCTGAAGCCAGGAAAGCACTCTCTACAGCATTCCCCCCCTAGGGACTCATTTGAGTACCTTTCTCTATGTTCAGGCTCTCCGTTTTCTAATGATGTCTCATTTTCACAGTTTATAGCCATCAGTGAGTGGGACTGTGCCCTCAGGGAAGTTTGAGAATTGTCTGACTAGAAAGCATGAGTTTTCTCTTTAATGGAGCTAATCTCTGTAGGTATTACAGCTGCTTTACCCTCACCTTCCTTTCTCCAACTATAAACTCAGATTTCTTTCTTTATTAACACTGCTTATTTCTTTTCCCTCTCTTGTCTGTCATGGTAGATCTAAGTATGAACCATGAGAAGCAATCATGGCACAACCTGGTAAATTTGCTCACAATTCACTCTGACAAACTATTTGGTACATAACTTTTGAACTCAAAATATAAGGACATGCGCAGAATACAGCAAGCTTAGGTGCCATGCCAAAAGATAATGTGAACAGGCTCTCAGTTCTCAATAGACTTCCTGTTATCCTCTGACACCTCATGAGTGGGACCTCTGCTGTTTTTATTTTTATCTATCTATCTATCTATCTATCTATCTATCTATCTATCTACCTAGTGATGTCTCTCCAGCCCATGGAATGGTGGTACCCACATTCAGGATGCTCTCACTTCAACTTTTCTGGAAATACCTCTACAACCTTGTCAAAAAGTGTGTCTCCTAGGAGACTATTTCCTGTCACACTGATGAAGAAGAGTAGCCATTTACTACAAGGTTTACTGAGATTTTCTCTTTGTTTTTTTTTTTTTTTTTTTTAATTTTATTTTCTATATTCTATGTTTACATTCCAAAGGCTTTCCCCTTTCCCAGTTCCCACCCACCATAGTTCCCATAGTTCCTCTCCCCCCCATCTGTTCCCCAATAATTCCCCCTCCCCCCTCGGTTTCTTTACTAAACTGGAAGCAATCTTTACAGGCCCAGGGTCCTCTCCTTTCTTCTTCTTGGGAATCATTTGTCTTGCTATTTGTGTCTTGAGTATTTAGGGCTTCTGGGCTCATTAATATCCACTTATCAGTGATTGCATTTCAGGTGCATTCTTTTGTGATTGGGTTAATTCACTCAGGATGATATTTTCCAGGTCTAACCATTTACCTACAAATTGCATGAATTCATTATTTTTAATTGCTGTGTAGTATTCCATTGTATAAATATACCACATTTTCTGTATCCATTCCTCCTTTGAGGGATATTTGGGCTGCTTCCAATTTCTGGCTATTATAAACAAGGCTGCTATAAACATAGTGGAGCATGTGTCCTTATTGCATGCAGGGGAATCCTCTGGGTATATGCCCAGGAGTGGTATGCCAGGGTCCTCTGGAAGTAACATGCCCAATTTTCTGAGGAACCGCCAAACTGATTTCCAGAGCGGTTTTACCATTTTGCAATCCCACCAACAGTGGAGGAGTGTTCCTCTTTCTCCACATCCTCGCCAGCACTTGTTGTCTCTTGAGTTTTTAATCTTAGCCATTCTGACTGGTGTGAGGTGGAATCTCAGGGTTGTTTTGATTTGCATTTCCCTGATGACTAATGATGTTGAACATCTTTTAAGGTGTTTCTCGGCCATCCGAATTTCTTCTGGTGAAAATTCTTTGTTTAGCTCTGTGCCCCATTTTTTGATAGGGTTATTTGGTTCTTTGCGGTCTAACTTCTTGAGTTCTTTGTATATATTGGATATTAGCCCTCTGTCGGATGTGGAGTTGGTGAAGATCTTTTCCCACTTTGTTGGTTGCCGTTTTGTCCTTCTGACAGTGTCCTTTGCTTTGCAGAAACTTTGTAATTTTATGAGGTCCCATTTGTCGATTCTTGATCTTAGAGCATAAGCTATTGGTGTTCTGTTCAGGAACTTTTCCCCTGTGCCCAAGTCCTCCAGGGTCTTCCCAAGTTTCTTTTCTAATAGTTTCAGTGTGTCTGGTTTTATGTGGAGGTCCTTGATCCACTTGGAGTTGATCTTAGTGCAAAGAGATAAGATTGGATCAATTCGCATTCTTCTGCATGTTGACTTCCAGTTGAACCAGCACCATTTGTTAAAAAGGCTATCTTTATTCCACCGGATGGTTGTGGCTCCTTTATCAAAGATCAAGTGACCATAAGTCTGTGGGTTAACCTCTGGGTCTTCAATCCTGTTCCATTGATCTGCTTGCCTGTTGCTATACCAATACCATGCAGTTTTTAACACAATTGCTCTGTAGTACTGCTTGAGGTCAGGGATATTGATTCCCCCAGAAGTCCTTTTATTGTTGAGAATAGTTTTAGCTATCCTGGGTTTTTTGTTGCTCCAGATGAATTTGAGAATTGCTCTTTCTAGATCTATGAAGAATTGTGTTGGGATTTTGATGGGGATCGCATTGAATCTGTATATTGCTTTTGGCAAGATGGCCATTTTTACTATATTGATCCTGCCAATCCAGGAGCAAGAAATATTTTTCCATCTTCTGAGGTCTTCTTCGATTTCTTTCTTCAAGGACTTGAAGTTCCTGTTGTACAGATCTTTCACTTGTTTGGTTAGAGTTACGCCAAGATACTTTATGTTGTTTGTGGCTATTGTGAAGGGTGTTATTTCCCTAATTTCTTTCTCTGCCTGCTTGTCCTTTGAGTACAAGAAGGCCACTGACTTGCTTGAGTTAATTTTATAACCTGCCACTTTGCTGAAGTTGTTTATCAGCTGTAGAAGTTCTCTGGTGGAGTTTTTTGGGTCGCTTAGGTAAACTATCATATCATCTGCAAATAATGATAGTTTCACTTCTTCCTTTCCAATTTGTATCCCTTTGACTTCCTTATGTTGTCTAATTGCTCTTGCTAGAACTTCAAGTACTATATTGAAAAGATATGGAGAGAGAGGGCAGCCTTGTCTAGTCCCTGATTTTAGTGGGAATGCTTCAAGTTTCTCTCCATTTATTTTGATGTTGGCTACTGGTTTGCTGTAGATTGCTTTTACCATGTTTAGGTATGGGCCTTGAATTCCTGCTCTTTCCAAGACTTTTAGCATGAAAGGATGCTGAATTTTGTCGAATGCTTTTTCAGCATCTAATGAGATGACCATGTGTTTTTTTTCTTTCAGTTTGTTTATGTAGTGGATTACATTGATGGATTTCCGTATATTGAACCATCCCTGCATCCCTGGGATGAAGCCTACTTGATCATGGTGGATGATCGTTTTGATGTGCTCTTGGATTCGGTTAGCAAGAATTTTATTTAGTATTTTTGCATCTATATTCATAAGAGAAATTGGCCTGTAGTTCTCTTTCTTTGTTGGATCTTTTTGTGGTTTAGGTATTAGCGTAATTGTGGCTTCGAAGAATGAGTTGGGCAGTGTCCCTTCTGTCTCTATTTTGTGGAATAGTTTGGAGAGTATTGGTGTTAAGTCTTCTTTGAAGGTCTGGTAGAATTCTGCACTAAAACCATCTGGTCCCGTACTTTTTTTGGTTGGGAGGCTTTCTATAACCCCTTCTATTTCTTTAGGGGTTATGGGACTATTTAGCTGATCTACTTGATGCTGATTTAATTTTGGTATTTGATATCTGTCTAGGAAATTGTCCATTTCCTCCAGGTTCTCCAGTTGTTTTGAGTATAGACCTTTGTAGTAGGATCTGATGATGTTTTGAATTTCCTCAGTTTCTGTTGTTATGTCTCCCTTTTCATTTCTAATTTTGTTAATTTGTATACTGTCTCTGTGTCCTTTGGTTAGTCTGGCTAAGGGTTTATCTATCTTGTTGATTTTCTCAAAGAACCAGCTCCTGGTCTTGTTGATTCTTTGTATGGTTCTCTTTGTTTCTATTTGATTGATTTCAGCCCTGAGTTTGATGATTTCTTGTCTTCTACTCCTCCTGGGTGAATTAACTTGTTTTTCTTCCAGGGCTTTAAGGTGTGCCATTAAGCTGCTAGTATATGCTCTCTCCAGTTTCTTTTTGGATGCACTTAGAGCTATGAGTTTTCCTCTTAGCACTGCTTTCATTGTGTCCCATAGATTTGGGTAGGTTGTACCTTCATTTTCATTGAATTCTAAAAAGTCTTTGATTTCTTTTTTTATTTCTTCCTTGACCAAGGTGTCATTGAGTAGAGTATTGTTCAGTTTCCATGTGTATGTGGGCTTTCTGTTGTTTTTGTTGTTATTGAAGACCACTCTTACTCCATGGTGATCTGATAGAAGGCATGGGATTAGCTCGATCTTCTTGTATTTGTTGACATCTGTCTTGTGACCAATTATATGGTCTATTTTGGAGAAGGTCCCATGTGGAGCTGAGAAAAAGGTATATTCTTTAGCTTTAGGATGAAATGTCCTATATATATCTGTTAAATCCAATTGGTCCAGGGTTTCAATTAGTTTCGCTGTGTCCCTGTTTAGTTTCTGCTTTCCTGATCGGTCCATTGAGGAGAGTGGAGTGTTGAAGTCACCCACAATTATTGTTTTAGGTGTAATGTGTGCTTTAAGCTTTAGTAAGGTTTCTTTTACGAATGAGGCTGCCCTTGCATTTGGAGCATAGATGTTCAGTATTGAGAGCTCTTCTTGGTGGATTTTTCCTTTGGCCAGCAAGAAGTGACCTTCTGAGTCTCTTTTGATGATTTTAGGTTGGAAGTCAATTTTATCTGATATTAGAATGGCTACTCCAGCTTGTTTCCTGAGACCGTTTGCTTGTAAAATTGTCTTCCAGCCTTTTACTCTAAGGCAGTGTTTGTCTTTGACACTGAGATGTGTTTCCTGTATGCAGCAAAATGTAGGGTCCTGTTTCCGTATCCAGTCTGTTAATCTATGTCTTTTTATTGGGGAATTGAGTCCATTGATGTTAAGAGATATTAAGGAATAGTATTTATTTCCTCCAGACATTTTTGAAATTGTATTTATTTATTTTATTTATTTTTTATATTCGAGAGGTTACCTTCTTTTGGGTTTGATGAGAGGAGGTTTCTATCTTGCTTCTTCCCGGGTGTAGTTTCCGTCCTTGTCTTGGTGTTTTCCCCCTATTATCCTTTGTAGAGCTGGATTTGTGGAAAGATATCGTGCAAATTTGGTTTTGTCATGGAATACCTTGATGTCTCCATCTATGGTGATTGAGAGCTTTGCTGGGTAAAGTAGTTTTGGCTGAAGTTTGTGTTCTCTTAGAGTTTGCATGATATCTGCCCAGGATCTTCTAGCTTTCATGGTCTCAGGTGAGAAGTCTGGTGTTATTCTGATAGGTCTTCCTTTATAAGTTACTTGGCCTTTTTCTCTTGCTGCCTTTAGTATTCTTTCTTTGTTTATTACATTTGGAGTTTTGATTATTATGTGACGGGATGTATTTCTGTTCTGATCCAGTCTGTTTGGGGTTCTGTATGCTTCTTGTATATTCATGGGCATCTCTCTCTTTAGGTTGGGGAAGTTTTCTTCCATAATTTTGTAGAAGATATTTGCTGGCCCTTTAACTTGTACATCTTCATTCTCGTCTATACCTATAATCCTTAGGTTTGGTCTTCTCATTGTGTCCTGGATTTCCTGGATGTTTTGGGTTACAGCCTTTTTGCATTTAGTATTTTCTTTGACTGTTGAATCAATGGTTCCTATGGTATCTTCGGCTTCTGATATTCTGTCTTCTATCTCTTGTATTCTATTGTTGATATTTGCATCTATGGCTCCTGATTTCTTCCCAAGGTTTTCTATCTCCAATGTTGTCTCCCTCTGCGATTTCTTAGTTGTTTCTACTTCTGTTTTTAGTGCCTGGATGGATGTGCTCAGATCTTTCGCTTGCTTGATTGTGTTTTCATGTATTTCTTTGATAGATTTTTGTGCTTCCTCTTTCATAGCTTCTACTTGTTGGCCCACGTTCTTCTGTATTTCTTTAAGTGATTTTTGTCTTTCCTCCTTATTGTCTTCTTCTTTTTGATCCATCTTCTCCTGCATTTCTTGAAGTGATTTTTGTATTTGCCTTGTAAAGGCTTCTAACTTTTGATCCATTTTCTCTTCTATTTCTTTACGAGATTTTTCTATGTGTTCAGCTACCAGCATCCTGACCAGTGATTTTATATCCAAGTCTTGTTTTTCTGGTGTTTTGGGGTATCCAGCGCTTCCTGTTGTTGGCGAACTGGGTTCAGATGCTGTCATGTTGTCTTGATTTCTGTTAGTGACATTCCTTCGTTTACCTTTTGCCATCTGGTTATTTCTGGTGTTAGTTGACCTTGTTGTCACTGGCTGGTGTTTGAATCTCCTATGAGGCTGGGCTTACCTGTTGTTTCTCTACTGGTGGTTATGCGTGATTGCTGCTCAACGGGATCACGAGCTGGCTGCCACCCACTGACTTTGTGCACGGCCTGAGGTCTCCGGGAAGTGTGGGGGAGTGCAGCAGAGCCTCGGCAGGTGCTGCTGGGCCTGCCTAGTAGCGAGAGCCTAGCAGATCCCCCCACGTGGTAGCCCCTGATGGAATCTGTCTACCTGTTCCTTTCCAGCTGTGTTCTGGTTGCAGTATGGAGGCCTGCCGCTATCGCTGGTCCGGGCTCCTGGGGAGCTGGGTGGTGCCGGTTGCCTCGGTGCACGGCCTAAGCTCGCAGGGACGTGCTGCAGATCCTAGGCGCCTGGGCCCGCCTGTGGGCGAGAGCTTAGCAGCTCTCCCTGCTCTAGCCCCAGGCGGAGTCTCTATCTGCACCTTTCCAGCTGTGTCCTGGTTGCAATATGGAGGCCTGCCGCTATAGCTGGTCCTCACTCTTCTTAATAAACAAGAATTGTTGCTTATCCTGGTTCTGTGGGCAGGGTCTGAGCACCTGGCAAGCTGGCTAGGTCTGGCTGACCTGCTACCGGCTGGATGGGATGCTGCAGACAAGATGGCGCTGCCTGCAGGGGGTTTGGGGTCTGACCTGCGAGCACAGAGCGCAGGCACGGCCGCTGTATTCCAAACCGCTAGGCTGTGCGCAGTTCCTGCCCCCGACCTGAGTCCCCGGAGGTCTTAAACTCGGGCTGTCTCTGGTACCTGGTTCCGCCGGCAGGGTCTCAGCACCTGGCAGGCTGGCTACGTATGGCTGACCTGCTACCTGCTGGATGGGATGCTGCAGACAAGATGGCGCTGCCTGCAGGGGGTTCGGGGGTCTGGCCTGCGAGCGCAGAGCTCAGGCACGGCCGCTGAACTTCAAACCGCTAGGCTGTGCGCAGTTCCTGCCCCAGACCTGCGTCCCCGGAGGTCTTAAACTCGGGCTGTCTCTGGTACCTGGTTCTGCCGGCAGGGTCTCAGCACCTGACGGGTTGGCTAGGTCTGGCTGATCCGCTACCGGCTGGATGGGATGCTGCAGACAAGATGGCGCTGCCTGCAGGGGGTTCGGGGGTCTGGCCTGCGAGCGCAGAGCTCAGGCACGGCCGCTGAACTCCAAACCGCTAGGCTGTGCGCAGTTCCTGCCCCAGACCTGCGTCCCCGGAGGTCTTAAACTCGGGCTGTCTCTGGTACCTGGTTCTGCCAGCAGGGTCTCAGCACCTGACAGGTTGGCTAGGTCTGGCTGATCCGCTACCTGCTGGATGGGATGCTGCAGACAAGATGGCGCTGCCTGCAGGGGGTTCGGGGGTCTGGCCTGCGAGCGCAGAGCTCAGGCACGGCCGCTGAACTCCAAACCGCTAGGCTGTGCGCAGTTCCTGCCCCAGACCTGCGTCCCCGGAGGTCTTAAACTCGGGCTGTCTCTGGTACCTGGTTCTGCCGGCAGGGTCTCAGCACCTGACAGGTTGGCTAGGTCTGGCTGATCCGCTACCTGCTGGATGGGATGCTGCAGACAAGATGGCGCTGCCTGCAGGGGGTTTGGGGTCTGACCTGCGAGCACAGAGCGCAGGCACGGCCGCTGTATTCCAAACCGCTAGGCTGTGCGCAGTTCCTGCCCCCGACCTGAGTCCCCGGAGGTCTTAAACTCGGGCTGTCTCTGGTACCTGGTTCCGCCGGCAGGGTCTCAGCACCTGACAGGTTGGCTAGGTCTGGCTGATCCGCTACCTGCTGGATGGGATGCTGCAGACAAGATGGCGCTGCCTGCAGGGGGTTCGGGGGTCTGGCCTGCGAGCGCAGAGCTCAGGCACGGCCGCTGAACTTCAAACCGCTAGGCTGTGCGCAGTTCCTGCCCCAGACCTGCGTCCCCGGAAGTCTTAAACTCGGGCTGTCTCTGGTACCTGGTTCTGCCGGCAGGGTCTCAGCACCTGACGGGTTGGCTAGGTCTGGCTGATCCGCTACCGGCTGGATGGGATGCTGCAGACAAGATGGCGCTGCCTGCAGGGGGTTCGGGGGTCTGGCCTGCGAGCGCAGAGCTCAGGCACGGCCGCTGAACTCCAAACTGCTAGGCTGTGCGCAGTTCCTGCCCCAGACCTGCGTCCCCGGAGGTCTTAAACTCGGGCTGTCTCTGGTACCTGGTTCTGCCGGCAGGGTCTCAGCACCTGGCAGGCTGGCTACGTATGGCTGACCTGCTACCTGCTGGATGGGATGCTGCAGACAAGATGGCGCTGCCTGCAGGGGGTTCGGGGGTCTGGCCTGCGAGCGCAGAGCTCAGGCACGGCCGCTGAACTCCAAACCGCTAGGCTGTGCGCAGTTCCTGCCCCAGACCTGCGTCCCCGGAGGTCTTAAACTCGGGCTGTCTCTGGTACCTGGTTCTGCCGGCAGGGTCTCAGCACCTGACAGGTTGGCTAGGTCTGGCTGATCCGCTACCTGCTGGATCGAGATTTTCTCTTTGTATGTTTTGAGGTCAAAGTAAAAATTCATTAAGAAGGGGCAGTGGTTTGTATGTGGATCAGTATCAATTTTTATTTGGTGGATATTTCTGTTATGAATGAATCCTAGCATAGAAGCTATAATGAAAGTATGTTTATCTTAATTCTAAGATGTCTAAAAATAGAGACGTCTTTCATTATTTCTGAAAATGCAATGTATTTTGACCTATGAGTATTTCTAGTTATATATTTTTAAATCTCTGTGGTGGTAGGCACAAAGATAAAAAAAAACAAAAATAAAACAAAAAACAAAAACAAAAGCAAACCTCTGTATAATTCCAGAAATTAAGGAAAAATAATTTTCACTTCAACTAGGAAAGAATATACTTATTAAGACTATCAGAAATGCTTTAAGTACTCTCTTCTTAATAGTTTAGTAAAAACTTGAGGAACAAAATGAAGTAAATATTTTTGCTTGATATAAAGAACTTTGCTTCCTGGGAAATGCAGTTATTAATAATGTAACTCTACCACACATTTGAACTTCTTTGTGTGTTGTTTTGAAACTTATGGCCTAACTATTCAAATAAGCTAATATTATTGTATCTAATATGAAATAATTTATTTTTACTCATCTAAATTGAGTCATTATTCTAAAAAAAACCCTTTGTTTCAATAGTAATTATATTTCCTATTATATAAGTTCAAAGATAATTTCTAAGACCTTCAGCTAATTTTAGACTTGAATGTTAATAAATTGAACTAATTAAGAGAGTATTCATCAGGTAACTAGGTAATATGTATGTAACATAGAATATTGAAACAATACTTAGAAGGCATTATTTTAAGTTGATATACCTCTCACCTCCCACATTGATATTGATATGATAGAAAGTATTATACTAATTATCTGTTAATGTAGTGTGTGCTCATTTTTGCCACTTTGAATTTTTTACTATGACCTGTGTTGTTTTTAATGAATGAAATTATATAGATTTATATAAAGGTAAACTGACTATTCCAAAAGGAGAAAGGGGAATTTTCAATAAAGCTTCTGAATTAACATACAAAGTTAAAGAATGGGCATGAAAATAGAACATTTAGGTAAATGTTTGCCAATGTTTATGCTGTCAACTTCTACATATTCCACTTCAAATTTTCTTGCTTTTGCCTTATACCCTTCTGTTACTCTATTACTCCACCTTTCTAAATACCCTGTCCCAACTTGGATTATTTTATATTTATTCTTGGTATCTATCTCCCTATGGAACATATTTTTTAGGGGGTATCTTTTGTCTTTGTGTCCCAGCTGCATGATGAGACTAGCGAGTTGCAATCCCTCAATAAATACCTGCCCAATAAATGAAAACTGCACTAATTGCGCATTTAAGAGACCAATGTATTTGCAGCCCCATGGGAAGAACGATGATGTCAGCCAACCAGACACCACCAAGACTCCCAGGGACTAAGCCATCAACCAAAGGATACACATGATTCTAGCCGCAATTGTAGTGGAGGGATGCCTTCTTGTGCATTGGTGGGAGGAGAGGTCCTTGGTCCTATGAAGGCTCGATAGTTGCCCTAGCATGGGGAAACTAGGGGGAGAGAAGATGGGAGTGGGTTGGACAGAGGGGCATCTTCTTGGACACAGGGGTGGGAGGATGGGTTGGGGGTTTTCTGGGAGGGGGGAAACCAGGAAAGAATATAACATTTGAAATGTAAATGAAGAATGCATTCAATAAAAAAAAACAACAACAACAAAAAAGATACCCATGCTAAGAAATCAGACTATCATATATCTTAAGTGAAGAGGTAGAACATAAAAAGACTCAATGCAGTGCATACAGAAGAACAGGGTCTAGTCAGGAGAGCAAATGATTTGCAGATGTACCTGTGAACAAACATAGAGGTTTGAAAGATATGAAAAATCAGAAGAAATGATATGAGATAATATTCCATGCTAAAAGGATCACATAAATAATGTGTATGAGAAAATTTGGCCACGGATTCACTCACCTATTAAATACTTTTTATCCAGGCACTGAGGCATCAATCTTGATTAAGGGGTACACAACTTACACCTAATGAGTGATTAATAGAAAAGTAGAAGGGACTGACCAAAAGATATTTGTTTACATGTTGAATAGTAGATTGGACCAAAGCATATATATGACATCTCATAACACTTTAAAGCTTAATTCTCTGAAGAAGGAACACCTGAGTTTAGAAAGGTTTTCCTCATTTCCTCAGTAAAGAAAGTCACAATCTAACGATTCAAGTATCATCTGCAGCCAAGGGATAAAAGTTGGTAATGAAGTTATGAGGTATGACATAACAAAACTTGTGCCCATGCATGCTTGTGTGTGCATCATGCAGGACAGGAGTGTTCTGGAGCCCGCGGAGGCCAGGACAGAGTCTGGAGCCCTGGAGTAGATTGCAGCAGGTGCTCTTAATTATGGAGCAAAGCTCCTCAGCTTCCGGTTGTCTGTTTGTTAATTTGAGGTTTTTGTTTTGCTTTTTACACTTATTAGGATTTCATAGAACCTCTCCCCAAATGTCATTATATTTCAATATACATTCATATATGTGGATTCCACTGTGTCCTGATCTTTCACAACAACCAAAGTTGTGGTTATTATAATGCTATAATGATTTTGAAGTCAAGTAGCATACACCTGATGCTTTCTCTACATTTTCACAACTGTTCAGTTATTCTTTTTATACCCCTCCAGCTCTTTTACTCTCCTCCAGACAGTTTAAAAGTCAGATTTATTCTATAAGTTAATTTTTCATAATTTTTGTGGGAATCACATTCAATTTGAAGCTCCATTTGGACAGAAGCCACCTCTTGCCTTTGTAGCATTGAAATGTCGTGAATGTGTTTGTACTTTTTATTCAACTATAATCTAGTTGCTGATGATTCGTTGTATTAGGAAAATTTTGCAATTGCTCCAGATGCTATTAAACCTTATGAAGAGATAGCATTAGGATATGTCAAATAAAGTGAGAGTATCATAGTCATTTGCATCCCTTTGCTCTTTCTCCACACATGACCACACACGTGCACAAACACAACTTCTTCTGCAACTCTGTGCTCACCAGCCACAGGTGTAAGTGTGGTTTCCAAAGACTGACTTTGGCATTCATGTGGTGGGTAAACTGAGGCGGGCAGCTGTCAGTGCTTAGTTTTTCTGACTAGAGTGGATTCAGATATCTATAGGAGCTGCTGCAAAGGCAGCCAGTGATTAGAGAAACTACTTAGCAGACATTTTTTTCTGAGGTGACAAAGCTTAATTTACTGGGGAAGGCACTCCCTGTGGCCAGCAGACAAACTATGAACTTTTTTTAACTCCTTCAGGCTAACGAGAAAGAGGAGGAAAGAGAGAAACCTCTCTCTCTCTCTCTCTCTCTCTCTCTCTCTCTCACACACACACACACACACACACACACACACATACACACACATGTATGAATAAAAGGCAGAGTACAATAACTTCATGTACACAAATATACATGCATATATACATACATGCATACATACTTACATATATTCAGAGCTACAGGCAGACATATTCTTATTCACACATAGAATTCTTAGAGCAAACTTCAACAATCAGGATCTAAGTATATCACACATACATACATAAATACAGACAACTGGTGGATGGAAGGAAACCCCATTCTCACAAATTTTATACATACACACATGGATGATGGATGGGATAGACAATGTTCTAGCCACAACACACAATACCATACCATACCATACCATACCATACCATACCATACCATACCATACCCTGTTTTATTTTTTCTTCCATAGCTTATATATCCCAGCAAAATCTTTCAAGCCGTATACAATTACAATGTGATTATATTTATATTTTCTTCTAGTGAATGATTATGAAAAAATAATGTGTATTTCAATATGTTTACAAGATGTAACAGTACAGAGTACCGATAACAAAACTAAATTATTCTAAGAAACCCACGTACATTCATAACCAAGCAACTTGTTATAGATTAACAAAGTATAAACAAGCAAGGTAGTTTTTTCAGCCTCTTTCTCTTACTGGCAGACAACGATTTGTGGTTACCAAAATATAATTATTTTATTATTTATCTTAAAAGAATTACAAAACTAAACTTTTATGTAAAAGTCAGTCATTTCTTCCTAGAATCCTCAAAGTGTATATCTATTCATCAGTCATTCTTAATAAATCATATCAGGAAGCTGAGGGGGGAAATGGGTAGAAGTCAATCATCACCAGCCCAACCTCAGGGGGCGTCACATCAGCCAGTACTGCCATCGTTCTTGTTCCATGACCATAAAGGGTCTCTAGCTGAACAAACAGGAGTGTGACTTTTTGAACTTCATTTTATTCTCTAAGATTTTTTATTACATCAGAGCCAGTAGTAAAAACATTTCAACGGAGCTTCACTAACAACTTTATTTTTTCCAAATATTTTCTAAGGGTGATGGTCACTGTTGACAATCTACATCTCTAAGTTCTTCTCTAAGGGAGTGATAGAATCATTTTTCTGTTCCAGGGACAATGCATGAAAGCAAGCAAGCATTGGTACGGTGAATACCAGAAATACTATCTGGTGAAGGAGTTGAAGGTCCCTTAACATTTTCATATAATTCTTAGATTAAGAGGGCTCTAAGAAAAGCTAGCAGAGCAGAACTTTGTAAGAGCACAAAGTCCGCAGGACTCATAGTCTTCAGGACCATGCAGCGCCAAGGCTCACCCATGTGGCTATGGTAACCCATGGGATGCATTTCTTGAGTTCTAAAGCCATTTGTCATTCCCCCTGCATGTCCCTCAGCATGTGACAAAAGTGCTTACCACTAAGATTGCCCTCCAGAGTTCAGTGGAAGTCAAGAACCAAATCCAGGAAGTTTTTCCTCTGATCTCTACACACACACACACACACACACACACACACACACACACACAAACACATTAAATTATGGTTATATGAATCATGTTCATGTAAATCAAATAAATATTAATTTATATTTATAGAGTTCAAGGGAGGAACAAGTGCCCTTTGAGTTAACCCTGATATTTATTATTTTTCCTTATTGTTCCTTCATCTCTAAACATCCAAGTTTATCTTCAGACTCGTTTTCCACTGGCCACAGAACTTCTTTTACTAACATCTTCTTTGGAGCAAATTTTATGGTGACAAATCTTTAGTTCTCCCTCATCTGTGAACATTTCTATTTCATCTTCTGTCCCGAAGGTTATTTTCAATGTGTGCATAAGTCGCAGTTGGCAAGGTTTCTCTTTCAGCTCTTTAAATCTATTGTTCAGCTGTCTTATGACCTAGATTGTTTTGATGAAAAATAGAAAACACATTGAATTTTGCCTCCAATAAAAAACATCTCCATTTTCTCCTATTGCTTTTACTTTTTTTATTCTTTAGTTTTTATTTAGTTTTGACACGATGCTTCTGTATGATTTTCACTTTTTAATTTGTCTTGGAGTGGGCAAATCTCCCAGGTATTTGCCTACAATATGATTTCCACCAAATTTCAGAGATGTTCAGTGACTCTTCAAATATTTTTCCTGCACCAATTATTTTGTACAGTATACAAAACTTCTGTGCATATAAAGCAGCATGTGTCACAGGCAATTACACAAATGCAATGTTTTTTTTTAACTTTAATCAAGATGGTTGAATGGGGGATGAAGATCTTTACTTTTGAATTATTTATTCTATATTCTTTGTTTACATTCCAAAGGCTTTCCCCTTTCCCAGTTCCCCCCTCACCATATGTCCCATAAGTCCTCTCCCCCTATTCCTCAATCACCCCCCCACCATTTCTCTGTTCTGGTACTTTCCTAAAAAACTGGATCCAGTCTTTTCAGGTCCAGGGTCCTCTCCTTCTTTCTTCTTGGCCATCTTTTGACTTACTAATGGTGCCTTGAGTATTCAGAGCTTCTGGGCTCATTAATATCCAATTATCAGTGATTGCATTTCATGTGTATTCCTTTGTGATTGGGTTAACTCACTTAGGATGATATTTTCCAGATCCAACCATTTGCCTACAAATAGCATGAATTGATTATTTTTAATTGCTGAGTAGTATTCCATTGTATAAATATACCACATTTTCTGTATCCATTCCTCCTTTGAGGGACAACTGGGCTCCTTCCAACTTCTGGCTATTATAAATAAGGCTGCTATGAACATAGTGGAGCATGTAGCTCTATTGTATGTAGGGGATTCCGCTGGGTATATGCCCAGGAGTGGTATGACAGGGTCCTCTGGAAGTGTCATGCCCAATTTTCTGAGGAACCTTCAGATTGATTTCCAGCACGGTTGTACCATCTTGCAATCCCACCAACAGTGGAAGACTGTTCCTCTTTCTCCTCATCCTTGCCAGCACCTGTTATCTCGTGAGTTTTTAATATTAGCCATTCTGACTGGTGTGAGGTAGAATTTCAGGGTTGTTTTGATTTGCATTTCCCTGATGACTAATGATGTTGAAAACCTCTTAAGGAGTTTCTCAGCCGTCCAGATTTCTTCTGGTGAAAATTCTTTATTTAGCTCTGTACCCCATTTTTGATAGAGTTATTTGGTTCTTTGGGGTTTAACTTCTTGAGCTCTTTGTACATATTGGATATTAGCCCTCTGTCGGATGTGGGGTTGGTGAAGATCTTTTCCCAAGTTGTTGGTTGCTGTTTTGTCCTTCTGACAGTGTCCTTTGCCTTACAGACACTTTGTAATTTTATGAGGTCCCATTTGTCAACTCTTGATCTTAGAGCATAAGCTATTGGTGTTCTGTTCAGAAACTTTCCCCCTGTGCCTATGTCCTCCAGGGTCTTCCCCAGTTTCTTTTCTATTAGTTTCAGTGTGTCTGGTTTTATGTGGAGGTCCTTGATCCACTTGGAGTTGATCTTACTACAAAGAGATAAGAGTAGGTCTATTCACATTCTACTGCATGTTGACCTCCAGTTGAACCAGCACCATTTGTTGAAAGGCTATCTTTTTTCCACTGGATGGTTGTAGCTCCTTTATCAAAGATCAAGTGACCATAAGTCTGTGGGTTCATTTCTGGGTCTTCAATCCTATTCCATTGATCTACTTGCCTGTTGTTGTACCAATACCATGCACTTATTAACACAATTGCTCTGTAGTACTGCTTGTGGTCAGTGATATTGATTCCCCCAGAAGTCCTTTTATCATTGAGAATAGGTTTAGCTATCCTGGGTTTTTTGTTATTCCAGATGAATTTGAGAATTGCTCTTTCTAGATCTATGAAGAATTGATTTGGGATTTTGATGGGGATTACATTGAATCTATAGATTGCTTTTGGCAAGATGGCCATTTTTACTATATTGATCCTGCTTATCCCAGAGCATGAAATATTTTTCCATCTTCTGAGGTCTTCTTCAATTTCTTTCTTCAAGGACTTGAAGTTCCTGTCATACAGATCTTTTACTTGTTTGGTTAGAGTCACACCAAGATGCTTTATGTTGTTTGTGGCTATTGTGAAGGGTGTTATTTCCCTAACTTCTTTCTCAGCCTGCTTGTCCTTTGAGTACAGGAAGTCTACTGATTTGCTTGAGTTGATTTTATAACCAGCCACTTTGCTGAAGTTGTTTATCAGCTGTAGAAGTTCTCTGGTGGAGTTTTTTTGGGTCGCTTAAATATACTATCATATCATCTGTAAATGATGATAGTTTGACTTCTTCCTTTCCAATTTGTATCCCTTTGACTTCCTTATATTGTCTAATTGCTCTCCCTAGAACTTCAAGTACTATATTGAAAAGATGTGGAGAGAGAGGGCAGCCTTGTCTAGTCTCCGATTTTACTGGGATTGCTTCAAGTTTCTCTCCATTTAGTTTGATGTTGGCTACTGGTTTGCTGTAGATTGCTTTTACTATGTTTAGGTATGGGCCTTGAATTCTTGCTCTTTCCAAGACTTTTAGCATGAAAGGATGCTGAATTTTGTCGAATGCTTTTTCAGCATCTAATGAGAGGATCATGTGGTTTTTTTTTTCTTTTAGTTTGTTTATGTAGTGGACTACATTGATGGATTTTTATATATTGAACCATCCCTACATCCCTGGAATGAAGCCTACTTGGTCATGGTGAATGATCATTTTGGTGTGCTCTTGGATTCGGTTGGCAAGAATTTTATTTAGTATTTTTCTATCAATATTCATAAGGGAAATTGGCCTGTAGTTCTCTTTCTTTGTTGGTTCTTTGTGTGGTTTTGCTATCAGCATAATTGTGGCTTCGTAGAATGAGTTGGGCAGTGTCCTTCTGTTTCTATTTTGTGGAATAGTTTGAAGAGTATTGGTGTTAGGTCTTCTTTGAAGGTCTGGTAGAATCTGCACTAAAACCATTTGGTCCCATACTTTTTTTGGTTAGGAGGCTTTCTATAACCCCTTCTATTTCTTTAGGCGTTATGGGACTGTTTAGCTGATCTAATTGATCCTGATTTTATTTTGGTATTTGGTATCTGTCTAGGAAATTATCCATTTCCTCCAGATTCTCCAGTTGTGTTGAGTATAGACTTTTGTAGTAAGATCTGATGATCTTTTGAATTTCCTCAGTTTCTGTTGTTATGTCCCCGTTTTCATTTCTAATTTTGTTAAACTGGATACTGTCTCTGTGCCCTTGGGTTAGTCAGGTTAAGGGTTTATCTATGTTGTTGATTTTCTCAAAGAGCCAGTTCCTGGTTTTGTTGATTCTTTGTATTCTTCTCTTTGTTTCTACTTGATTGATTTCAGCCCTGAATTTGATGATTTAGTCTTCTACTCCTCCTGGGTCAATTAGCTTCTTTTTGTTCCAGGGCTTTCAGGTGTGCTGTTAAGCTGCTAGTGTATGCTCTCTCCAGTTTCTTTTTGGAGGCACTCTGGGCTATGAGTTTTCCTTTTAGCACTGCTTTCATCGTGTCCCATAGATTTGGGTAGGTTGTACCTTCATTTTCATTGAATTCTAAAAAGTCTTTGATTTCTTTTTTTATTTCTTCCTTGACCAAGGTATCATTGAGTAGAGTATTGTTCAGTTTCCATGTGTATGTGGGCTTTCTGATGTTTTTGTTGCTATTGAACACCACTCTTACTCCATAGTGATCTGATAGGAGGCATGGGATTAGTTCATCTTCTTGTATTTGTTGACATCTGAAAAATATGGGATGCTTCAGGAATTTGCATGTCATCCTTGCACAGGGGCCGTGCTAATCTTCTCTGTATTGCTCCAATTTTAGCATATGTGCTGCCGAAGTGAGCACAAGTGCAATGTTTTAACTCTAGAATTTTCACATAGTTATATCGAGATTTTTCTTTTCTGCTGAAAGCCTCCATCTATTTTGGTGTGTTTCTAGTTATGTCACAGAGCGCAGTTGTGGTACCTGAATACCTTTGTTGTCCAGTTTGCCATACCAACGTCAGGGTCACCCTGATGCTAGTCTTTGCAAGGAGGAGGATGACATATTTTTCTGGTGCTTTGTACATGAGATCTAATTTGATTATTCTATACTTATGAAAACATAAACTGTGTCAAATAGATACTAGGCTTTATTAAAACGCTCTGCAGAACATTTGTTCTTGTTTTTGGTGAAGGATGAATAGAGCTTGGTTCAAGCAATTAGTCCTATCAATAAATGTCCTTTGCTTTCAAACCTTTCCCTGTACTACTTGTTGTCTACCTTTAACAGGATGGTTCATAGTGAGTCCAAGATCTGTTCAAGTTTATATTAGGATGTCATTTCCCAGATGTCGTCTCTCTGGTATCTATCCTCATGCTTCAGGTTTGAAAGATTGTTTTTGTCAGCAATTTGAGAAAAATAATTAAGGAAAAAAGCATAAAACAAAAATCAAACAAACTAACAAGAACCTTAAAAAACCAAAACAGAACAAAGAAAATAACCTGATTTGCACTCTTTCCACTCTATGGTTCCACATATGCTGTGGCTCCTACACACACACACACACACACACACACACACACTACTTTGTGTTTATTTTCTTTTATTAGTCTACAGTTGTTGGTAGGAGGAAATGGCTATGCCATGCATATGCTTCCTTAGCTGCATGTCTTTCTTTTTCTTTGTCTTTTGCATGTTTGCTTTTTTTTTAACCTGAAGAGATACTGTACAAGATAACAGGGCAATATTATGGGAACAGTGCTCACACGCCAACCAGAGAATTGTGCATTCAAGTGCAGCCTGTGAGAGAAACCTAGGGCTGTATTTTCACTCACGGTCCTCAATGGAGTGGCTATCTTCAAAAATGATTTTGTTAACGTTTTTACCCCTTCTTTCTTCTCCTTCCTTTCCAAATTGTTCTCTCTCTCTCTCTCTCTCTCTCTCTCTCTCTCTCTCTCTCTCCTTCTCCTTGTCTATGTCTCCTATTTAAAAGCAATTCTGAAATAGAAATGAAACTATTTCAGGTTTGGTTCTATATTCTAGTCATGGCACCGGTCTTATTTCCCCAGAAGGCGTTTCTATTACTGACAGTGGCATTCAAGCACTGACGACCACACATTTCCTTATTATACATTGCATAACATGAGAAAAAGTAAAGGACCAATAAAATCACTGGCCCTGCTTCTTGTGAGGTCACAGCATTTGGGGCAGATTCACTTTATGCTACAGACTGGTACCTCTTAGATAAATTGGTCATTGTGTAACTGGTAGAGCATTAAGTTTCAGATCCAGATGTGAAGGACCACTGCTCCACACATCAGCACATACGAGCACAGACTCTGCATCTCCTTGTCACTTCACTGGCTCTGCAGAAAAATATTTACTGTCTTTGGTAAATCATACTTTTATTCCATGGCCTAGACTATGATTTCCCAAAATGAACTGAGACAGAAATGTATATCAGGAGGATTCACCAAACAAGTCTCATGAGGATTGATGGGGGAAACAACATTGACCAAAGGAAGAAGCTGAAGAGCAAAGTGACTTCGACAATGTGTCCACAATCTCTTGAAACTTTAGACCTAAATTGGCCTTTCATAGTAACCATGGAGGCCAGCATAAATTCAAGAGTCTTTAACCCAGGAATTATTTAGGTGAAGGCAGAATGAAACAAATTGGAGGTAACCTTTGTGATATAAGGAACTCAGGGGCATTCTTAAGTATATACAAAAAAAAAAAAAAAAAAAAAAAACACCAACAACAGAGGAAAAAAAGAGTTCCTTTCATAACTGAGGGAAGAGATAAACCTTTTGTCCCATTTGAACAATCAGCCAGCATGTTGAATATGCCTGGCTGTGTTGTGTGCTAGTTTCTTCTGAATTGAAACATTATTTCCAGGAAGGAGCCGAGACATGGGAGGTAAGTAAAAGTTCAGCATGTTTAGGGAAAGAGAAATGTAAAAGATTTCCCAGGCCTCTCCACAGCAGTATACAAAGGTAAACAAAAGCAAGGGGAGGAGGCTGGCTGGGCAGTGGCAGTGGAGGCATTCTTGGATGACAGAGCCGCTTAGGAGCTGTGCAGGGAGTTCTGGGGCTGAAGAGTCAGTGAACTGTCACCGGTGTAGCTAGGGACGGACTGTTCTGTGATGGATCTGCTTTGGAGGGATCCTTGTTCTTTGCTAAATAACCCCTCACTAATATTCCTATCAGTAACCACAACATCTTATTGCTTCCCTAAGTTGGACTTCTGTGCAATGGTTGCTGTGTGGGAGGAGAGAAAAGTGGAAGTGGAAAAACTGGAGGGAGTGGCTTAAGAGCAAGAAAACAAGGAAGAGGTCGAACCTTGCTTTACAGAACATTCAATCTGTGAACTACAGACCTCCCACCAGGGCCCCCCTCTTAAATGTTTTACTATTACAGTCCCTTAATAGTGTCACACTGCAGGAGAAGCATATACAACACACAATGTTGGAAAACTTTTGTTCAAATGAAACTACAGCAAGTGTGCGCATTATAATATACTCTTTAAATACCCCATATATAGATGCTAAGTTCAAATGCATTCACATTTGCTTACCGAGCTATCGTATACAAAATTTCTTAATAAATATGTGCTGTTTTTCTGGTTTTCTGATATAGAAGTTTATGTACTGGTAATAGTAGCTGAGATGCTTCATTTTGAAATTTTCTAATGAAACTGGTCTGAATGAGTTAACAGTGTAATAGTATGTGATAATAGCAGATACGAAGTCCCTCTTTATCTCTCCCCATGACCTTGCTGCTTATTTTGTGTACTCTTACTCCTCTAACAAAGCCAGAGTTCTTTCAACTCCAGCTGCATAAGACAGACTGGCAGGCATCTTGTTTTCTTTCTCTGTTTTTGTTTGTATACTTAATTGTTACAGGTTTCTGTCCCCTGCAAGTTGTTGTTTTGCCTTATGCAAGACCAAGCTTGCATCTTCCATGTATTTTGGGGGCAGAGAGACTACTTGTTCAGACAAGACCTCTTAAATTAAAAAGAGAAAGAGAGAGAAAGAGTTTAAAATAGAAAATGTAATTTTAACACATGCAGATATCCACATGCTGAGAAGACGATTCCATTGTATTTTTCAAACATTAAAGAAAAAGAAAAAGAAAATGACATCGAGAGAGAGAGAGAGAGAGAGAGAGAGAGAGAGAGAGAGAGAAAATGAGGACATTAGAACAGTCAGGCCGTTGGCAAAGCTGGCAGAGATGCCCCTGCCAGTGTGCAGTGGAGCACCAAAGGGCTGTGCCACTAATCAGCATGGCTCATGCAGACTGCTGAAAGCGCTTTTAAGGGGAACGTGTAATAATGTCACATTTTTTCTTTCACATGTGAATCAATATAATCAGACACATACTATTTAGGTGAAAATTCAGGAGGTAGTTTTATTTATTTTCAGTAGATGCTTTTCTAAAATCATTTTCAAGTGATTGATGAATTTTCCTGGAGAGACACTGAGACTGGTGATGGGTAAAGGAGGAAGATAGGGATGGAGGGGGAAAGAAAAGACAGAGAGGCAGAGGCAGAGGCGAGAAGAATGAGTCTAGAAGAAATTCCAATATGAAAATTCACAGTTGCTCATACTCTGCTTTTATGTAAGAGCAGAAATGGCTGTTGCTGTGTCTTTTCTCCACTTCTTGACTCATTTCCAGTAGGCTTCTATTGCCACAATTATCACAGCAACAATATTTTCTGTGTCGCAAAAAGATTTCCCAATTCAGCTATTTTAAGAAAGTCTGATTTCTTACTAACAAAAGTGAATATAGTCCCGTGGTTGGCTCTGGTGAGGGAGAAATAGCATTTAACAATAAGCATAACCTAGACAACAATATTTAACCCAGAGACAATTTCACTGATGTTGATCCACCTGTCCCCTCGGATCCATCACTCCATTGACATAGTAATGCTGCACGCAGAGACATTTATTGTTTCTGCTTGCCCTAAATGCATTTCCTTTATGCTGGGAGAGTGTTCACCTGTCTGTGTTGACCTGAGCATCTCACTATAGCAGCTCCACAGCAAACACTCATTAAACAGACTTGCAACATGCTGCATGATTAAGATTTCAAATATATCATCTCAGAAGCATAAGTTATGAAATGGCAGTCAAGCTCTGGCTTTTAAAAAAATAGAGTAATGAAGCCCTACCTCCAAACAAAACGAAGCAAGACAAGACAGACAAAACAAAACAAAACAAAATAAAAACTAATATCTCAAATAGATGCAAGATGCTGATAGCCATCTTACTCTCAGCAATGTAAGGAAAGCAGAAAGAATGTGCCTCAAGTTCAAACTAAGAGAACAGAGAAGAAGGTAACACCAATTTGAGTGACAATGAATTCCCTGGGGCAACTCAACCACACCTGGAGAACAAACATCCTGTCGCCATGTTTCTCATTTGTGTGAGCTAAGCAAGACTACTCTAGGTTCAAATAAAGCAAGATTTCTGCTCCTCTCACCCTATAAACTGAGAAAAGCCTGATGAAATTGGGCAAGATTTGTACAGTTGGTGCATTTATGAATTATTCATTCAGAAGTGTTTGTCTTGGGATGAGGTTGGTTCTCACAGAACTTCTGGCTTTTCTCTTTTGTTCCATTGAGTCATTCCTGGGAGAAGATGATTTGGGAAGGAGATGAGCTGTATGCTTCCTTCTTTTTATAAAAGCAAATGATCTATAACTATGTAGTCGGACTGGTCAGGGTAGCAGTGAGTATTTCTCATCTGTGTTATGGGATAACAGCATCCAAGACTTCAAAGACGACCATGACTCAGGGATCTGAAACATTCAGAGCAGTGCTTCTTCAGCATTCTGTGCATGAGGGTTGTACTTATTATCTTTGAAATAATACTTATAAACTCTCTCAGTTATATATGCCTAAATAATTTCCATCTCCAGAATAATCTATTTCCTGAAACAGGGATATTATTGAAACTCTCTCTTGTGCCTAAATTTGCAAGTGGAGTTAAGAACGCATAAAAGTAACAATGATTCTCTGAAAGTTGCTGACGACATACTACAACTATGAATCTCAGGAAAGGGTGATGAATTATGAAGTAGGTTCAGAGAAAGTGGGCATAATAGAGCCTAGAACTTTGACACTTATCCCCAGAATCTGTTTTGTTGTTGTTGTTGTTGTTTTTGTTTTGTTTTGTTTTTGAAACCTGGTCTCAGCAGTTGCATGACTTCTTTCCTTTGTCTCAACTGTCTACAAGGAAATTAAATTGATAGAACAAAATACACATGCTCATATTTATCTGTTGAGACATTTTTGTTCCACATATTGTGTTCATCCATGCTACAGAGAAGACAGCAAACAAGGATATACAAAACAAGATACCGTGACAGGTGTTACTTGTCTCTTTCTTGAGATATTTTGAGACTCTAATCCAAAATATAAATGATGCAATTTCTTTTAGTTCTCTTCTTTTAGGGCAAATGAGTCAGCAAAAAGGTAGCATGTTATAATAAGCTACAATATGCACAATTAAAGCAAAGGCTTTTACACTTTATCCTATGTATCCCAGACTGTGACTCTCAAACCTATAATTTTCCCATTTCATGTTTCATTAATTCAGGGACAGAGTGTTGAGGAGAAGGCAGAATGCACTGTGACACAAATATAATTGACAAGTATTATTATTTAGAGACATAAAAAATAACCTAAATTATTTAAAATGTTTTCTGTTGGCAGCTGATTCTAGCTGGCAACTTTCATTTGTGCAGCCAAGGGAGTATATGACCTTGAGAACATTATATGTCTTTGCTGGGCTAGGTAGGAATTTTGAGACATTTTGGAGGCACCAAACTATAATATCTCATCCAGGACTCCATATGAAAAGATGCCTAAATGTAGCCACAAACACACCTGGTTTCATAGCATATGAAACCAAACAATCATTAAACAAAAACAATAAAGGCAGGATAAGCAGGTGCTCATTAGCAATCCACATTCTGCCTGAAGACCAGAGACAAAATCGTACCAGATGGAATCCAGTCAGGTTAGAAGGTGTATGTCAGCTTAATAAATGCTTGTAATTCAGAGATATTCATATTTTAAAACACAGTCATAACCCCTGTCCTCAGAAAACTGATGATTGCCTTAATTTTATCTTCACTGTGAGAATAATGAATGAATAATGAGTCTCAGAAATTATTCCTGAGCCCTGAGCTGAGTGTCCCTTTGGCAGTCAACATGCACACATGGAGGATGCAGCACCATGTAAATACAACAGCTTGACAGAATTAGAGAAAGCAAAGAAACACAGCATCCATAATATACAGCAGTCTCCTTAAACTCTTGTCAAAGTTGTGAATGAATCTAGATGTGGCATAATATGCAGATGAGAAAGATCACAAGATTTGAAGCTGTTTCAAATGCAGATTAAATATCAACTCCCATTCTAAATGAATGGTTTTTCAGAAAAATCATTCATCATCTGTAAGATAGAAGTGATAATATTAACTTTTGGATTTACTGTGTGGCTAAGGAATAATATGTATTGATGGATAAAGACCATAATGGATGCTTTTACTCTCATTCTTCATTATCAATTCTAGATACTTTATACAAAGAAAGGATTGTATTTCAGTTTACTGAAACCAGGCTTAAGAAATAAAAGATCCTTGAGGTAAATGTCAAGAGTCTACTCCTGATCTCTCTTCTTTTTTTTCTGAACCTTATTCACAATTCACTTACTTTAAGAGAGTCTCCATTTTTGAGTTGGCTTTCCAGCTGAAACTCGAATGCTATTATCAGACCTGAGTCTTGAGTTCACTGGCAACTTTGCGTTGGACACAGAAACTATTTTTTCTTCTGTTTCGGGTAGTTTTCAGTTCTAATCCAATTATCAGGGAGTAGAGAACTGGCATGGGACCCTCACAAGAATGACTTATTATAGTACATAGAGATTATTGCTCCAAGAGAGGGGACACAGTTAACTGAAAAATACACTAGAAGCTTTGTGTCATTTCTAAATTTACTCAAGATCATTCATGACAGAAATAAGACACATAAAATACTTACATAATGTCTGGCCAGTAGCAAGGATTTGATAAGACCCATAATTTGTTTAAAGATGGCACACATAAATATAAACCTCATCTATGCCATCATTGAACCTTTTCTGAGGCACATTTTATAACTTAAATACTGGCCACATTTTTGAAAGAGTGAGATAGGTCTCTCTGTCATGTAAAAGAGGGTGCCAATATCTGGTCCCCTTTCTTTAGTTCAACAAATTGTGACCTTTACGAAATGATTTCTTAATTTAGGCTATGGCCATTTTGTTTTGTTTTGTTTTTAAGACAAAAGATGTGATTGATCTTCCTATAAGATCTTATAAAAATTAGCCACATATTTTCAGCAAAGACAAAGTATTGCAGTGAGCAGTTCCCTGCTGGGGATCTGTCTGTAAAGATATCTCAGACACACTTAAGGACTTGCTTGTGCATCTCCGTTCCTAACTATGCAGAGAAACTAGGATGGAAACACGTGTTCAAGCTATGAGACAGAGGAACTGAGTTGACTGATGAAACACTGTTTGTCTTAACACTGATGCTCATGATAAACTTTAAAGGAATTGAAAATTCTCATATAAAGATGGTGAGCTGTGGGTCAACTACACTGTATGTCCTCTCTCCAGTTGCCATAGAAAGTTAGTGTAAGTATTCAAAATAAAGTACCAAAATCTGCAAAGATGAAAGCAGAGTAAATACTGATTTTTTGCCAGCCTTTTTCCAATCATCTACACATGTGTGTTTTCCTTATTCTTTTCTCATTTTATTTTTTATGTATACATATGTTCATTTTATACTCATTTTATTTTTTTATGTATACATATGTTCAGGTGTGAGTGCATATGTGGACATTGGAATTGCCTTTGTGTGTTGTTTCTCGGGTGCTATTCACTCTGATTCTATTCTCTCAGTGGCCCAGAGCTCACCAAATAGGGTTGCCTGGTTAGGATCCATATTTCTTTACCTCTCCAGTGTACCACTACATTCATAGGTTGGTTTTTTCCATGTGTGTTTTGAGTACCACATTCAGGCCTTCACGCAAATAAGGTCATCATCTATATGACTGAGCTAACCTTACAGACCTAAGTTTAAAATTCTGTTATACTTTTAATTCCAAATCATGTTACAGACACTGGCTCCAGCATACAATAGAGGACATCAAGGGAAAAATGCATCCTTTGACATATTATGTAAATTAATATGCATTGTGGAGAATCTAGAAAACAAGGGAATAAAGCATAAATGTACAATAACTGATATCTATTATCCTCTCCAAAATCTAACATACTACAGCTTGGGGTTTCATTCATCAATATATTTATTACTTGTCTTCATGAATGTGTAGTATGCTTTGAATGATTGAAGTTTCTATATTACAGGAAGTGTTTGAATATATAAATTCAATTATGAGAATATAGGCAAAATATAATGTCCACTGACATGTATGCCCCTTCAAACCTCTTAACTGTGATAGTGGTCATCCTTATACCATGACATGAACTCAGAAGCATATCTTGATAATTCTTGTTCTTTGAAAGGTAGAAAATGCTCTGCTTGATCCAGGCTTCATCAGTAACAAGTACCACATACCTCAGTCCTGAGTTGAGAACTTAATGGCAAGAGGAAAGAGACTTCAGGTGGAATATATTTCTCAATACCATATAGACAGAGACACAGAGTTTTCAGAAACCTCAGACAATATTCATGGTATTTATGTCAGGGACACCTTTCAGAAACTCATAATAAACCTACATGCTTTTGCTTAAAATGGACAATTTTGTTAATACTAAGACACCATAAGATTGGGAACATTTTGTAGCTGTCTATTTTCAAACTGTAATCAATGGAATGTCTTAGAGATTATGAGAAGTAATAGTCATTATTAAGTTTGCTGTATAAGCATTGTAAATATATTTCTGTGTTTTATAACAGATTTTTTAAATGACCTAATTACATTATTTTGACAATAGGCTTCATTAAAAATTCCATTTGGAGGCCAATGAAATATGTCTTTTTTTATTCTTATAAACATGCCTTTAACTTTATGATTTAATTTTTAAATTTTTCTAATGCTATAAAGTTTCTGGAATCTACTCTGGTGAAATGTTAATGAAAGATTTAATATTTTCTTCCAGATCTTTTCGCAATTATATCAACTGTGCCCTTGATTCTTCCTCTTGGATTTACACCAGATTGGTTAGGAGCTAGCTTTTACTGCTCATACTTATACCTTAATCCACTACTCTGATTATATTATTTCAAAATTAATCTTACTCTTATGTGTGCCCAAATCTACCAAATTTGTCTGATGTACATTATGTTGATGCTTGGGTCATTTTAGTGAGTATTTTAGCATTTGAGATGGAAGATGTTCCCATGGTTCTTTGTGTTCAAGGCACCCTAGTAAATTACATGGGCTAATTCTCTGTACTAGTAATGTATTTTAGTGACTAAGTAAAGTTTCTTGTCATAAAACTAATTGAATTTTTGTGGATAGAAGAATCTTAGAATGACATATATGCTAGACATTAATAACCTATGACAGTATGTTTGAGACATAAAGGTCTGGATTGTGAGTCTTGCAGCCTTGAATGTCCTCGCATTACATGAACTGAGAAATGGAAGACAAAGCGGCAGCTGACATCTAAACTCGTTTGCTGTTTTTATGGTTATTTGCTCCTTTCATTTTCTTCATGCCTACTGGGCTTCCCCATCAAAGTTCCTTTCATTCCATTTGACTTAGCCTTCTGAACTGTGTGAAACGCAAAGAAGTGTAAGGCCTTCTTGTGGCAGGTGGACCTTTGCCGACCGTGCACACAGCAAGCTGTCTTGTGGTGCTTTGAATGCACCAACACAAACTCCTGTTTTGTTGCTGTATGCTAACAGAAGAGCTCTGCCGTGCTCTGACATCCCTGGCTGGGTGAGAGATTGTGCGGGTGACTTCAAACACGGCTCAGTCAAAAGTCTGGTGAACTGATGCTCAATATGTACTGTTTCTGAAAATCAAAGAGAAGTGCAGTCATTGGTTGGCAATCTGAATCGCTCTACTTGAAAAACTATGCCCACCCTTTGATGCAAACTCTAGTACCTCTTCAAAATGTATATGATTTCATTTGTTCTTTACAGCTTGGTGGAAATCAGTTAAAATACAATATAGTAGGTAATACAAATGGAATGTCTAGCCCTGGACTTTTACTACAATGGAGGTTCCTTTTGTGTAGGTTCTATTTTAAGCACCTGGCTAATCATTTCATAATGTTAATGACCTTAAATAAAGGTCTTTGAAATCAACTGTAATGCTATTTCAATTGTTTATTTAGTAATTATGATATTTAGGATTAATCCCAAGAAAGGAATCAAATAAAAATCTCAAAAGTTTTTTGGAAATTTCCGTGGCCATCCCTGTGTGCAGTTCACTTGCAACTGTCCCGTTTAAAAACTGAGATATGGCAAATTTTAAGGCCCATGATTTGAAATAAGGAGAATGCCATATGTAATTAACCCACATACTTGAATTTCTTACAGAAGCCAGAAGAGGGCAGAAGATGCTGTCTATAAGAGCATATTTACATACAAATATTTTTTTGAGTTGAAATCCAAAGTAATCATAGTTTTGACAAAGAAATGAAGATGTGTATGATGTGTGCATCGTGTATGCATGTGTTTGTGTGGTAGTCATGGATTTGCTTACGTTGGCACAGGGAATCAAACTGAAAACCTCACATACCCTGAGCAAGCATCCTCCTGCTGAATTTACCTCTAGCTGCTGTCTTAATTTTAATAGTTCACATCCCAATTTGGATGGGGAACACTGTAGATGGAACATGTGTATTTTCGATACTCCTCAGCTAATCTTTAGACTTTTTCCCTCTGAAACTAACAATTTGATAAAACAAGATGCTTCAACATTTGTTCAGAAATGATATTTGCTCTTGTTAGTTATATAAATCTAAGTAGGCAAGACACTGGGAAGATGGGTCAACCATAGAGAGTGAAAGATCTCAGTACCAGAGTTCTACTCCCAGGACTCACATCTGGTGGCTTCCAAACACCTGTAACTACAGATTCAGGGGATCCAACTTCTCTATGGGTTTCTGCATTCATCAGTCCATATCCTCCACTCATGCACATACATAATTTTTTTTAAAATAATAAAAATAAATCATCAGAGAGTTCTATTTATGTGAAAATCTTATTGGGCCCATTTTACAGATGACCAACCTGAGGCATAAGAGGTTAAATCACAGAAAATTTTAAGGTGGGTATAAATTTCAGTTTTAATTTAAGCAGCTGAGTTAATGGTCTTTCCTGCAGCCTTGTAATGGATGATCAGTCTGATGCTGCCTGGTAAAAATGACTTAATATTTTGGGGCCTTATTCATAATCTAGTGGGAATAGCGTTTTGCTTCCTGGTATCAATCTTTTAAAAATTGTATTAAAAATAAAACAGAATACACAGCAAGCCATAGCAGCAGAGGAGTCTGCTGTGAGGAACCTGAGGGGTAGATTTCTGGAGAGTGTTTTCTTACCCTGGCTCTTCTATAGGTCTAAGCATGTGTGGTACGGTTCTTATGCTTAACAACGGCATAATGTGTCCTCCTTTTACATGCTTCCTTGAATCACAATGACTCCCAGTTACTGACAGTTTGCCTGGACCAAATGTCATTTGTGATGCAGAAACAAGACTAATTCTAATGAGGCTGAATGAGAGGAAGAGGCAGGAGAGTTTCTTAATGTAGCAGGTTAGGTCTGTGAAGAGGGAAAGACTGTCTCTGATGGAACAAGATTCATACAGGACAGTCCATTTTCTTTTTCTTTTCTTTTTCTTTTTGCATTTTTATTCGATATATATTCTTTATTTACATTTCAAGTGATTTTTCCCTTTCCTGGATCCCCCCTCCACCAAAGTCCCATAAGCCCTCTTCCCTCCCGCTGTTCCCCAACCCATCTCTTGGCACTTCCCTGTTCTGGTATTCCCCTACACTGCTGCACTGAGCCTTTCCAGGACCAGTGGCCACTACTTCCTTCTTCTTGGACATTATTTGATATGTGATTTATGTCTTTGGTATTCAAAGCTTCTAGGCTAATATCTGTTTATCAGTGAGTGCATACCATGAGTGTTCTTTGAGACTGGGTTACTTCACTTAGGATGATGTTCTTCAGTTCCATCCATTTGTCTAAGAATTTCATGAATTCATTGTTTATAATGGTTGAATAGTACTCCATTGTGTATATATACCACAAGCAAGTAGATCAATGGAATAGAATTGAAGACCCAGAAATGAACCCACAAAATTATGGTCACTTAATCCTTGATAAAGGAGCTACAACCATCCAGTGGAAAAAAGAGCCTTTTCAACAAATGGTGCTGGCTCAACTGTAGGTCAGCATGCAAAAGAATGCAAATTGATTCATTCTTATCTTTTTGTACTAAGCTCAAGTCCAAGTGGATCAAGAACCTCCACATAAAACCAGACACTCTGAAACTAACAGAAAAGAAACTGGGGAAGAGTCTTGAGTACATGAGGATAGGGGAAAATTACCTCAACAGAACACCAATAGCTTATGCTTTAAGATCAAGAATTGACAAATGGGACCTCATAAAACTACAAAGTTTCTGTAAGGCAAAAGATATTGTCAAAAGGACAAAATGGCAACCAACAAATTGGGAAAAGATCTTTACCAGCACCACATCCAACAGAGGGCTTATATCCAAGATATATAAAGAATTCAAGAATGTAAACCCCAGAGAGCCAAATATCCCCCTTATAAAATGGGGTACAGAGCTAAACAAAGAATTTTCACCTGAGGAATATCGAATGGCTGAGAAGCACCTAAAGAAATGTTCAACATTCTTAGTCATCAGAGAAATGCAAATCAAAGCAACCCTGAGATTTTACCTCACACCAGTCAGAATGGCTAAGATCAAAAACTCAGGAGAAAACAGGTGCTGGTGAGGATGTGGAGAAAGAGGAACACTCCTCCACTGCTGGTGGTGTTGCAAGCTGGTACTACCACTCTGGAAATCAGTCTGGCGGTTCCTCAGAAAACTGGAAATGATACTTCCGGAGGACCCTGCTATACCACTTCTGGGTATATACCAGAGGATTCCCCAGCATGTAATAAGGATATATGCTCCACTAGGTTCCTAGCAGCCCTATTTATAATAGCCAGAAGCTGGAAAGAACCCAGATGTCCCTCAACAGTTCATTTTCTTAGGACTTAAGGAGAGATGTCTTTGTTTGAGGCTCCCTGTGCTAGCTACATCAGGTGAAAATTAAAAGCAAAGCTTGTTTATAAAAAATTTTCCAAGTGAACTCCAGGAATAGAAATGGAGAAGAGACTGAGCAAAAGGAGCTCCAGTGACTGGCCCAAATTGAGACCCGTCTCAAGGGAAGGCTCCAAGGCTTGAAACTATTACTGATGTTAGTATGTATTTACAGATAGGAGCCTAGCATGGCTGTCCTCCAAGAGGCTCATCTGCAGCTGAGACAGAAGCAGATACTTACTCCCAACCCATGATCTGAAGTCATGGACCTCTGTGGTTGAATTAGGGAAAGGCTAGAAGAAGTTGAGGATGAGAGCAACCCCATAGAAAGACTAACATTCTCAACAAACCTGGACCCTTAAGATCTCTCAGACACTAAGCCGCCAACCAGGCAGTATGCACTATCTGGTCTGTGGCCTCCCTGATGCATATAGCAGAGGACTGCCTGGTCCTCTGTGGCCTCAGGGACAGAAGACACACCTAACCCTTGAGAGGCTTGAGGCCACAGAGAATGGGTAGACCTGGGGCAGTCTTGGGGGTGTGAATGTTTGAGGACATCCACTTGGAGATGGAGGAGGAATGGGAAAAAGCACTGTTGGAGGGCAAAATGGATGGGGAATAATGACCAAACTAAAAATAGATTAAAATAAAATCTTTCACACTATATAAAAAAATCTTTCCAAGCGTGAATCTTTGAGAATATTTTGTGTCTTATGTATGCCCAATCATTGTTGGTTACTTTATTAGAGTTGCAGGATCAGACTGATGACTGAAGAGTCTTTGGGGTAGGCACTGCTGTGTTATATTTCCTGAAGAGTTGCACATAAATCCCTTTTCATTGCAGATGAAGAAAAGTTTGACAGAGCACATACATTGATTCCACTTATGTACTTCTGGTGAGCTGGTGGGTTTATTGGCATTTCTTATACCTGAATGACGTTAGCCAGTCCACTGCAGCAAAGGTGATGGGCCCACCAAACTGCATCAGTAAAGTTCAAAGAACAATTTGCAGAAAGCTACTTCAGAGAGGTCTTGTCTTCCCTCTGACTATTATATACAACTAAAGATTCTAGGAGCCTCATGAACACTGTAACCATGAGGGAGTGCTTCAATCTGGAGGGAACAACTATAGAGCAGACACTAAGCTACCTATGACATACTAAGTGATGGATAAATTAGTCAGGATATTTCTAAAGACAAAGGGAATGGTGAAGCAAGAAAGAACTGAAGAATGGAAGAAAAGTATAGGGAGAGGGAAGTGAATAACCCGAGAATGCCCATCTTTCTAAATTAAAAATCAGAATTCACCTAGACTGGAATGCGAACTTATATGCCTGAGTTTCCTCATCTCTAAAATGGGAATTGTATTGTACCTGCCCTCCACAGTCCCTGAAATTATTCTATGGGAAAATGCAGACAAAATAATTTATACGTGAGAACCTAGAATAACTCCTGGCACACAGCAAGCAGTTGATGAATGGTAGTGATTATTATGATTATTAGCTTCTAGTTCCTATAACCTTTAATAATGGCCAAACTCTGTAGAAATCTATTTCCCCTTACACCACAAAGAAAAAACCAAGTCATTTTGCTGAACTGTAAATGCACCAAATTAAATGCCCAGGCATGTGAATTAGCATAAGCAATATCTCTCCACAAAATTGGCACTCAATATCTCTCAGCACATAATCTTTACCATCAAATGAATGAGCTACCTAAAATAAGCACATTAGTTAGCTACAAGAGACAAGCAATGTTAATATCTACAGCCAGCTACAAATTACCCAACAACTACAACACATGTTTTTAGAGGAAAGTAGCAGAGTAAAGAAAATCTGACTTCAGCCTTATAAGTTTGAAGCTGCAATGAGCTTCTATTGAATGTCAAGGAAAACTTCTTTTTGGTAGCTCTAAGAAAGGAGATACAGAGAGTGAAGTGGAAGGGGTTTCTTCTTCCTGGCCATAAAAATATGCAAAGCAACACATTAAAGTTATTTTAGAAGTAAATGCAACTATATTAATCTTTATAACTCAAAATTTTCAGTTCTATCAAACTCAATACACATCTAAAATATAAGTTAATATTTTTCAGCACAAAGCAATTGTTCATCCCATACTGGGGACCATTGGTCACCCACCTCCTTAAGGAACATATTAGGATATTTGTAATTATATAAATTTGGAGCAAGCCGAAAACCCATAATAATATTTTCTAGTATTTTTTTTCAATTTTTACACACAACAGTGGTTAAGTGATGTATACAAGATGCAGATCCAGTGTTGCACAACATTGGACTTATTACATATGTTTGCCAAAAATTCACAAGCATGTTATGGCTTGTCTCATTTCACCACCTACCAGCTCTGTTCACTGGGACTATGGCTTAGTGTATCTATCTTTCTTTCTGTTTGGATAACAAGATGTGCTCACATCTCTCTTCTATACAAGCTGGTGTCTCTTCTTCAACCTCCCATTCAGTCCAAGTACTTTCAATACGTATTGAATTCTGAGCCTCTCCCTCCATAAATCATGCAATGAACAGTCGTGATTGTTTAATATAATGTACAATGCCCTAAACATTACATCTCCTCATCCCTTCTCTCTGAAGACTTCCTGTGAACATTCCCTGCCCTCCAATCAGGGCACTGCACTACATGAAGATTGCCCATATGTTATACCTCTTGCTCCAGAGTCTCGTCTGTCATATTTCTCTTTCTGCCTGAGTTCCTGCTACCCATTTAGCTCACATTTTCACCTCCAAAGCCACGAGTCTCTGATGCCTTTTGTGTTTGCTTGAATTGTAGCCTTGCTTATGTGTCTTTACACACTTGCTATGTGTATTGCACCTGCAAGAAAAGTCTCTCTGAATATTCTTCATCCTTCCAGATTGTTAGCTCCTTGAAGGCAGAAACTGACTTATTCATTATTATATTCCCAGTGCCCCAAATAAAACCTGACATAGTGAAAGTTCAATAGATCTTTTAAATCTGATTCCTGCATTCTGACTCCAAGGCCTAAGATATTCTGGTGTTTTGGCTTATCTCCCTAACATTTAATTATCTACTATTTGCCTGGCATGGATTAGTCACAGCTCACCAATTCTATGATAAGCAACTGAAGGGCAGATATTGCTTTATTCCTTCATATCTCTTCTAGGGCAAAGCTAATAATAGGCCGTTTTCTATTGCTACAGGAATTTAGAAAAAATATAGGTATGTTAAATACAAGGAATATTTTCTCAATATAGATTTTAAATTCTCAAAAACATATGCTGAACATAGATGCATATATACATACAGAGACACATGAAAGAGAGAAAGGGAGAAAGACAGGGGGGCTTTGTTTAATTTAAGGTGATTTAATGATGTGAGTGTTCCCATTCATACTCTTAGTTTTACCACGGTTTCTTGTTATTGTTGCTTTTTGTTTACATCTGTGCTTGTGCTTTTTTAACTGCAGGTCATGGTCCATTAGTGAAGACTAGCATGAATTTATTGAGTCACAATGTACATTGGCACAAATAAGGAAATAAAGTAGGTTCCTCACATTCAGTGATGATGAGTACGGCTATGGAAATGAGTAGTCTGCTAGGACACAGTGATCCATAGCACATGCTTCTAACTGAGACCCACACTCAGAGAAGCATTTAAAACAGCTAGGAAGCAACGCTGCTATCCCCTCTCACTCAGAGATAATAGACTTACTTACTTCTTTCACTCCTCTGTGCTGTTTTGTCTTTTGAACATCAATTACTAGGCCTGGTACATTCACTTAAACACTGGAACAGCAAAAGCATTTTGATGGCATGTTTTTCTCAATCAGTGGAAAACTTTGAGGCATCAGCCTGCATTTATGGCTTACTCTCTGCCTCCGGAATAAAGAAGTCCTTTTTTTTTTTTTAACAGGACTCTTTCTATAGTGAAGTGGAGGAAATTCCAATTCTGTGGCCTCATACTAATTATCTTATGAATTTATTAAAACATTGTCAGAATGATTATGCAGAAAAATTGTTCAGCACAGTTGAATCCATTGGTTGGTTACAGGGAAGTCAAGAGTAAACACTCACAAAAATCATGCTGGATGGAGGTCAGCAGACTTCTACTTTGTCCAAAGAGAGTTTGGTTGGTCATATTGTTCAAAGGAGTGGAAGCAGGACTAAATTCTATTTAAATTTTAGGCTACTTTTATACAAATTGTCTTTATTGATGGTGTATGGCCATTCAAATTTTGTTATAAAACCAGGCTGCCTCAATCTCTTATGGACTAAGGTAATAATTCAGAGAACAACTAGACAGTTTTTAAAAGTTTGAGAAATAATGCCACACAAGGACACCAGGAGGTAATGATTTCTTATCTTCCCCTATTGTTGTCAGAGCCCCAGTATGCTCCTGGCTCTTCAGTTTGCTGAAGAAGCTGTGTGGTAGAAGTAGTATTCAAAAACTTAGTTGCTATCTTAGTTACTTTTCAATTCTATGTAGAAACATTATGACCAGGGTAACATGTAGAATAAAGAGTGTATTGGAGGCTTGCTTACAGTTTCAATGGATGAATCCATGATCATCTTCTCATGGAGAATATGACAACAAGCAAGCAAACATGGCACTGAAATAGTAGTTGGGAGCTAACAAGCATGATGTGTGTGTGTGTGTGTGTGTGTGTGTGTGTGTGTGTGTGAGTGAGAGAGAGAGAGAGAGAGAGAGAGAGAGAGAGAGCTGGAAATGACATGAACTTTGAAATCTCAAAGCCTACACCAGTGACACATTTTCTTCAACTAGGGTACACTTACTAAATCTTCCCTAATAGTTCCACCAAGTCAGGACAAAGCGTACAAATATATGAACCTATGAGGGTCATTCTCATTCAAACTACAATAGTTGCAATTGAAATTTTGTGTATGTATGATGCTGTGGAGAAAATAATTGATTATCTAGAATCATAGAAAGTCAGAGATGTTTCCTTTCTAATAAATTAATCATTTAATTCTCATAGTAGTCTCACAATTATAGATACTGCTATACAAACCATTTGACAATGTAATGAAATCAAATCTGGCCCAGAGAACTGAATGGTTTCCAATTTGATAGCTTTGAAATCAGGATTATTTCTACCAGCAAAACTATCTAATGCTGTATGAGTGCACATGCTGGCATGTACGAATTACATAGTGATGTTAAAATCAGTTAATGTACCTATAACTAGAGTTATCTGTTTGTTTGTATGCATATGTGGGTGTGTTTGTTTGTTTGTTTTACCAAATTCTCACTTAAAACAGAAACAGGTAGAAATTTTACTTACTTACTTACTTACTTACTTACTTACTTTTTTTTCTTGAGACAGGTTTTCATTTTATAGTCTTGGCTGTCCTGCAGCTCTCTATGTAGAAAGAGTTGAAATGGAGTATGTATATAGAGATCCAAGAGAATCTCCTTCCTGAGTCCTGGGATTAAAGATGAGGAATAGGAATACTGTGCTTAGCTTAGAAAATTTATTTTGATTTCACTTATAAAAATAAAAATATATGCAGACACCTATTATAGCTCTTTTAAAAAAGAATTTTAAAAGGAGAAAACAAAATTCAAGTCAGGCAGTGGGTCCCATGCAGCTATAAAGGTCATAAACCTAAGAAGACTATTGTGATTATAAATCAGATTTGGACAAGGTACTAAGAGGACTTTAACTAGTATAAATATTTGATTTTGCATTGATCTGTTTTGCTATGTCAGAAAATAATTTCAAATGCACAAGAGTTTAATAGTCAAACAATCATTTCTCATTCCCAGATGAGTCAGCCGTGGGCTGCCTGGGAATGGGTTCAAGTCTGCTTTCTCAGCCTTTCATTCTGAGGTCATCCCAGGAAGGACAGAAGCCACTCTGAGGCTATTACCTTCTCATGGTCAAAGCAAGACAGCAAGCCAAAACATGCAAGGCCATTTCAAACCCATAAATCATGTCTGTTTATATTCAGTGCTCAAATTAGCCCATATGTAGAGGTTCATATTCAGAAAGTGGAGAATCTGATTTTAAGCACTACCTTTGGGCTGCAACCCTTTGGAGAAGCAAATCACCAATAATCTATCGAGCTGCTCCGAGGAAACTCTTGATACAGCATTCCAGATCAGCTTCATATTGATCTACTGTCATGTCCAGTATAGCTGAAAATGGACACCAGGAGTGAGCAATAGTAGCCTTGAAAGTGAAAGTCTGACTCAATGGGGACAATGAGCTCACTTCCCTTTATTAAAGCTAGAGAAAGGGGAATCTTTTAGATTAATACATAAAATGTGGTTACAGAGAGTAGTGCCTCTGATCTTCGATGTGATGTCCATTCAGCTATACATATTTAGACATACTCATAGACTGTACTAGACACACCGGTACAAGAGGAAATTAAGGAAGAAGAAGTTTAGGTCTATAATATCACCCAAAATCCAATTCACTGAAGGCTTGATGCTGAGCCTGTGATACTTTCAGACAGTAGTAGAAGGCCTTGTAAGTAAAGCCCAATGAGAAATTAAGCCACTGGGTAGACAAATACCCTTGATGGGGCTACTGTGATACCACCATTTTCTTGTTTCTTATCTTTCCCTTGTGTTGCCATGAACTGAGCAATTTTCTCTGGCATTATATCTCAAATGATGTGCTGGCTGTCCACATTTATAAAACTAATATATTTAGTCAACCATTGAGTGAAAACTGAAATCCTGACATCAAAACAAGGCTTTCATCTTTAAGTTGTTCTTTCAGTTACATATTTCTAATGATTACAACTGAACAACAAAATGAAGTAAGGAACGGAATATCAAAGAAACAGCACATTTTCTAACCATTTGACAAGGAGCTACCTAGACTTTCTAAAAGCTGGATCTTATCCTGCCTACATTGCCCTCACTGTTCCAAATAGTGGAGTGACTATTAAACCAGGCTTGTATGACAAGTGGTTTAGAAAATCATTTTAAGAATCAGCATAAAGAAGAAGGGGGAGTAAACATTATATATTTTATTGATGCCAGGGGGTTGAGTAAAAAAATGCCTACTGTAGCATAATATAAAAGATCTATTGGAAAAAGGAGGAAATTTTATGAAAGAGCTAATAACTGAGTACCACCCACATGAAACCAAGGAAAGGTAGCTGGTAAGCGTTCCTATGACATTGACATACCTCCATGAGAAAACTGTAGTCAAAGAAGGGAAGATCAGCTGAATTAAAGATACATACAAATTGCCATTAGGTAAGTGCATTTTCTTTTCCCCTTTTCATATACAGGAAGTGTAATCCCAGAGAAAAATTAAAACCATAAGAGACAAGAAAATAAGATGGGCTGCACAGAACCTCCATTCAGAAAGAACCATAGGTCTGAACAATAGCTACCAGAATAAAAGAGCTGTGGTGTACAAGTTTAGGATGGGCAGGACTGGTTTAGTCAAGAATTAAAATAAGTCTCAGTATCTAAAATTACCATCATATTATCATACAGTAAAGAAATAGTATTAATAACTGGAGTGTTTAACAATAAAGATGGTCTGATTAGTCAGCTAAGTAGCAGTTCTACAGATAATTTCTTGGAAAACGATTAAGTAAAATAATATAAAAATCATCTCAAGAATCAAAATCAGGTTTATCATGTTTTCTTGTGTTAAAAGATGTCTGGAGAGGACACAAAATGACAGGGATATATACTGTATGCCAGATGAATAACAAATTGTTTATTTAACAGTATTCATTTCTCAAGATATAACATAACAGAAATACAGAGACTAAGGTAGGAGGTAAAAGAGAAATCAGCTTTAAGGCAGTAAAACAGATCTGGTATCCGGCTGTTTTCATTCTTGATATTTCTTGACCATGAACATGGGATCCCTAAAATATTTTCAGCATTTTTGTTCTGATTACTAGTTTCATACAAATATCTCTTTCTCCCTGCCAATCCTACTTCTCTTTCTATGACCATTAGTAAAGGTCACTTCTTGCTTGTCAAAGGGAAAATCCACCAAGAAGAATTCTCAATACTGAACACCTATGCTCCAAATGTAAGGGCACCTTCATTCATAAAAGAAACTTTACTAAAGTTTAAAGCACACATTGCACCTAACACAATAATTGTAGACGACTTCAACACTCCACTCTCCTCATAAAAGAAACTTTACTAAAGCTTAAAGCACACATTGCACCTAATACAATAATTGTAGACGACTTCAACACTCCACTCTCCTCAATGGACCGATCATGAAAGCAGAAACTAAACAGGGGCACAGTGAAACTAATTGAAACTTTGGGCCAATTGGATTTAACAGATATATATAGAACATTTCATCCTAAAGCAAAAGAATATACCTTTTTCTCAGCACCACATGGTACCTTCTCCAAAATTGATCATATAATTAGTCACAAGACAGACCTCAACATATACAAGAAGATCGAACTAATCCCATGCCTCCTATGAGATCACTATGGAGTAAAAGTGGTCTTCAATAGCAAGAAGAACAACAGAAAGCACACATACACATGGAAACTGAACAATACTCAATGACACCTTGGTCAAGGAAGAAATAAAAAAAGAAATCAAAGACTTTTTAGACTTCAATGAAAAATGAAGGTATGACCTACCCAAATCTATGGGACACAATGAAAGCAGTGCTAAGAGGAAAACTCATAGCCCTGAGTGCCTGCAAAAAGAAACTGAAGAGAGCATGCACTAGCAACTTAACAGCACACCTGAAGGCCCTGGAACAAAAAGAAGCTAATTCACCCAGGAGGAGTAGAAGACAGGAAACTAATGGCTGAAATCTATCAAGTAGAAACAAAGAGAAGCACACAAAGAATCAACAAAACCAAGAGCTGGTTCTTTGAGAAAATCAACAAGATAGATAAACCCTTAGCCAAACTAACCAAAGGGCATAGAGATAGTATCCAAATTAACAAAATTAGAAATGAAAAGGGGGATATACCAATAGAAACTGAGGAAATTCAAAAAATCATCAGATCCTACTACAAAAGCCTATACTCAACACAACTGGAGAATCTGGAGGAAATGGACAATTTCCTAGACAGATACCAAGTACCAAAATTAAACTATGATCAATTAGATCAGCTAAACAGTCCCATAACCCCTAAAGAAATAGAAGGGGTTATAGAAAGTCTCCCCACCAGAAAAAGTACGGGACTAAATGGTTTTAGTGCAGAATTCTATCAGAACTTCAAAGAAGACCTAACACCAATACTCTTCAAACTATTCCACAAAATAGAAACAGAAGAAACACTGCCCAACTCGTTCTACAAAGCCACAATAACACTGATACCAAACGCACACAAAGATCCAACAAAGAAAGAAAACTACAGGCCAATTTCCCTTATGAATATTGATGCAAAAATACTCTTGCCAACCGAATCCAAGAGCACATCAAAACGATCATTCACAACAGTCAAGTAGGCTTCATCCCAGGGATGTAGGGATGGTTCAATATACAAAAATCCATCAATGTAATCCACTACATAATCAAACTAAAAGAAAAAAAACCACATGATCATCTCATTGGATGCTGAAAAAGCATTTGACAAAATTCAGCATCCTTTCATGCTAAAAGTCCTAGAAAGAACAGGAATTCAAGGCCCATACCTAAACATAGTAAAAGCAATATACAGCAAATCAGTAGCCAACATCAACATAAATGGAGAGAAACTTGAAGCAATCCCACTAAAATCAGGGACTAGACAAGGCTGCCCCCTCTCTTCATGTCTTTTCAATATAGTACTTGAAGTTCTAGGGAGAGCAATTAGACAATATAAGGAAGTCAAAGTGATACAAATTGGAAAGGAAGATGTCAAACTATTACTTTTTGCATATACGTAAGTGACCCAAAAAACTCTACCAGAGAACTTCTACAGCTGATAAACAACTTCAGGAAAGTGGCTGCTTAAAAAATCAACTCAAGCAAATCAGTAGCCTTTTTGTACTCAAAGGACAAGCAGGCTGAGAGAGAAATTAGGGAAATGACACCCTTCACAATAGCCACAAACAATATAAAGTATCTTGGCATGACTTTAACCAAAAAAGTGAAAGAACTATATGACAGGAACTGCAAGTCCTTGAGGAAAAAATCAGAGAAGACCTCAGGAGATGGAAAAATATTCCATGCTCTTGGATTGGCAGGATCAATATAGTAAAAATGGCCATCTTGTGAAAAGCAATCTACAGATTCAATGCAATCCCCATCAAAATCCCAAATCAATTCTTCATAGATCTAGAAAGAGCAATTCTCAAACTCATCTGGAGTAACAAAAACCCCAGCATAGTTAAAACTATTCTCAACAATAAAAGGACTTCTGGGGGAATCAATATCCCTGACCTCAAGCAGTACTACAGAGCAATTGTGCTAAAATAAAAACTGCATGGTATTGGTACAGCGACAGGCAAGTAGATCAATGGAATAGAATTGAAGACCCAGAAATGAACCCAAAGACTTATGGTCACTTGATCTTTGATGAAGGAGCTACAACCATCCAGTGGAAAAAAGATAGCCTTTTCAACAAATGGTTCTGGTTCAACTGGAGGTCAACATGCAGAAAAATGCAAATTGACCCACTCTTATCTCCTTGTACTAAGATCAACTCCAAGTGGATCAAGGACCTCCACATAAATACAGACACACTGAAACTAATAGAAAAGAAACTTGGGAAGACCCTGAAGGACATGGGCACAGGGGAAATTTTCCTGAACAGAACACCAATAGCTTATGATCTAAGATCAAGAATTGACAATTGGGACCTCATAAAATTACAAAGTTTCTGTAAGGCAAAGGACACTGTCAGAATGACAAAACAGCAACCAACAAAGTGGGAAATGATCTTCACCAACCCCACATCCGACAGAGGGCTAATATCCAATATATACAAAGAACTCAAGAAGTTAGACCACAAAGAACCAAATAACCCTATCAAAAATGGGGTACAGAGCTAAACAAAGAATTTTCACCAGAAGAAATTTGGATCGCTGGGAAGCACCTTAAGAGATGTTCAGCATCATTAGTCTTCAGAGAAATGCAAATCAAAACCACCCTGAGATTTCACCTCATACCAGTCAGAATGGCTAAGATTAAAAACTCAAGGGACAACAGGATGTGGAGAAAAGGAAATACTCCTACACTGTTGGTGGGATTGCAAGTTGGTACAACTGCTCTGGAAATCAGTCTGGTGATTCCTCAGAAAATTGGGCATGACACTTCCAGAAGACCCTGTCATACCACTCCTGGGCATATACCCAGCAGAATCCCCTGCATATAATAAAGACACATGCTCCACTATGTTCATAGCAGCCTTATTTATAATAGCCAGAAGTTGGAAGGAGCCCAGATATCCCTCAAAGGAGGAATGAATACAGAAAAGGTGGTATATTTATACAATGGAATAGTACTCAGCAATTAAAAATAATGAATTCATGCAATGTGTAGGCAAATGGTTGGATCTGGCAAATATCATCCTGAGTGAGTTAAACCAATCACAAAAGAATACACATGAAATGCAATCATTGATATGTGGATATTAATGAGCCCAAAAGTTCTGAATACTCAAGGCACAATTAGCAAATCAGAAGATTCCCAAGAAGAAGGAAGGAAAGGACCCTGGTTCTGAAAAGACTGGATCCAGATTTGTAGGAGAGTATCAGAACAGAGAAATGGGGGTGGGTGGGTGATTGGGGAACAGGTGGAGGGAAGAGGACATATGGGACATATGGTGAGGGCGGAACTGGGAAAAGGGAAAGCCTTTGGAATGTAAACAAAGAATATAGAAAATAAAGAAAAAATGTATAACTTCAAAGGATGGAAAATGTCCTTTTCTGTATTATGTGATATCCATTTACTTGGTTGATATCTTAAAGATTTTGAAACTATTCTGTACCAATCATTTGACTCTTTAACTCTTTTTCCTAAATTTTCACCTTTTCTTGCTCTTAATGTGGTTCCCATGTCCAAGTTGAGTCTATCCCTCCAATGGGTTCATCTAGGACTCTTGGAGGCACCTTTTCTGTCTCTGATGTATGTTCTTTTCTTGGTTGACAGACTTCTTCTGTCATAGAGTTCTTTTGTGGTTATCTAATGTCATTTCAAAACACTCTGTTCCTACTCCTGGCCTCTATTCCTTTCTTTCCAAACACATCGTTCAACCTATCTCCAAAATCAAGTGTTCTACATCCATACCCATTTTGTTTGCTTGCTAAATTCACTTATAAAGAAATATGGCTTTTCTTTCATCTTTATTGGAAACATGTGCTTTGTATCTTTTATTTCATGTTCTAGTCTGGTGTTTGCATTTTCCTTCCACTAATCCAGGTTTCCCTTCATACCCTGAGTTAGTCTAATAGTTTAAGACTCTTTTAACTATAGGCTTTTCTGAACTTCACTGTTGGCTTGTGTGTAATACACATAATTTTTTTATACCAAACTTGAAATGCCTATACTCTGTCAAAGACTCTTATTCTGAAAATGGTACTCCAAAACTGTATTAGGAGTGGAAAACTTAGTCAAGGACAAAGAATTTGAATGTCACACTGACCTCCTCTCTGCTTTTCCACAGTGGTTTTAAATGTTCAAGTAACATGAAAGACAGATTCAGTGGCCATTTTCTTTAAGACTCAAGCCAATTTTGCATATGGTCTCAAAATTATTTGACTGGATGAAAATCAAACTCTTGTCTACTCTTCTATCTACTTTATGTCACTGGGCTAAAATAACACACCAATTATCTTTTTTTGCAAACTTTCCATGTTCCTTTTCATCTCTTTTTCCATCTGTACAGTCTGGGACCAACTGATGATATGCTTTTATAAATCCTCCCTACTCCATACAGGCTTCGATGAAAGAGAGTACAGAATAATTGGGCAATATGGTGTAGTTAATTTCTGTCAGCCCAAAGACAGTTAATAGGACCACAAAGTAGCAAAGGGAGTGAGCATTTTTGTTGTTATAAAATGGGTCAAATTTGTTTTCCATTATGAGTGTATTGTGTACGGTGTAGCTATTTTGCTCCTGTATTCTGTTCAGAAACCACCTCCTCTTCCTGCTGCAATAGAACAGAAATGTCTGTATTTTTCTGAAAACAGATGAACCTCTCAGCCTGGAGATATAACACAATGGGAATCTCAATTGTAGCTGTCACAATTTGTAGCCTCCATCCCTTTCTGGGTAATCTCTAGGCCTTGTCTTTAATAACCACCTTAACATATGAGAAGAGTTATTGTTTGGCAAATGGACCTCTGAACAGAGCTGAACAAGTGGAAATCATTTTGGAATGTCACAAGTCTAGGTAGCCTAGACATTAGGGAAGATTCTCAAACAGTAATGTTGAGTTGGCCATGAAAGAAGGATAATACAATACAGTATTAGCTAAGCTATGCTTCAGGAGTCCATTTATAGAGCATTGCAAAATCCAAATGTCCAGGACCCTAATCCTGGCTAGCATCACTGTTTGAACTTGAAATTTTTACTCAGCTCAGATATCATCATAAAATTACTATTAATGTCATTTTTCCATTTGATATTACCCATAGATTACAGTAGGTATGAGGGGTGAAGAACTTTGCTACCAATACTCCTAGACATCCCTACCCCAAAAAAGAATCTGAAGACTCATGTATAAGCACTGGAATTCTGTATTTTATTGTCAAATGTTAATTTTTATTTGTGAAGCTTTATTATCCTCTCAGCACAACATATTTCAAGAAAAGTGGACTGCCAACAATAGAGTTTCTGAATTTAGTGAGCTAAATACATCTCTAAACTTATCCTGTCATAATTATACTTTAGTGGAAGAACAAATTAAGGCATGTAGATATTTAAAGGAAAAGGAGACAACCTAATCACACTGGAAAAAATCACTACAAAAGCCATAAAATATTTCACTTGCAACCCTTTTAAATACTTACTAGCAAGGAAGGGAAGTCTTTACTCACATGTACACATGAATGCATGAAAGAATGAACACTCATATCATGGCACACATGTGAGGACCAGAGAAATGCTTTCTGGGGTCAGTTCTTACCTCTGTAGATATATCATCTGAGGCAGAATCTTCTTTGCTTTTGGTGCCCCTCTATAGTACCTCAGACTTCCTGGCTTTCCAGGTTCTAGAAGAGCATCCTGTCTCTTGTTAGTAGTGCTTGGGCTATAAATGCTTTAAACTGATGATCTGGCCTTTGGTATGAATTTCAGAGATAGAATTTATGTCTTCAGGTTTGCATAAGTAGGCGTAAGTAGGACTTTTACCTGCTGAGCTGTCTCCCCAGACTATGAAGTCATTTTTCTAAAAAGGGTTCTATACAAGAATATAAGCCACCTCCTAAAGTAAGATGTGATTTAAGCAGATGTATATCAACCATTAACTCTAATGACCAAGAAAGAATAAATGTATATGGAAGACATCCTTATTTGGATAAAGAACACTGTCCTGGTGATATTGGAATGGTATGCCTTTTGACTTAGGACTTCTATTCTATCCCATAGAAACCAGACACACAAGAAGACTCATTTTTGTCAATTTAGAGCCCACAGGTTAGTTCACTTTCTGTAATAGGTTCTTATGAATCTAACAGGATAAAGATTAGGAGTTAAATAATTTATACAATGGAATACTACTCAGCAATTAAAAATAATGAATTCATGCAATTTGTAGGTAAATGGTTAGACCTGGAAAATATCATCCTGAGTGAGCTAACCCAATCACAAAAGAATACACATGAAATGCAATCACTGATAAGTGGATATTAATGAGCCCAGAAGCCCTAAATACTCAAGGCACAATTAGCAAGTCAAATGATTCCCAAGAAGAAAGGAGAGGACCCTGGGCCTGGAAAGATTGGATCCAGTTTTGTAGAGAAACCATGGGGGGAGGGGGAATGATTGGGGAATAGTTGGGGGGGAGAGAAACTATGGGACATCGGGAGGGGGGGAACTGGGAAAGGGGAAAGCCAAAAAAAAATAATAATTTCAAGTATAGAGTTTTTTTCAATAAAAAATATTGAGATGGTAATATATTCACAACATTTCCCCGTCCCTTTCCTCACCACAAACCCTCCAATGTTCCTCTACCCATACTCCTTTATGTTCATACTTTTTTTTCATTAGTTAAGAAGATCATATAATATGCATATACAAGGGAATTTTCTTGTAGCCTCTTAAAGACCATGTATGCTCTGAGAAAATTTTTTTTTCACGTTCCACCTTGACAACTGTCCCAGTTTGAAAATATATGGTAGGCTTTGACATTTTTAGAGACACCCCTCATTTCAGGTTTCCCCCTGAAATAAAGATCTCACTGTCTCAAGTTGCTAATTCAGAGAACGGGTGGTAAATTTTAAGGTTTTCTTCTGCTTAAGCTGTATGGAGCAAAGAGTCACAAGAGAAGATCCACATACATCTTCCAAGATGAGATGGCAAAAAATAACAGGGTCAAAGAGGCCAGCTATTGAGATGGAGAAATGGTAGAGTTTAGAGAAACTGACAAAAAGAATACCCACGCTATATCTATTTAAATTTGTCACTGTGTACTTTTTCATCTTGCCTTAGGTTTTAGCTGCTATGATATAAATGTCTACTCACATACATACATAGCCATGGAAATCTTTACAGTTTTCAGCTAACAACATTGTATATTATAAGTCATGTGTGCTTAAAAATATATGGTTTTGTGCGTCAGTTTAGCCATTTATTTGTGTGTGACTTTGGGCCAAGTTAATTAAACTTTATGTATCATCACTTCCATTCTACGGTTCTACAAAGATGCTTAGGGGACTGTGTGGTGGAGTGTGGTGATTTAACAAGGTTACCTCTCCTGCTTCATTATAAAAATACATATATGAAATAAATTAATTCGGCAATTTCACTTGCTGCCAATTTCCTTTTGAAATGCAAGTGTCGCCAAGCCAGTGACTTGCAGACCAAACTGATTCCCCAGATGACAGCCACTGGGAGTAAGGATCACCTCTTCAATGTAAGACTTTTGCTATCATTCTGGCAGAGCTTCAGGAAGACATCAGGTGTTTAGAAGACACACTGAGTTCAAATCTCTGCTGTTCTTCTTCATAGATGTACAATACTAGAGAAGTTGCCTAGATCAGCTGCGCCACACTTTCTTCATTTGTAAGATGAAAGCAGTCACATGTTTTGGCCTTTGGTGGTTGTTCTGAGGCTTAAACAATTTACTGAAGTAAAATCTTTAGATGACTCATGGACATGAGGTTAGCAGCTATAAATGTTGACTGCCAATATTACGTCTATAGCAATTGTTTATCCAGTACACGTAAATTAATAATAAGGGACTGTGTATTCCTTTCCATATGATAGAGTCAGGGCTGTGGGATTTCCTGATGATGAATTTATTTAAGGAGTAGATTAAAGAGATGTTTAGTTTCCTCACTTTTATCTTTATACTTCCTATGGGTATGGCCAAAAATGACTGTATTCAAGAAAAACTTAACACTGCTTTCCTTTCTAATAGACCTGTGGTGTGTGTTTTTGTGTGTATGTGTGTGTGTATGTGTGTGTGTGTGTGTGTGTGTGTGTGTGTGTGTGTGTGTGTGAATTGAAGAAAGAAAAAACACACATGAAAAGCTTTGACAATTGGTCTGGTGTGGAAACACAGATCTGTCCTTTATTTGCATTGCTATTTATAGAAGTATACATGTGGACTTGTTTTTCCTTGACAACACAGTCTCAATCTCCCTATTCTTTTTACTTACACTTCATTCAATTATAGATAACATGCCCAGTGATAGCCTTACACATAAAAACATTTCTTTCTGATTAAATATTGAAAGCTATGATGGTCAGACCTACATGCAGAAAGTGAAGGGCTGAACCATAACAAGATATAGTACCTCGGAGGCTATACTTCCTGAAAAGGCGACCGAGACATTTATAAAACTGCTTGAAGACAATAAATCAAGCCGAGAACCCAAAAAATTACTGCCTGGTATATATTTCAGTACATGTAATCATGTAGACAGTGATAATTCTTATTATTGTACAACTCAAAACATAAAATTCTGAGTGACCAGCGAGCAAGATGGCTCAGGGGGTGAAGACATTTACCACTAAGCTTAATGACTTAAGTTTCATTTCTGGGAGCTGCACGTTGGAAGTAGTGACTTAATAACTAAGTTGTACTCTGAGTTTCATATGGGCACTATGGTATGTGTGTGCTTACACACACACACACACACACACACACACACACACAATATGTAATAAAATAAATTTATTTTAAAGTGAATTTTAAGTATAATTAATTGTAAATTTCTCAGATAGAATTTACTGCAGAAGATAGAAAGATAGGAACTGCCTATTGGTCTGACAATTAGAAAGTGAACTATAGGAACTTGGCTTTGAACGATACAAAATGGTGGCTGGTGACCATGTGGCTGTGGGCTTTCTATCCCCAAAGCATTAGCAGACCTGCCCACTAAGTCTCCCTAATTGCTCCTAGGGGGCAGATTGTAGCATTATCCCATTTTATGGATAAAGAGTCTATAAAATTTAGGCTTAGGAATTAGCCCAAGGCCAGTGGAAATTTGTTTCGGAGTTCCTCATAGGGCTTAAGCGGCTGTGTGCCATTTCGGAAAGGTGAGATTAGAGCCCCTTAAAGTTATAAACTTAGCTAAACCTTTTAATTCAATTTTAGACTCAGCTTTTTCAAATGAAAAATGTTTTGTGTATTATAATTATATCTCCGAGGGAGTGCTCCACCACTGAGAACTGAGTAGGCATGTGATTGATGGACCACTTCTAAAACTGCAGCCACTTTGCCCACGGTAAATTTGGCTCTTTATTTTCCACTTAAATCTATTCTCTTTCCCCATGCTTAAAACCTAGGCTATCAAAGTTCTTCTTATATATTGCATAACTATTAACTCATAGCTGCTGTGTTCCCCAGTCTTCAGTTGCTCAAATTATCAATACATTTATCTGAAGAAGGACGTGTTACCTGCTTTATGGCATGGAAAGAGGTTTGTGCCAAAAATGAAGATTGATTCATGCATTCATTGACATAGCAACAGAAATTTATCTATGTGCCAAACACTTCGTGGGCATTGAGATTTCAACAGTGCCCAGGTTGAAACCCTAGAAAGTCTCTGTCCACCTGGGTAGAATGGACAATAAACATGAAATAAAGAAGTTAAATATACAGTGTGTGACATATTGAACAGATTAAGTGGAGATAGTAAAACAAATCAGAATAGGATAAGATGGGGAGACAGGCTGCTAATCTCTGTATGACATGACAACAGGGACTGAAGTAAGGGCCTCTGGCATGCTGTGCAAGTACTCTGTCACCAAGGTGTATTCTCAGTCGGACTGCCAATACTTTAGACAAATCAACCACAGGCAGCTTGAGGAAGCAGGCCTTTAAGGAAAGACCTAAAGAAAATAAGTACCTAATTTATGCTATGAACTTTAAAGGCAAAACAACTGTGTAAAGTCAGTACTAGTTCCTATTTCAGTTAAGGAAGCTGAATCTATTTATGTGTAAGGTTGCCAGGTGTTTTCAGCAATGATACAGAACTCCAATTCAATTAGAATTGCAGATAAGTTGTTCCTGCAACATAGTGATAGATCACTTCAGTATAGTCTGTGCCTGAAATTCAGACAAAACCAGAATTCCTTTCTTTACCTGGCAAGTTTAGTTCAGGGCAGCAATGCAAGCAACACCATCTATGTACCCAGTCACTTGTGGAGTAGGTTGTGGACTTGTTCTGGACATTAATTCCTATACTGATGTGGTCCAACCTCTTGCAAATTAAAATTGTAGACAGAACATTCATAGAAAGAAAATTTTACAAAGAAGCATATGCTCACCGCAGAGCCCAGAAAATGTCATTACAGTTCACCATGTGTGGTGGAAAGAAACAGAAGAAAACAAGTCCTGGAGTGGCTTACTTGAGAAGGTAGACTCCATACATACCCAACATTTTACATTATCGGAGTGAGGAAACAGATTTAGTAAGAGAAACAAGTCACTTACCATTCAGGAAGCTGGATTCAGGATGATATTCAAATGTGGAGAGAGCAGCAGTTTTCATGGGATTCTTTGCTCCTCATGTTGGATGGAGTTGAAATTAGAAAACATCTTTCCTAAGTAATTAGAAAGAGAAATGCTTAGTCCACTGCTCTGTTTTCTCATGCCTTTCACTAAATGACAAGGTTAGCAGGGAAACTGAACCTCCCTTTGGGGGTTAACATGAGAAATTAGAAACAGATAAAGGAAGCACAATGACAATTTGTGAGAAAAACAACATGCCACAAATAGTGTCGATCCTGGTGGCTACTGGGAAGAGAGCCTGGGGGAGAAGAGGAGGACTTAAGGTCCAGGAGAGTTAGCACACTCAGCAGAGGACATGGGTGCACAGCACATAGTGGAAAGGGGAGGGGATCAGAGAAGGGATGAAAAGAAAAAAACACAAAGTTCCAGGGAAAGAATACTTAGATAGGAATGGGGAGGGCATATTTTAGATTATAAAAGAAGACGTGAAAATAAAAAGCAGAAAAATTAAGATACTTGAATAAAAAAAAAGAAAGAAAAAGCAACATGTCTGGTACCATAACAATGTTACCAGAGATATAAAAGATAAGGATCCTTAATGTTCTCAAAGGCTAGAAACCTCTATCTTGCCTATCTGACTACTTTACAGTCACCTTCAAGCTTTGACATACTAATATTGTTTAGAATCTGGCCTGAAATTGTGAAATAGATGTAATCCGTTTTTATCATGGAAACCCAGATATCCAGTTCTAAAGCTGTTCACCAGAAAGGATTAGTGTATGGACTGGAGCTATGGATCCATCTTTATGTGTGTATTTCAGACAAGGGAATCCTGCTCATGTAGGAGATGAACAAGAAACCAGAGCTCTCTTCTAACAGTCTTTGCCTGGAGCAAAGAAAAGGCTTTCCCAGCATCAGGCTAAAACACTTGATGGGTCCCCGTATCTATATGCTGACCAGTTTTATCTCCTGTTCACATCAGTATTTGTCTAGTCTGTTGGTCTGAGGGAGGGAAGGGACTCTGTCTTTTTATTTTTCTACCATACAAAAGAGAAATTGAATTATTCTAGCTTTGGGGGCTAATAAATGATTGAATGACTTATCAAGGTCAGAGATACTCTCAGGCATGTTAGTAAAAAAAATACTATCAACCATGTTAAACATGTGCTGTGTGGCAGGTCTCCTACCAAGCTCAGTGTTCACAATCACACCCCAAGAAATGTAGTATTATCCATATTACTGAAGGAAAATAAAAGACCCAACAGTTTTAAATTTAAGTACTACAATTGGAACTGGATAAAAAGAAAGATTGTCAACTTGTTATAGATCCAGTGTTAATTTTAGAACATTGTATTGTAAAAGATTACATTTCTATTTTGTTTTTATCATTTCTTAATGCAGATGAACTCCTTCTCCATCCTAGTAAATAATCTGTACTTTATTTTTTGTATCATATGAACATTTGCCATTTATTAAGCTATTATATTCCTGAATTCCACCATAGCTTGTTTCCGAAAGCTTTAATGTTTAAACTGATAAACTTAAAAGTTATTATTTTCTTATTTCAGTACACTTGGCTGGGCTCAGCTGCACTGGGTATTTGGGGGAAAGGACTTTTCATGTAGTTGCAATTAATAACAACTGAGAAAATGATAAGAGGACTTCCTCCTGCACAATGGCATCTGGCTGGATGGAAGGAAGAGAAGATTCTGCTCCAGCGTCTCTTCCCAGCTGACTTCTTACTATGGCTAGAGTGAGCATCCTTGATTATGTAGCCATCTTTCAGAAACCATGTAACTGCCCAGAAGGAAGTGTTGAAATACCGTGGAGTTCAGTGTCTGAGAGCAGGATCTATCCTTCATCAACAAACAGATGAAAGTAATTGAGCAGCTATCTAATTCAGGGAGAGGGAAGGACTTTGACATCATTTTATATCACCAGTCTTCCAAGGTTAAACCTCAAGCTAAAGGCAGAGAATTTAATCTTATAAATTAAGAATCAGCTCTTTCATATTTTCTTTCCCAAGGAAGATACTCAGCACATTTCCAACACTTTTAAAATTATGAAACAATATGCTAAGTGATGCTTACAAGACACTCATCAATGAAATTTATGAAAACATCAAATTAATAAAGATCAGAAGTCTGTCCAGAGACCTCAGTAGCAAAAGCAGATATTTGCTGGACATTGGACCTAGCAAGAGTTCTAATGCTGTGATAAAACACCATAATCAAAAACAACTTGAGGGAGAAATAATTTATAAAGTTTACACTTTCTGATTACAGTCTTTCATTAAAATAAGTCAAGGCAAGAACTTAGAGGCAGGAACCAAAGAAGAGACCACTGAGGAATACTGCTCACTAGCTTGTTCCTCATGGCTTGCTCAGCTTGAATTTTTACACAACTCAGGATCACCTGGCAGGGTGGTGTACCTCCCACCATGTTTTGCAATCTCACACATTAATGACTAATCAAGAAATACCCTGAAGATTTGCCTGAAAACCAATCTGATAAAAGAATTTTATCAATTGAGATTCCTCCTACCAAGATGACTGAACCCTCTGTCAAGTTGACAAAAAACAAATTAATACAGAAATCTCTTATTTTGTTTTTCTACGGGAACAGTTTTCTGAACTTGAAAACTGAGATAAAGTTCAGATTTTTTTCTCAAAGAAAAATTAGCTGATAATATATTGGAAAATTTGAGCTACTTCTTATTTATTTATTTATTTATTTATTTATTTATTTATTTAAATTTACTTACATTTCAAGTGTTATTTCTTTACCTGGTTTCCCCCTCTTTGGGAAACCGCCTATCCCATCTTCCCTCTCCCTGCTTCTATGAGGGTGTTCCTCTACTCACCTACCCAATCCTGCCTCCTGCCCTCATTTCCCCTACACTGGAGCATCTATCAAAATTTCATAGGAACAAGGACCTCTCCTCCCATTGATGCCTGACAAGTCCCTTCTCTGCTATATATGCAGCCAGAGCCATGGTAGCTTAGTCCCTGGGAGTTCAGTGTGTGTGTGTGTGTGGGGGGGTGGGGGTGTCTGGTTGGTTTATATTGTTTTTCTTGCTATGGGGTTGCAAACCCCTTCAGCTTTCCTTTCTCAAACTCTTCCATTGGGGATCCTGTGTTCAGTCCAATGGTTGGCTTTGATCATTCAGCTCTACATTAGTAAGGCTCTGGCAGATCCTTACTTTACATTAGTAAAGTACATTCAGCTCTACATTAGTAAAGCTCTCAGGAAACAACTATATCATGCTCATTTCCACAAGCCTTCTTTAGCATCCATAATAATGTTGGGGTTTAGTAACTGTATATGGGAAGGAGTCCCAGGTGGGAGAGTCTGGATGGCCTTTCCTTCATTCTCTGCTCTGCACTTTCTCTCCATATTTGCTCCCATGAGTATTTTGTTCCCCTTTCTAAGAAGGATGAAAACACCCATATTTTGGTCTTCCTTCTTCTTGAGCTTTATGTGGTCTGTGAATTGTATCTTGGGTATTCCTAGTTTTTAGGCTAATATCCACTTATCAGTGAGTGCATACAATGTTTGTTCTTTTGTGATTGGGTTACCTCACTCAATATGATATTTTGTGGGTCCATCCATTTGCCTTAGAATTTCATGGGTTCATTGTTTTTAAATAGCCAAATAGTATTCCTTTGTGTAAATGTACCACAATTCTGTATCCATTACTCTGTTGAAGGGCATCTGGGTTCTTTCTAGCTTTTGGCTATTATATATAAGGCTACTATGAACATAGTGGGCCATGTGTCCTTGTTATATGTTGGAGAATATTTTGGGTATACACATAGGAGTGGTATAGCTGGGTTCTCAGGTAATACTATGTCCAACTTTCTGAGGAACCACTAGACTGATTTCCAGACTGGTTATGCAAGTTTGTTATCCCACCAACAATGGAGGAGTGTTCCCCTTTCTCCACATCCTTGACAGCATCTGCTTCACCTGAGTTTTTAAACTTAGACATTCTTACTTGATTCTCAGCATTGTGTTGGTCTGCATTTCCCCAAAGACTAAGAATGTTGAACATTTCTTTAGGTGTTTCTCAGCCATTCAATATCCCTAAGTTGAGAATTCTTCGTTATGCTCTGTACCCCATTTCTTAATACGGTTATTTGGTTCTCTGGAGTCTAACTTCTTGTGTTCTTTGTATAGAACTTACAGAAACTTTGCAATTTTATGAGATCCAATTTTTTGATTCTCGATCTTAGAGCTTAAGACATTGGTGTTCTGTTCAGGAACTTTTCTGGTGCCCATGGATTGGAGACTTTTCCCTACTTTCTCTTCTATTATATTCGGTGCTTATGGTTTTACATAGAGGTTCTTGATCCCCTTGGGCTTGAGCTTTGTATAGGGAGATAAGAATGGATCCATTTGCATTCTTCTACATGTTGAGTTGTGAATGATCTTTTTAATGTGTTCTTGGATTCAGTTTTCGAGAATTTTATTGAGTATTTTTTCATCGATATTCATGAGGGGAATTGGTCTGAAGTTCTCTTTTTGTTGGCTCTTTGTGAGGGTTTGGTATCAGAATAACTGTGGCTTCATAGAACGAATTGGGTAGTGTTCCTTCTGGGTCTATTTTATGGAATAGTTTGAAGAGTATTGGTATTAGGTCTTGCTTGAAGGTCTGATAGAATTCTGCACTAAACCCATCTGGTCCTGGGCTTTTTTTGGTTGGGAGACGTTTAATGACTACTTCTATTTCTTTAGGGTCTATGGGACTGTTTTGATGGTTTATCTGATCCTTATTTAACTTTGGTATTTGCTGTCTAGAAAATTGTCCATTTCATTCAGATTTTCCAGTTGTGTTGAGTATAGGCTTTTTTAGTAGGATCTGATGATTTTCTGAATTTCCTCAGTTTCTGTTGTTATATCTTCCCTTCTCATTTCTGATTTTGTTAATTTGGATACTGTCTCTGTGCCCTCTGGTAAGTCTGGCTAAGGGTTTATCAATCTTGTTTATTTTCTCAAATAACCATCTCTCGTTTTGTCGATTCTTTGTACAGTTCTCTTTGTTTCCACTTGGTTAATTTCAGTCCTGAGTTTGATTATTTCCTGCCTTCTACTCCTCTTGGGTGTATTTGCTTTTTGTTCTAGAGCTTTCAGGTATGCTTATAAGTTTCTAGTGTGTGCTCTCTCCAGTTTCTTTTTGGAGGCATTCAGAACTATGAGTTATCCTCTTAGCATTGCTTTCATTGTGTCCCATAAGTTTGGGCATACTGTACCTTCATTTTCGTTAAATTCTAAAAAGTCATTAATTTTTTTCTTTATTTCTTGATCAAGTTTTCATTGAGTAGAGCTTTGTTCAACTTCCATGTGAGCTTTCTGTTGTTTGTTACTTTTGAAGACCAGCCTTAATCCCTTAATCTATAGTAATGTTAGGAGGCATTGGATTATTTCAATCTTATATCTGATGAGATTTGATTTGTGACCTATTATTTGGTCAGTTTTGGAGAAGGTACCATGAGGTGCTGAGAAGAAGGTATATTCTTTTGATTTAGGATGGAATGTTCTATAGATATCTGTTAAATCATGTTGGTTTAAGTTCTGTTAGTTTCACTGTGTCTCTGTTTAGTTTCTGTTTCCATGATCTGTCCATTGATGAGAGTGTGGTGTTGAAATTTCCCACTATTATTTTGTGAGGTACAATGTATGCTTTGAGCTTTAGCAAAGGTTCATTTATGAATGCGCATGCCCCTGCATTTGGAGCATAGATGTTCAAAATTGAGAGTCCTTCTTAGAAGATATTTCCTATGATGAGAATGACGTGTTGTTCCTTATCTTTTTTGACGACTTTTGGTTGACAGTTGATTTTATCCAATATAAGAATGGCTACTACAGCTTGTTTCTTGGAACATTTGCTTGGAAAATTGTTTTCTAGCCCTTTACTCTGAGGTAGTGTTTGTCTTTGACACTGTGTTTCCTGTATGCAGCAAAATGCTGGGTCCTGTTTACATATCTGGTCTGTTAATCTATGTCTTTTTATTGAGGAATTGAGTCCATCGATGTCAGGAGATATTAAGGAATAGTGATTGTTGCTTTCTATTATTTTTGATGGTGTTTTTTGTTTGTTTGTTTGTGTGGCTATCTTCTTTTAGTTTTGTTGAAAGAAGTTTACTTTCTTGTTTTTTCTAGGGTGTAGTTTCCTTTCTTGTTTCTTGAGTTTTCAATCTAATATTCTTTGTCAGGCTGGAATTGTGGAAATATATTGTATAAATTTGGTTTTGTCATGGAATATTTTGGTTTCTCCATCTATGGTAATTGTGAGCTGGCTGGGTATAGTAGTTTGGGCTGGGATTTGTGTTCTCTCAGGGTCTGTGTGAGATCTGCCCAGGATCTTCTATTTTTCATAATCTCTGGTGAGAAGTCTGGTGTAATTCTGATAGGTCTGCCTTTACATACTACTTTTAATATTCTTTCTTTATTTTGCACATTTAATGTTTGGACTATAATTTGACTAGAGGAATTTATTTTAATTTTTTCAAATGTTATGCCCTTTCCCAGTTTCCTCCCTCCCAGAAAACCCCCAGCCCATCCTCCTACCACCTGCCTCCAAGAAGATGCCTCTCCACTCAACCTACTCACACCTACCCTCCTTGATTTCAACATACTGGGGACCAAGTACCTCTCCTCCCACTGATGCCGAACAAGGCATTCCTCTGCCACACTTTTGACTGGAAGCATGTGTACCCCTTGGTTGATGACTTATTTCCTGGGAGCCCTGGTGTGTCTGGGTGGCCCACATAGTTGTTTTTCCCATGGGGTTGCAAACCCCTTTAGCTCCTCCAGTCCACCTTCTAACTTCTCTACTGGGGACCCCGTGCTCAGTCCAATGTTTGGCTGTTAGCATCTGCCTCTGTATCTGTAAGGCTCTGGCAGGGCCCCTCAAGATACAGCCATAATAGGCTCCTTTCAGCAAGCACTTCTTGTCTTCCATCATAGTGCTGGGGTTTGGTGACTGTTTATAGATGAATGTCCAGGTATGACAGTCTCTGGATGGCCTTTCCTTCAGTTGCTGCTCCACACTTTGTCTCCATAATTGCTCCTATGAGTATTTTGTTCCCTCTCTTAGAAAAACCAAAGCACACACATGTTGTCTTCCTTCTTCTTGAGCTTCATGGGTTTTGTAAATTGTATTTTGGGTATTCCTAGCTTTTACGCTAATATCCACTTATCAGTGAGTACATACAATGCTTTTTCTTTTGTGGTGGGATTACCTCACTCAGGATGATATTTTGTGGGTCCATCCATTTGCCTAAGAATTTCAAAATGTCATTGTTTTTAATAGCTGAGTAGCATTCCATTGTGTAAATGTACCACATATTTTGTATCCATTCCTGTGTTGAAGGACATCTGAGTTCTTTCCAGCTTCTGGCTATTATAAATAAGGTGGCTATGAACATAGTGGACCATGTGTCCTTGTTATATGTTGGAGAATCTTTTGGTTATATACTCAGGAGTGGTATAGCTAGGTCCTCAGGTAATAACTAATTTTCTGAGAAAACACTAAACAGAATTCCAGTGTGGATTTACTAGCTTGCAATCCCACCAGCAATGGAGAAGTGTTCCTCTTTCTCCTCATCCTTGCCAGCATCTGCTGTCTCCTGAGTTTTTCATCTTAGCCATTCTGACTGGTGTGAAGTAGAATCTCAGGGTTGCTTTGATTTGCATTTCCCTGATAACTAAGGATGTTGAACATTTCTTTAGGTGCTTCACAGCAATTTAAATTTCCTCAGTTCAGAATTCTCTGTTTAGCTCTGTTCCCATTTTTAATAGGGTTATTTGACTCTCTGGAGTCTAACTTCTTGAGTTCTTTGTATATCTTGGATATTAGCCCTCTATTAGATGTAGGATTGGTAAAGATCTTTTCCAAATCTGTTGATTAGCATTTTGTCCTATTGATAGTGTCCTTTGCCTTACAGAAGTTTTGCAGTTTTATGAGGTCTCATTTGTTGACTCTTGTTCTTAGAGCATGAGCCATTGGTGTTCTGTTCAGGAAACTTTCCCCTGTACCAAATGTTAAAGGCTTTTCTCCAATTTCTCCTCTATAAGCTTCAGTGTATCTGGTTTTATGTGAAAGTCCTTAATCCACTGGCACCTGAGCTTTGAACAAGGAGATTAGAATGGGTCAATTTGCATCTTTTTTTACATGCTGACCTCCAGTTGATCCAGCACCATTTGTTAAAAATTCTGTCTTTTTTCCACTGGATGTCTTTAGCTCCTTTGTCAAATATCAAGTAACCATAGGTGTATGGGTTCATTTCTGGGTCTTCCATTCCATTCCATTAATGTTTCTGCCTGTCTCCAAAGCAGTACCATACAGTTTTTATCACTATTGCTTTGCACTAAAGCTTGAGGTCAGGGATGATGATTTCCCCAGTAGATCTTTTGTTGTGGAGAATACTTTCCATTATCCTGTTTTTTTTTTTTTTTTTTTTTTTTGTTGTTGTTGTTGTTATTCCAAATGAATTTTCAGATTGCTCTTCCCAGCTCTATGAATTTTGGAATTTTGATGGGGATTGCATTGAATCTGTAGATTGCTTAAGGCACGATGGCCATTTTTAGTATGCTAACCTTGCCAATCCATGAGCATGGGAGATCTTTCCATCTTCTGCGATCTTCTTTAATTTCTTTCTTCAGAGGCTTGAGGTTCTTGTCATACAAATCTTTCACTTGCTTGGTTAGAGTCACACCAAGGTATTTTATATTATTTGTGACTATTGTGAAGGGTGTCATTTCCCTAATTTCTTTCTCAGCTTGTCTATCCTTTGAGTAGAGGAAGGATACTGATTTGTTTGAGTCCATTTTATTTTTAGCCACTTTGCTGAAGTTGTTTATCAGTTTTAGAAGTTCTTTGGTGAAATTTTTGGGGGTCACTTAAATATACTATCATATCATCTACCAGTAGTGATACTTTGACTTCCTTCCTTCCTTCCTTCCTTCCTTCCTTCCTTCCTTCCTTCCTTCCTTCCTTCCTTCCTTGAATCCCTTTAACTTCCGTTTGTTGTCTAATTGCTCTGGCTAGGAGTTAGAACAGGTAGGGAGAGAATAGACAGGTTTGTCTACTCCCTGATTTCAGTGGGATTGCTTCAATTTCTCTCCATTTAGTTTGATGTTGGCTACTGGTTGATCATGTGGTTTTGTTCTTGGAGTTTGTTTATGTAGTGGGTTACATTGATGGATTTCTGTATATTGAACCATCCCTGCATCCCTGGTATGAAGCCTATTTGATCATGGTGAATTATTGTTTTGATGCATTCTTGGATTCAGCTGTTCAGAATGTTATTGAGTATTTTTGCATCATTGTTCATAAAGGAAATTAGTATGAAGTTCTCTTTCCTTGTTTGATCTTTGTTTTGGTTAGGTATAAGCATTAGTGTGGCTTCATAGAATGAATTAGGTAGTGTTTCTTCTGTTTCTATTTTGTGGAATAGTTTGAAGACTATCATTATTAGGTCTTCTTTGAAGATCTGATAGAATTCCCTACTAAACCCATCTGGTACTGGGCTTTTTTTGGTTGGGAGACTATTAACAACGCCTTCTAATTCCTCAGGATTTATGGGACTATTTAGAAGGCTTATAGAATCCTGTTTTAACATTGGCACCTGGAATATGTCTAGAAAATTGTCCATGTTGTCCAGATTTTTCGATTTTGTTGAGTATAAGCTCTTGTAGTAGGATGTAATGATTTTTTTGAATTTCCACAATTTCTGTTGTTATGTCTCCCTTTTCATTTCTGATTTTATTAATTTGGGTAGTACCACTGTGCTCTTTGATTCTTCTAGCTAAAGGATTTTCTGTCTTGCTGATTTTCTCAAGGAACCAGCTTCTGGTTATGTTGATTCTTTCTATAGTTCTTTTTGTTTCTATTTGGTTGATTTTTGGCCCTGAGTTTGATTATTTCCTGCCTTCTACTGTTGGTTGCATTTGTTTCTTTTTGTTCTAGAGCTTTCAGGTGTGCTGTCAAGCTGCAAGTATAAGCTCTCTTTATTTTCTTTTTGGAGGCACCTAGAGGTATGAGGTTTCCTCTTAGCACTGCTTTCGATGTGTTCCATAAGTTTTATTATGATGTGTCCTTATTTTCATTAAATTCTAAAATGTCTTTAATTTCTTTCTTAATTTCTTCCTTGATCAAGCTATAATTGAGTAGAGCACTGTTCAACATCCATGTGTATGTTTGTTTTCCCTTGTTTATGTTTGAACTTAAGACCAGTCTTAGACTGTGGTGATCTGATAGGGGGCATGGAATTATTTCAATATTCTTGTATCTATGGAGGCCTGTTTTGTGACCAATTATGATTAATTTTGGAGATGGTACCATGAGGTGCTGAGACGGTATAATCTTTTGCTTTAGGATGGAATGGCCTATAAAGATCTGTTAGATCCATTTGGTTCATAACTTCAGTTAGTTTCACTGTGTCTCTGTTTAGTTCCTATTTCCATGATTTCTCCATTGCTAAGAGCGGGGCTGGGGGTGGGGTGGGGTGGGGTGGGGGGTGGGGGGGTGGAAGTCTCCCACTATTATTGTGTGGGGTGCAATGTGTGCTTTGAACTTTAGTAAAGTTTCTTTTCTGAGTGTGGGTGGCCTTGCATTTGGAGCATAGATGTTCAGAATTGAAAGTTCATCTGGTAGATTTTTCTTTCCTTTGACCAGTATGAAGTCTCCCTCCTTATCTTTTTTGACAACTTTTGGTTGAAAGTCCATTTTATCCAATATAAGAATGACCACTCCAGCTTGTTTCTTGGAACTATTTGCTTTCAAATTTGCTTTCCAACCTTTGACTCTGAGGCAGTGACTGTTTTTCTTCTATGCAGCAAAATGTTGGGTCCTGTTTATGTATCCAGTCTATTAGTCTATGTTTTTTCATTGGGAAATTGAGTCAATTGAGGTTAAGAGATATGAAGGAAAAATGATTGTTACTTTCTGTTATTTTTGCTGTTATAAGTGGAATTCTGTTTGTGTGGCTATCTTCTTTTGGGTTTGTTGAAAGAAAATTACTTTATTGCTTTTCCTAGGGTGTAGTTTCCCTCCTTGTGTTGGTGTTTTCCACCCATTATCTTTGTAGAACTGTGTTTGTGGAAAGATATTGTGTAAATTACCTTTTGTCATGGAATGTCTTGTTTTCTCCGTCCATGGTAATTGAGAGTTTTGTTGGGTACAGTAGCCTGCTCCGACATTTGTGTTCTCTTAGAGTCTGTATGACATCTGCTCAGGATCTTCTAGCTTTCATAGTTTCTGATGAGAAGTCTGATGTAATTCTTTTTTAAAAAAATTTTATTTATTTATTATATGTGAGTACACTGTAGCTGTCTTCAGACACTCCAGAAGAGAAAGATAGATTTCATTACGGATGGTTGTAAGCCACCATGTGGTTTCTGGGATTTGAACTCAAGAACTTCAGAAGAAGAGACTGTGCTCTTAACCACAGAGCATCTCCAGCCCTGTCTTGTGTAATTCTTATAGGTCTGCCTTTATATGTTACTTGACCTTTTTCCCTTACTGCTTTTTATATTCTTTCTTTGTTTAGTGCATTTGGTGTTTTGATTATTATGTGACAGGAGGAATTTCTGTTCTGGTCAAGTTTCTGTAGGCTTCTTGTATGTTCATGGGCATCTCTTTCTTTAGGTTAGGAAAGTTCTCTTCTATAAGAGAACTCTTCTTTTGCTGAAGATATTTACTGGCCCTTTAAGTTGTAAATCTTTGCTCTCTTTTAGACCTATAATCTTTAGGTTGCTTTTCTCAATGTGTCCTGGATTTCCTGGGATGTTTTAGGTTACAAGATTTTTGCATTTTGCATTTTCTTTGACTGTTGAGTCAATGCTTACTATGTATGGTATCTTCAGCACCTGAGATTCTTTCTTCTATCTCTTATATTCTGTTGTTGATACTTATATTTATGATTCCTGATTTTTTTTTAATTTTTTTATTGGATATATTCTATATTTACATTTCACTTCCCCTTTTCTGGTTCCACCCCCCAAATGCCCTTTTCCCTCCCCCTGTTCCCCCACCCACCCCTTCCCACTTCCCTGTTTTGATATTACCCTACACTGATGCTTTGATCCTTTCCAGCACCAGTGTCCACTCCATTCTTCTTGTCAGACATCATTTGGTATGTGGATTATGTCTTTGGTGTCCCAAGATTCTAGACTTATATCCACTTATCAGTGAGTGCATACCATGGGTATTCTTTTAAGACTGGGTTACCTCACTTAGTATGATGTTCTCCAGCTCCATCCATTTCTCTAAGAATTTCATGAATTCATTGTTTATAATGGCTGAATAGTACTCCACTGTGTACATATACCACATTTTTTGTATCCATTCCTCCATTGAGGGATATCTAGGTTCTTTCCAGCTTCTGGCTATTATAAATAAGGCTGCTATGAACATAGTGGAGTATGTATCCTTATTGCACGCTGGGGAATCTTCTGGGTATATCCCCAGGAGTGGTATGGCTGGGTCCTCTGAAAGTATCATGTCCAGTTTTCCGAGGAACCGCCAGACTGTTTTCCAGAGTGGTTGTACCAGCTTGCAGTCCTACCAGCAGTGGAGGAATGTTCCTCTTTCTCCACATCCTTGCCAACACCTAATGTCTCCTGAGTTTTTAATGTTAGCTATTCTGACTGGTGTGAAGTGAAATCTCAGGGATGTTTTGATTTGAATTTCTCTAATGACTAATGATGTTGAACAATTTTTAAGGTGTTTCTCAGCCATCCTATTTTCTTCAGATGAAAAAATTTTGTTTAGCTCTGTACCCTATTTTTGGATGGGGTTATTTGTTTTTCTGGAGTCTAACTTCTTGAGTTCTTTGTATATATTGGATATTAGCCCTTTGTGAGATATAGAGTTGATGAAGATCTTTTCCCAATTTGTTGGTTGCCGATTTGTCCTTTTGACAGTGTCTTTTGCCTTACAGAAACTTTGTAATTTTATGAGGTCCCATTTGTCTATTCTTGATCTTAGAGCATAAGCAATTGGTGTTCTGTTCAGGAACTTGCCCACTGAGTCAATGTCCTTAAGGGTCTTCCCCAGTTTCTTTTCTATTAATTTTAGTGTGTCTGGTTTTATGTGGAGGTCCTTGATCCACTTGGAGTTGAGCTTAGTACAAGGAGATAAGAGTGGATCAATTCTCATTCTTCTGCATGTTGACCTCCAGTTGAGCCAGCACCATTTGTTGAAAAGGCTATATTTTTTCCACTGGATGTTTTCAGCTCCTTTGTCAAAGATCAATTGGTCATAGATGTGTGGGTTCACTTCTGGGTCTTCAAACCTATTCCTTTGATCCACCTCCCTGTCACTGTACCAATACCATGCAGTTTTTAACACTACTGCTCTGTAGTATTGCTTGAGGTTCAGGATATTGATTCCCCCAGTTCTTTTACTGTTAATGATAGTTTTTAGCTATCCTGGGTTTTTTGTTATTCCAGATGAATTTGAGAATTACTCTTCCTAACTCTATGAAGAACTGAGTTGGGATTTTGATGGGGATTGCATTGAATCTGTATATTGCTTTTGGCCAGATTGCCATTTTAACTATATTAATCCTGGCAACCCATGAGCATGGAAGATTTTTCCATTTTCTGAGGTCTTCTTCCATTTCCTTCTTCAGAGACCTAAAGATTTTGTCATATAAATCTTTCACTTGTTTGATTAGAGTCACACCAAGATACTTTATATTGTTTGTGGCTATTGTGAAGGGTGTCATTTCCCTAATTTCTTTCTCGGCCTGCTTATCCTTTGAGTATAGGAAGGTTACTGATTTGCTGGAGTTGATTTTATAATCAGCGACTTTGCTGAAGTTTTGTATCAGTTGTAGGAGTTCTCTGGTGGAGTTTTTTGTGTCACTTAAGTATACTGTCATCTGTGAATAGTGATAGTTTGACTTCTTCCTTTCCAATTTGTATCCCTTTGACTTCCTTATGTTTTTGAATTGCTTTAGCTAGTACCTCAAGTACTATATTGATGAGATATGGTGAGAGCAGGCAGCCTTGTCTAGTCCCTGATTTTAGTGGGATTGCTTCAAGTTTCTCTCCATTTACTTTGATGTTGGCTACCAGTCTGCTGTAAATTGCTTTTACTATGTTTAGGTATGGGCCTTGAATTCCTGTTCTTTCCAAGACCTTTAGCATGTAAGGATGCTGAATTTTGTCAACCTGATTTCTTTCCTAGGTTTTCTATCTCCAGAGTTGTCTCCCTTTGTGATTTCTTTATTGTTTCTACTGACATTTTTAGATCATGGATGGTTTTGTTCAGTTCCTTATCTTGCTTGTTTGTGTTTTCCTAAAATTCTTTAAGGGATTTTTTGTTGTTGTTGTTTCTGTTTAATGGCTTCTACTTGTTGACCCATGTTCTCCTGTGTTTCTTTAAGGGATTTTTGTGTTTCTTTTTTAAGGGCTTCTACCTGTTGACCCATGTTTTCCTGTATTTCTTTGAGGGAGCTATTTATGTCCTTCTTGAAGTCTTCTATCAGCATCATGAGATGTGCTTTTAAATCCATCTCTTGCTTCTCTGGTGTGTTGGGATATCCAGGATTTGTTGTTGTAGGAGAACTGGGTTCTGATGGTGCCATGCTGCCTTGGTTTCTGTTGAGAATGTTCTTGTGTTTGCCTTTTGCCACCTGGTTATCTCTGGTGCTAGATAGTCTTGCTCTTGCTGACTGTGGCTTTTCTGTCCTGCAAACCTGTGTATCTGTACTCCTGGAATTCCTGTTCTCTTTGTGTATACATACATGTATGTAGGCACTCCTGGGAGACCAGCTCTCCTGTGGTGTTGTTTGTGTATGTAGTTCTGTGGCTCAGGATCAGCTCTGTGCTCTAAGGCCTCTCCACTGTCCTGAGAGTTTAGCTATCCCTGTTCTACCTAGATATGGGACACTGTGTCAGAGGATGGACCCAAGAGATAGAAAGCAGAAGGCTGTGCCTGAGAGTTACTGATGGGTTCCTCTGAGCAACAGGGATGATTATACCTGTGCTCCCAGGCCTCTCTCCACTCCTGTGGAGGGACCAAATGCCCTGAGTGCAGCTGGCTCTGTAGGATGTATCAGGAGATGGTGTCTTCACTGTGGCAGACCCTGCAAAAGTCTGCCCCAGCAGAAAGGACAGGCAGCAGAAGGCGCAGAAGGAACTGAAGGGGAGTGATATTCTGGAAGGCAGGGGTTTTGGTGGTTGCTGTGTAGCAAGTGCAGCTGGACCTCCAGCAGCAGCTCTGGGACTCCAGAGGTGGGACAGGGTTTTTACCAAATGCCCTGTGCTGCTGGGTCTCTAGGATGTATCAGCAAATGGTGTCTTCACTGTGGCAGACCTAGAAAGAGTCTCAGGAATTTCTTTTCTGGTGCAATCTATTTGGAGCTCTGTAGACTTCTTGCATGTTTATATGCATCTCTTTCTTTAGGTTAGGGAAGTGTTTTTTTTTCTATAATTTTGTTGAAGATATTTACAGGCCCTTTAAGTTTGGAATCTTCACTCTATTTTATATGTATTATCTTTAGATTTGGTCTTCTCATTGTGTCTTTGATTTCCAAGATGTTTTGGTTTAAGAGGTTTTTTTTTTTTTTTTTTTTTTTTTTACATTTTTCACTTTCTTTGACTGTTGGGTCACTGTTTTGTATGCTATCTTCTGCACCTGAGATTCTCTCTTCTATCACTTCTATCTGTCAGTGATGCTTGCAACTATGAATGCTGATTTCTTTTCTAGGTTTTCTATCTCTGGAATTGTCCCTCTGTAATTTCTTTATTGTTTCTATTTTCATTTTTAGACCCTCAATGGTTTTGTTCAATTATTTGACCTGCTTCATTGTGTTTTCCTGTAATTCTTTAAGGGACTTTTGTGTTTCTTCTTTAAGGGCTTCAAGCTGTTTACCTGTGTTCTCTTGTATTTCTTTTTTTTTTTTTAATTTTTATTTTCTATATTCTCTGTTTACATTCCAAAGGCTTTCCCCTTTCCCAGTCCCCCCCCACCATACGTCCCATAATTCCTCTCCCCCCCTACTATTCCCCAATCATTCCCCCTCCCCCCACGGTTTCTCTACAAAACTGGATCCAATCTTTACTGTCCCAGGGTCCTCTCCTTTCTTCTTCTTGGGAATCATTTGACTTGGTAATTGTGCCTTGAGTATTTAGGGCTTATGAGCTCATTAGTATCCACTTATCAGTGATTGCATTTCATGTGTATTCTTTTGTGATTGGGTTAACTCACTCAGGATGATATTTTCCAGGTCTAACCATTTACCTACAAATTGCATGAATTCATTATTTTTAATTGCTGAGTAGTATTCCCTTGTAAAAATATACCACATTTTCTGTATCCATTCCTCCTTTGAGGGATATTTGGGCTCCTTCCAATTTCTGGCTATTATAAACAAGGCTGCTATAAACATAGTGGAGCATGTGTCTTTATTGTATGCAGGGGAATCCACTGGTTATATGCCCAGGAGTGGTATGCCAGGGTCCTCTGGAAGTGACATGCCCAATTTTCTGAGGAACCACCACACTGATTTCCAGAGTGGTTTTACCATTTTGCAATCCCACCAACAGTGGAGGAGTGTTCCTCTTTCTCCATATCCTTGCCAGCACTTGTTGTCTCTTGAGTTTTTAATCTTAGCCATTCTGACTGGTGTGAGGTGGAATCTCAGGGTTGTTTTGATTTGCATTTCCCTGGTGACTAATGATGTTGAACATCTCTTTTTTTAAATTTTTATTTTCTATATTCTATGTTTACATTCCAAAGGCTTTCCCCTTTCCCAGTTACCCCCCACCATATGTCCCATAATTCCTCTCCCCCCCATGCTATTCCCCACTCATTCCCCCCCCCCCCACGATTTCTCTGTTCTGGGTCTACAATACTGGATCCAATATTTACAGGCCCAGGGTCCTCTCCGTTTTTTTCTTTTTGAGAGTCATTTGACTTGCTAATTATGCCTTGAGTATTTAGGGCTTCTGGGCTCATTAATATCCACTTATCAGTGATTGCATTTCATGTGTATTCTTTTGTGATTGGGTTAGCTCACTTAGGATGATAGTTTCCAGATCTAATCATTTACCTACAAATTGCATGAGTTCATTATTTTTAATTGCTGAGTAGTACTCCATTGTATAAATATACCACATTTTCTGTATCCATTCCTCTTTTGAGGGATATCTGGGCTCCTTCCAATTTCTGGCTATTATAAACAAGGCTGCTATAAACATAGTGGAGCATGTGTCTTTGTTGTATGCAGAGGAATCCTCTGGGTATATGCCCAGGAGTGGTATGCCAGGGTCCTCTGGGAGTGGCATGCCCAATTTTCTGAGGAACCGCCACACTGATTTCCAGAGCGGTTTTAGCATTTTGCAATCCCGCCAACAGTGGAGGAGTGTTCCTCTTTCTCCACATCCTCGCCAGCACTTGTTGTCTCTCGAGTTTTCAATCTTAGCCATTCTGACTGGTGTGAGGTGGAATCTCAGGGTTGTTTTAATTTGCATTTCCCTGATGACTAATGATGTTGAACATCTCTTAAGGTGTTTCTCGGCCATCCGAATTTCTTCTGGTGAAAATTCTTTGTTTAGCTCTGTACCCCATTTTTTGATAGGGTTATTTGGTTCTTTGGGGTCTAACTTCTTGAGTTCTTTGTATATATTGGATATTAGCCCTCTGTCGGATGTGGGGTTGGTGAAGATCATTTCCCACGTTGTTGGTTGCCGTTTTGTCCTTCTGACAGTGTCCTTTGCCTTACAGAAACTTTGTTTAAGGTGTTTCTTGGCCATCGGAATTTCTTCTGGTGAAAATTCTTTGTTTAGCTCTGTACCCCATTTTTTGATAGGGTTATTTGGTTCTTTGCGGTCTAACTTCTTGAGTTCTTTGTATATATTGGATATTAGCCCTCTGTTGGATGTGGTGTTGGTGAAGATCTTTTCCCACTTTGTTGGTTGTCGTTTTGTCCTTCTGACAGTGTCCTTTGCCTTGCAGAAACTTTGTAATTTTATGAGGTCCCATTTGTCAATTCTTGATCTTAGTGCTTAAGCTCTTGGTGTTCTGTTCAGGAAATTTCCCCCTGTGCCCATGTCCTCCAGGGTCTTCCCAAGTTTCTTTTCTAATAGTTTCAGTGTGTCTGGTTTTAAGTGGAGGTCCCTGATCCACTTGGAGTTTATCTTAGTGCAAAGAGATAAGAGTGGGTCAATTTGCATTCTTCTGCATGTTGACCTCCAGTTGAACCAGCACCATTTGTTGAAAAGGCTATCTTTATTCCACTGGATGGTTGTGGCTCCTTTATCAAAGATCAAGTGACCATAAGTCTGTGGGTTCATTTCTGGGTCTTCAATCCTATTCCATTGATCTACTTGCCTGTTGCTGTACCAATACCATGCAGTTTTTAACACAATTGCTCTGTAGTACTGCTTAAGGTCAGGGATATTGATTCCCCCAGAAGTCCTTTTATTGTTGAGAATAGTTTTAGCTATCCTGGGTTTTTTGTTGCTTTAGATGAATTTGAGAATTGCTCTTTCTAGGTCTATGAAGAATTGAGTTGGGATTTTGATGGGGATCGCATTGAATCTGTATATTGCTTTTGGCAAGATGGCCATTTTTACTATATTGATCCTGCTAATCCAGGAGCAAGAAATATTTTTCCATCATCTGAGGTCTTCTTCGATTTCTTTCTTCAAGGACTTGAAGTTCCTGTTGTACAGATCTTTCGCTTGTTTGGTTAGAGTTACGCCAAGGTACTTTATGTTGTTTGTGGCTATTGTGAAGGGTGTTATTTCCCTAACTTCTTTCTCAGCCTGCTTGTCCTTTGACTACAAGAAGGCTACTGATTTGCTTGAGTTAATTTTATAACCAGCCACTTTGCTGAATTTGTTTATCAGTTGTAGAAGTTCTCTGGTGGAGTTTTTTGGGTCGCTTAAGTAAACTATCATATCTCTTGTATTTCTTTAAGGGAGTTATTTATGTCCTTCTTAAAGTCCTGTATCATCATATGAGATGTGATTTTTAAATCAGTGTTTTGCTTTCCTGGTGTGTTGGGGTATCTAGGGCTCACTGTAATGGGAGAACTGTGTTCTGATGATGCGAAGTAGCCTTTGTTTCTATTGCTTATGTTCTTGTTCTGCCTTTCACCATCTTGTTATCTCTTGTGTTAGCAGTTCGTGGTGTCTCTGACTCTGGCTTGTCCCTCCTGCAAGCTTCTGTGTCAGCAGTTCTGGGAGACCAGTTGTCTCCAGGAGGAATTTGGGTATGAAGAGCTGTGGTATGGCATCAGCTTTGGAGTGCAGACAGAAACTAGAAGATCCTGTTCCCATTTCTTCCTTGGTTCCTGTATTCTGATGGCTCTGGGAGGATCCCTCTTGGGCCAGGAAATTGAACATAAGTGGTAAAGTCTTACCTATGCTCACAGGTGTGTCGGCTGTCCTGGGAGATCAACTCTCTCCTGGTGGTATTTGTGTAGTAGTGGTGTGGCACAGGATCAGCTCAGGGTGCAGATGGAGACTGGAAGGCTCCTGTCCCAGACTGCTTCTAGGTTCCTGTTTTGAAGGCTCTGGGACCGTCCCTCTGAGCAGTAGTTGTGGTTTTACCTGTGCTCACAGGCTTGTCCACACTCTAGGGAGAATAGCTCTGACCTGGCACTATTTGTGTATGGAATCTTGTGGCAGAGGATCAACTCCAGACCAGACAGAAACCAGAAGGCAGAGCTATTTCTTTATAATTTGTGCCAATGTACATATAACTAAAGATATCATGGAAGAAACTTCTCTTGATCTTTAACAGTGCTGTGGATTTTTTCAGAAATAAACAATGGAGGCAAGCAAAGTGATAATGTACTCCTTCCTCTAATTCTACCTAATTTAAGATTTAATTTAGGTTCATTTAGAATATTAAAAGATATATAGGGCACTTTTGGTGTTCCTTGATTTTTTTTTCCCTTAAGAGCTGAGTAAAAAGTTAAAACCATGAGAGATGTCCTTATGTTAAGAGACTCCTATGTTCTAGAGAGGACCTTGAGAGTGCAGGATGTAGAGACATACACACTTACATGAAGATCATAATGCTTTACTGTGTCTAGATATAGGAAATAAAAGAGATAAGTTGTTGGCAGATATTTTGAAAGATGTTTTGACTGGATTTCTTATCCATTAAACATGTTTTAATGACATAATTTTGAGATTTAGATAACAATAGAAAATCACAAGTAATTAAGTTAGCTTGATGGTCAGGTCCAAACAGCTCTTCTTTGCTAATTTCTTTTATGTGATCATTTGAATGAGTTTCCCCACATAAGTCTTGGGATGTTCGAGTGCTAGCTTCTTTATTTGTTGACACTTTGCAGAGGTTTAGGAGGAATGGCATTGCTGTAGTGTGTCACTAGGCCAGGATTGAGGTTTCAAAATCTGTGGGCTATGTCCAGTGTACTCTCTGTTTTCTGTTTATGGTTCTGTTTATGAGTTCCTAGCTGTTCCCTTAGCCATGTCTCCTTAGTCATTATGGACTCTCACCCACTGGAACTTGAAAACCCTCTCCCCAAAGAATCCCAACCTTTTCTGAATTGCTTTGGTTATGCTGTTTTATCACAGCAAAGAAAAATAACTGAGATATTTTCTTAATAGGTAATATCCTAAACTTCACTAACTACTTTGTTTCATTTGTTGTAACCTAAGGATCAATAATCTCCTTTAAAATATAGCAAAACCTGCTTTTATATAATGAAACCCACCCATAATGTTATTTTGTAAAAGATCATAGGACAGAAGGAAGAGTTGTGGAGAATAACCATTCCCTTCATTGAAACACTGCTCCATGCCATGCTTAATGTGAATTAAGTAAAATGGAAATTTAATTCCAAGGTTTGACATGGTCGGTCCATCTTTATCAATGAGGAAAGAATAAGCAATATTTAAAATAGAGTTAAACAATAGAAAGGAACCTTTTCTTTTTTCAGTGGGGGCATTTCGCAATTCATATTACATTTGTAAGACTGTCACTGAAGTACTAAATTAAAAAGGAGCTTTAATTTCCCAAGTGCTTCATTTCTGGGAACACCTTTCTTCCTGTGAGTTGGAATACTACTCCCTTGACATGTAATGGAGTTTGATTCATGTTACAAATTGAGGAATGCCAAACAGTACTCAAGACTATAAGACCTCCCAAGATTGAAGATTCACCTTTTGGGTTAGTATCTGACACAGATCGGAAATCAAATGAGTGGGAATTTTATTTGACATGGGGATTATACATGCAAGTACATGGAGATTCTATTTAGAGCAACACTCAAGTTACAAATGAGAAGACACTTCATGAAGAAGACACAAAATGGCAAGAAGAAAAAAAAGAAAAAAGAAAAGAAACCAGATTATGCTCAGCAGTGTATTCCATGAAACGAGTGAAGGGCACACTTCTTTTTACTCCTTTGTTCGTTGTGGACAAAGATTATCAATAAATCATCTTTTCCAAACTCATGAGCATAAATATAGATGAATTCTTATAAAGTTTTAATTTTATTTACACATATCACTTCTTTCACATGTAAATCTGATCAAATCTTGGGGTAGGGGATTCTTCAATTTCATTTCTAAAAACCTTCATAATATTTTGTTATTTATTTTCAGCTGGTGTCCAAACTAGAAGTGAGAGGAGGACAAGAAGGCTGGCCAAGGAAGTGAAAGAAAGAGAACACATCTAGGATAAACCTTTGTTTGTTTTTATCTTGTTGGCAACACTATCAAGGTTCCCTCAATGTGACCCATTTTCCATTTGTGTATTGCTTAATCATTATGAGACATTTCTTTATTCCTGTCTAGCCCAAGCCATTCCAATTCTAAAGAACAAAAGAAAAATCTTTATCCATGCCCCTTCCAGGTATTCGTAGTACTAAACACCTCACATCTTGCATAGAGGTGTTTTGCTTTTACATTGATTTAAAAGTTCTCAAGCAGTCAGAAAATGGCATCCCGTTCTCACCACCATCCAATACTCATAGCAAAAAATGTTATCAGATATGAATGAGTGCTTGGGAATTGAGGGAAAAAATGTTGTTTCTAATCAGACACAAATATCACATAGAGACAATTCTTTTTTTGTTCTTTCTGTCCAAACAATATGCTTAACCATTAAATTCAGCCACACTGTTGACACAATCAGATCAGAAATGGTTTCAAGTCTCAGGTGGTTTAGAGTTGCCATCTAGTGATATGGAAGAACACAGACACATCTTCTTTTTAAAGCAAGGAGGAGGTATAAAACGAAAGTAGCAACTGTTTACCAAGCTCTTCATAATTGCTAGTGTTTGCTGAGCAGATATTAGTTACCAAGAACTATGCTAAGTACTCACCTAAGGAATATAGATAAGAGATGTATACTGTATGCTAGTTTGCTCAATGCAATTCAGTAATTAATGCAAATTCTTATTATTAAAAAAAGCAAGAGATGGTCTCAAGTCCACTTCTTTTAATATTCTTTCTTGATGTCTGTGGCTTAAATTATACTTGTTCAAGTGCATTCATATCCTTCATTTATTCTTGACATTCAGTCTTCTTCACATTTTCATCATTCTAGAAACCTGAGATATAGACTTAAGAAAGTTATTATTGGGGTCACTGAATAATACAGAAAGCAGAGAAAGAATGCATTATCCACATCCATAGATTTTTAAGTGCAAAAGCTAAATCATTGAGAGAATAAATGCTGTGTTGAGTGAGAAGATGGGAAAGGGAATTGGGGGGAGGGGGAGGACTTGCAGCTGGGTGTCTTTAGAAGTTGAGTAATGAAGATAACCTTATGTGAAGGTGATATTTGTAAAAGCATTGGGAAAGAACTTGAATCTTTTACAGGTGAAAAGTTGAAAGAATGCTTCTAAGATGGAGAACACTAATGATCTTATGATTAAATAGGAGATAAAAACTTCTCTGACAGACCAATAACAAAAGGCAGGGTTGTGTGGAAGAGAAGCCATCACTGAATTTTATTGACAGACAACACTATGTAAGTGGAACTATCTGACTTTGTTTTCTATAAGATGAGAAGCAGGCAAAGTTTGGGGGCAAAATAACAACAATAATATTTTGGACTTGTATTGAGTCACTGTAGCTACTCGACTAAAATTAGAACGTAGAGGCAGGGAGTTATGATGCTTGCCTTTAATCCAAGCAATGAAGAGCAGAAGCAGACAGATTCCTATAACTTTGAGGATAAGGTAATCTACCCAGTGAGCTCCAGAGCCACAAAGAAAGATCCTAATTTCATTAAAACAAAAACAAACAAAATGGTTAGAATGTAGATGATCAAAGTAGAAATAAAAGACCCACAAGGACCACACAGGGTCCAACAAAATAATAGTGTTGAAGCTGATGCTTGCCTGCCCCTGCCAGTAACAACCCAGGAGAAGGGAGACCTCAGGCCAAAAGTGGACATGATGAGAACAAACTCTCCTGGAGACAGGCTTCAGTGAGACAACTCATTTAAAGAAACCAAAGGCTAGTTAAATCTTTTGGGTGCAGTGGGTAATGGCTATGGGATGAGGGTACATTTTTAGTTGGGGCCAGAATCCTGGGCTGCCTCATTTGCATAACAAGGAATTTCTCGTGCTGCTGGAAATGACCTCATGACCTTATAGAGAAGAGGAAGTTTAATCTTGGTACTGGACTACATGGCCACCTCCAGTGAGGCACCTGGACATGCAGCTCGAGGACAGAGGCAGGGGTGGGGAGCAAGGAGTGATCATACTCCTGCCAATCTCAGGACTAGACTTCCAGGGTTCCTGCATGCCTTGATCTCACTCTTGCTCCCGACCTGGTCCCCAAGGCTCCGTGGCTACCCCTGCGACCCATGAGAATATTGTAGATAGATAATGAAAGCAGAGCAAATAGTTTCTCTTTAAATTGCATATAGAAATGGAGAGACAAAGTAAAATCAGAACCCGAGATTTCCACTTTCAGATATTCGGACAGTGCTGAAAGATTCTACAGTTAAGGTCCTAGTCTACCATGTCTGGTTAGCTCCCCTGATCTTGACACAAAAGGGAGAACTCACATTCTCAGCAGGGTGCCCTCTTCTCTGACTTTATGTGGAGAGCCAGACCCCCACATCCTCTACCTGAGGAATGTTATATAGTCCTTGACAAAAACAGGTTCAACTTCCTTTCCTTTCTGACAAGCACCTGAAATGCCTATCCATGAAAATGAGGCATTCATTCCAAATACCTTAAGCCTCAGCCAAAAGTATTATCTTAGTCAGGGTTTCTATTCCTGTACAAACATCATGAACAAGAAGCAATTTAGGGGAGGAAAGGGTTTATTGAGATTACACTTCCACATAGCTGTTCATTACCAAAGGAAATCAGGACTGGAACTCAAGCAGGTCAGGAAGCAGGAGCTGATGCAGAGGCCATGGAGGGATGTTCCTTACTGGCTTGCTTCACCTGGCTTGCTCAGCCTGCTCTCTTATAGAACCCAAGAATACCAGCCCAGAGATGGTACCACCCACAAGGGGCCCTCCCCCACTTGATCACTAATTGAGAAAATGCCCCACAGCTTAATCTCATGGAGGTACTTCCCCAACTGAAGCTCCTTTTCCTATGATAACTCCAGCCTGTGTCAAGTTGACACACAAAACTAGCCAGTACAAGTATGTACTTTCAAAAGTATGTACTTTTGAAAGACCAGAATTTTTTGGTTCAGACTCCTTCTTAAAGGACCTGACCTAAGGTTGAAATCAAGTTAACTGACAAACTGACATCTAACACCAGGCTCTAGGTTATTCCCCAACAAATCAATGCTTTCAGGATACAAGCTTTCCCCTGATACTTCACTACCTAACTGTAGCAGAATTTTCCCTGCCCAATTAATTTAAATATTAACACAAGAAGCCTGTGATTGGACAGGAAAAAGAGAGGCGGAGCTAAGGTTTTCAGAGACAGGGACAGGAGGATGAGAAGGAAGGAAGATGGAGGGAAAGGAAGGCGATCCATATACCATGGCTTTAAATAGCCATAGGTAGCAATGAATATCTTATAAGGGACGGATAATTACAGGACAATTTGTCTTATCTAGGTGGACAATTTATATCAATATTAATTGGCTCTGAGTTCATTGTGTGGGCCTTTTTTGGGGGTGGAAATTTACTGATATAAATCTGACTTAACAATTCCAAGCCTCTGAAGTTTTGATTTTAGCAGGTTACTGGGATTTGGGATCACCAACCACAGGGGCTGGATGGCTGGGATGTGAGCAGAATGTTCAACATCATTAGTCATTAGGGAAATGCAAATTAAAACAACCCTGAGATTTCACCTCACACCAGTCAGAATGGCTAAGATTAAAAACTCAGAAGACATCAGGTGTTGGCGAGGATGTGGAGAAAGAGGAACACTCCTCCACTGCTGGTGGGAATGCAAGCTGGTACAACCACTCTGGAAATCAGTATGGCGTTTCCTCAGAAAACTGGACATGATACTTCCAGAGGACCCAGCCATACCACTCCTGGGAATATACCCAGAAGATTCCCCAGCGTGCAATAAGGATACATGCTCCACTATGTTCATAGCAGCCTTATATATAATAGCCAGAAGCTGGAAAGAACCCAGATGTCCCTCGACAGAGGAATGGATACAAAAAATGTGGTATATATACACAATGGAGTACTATTCAGCCATTAGAAACAATGAATTCATGAAATTCTTAGAGAAATGGATGGAGCTGGAGAATGTCATACTAAGTGAGGTGACCCAGTCTCAAAAGAATACCCATGGTATACATCACTGATAAGAGGATATTAGCCTAGAAGCTTGGAACACCAAAGACATAAATCACATATCAAGTGATGTCTCACAAGAAGAAAGGAGTGGACACTGGTGCTAGAATGGACCAAAACATCATTGTGGGGGAGTACAAGAACAGTGAGGTGGGAGGGGGTGGATGAGAGAGCAGGGGGAGGGAAAAGGGCATGTGGGACCTTTGGGGGTAGGGAACCAGAAAAAGGGAAATGAATTGTAAATATAGAATATATCCAATAAAAAAAAGAAAGAAAATGTCAATATGGTCAGTCGCTGCATGGTTCTAGTCATGGAGGCAGACGGGTCTCGCTGCTTGGTTTTAGTCTTGGAGGCAGCCAGGTCACCGGGCCAAGAGTAGCCTGCAATAGTGCGAGACAATGCCGTTTATTTAATATTTACAGTAACACCTAGCACCCAGTGTGCAGCCGAAGAAGTGACACAGGAATCACAGGACAGTCCTTTCATAACTCCCCTAGTGGATTCTGACAGAGACTGCATTTCTTCTTTCAGTCCAGTAAGTCTAACATGGACAGAAATTAGGAAAAAGAAAACAAGAAAGTAGATTATGATGATACTTTTGAACAGTACGCTACAAATTTTATTATTGTCACCAAGTAGGTTTTCTTCCCTTGCTTGTGGCCTGTGATCAAGTTCTGTTTTAGAGATGTAACTGGAAGAGTGGCACACAGTGTGACAAGCAGGTGAGGTCCATACAGAGGGCGAAAGTAAGAGGGCTAAAGAATGACATCCTGAACAGGAAGCTGTAAGGAATCAAGACGAGGGGGAATAGAGGAATAAATATAGGAAGAAACACAAGGAAATAACATTCCTAAAGCCTAGTGTCAAAAGGGTCAAATATCAAAGACAAGAGAGTGACACAATAGAACAGAAGTCACTAAGAGTACTCTGTGAGGGTCTGAGGCCTCCTGGCCCTTTCCTCTATGCTGTTTTATGGTCATTGGTATCCTATGGCTCTGCTCATGGTTTTTGGGAGGTGGTGGTAAGACTTTCTAAATATAGCGTTAGAGGTTCCTAAGAGAATCTTAAAGGGAAGTCCTTAATCCTCTGGTTTTTACACTCTTGTAGCCCCTTCTTCTGAAATGTTCTTGAGCCTTTGGTGTTGAAATGTTTCATAGTAGCCACTGGGACTGCACTCCACAACACTGCATAATTATTGGTTGTGATATACCATAGTCCCAGATCAGCCCTGAAAACATACATACAAATATGCTTACATACAAACTATACTGACTCAATGAGTTATAGATCAGATATATGTGTTTATAGAAATACATAGATGCATGCAATAAAAATTGATTTAAAAAGGTCATGAATTTAAAATAAATGGTGAGGACTATATAGGTGCGTTAGGAGAGAAGAAAAAGAAGAATGTGTAGAGAGCAGGTATGGCAGTAGCCTCAAGCCTGGAGGCCTGCCAAGTCGGATGACTAAGCACCTGATTTCTTCCTGCTCCTGAGTAGGCCACACCTTTCTTGGGCACTGCGCAGGTGTAGCCAATGACGTGTGATCAGATCATTCTATGTAGACCAATCAGAGAAGACTACATGATGTGGACTGATGGGACAGACTTGGGGAGTATATAAAAGGGGAGTGGGTAGGCTTTTTCCTGCATTCATGTTTCAAGGTTCCTGATTAAACTGCTCTGAGAAGGACTTGCGTTTGTCGTCCCTCCACCTGTCGGAGAGGGTTGCGACAAAATGTTTTACTTAAAATACATTTTCAAAAATATATAATATAAAAGAGTTACCAGTAGGAAAACGTGAAGATGGAGAAGGGTTGACTGCTTTTAGCACTACAATGATCTTCATAATACCATTTTCACTGAATGTAGTAGGAACCTAAGGCAGTAACTTTAAAGACAAAAAGAAAAAAGAAACCCCAGAAAAATAGAAGACAATATTTTTAGGTTCTAACTTACAGTGAGTAGGAGAAAATGGAATAAGATATTAATATTTTGTTCAGACATGAAAAATAGGAGTGGGTTGATTATTTGTTGAAATGATGCCAAGGTAGGGGCAAGAAATCACACACAAAGACAAAATCAGTGTTTCAATATTTTCTGTATAGTCAAGAAGAGACATAGGATGCAGTATACAAATATAGATAAAAGGCCTGGGATTTGGGTAGAGGTGTGGGCATGAACATCTATGTTGCCATATGTGAGGGAAACTTTTTCTGTGTTTGCATCAATGATGCCCATAAACACAGAAAGATGGTCATTCAGAATCTTGAGACAGAATAGAAACAAACAAACAAACAAAAAAGCCAGGCAGTAGTGGCACATGCCTTTAATTCCAGCACTTGGGAGGCACAGGCAGGCGAATTTCTGAGTTTGAGGCCAGCCTGGTCTACAGAGTGAGTTCCAGGACAGCCAGGGCTACACAGAGAAACCCTGTCTTGAAAAACAAAAATAAAACAAACAAACAAAACAAAACAACAACAAAAAAACAAAAGAAAAGAAAACAAACACAATGTAATGTGATTGGCAACATCTGGGACCTAACTGTTTTATTTGTTTGTCTATGGTCACTAAAATATTTGAGACCTAGTTGGGTTATTAAGCTTTGTTTCACTATGGAGTATAGATTCTTTGTAAATCAAGATTAGAATGTATGTGTGTTTTGTTAAGGAAAGTTCAAAAATGTCACAGTTTAGAAAAGAAATGAATTCAAGGGAAAGAGGAAAGCAATCTGACTAACCAATATCCTTAGGCTGAGTAAGAAAGGAGGATTCCAGGGGCTTATAAAACCACAGGACAATGTCAGTGGAATCAAAGAATGGAAGTCCCAGTGGGATCTGATGAAAATTTAATTCATGACAACAAAAGGATTGACCTGGAAAAGAAAGATAATGATTAACAGCTGGTAACTCACGTGGGTGAAATTAGAGGGGGAAGTTAACTTAGACCATAAGAACACAAGAAACTGAGGCCATGAGCAATATTTTCATATAATTTGAAATTGTCAAAAGTTAAGCAAAAGGTTAGAGAAAATAACATTAAAGGAGTTACAGTTGTTTATGTATCAGGAAAAACAACTCAAGAAGAGTGGTCAAAATGTCATATAATAAGACATGAGAGTGCATAGGCGTTTAAGGAGAGATGTGAGAAACAGGAAAACGGCCATCTGCTTTCTGATATTGGTGATTTGAAAACTGTGAAAAGGAAAACAACCTCCCATAACTAGATAATAGGAGGAGGGGGTGTTGTCAGGGCACTGCTGTTTTCAGGGTAAGACAGGACATATTCAAAGGACTCTTGTGTCTTCATGTAGTCAGTTTGTGGTAAATGCTATGTACTTGTGTTTAAAATGAGCTAGGCTTGTAATTCAAAGAACTATCTACACTTTAGACAATTTTCCTGGTTCTGAGGGATCTTGGTTAGGGGATTATTGATTTCCCATCTAATCCCATTTTGACTACCAAGACAGATGAGTTTTTAAATTATGGAAATTCTTCCTCTAAAAGTATGAGAAAACTCCCAAGTGTCTGCATATGTATATGTGTATTTATGGGATACATGTGTGCACATATTATTCAGAATTAGATTCTTTGATAACAACAAAGTAGAAGACACATTCATAAAGGATGACCATTATGTTTCTGATGAGATTGAGAGTGTTAAGCATGGTAGGTCATAGAAATGCTTATTGTATTTCTGATGGACTAAGTACTTGGCTAAAGGAAGGGACTTTGTCTTCCTGAGGCTACACTGAAGTTCTTCACATGGAGATTTTCTGTTCCTTTATATAAATGTATTCACACCAATGTACACATTTTAACACTCAGATTGCAGTTAACTCAACATTGTTTTTGTAAAGAATATCAAAGAATTTTCTTTCCAAATTCCCCCTTTTTTCCCATTTGTATTCTCCTTCATAATATATCTTGGATATTTCCTACTGCAGTTGGCTTCCCTTAGGTATTATTAAAATGTCCTACTCACTTCTCTAATCTGAATTTTCCAGAGAGTAACCTCAGTAAGTGAACTTGATATATCTAATTTTCTTAGGTTTAGGCTAACTGTCCTCCCCTCTTTGGAAGCTTTTGATAATAAAGGTGATGTGTCAAGAAATTGAGGCCCATATATGACTGCATGGCCAAAAGTTGCTATTACATCTCACAGAAGAAGCAGAACAACAAAAGCTACTCTTGTTGAAGCTCTAAGACATGGTCATATTGTCTTCATTTGGGGTAACAATGAAGCTCAGTGGTTGAGGTTTTCCTAGCATGCTTAAAGGCTTAGGTTCAAACCTCAGCACTGCAAATGAAGCAAAGCAAAAGTCCCAAGTTTTCTTTCTTTTTAAAAAAATCTTTTATTTATTTATTTACACTCCAGATTTTATTCCCCCCTGTCCCCATCCACCCTCCAAATGTTCCATGTCCCATACCTCCTCTTCTCCACAGGGATATCACCACCCTCAAACCCACACCCCAGCAGACCGCTAAACTCCCTGGGTCCTCGTCTCTTGAGGGTTAGGTGCATCTTCTCTGAATGAACTCAGACCTGGCAGTCCTCTGCTGTATACATTTTGGGATCTCATATCAGCTGGTGTATGCTGTCTGGTTGGTGGTCCAGTATCTGAGGGATCTCGAGGGGGGGTGGGGCAAGTTAATTGAGACTGCTGGTCCTCCGACAGGGAGGAGGCCCTCCTCCTCAGCTTCTTCCAGCTTTTCTATAATCCAACCACAGGGAGCAGCAGCTTCTGTCCATTGATTGGCTGCATATATCTGGATCTGAGTCTTTCAGCAACTTCAGAGGACAGTCATGATAGGACCCTTTTTTGTGAGCAAACCATAGCCTCAATAATAGTGTCAGGCCTTCAAGCCTCCCCTTGAACTGGATCCCACTTTGGGCCTGTCACTGGACCTTCTTTTCCTCAGGCTCCTCTCCATTTGCATCCCTGCAGTTCTTTCAGACAGGAACAATTATGGGTCAGAGTTTTGACTGTGGAAGGGCAATCTCATCCCTCATTTAATGCCTTGTATTTCTGCTGGAGGTGGGATCTACAAGTTCTCTCTCCCCACTGTGTGAAATTTTATTTAAAGTCCCTCCCATTGAGTCCTGAGAGTCTCTTACCTCCCAGGTCTCTGGTATATTCTGTAGGGTCCCCCAAACTCCTACCTCACAAAGTTGCCTGTTTCCATTCTTTCTGCTGGCCCTCAGGGCATCAGTCCTTTTTTCCCCCAACCAATACCAGATCATGTTTCCTTCTTCCCAACCCCCATGCCCTTTCCCTCCCATGTCCCTCCCTCCCTCCACACTTGTGATTGCATTCTTCTCCTTCCTAAGTGGGACTGAAGCATCTTCACTTGGGCCCTTCAGCTTGTTGAACTTTTCCAGTTCGGTGGACTGTATCTTGGTTATTCTGTCCTTTTTTTAATTAATATCCACTTATTAATGAGTACATACCATGCATGTCCTTTGGGGTCTGAGTTAACCTCACTAAAATTCTCTAGTTCCATCCATTTGCCTGCAAAACTCAGGGTATCCTCATTCTTAATAGCTGAGTAGCATTCCATTGTGTAAATGAACCACATTTTCTATATCCCTTCTTCTATCGTCAGACATCTGGGTTGTTTTCAGCTTCTTGCTATCACAAATAAGGCCACTGTCAACAGAGTGGAACACATGTCCCCGTGGCATGGTGGGGCATCTTTTGGGTATATTCCCAAGAGAGGTATTGCTGGGTCTTCAGGTAGATCTATTTCCAATTTTTTGAGTAACCTTCAGATTAATTTGTGGAGTGGTTGTATCAGTTTCCAATCTCACCGGCAATGGAAGAGTGTTCCTCTTTCTGTACATCCTCTCCAACATATGTTGTCACCTGATGTTTTGATCTTAGCCATTCTGGTTGGTGTAAGGTGGAATCTCCAGGTCGTTTTGATTTCAATTTCTCTGATCACCAAGGACTTTGAACATTTCTTTAGGTCCTTCTCAGTCATTTGAGATTCCTGTGTTGTGAATTCTTGTTTTAGTTATATATCCCCATTCTTGATTAAGTGTTTGGTTTTACTAATGTTTGAAACAGCAGTGCTGTGTAATCCATAAAATCTCATATAAAATGAACTTGTCCCTTTGAGACAGTATGTGTCATATCTAAGAAACCAGCTATTTACCTCCTACAATTTCTACCTATCGGCTACTCCTGAAGCTATTCCTGCCATCTCTGCTTCCTCTTTGCCATTCATGCAGGTCAGCAGGAATCTTGGAGCTAGGCCCTGGATGTGTTTCTATGAAACCTGCTACACCTGTGAAGTCATGTGAACATGTGTCTGCATATCTCTGAAGGTCATGGAAGAGAAGAAAACTCTAAGCTCATCATTACAGAAGACTCCAGTCATGAAGCTCATTTCAAAAGAAAATTACAGAGTCAATCTTCCAGCACAAGCCTGATGAAGCCTGGTGAATTAAACAGATTCATGAAACACAAAATAAGAAAAGTTACAGAAGTGAATGGTATAGGATTATAAATACATTTTCATTACAGGTAAGCTTGTTCTGAAAAAGATGCTTATATCCAGTGCTTGCAAGGCACTGTGCCTCCTCATGGAAAATTGTCACAACTGTAAGAACAGTAGGTCCCTCTGATGACTGAGAAGAAATACAAAATTTGACTTCCTAGCCACAGGAGAGAAACAAAATGATTTTTTTTATCATTTGCAATAATGTGAAAACTGACTTATGTGGTATTCTCCTTTCAACATTACCATTCCTGTGACATAAATACATATGGTTTTTCAAGGCACAGTCAGAATGTGGAGTGGTCCTGTAGAGAATGCTCATTTCTGGAATGGGTTTTGCATGATGATTTTACTAAAGCTGCTGTATTGGTTCTTTTTTCTGTTGCCAATAACACAATACCACAGAGTGGAGAACTTCTAAAGCAGGAGGTTTATTTTTGTTCATACATCTGGAAGTCCAACAGTATGGGGCATCATCTGGACAAATCTTCCTTGTTGGCTTAGTCCCAAGGTCTGAAAGTGCATTACAAGGCAAGAGATAGGAACTGTAAGTGGTTCTGCATGCATAAGACTCTCTCTCTCTCTCTCTCTCTCTCTCTCTCTCTCTCTCTCTCTCTCTGTGTGTGTGTGTGTGTGTGTGTGTGTGTGTGTGTGTGTGTGTGTGTGTGTGTGTGTGTACATTGTTATTTCTTCTCTATGTCATAGTTGGAATGAAAAATCTTCCCTATAGGCACATGGGGTTGAACACTCTGTCCCTATTTAGTGGTGCTATATATGGTTATATATGGAACCCTGGCAGGTATGTCCTGGCTGAAGGAAACATTGCACTGGGCCTTGAGGGTTTATTGCCCCCTCTCTAGTACTCTGTCTTATTTGTGTCTGTGGTGAAGCATGTGATCATTCTTCCTGCTCAAGTCCGTGTGCCACCATGCCTGCACACCATTATAGACTTGTTTTTTCTGTTGCTTTTATTCATAGTGTTTGACACAATAGAAGAACACTTGTTCTTTCTTACTCTATGCCACCATGGTCTAACTATGCCTGCACCAACCTAAGATAATATCTTCTTATCTAATCACCCACTAAAGGCTGTCCCTCCAAACACTATTCTCCCATTCAATTTCCACGCTGATGACAGTGTAGATAAAAGTTTAAAAATTACACCTTGAGGGATACACAGTAGCAAAGAAAAATCACTGCTGGTGGTCTAAATGTCCTCCCTGTGCAATTGATCCTCTTTGCCATCTATCCCCTTGTCACTGAGTGACAGGAAGTGACAGAGAAAGAAGCAGTAGGAAGGTTGGATATAAATTAGGTCACTCCTTTAGGCCATACTTATAGCATGATAGTGTCTTAGATCCTTAGTTCTTCACCTAGGCAAAGCTGAGGATAGCCAAAAATCAACGGCAACCTCATGGACCTCATATTTGTTTGTTTCTTTGCTTGCTTGTTTTTGTGTTTGCCAATCAAACATTCCTGCGGTTTATATACTTCATGCTATGAAGAAGTATGTAGTGCCAGAAATAAGTACTGGCAATCCATCCATCTAAAAGAGACAAAATTTGGGCTTCTATTAGCTGGTCACATGGCATTATGTCAACTATAGCCATTTTCAGCATACTCAGAGAGCTAAGACACTCTGATGTACCTGACGTACCAGAGTTCTCTCTCTTCATGTAATAAATGGAAACCACCCTTCCTGGAAAGGAGTGGTAAGTTTAGAAACTAATTGATTGACTCAGGAACTGGTAGGGAGTGTACAAGACCTTCCTCAGATTCCAACTGACCAGGGATATACATGACTCTTACTTCCTCATGGGGAGGGGGAAACTGGGAAAGGGGAAATCATTTGGAATGTAAACAAAGAATGTAGAAAATAAAAAAAATAAATATTATTTAATAAATAAATTGTAAATAACTTACAATCCAAAAAGAAAAGAAGACAAATGAAATTGAAAGATTTCTACACTACTGAATGCCTCTGAATTTCTCATATTAAGAGCAATAGTTTAGGAGCAGGAGATTTGGCTTAACAGTTAAAAGCCCTAATGCTATTTCTCTGGTCCTGAGTTTAATTCTCAGTAACCACATGCCACAGCCATCTCTAATGCCCTCTTCTGGTATGCAGGCATAAAAGCAGACAAAGAATTCATATACATCAAATAAATAATTTTTTTTATAAAAAAGAAAAAAGAGCAGTAGTTTACTATAAAACAGTGTCTTTGCCTACAAATCCCAAGACTGCTTACTTCTATTTACAAGTAATCAAATGAGTAGATCATAATTAATCAGGTCTTCTGCTTTAATACACTTAATGCCCTACATCATCAACCCCTCAGTGATTTTTTTTCTACTCTTGAAATTCATTGTACTTGCATCTGTAGTTCTTGTTTCTGACTCTTTCCTGTTCTGTGTTAGTTATTTATATCTGTCTCATTTTGGGGTTGTGTGTTGATTCACCCTTTCTGATTAGCTCATATTACACCTTATTCTGTGCTTCATCACCTTGTTTGTGTTAAACATTAGATGTCACTGCATTCTCTAGAGTGTTATAAGTGCCTTCCTTGGATGATATCCTTTGAGTCTCACAATGACTCAGAGATAAGTATGTTTGTGGGTCATTCCAATTTCACAGATGAGGAAGTTGAGGCCTTAAGTCAATTGCCTAATCTACAAAGCTAAACAGTTGTGAAGTCTACTCTAGAAAGTATGGAGCTGCAAGACATGTTCTTAACCACTGTGTTAGTGATACAGCATGATCACTTCAAAAGTGGCCCCTTTAACCCATTTTCTTTTGGTCTGCAACTGTGACAGGGCGGACAAAGTGACAGCATGAGCTTGAGTGTTCTGCAGAGAATGTGGGTTTCTGAAATTAATGCATCTGCAGGGGGTATTTAAATTAACCTGTCATGTTTCCTCCTACATGAGCTGAGGATTTTAGGCATCTTTTCGGAGGAGCAGCATGTTTCTGCTGGTGAACAGCCTTATGTAGAACTCATTTGGATGGCAGTTTCCAAAATGGATCTGCGTCATGACACAAAGCAATGTGTATACAATGTGTGCTGGGAGACAGATGATGTCAAACATCTGCTGAAAAACACATTCACAAGTTGTAACAAGACAAGATTATAAACAAGCATAGGCACCGACACTCTAATTATCTTGGTAGTGGAAGCTTACGGTTGTTACCCTACTGCTTATGCAGCAAGAGGTTCTTCAAGACATTGGTGTATAGATTTTCTAAAAAAAAAAAAAATGAATGGGATGTATAAAGAACATTGGGCCCCATAGACAAGGGCTAGAAAGCTAGCTGTGGACATTTGTGGATGCATGCATATGTGCATATGTGTGCATGTATTCATATGTATGTACATGAATGTGTATGCATGTGTCTGTGAATATGTATGTGTGTCACTGTGCATATACTTCTTGTTTGTGGAGGTTAGAGCATAACTTTGGACGTCATTCTTCAGGAGCCTTCCCTTTGAGACAGGGACTCTCACACACACAGGACATTAGGTTGGTTCTTCAATGAGCGCCCCCCCCAAATTGTCTATTTATACAGTTGGATTACAAGTATGTGCCACCAAACCTGTGTTTTTGATATGAGATTTAGTGGTAAAAGATTGGTCCTTATTTTTTGTAAGACTAGTGCCTTCCAAACTGTGCTGACTCCCTAGCCCCAGAGAGCAATAATTTTGGACTTTTGTGAACCTTGCAAGGATAGCAAATGGTTCATATGCTATCACATGACACACATTCACACACATACAAATGCACACACACATGCTTCTTTGCCTACAAGGAGATTATATACTAATAAAGCAACTGCAAGATGAACACTTTATAAATCAACAAACATAGCTAATTCACATGTAACATTACTCAGTGGCCCAGCACAGTGTAAAACATTAGGTAACTATTCTGTGAACACGTGGCTGACTTGGGACTGTGACTGAAGTCACTGCACAGCTTCCTAAGAGAGAATGCCACCATTACTAGCCTGAGGAAAGGTCAAAATTCAAAGTAAAGCAAATAGTTTCCATTGTAAGGGGAACAAAGAAAGTCAAGAACCCTGAGTGTTCGTCTGCACACAGATGTGTGTTATATCTATACAAATGTCAGGCAAGTTACTGAAGATAAAGTGTTCTTAGCCAGAAGATCCAGTCTCTAGGTCTATACTAGACTCAAATCATGGCCTTCATAAGAGCCTTTTATATGTCCATCCACTCACTGGAAAATAATATGCATACTTAATATGTGCTAAGCATTGTTCTAGGAACCAGTTATCCAATAAATTCTTAGTTGTTAAACAGGGTCATGATTCTGTATAGAGCCGGGAGCACAGCTGTACCTGATCACATGCAGCAGCCAGACCACTCACTAAACACTTTAAGTGGGAGATATACAAAATAATTAGACAAAGTCTAAAAATGGCAAGCCATTTTTTATCTTTTGCCTTCTCAAACATTCTCAAGTCAGAACTGCTGACTTTCACTTACATAATTATATTGGCTTCTTATGAGTTTTTATTAGACAAACATGGTCTTATACATAAATTTCCCCCTTCCAAAAGCCAGCATTTTTCTTCTTGATTTTCCTTTGTTTGTTGTGATACAGTATATGTGTTCTCATGTATGTTCATGTACTTATGTAGAGGTCAGGCATGAAGATCACATGTTTTAATGATCACTTTCCACTGTATTTTTCTTTTTACATATGTTTCCTTATTTGTTGTATGTATGGACACATGCCATAGTACATGGACGTCAGAGGGCAACTTGCAGGAATTAGTTTTATTCATCCACTATGAGGCTCCCAATGATGGAACTTTCCTATAAAGACTCATTTTGCCTTTCCACTACCTTATATTTTGAGACATGATTTCTCACTAAACCTTAATTTGTTCAATTTGAGCAGTTAGCTCCAGGAATTCTCTTGATTGTGCTTGCACACACACACACACACACACACACACACACACACAAACACAAACACATATATTGCTGATCAGTTAGAGCTATTAGAGTACCATTACCTGAAATAGAGGATTTGAAATTAAAGCTATGGAATAAGATTTTGATTTTATACTGAGGAAGAGAAATATTAACCCAGAAGATTGACATCTTTCACTGATGTGTTATCAAAAAATTATTCACCATGGAGGATGCCCCCATTACATATTCTCCAATGCTAGGATGATATTGTACTTCTAGAAGACCATAATTCCTGTGACTCAGGATGGAAGGAGAGGAAAGAGTAACCGCCAGAGGAGGTGGTTGTCATCGGATCTTCTCTCTCTCTCTCTCTCTCTCTCTCTCTCTCTCTCTCTCTCTCTCACACACACACACACACACACACACACACACACAAATGAACGAGCAGGTGGATGAGGATATTATATTAGAAACATACAAATATATATATTATTCTCCCATGCTGTGAGGGAAGATGAGATATGGCTAAGAAGCAGATATGCAGGTACAAATCAAATGAGGTCAGTCATTGGGACAGGAAGAAAGAAGGAGCGGCTTTTGTTTACATGGCATTCTGAGATGTGCACCCACCCAGTTTAATTTTGTGTTTCTAGCTCCTAGCTTTCCTAAAACACATATTCAATATTTTCAGCCTCTTAGATTTGTAATTTGTTGCAAAGTACACACAAACTACTACATTCAACAATACCCAAAACCCATTTGCACTTTGCATTTTTGCAAATCTTTACAAATATTATCTGAATTAAAAGCACCTCTTAGTCCAATTACCAGTAGATGTTACGAAGAAAATGAGTTTAACAGAATTCAAGAGCCAAGAGGTTGATAATTATGTAGTCAGGTAGCTAGCAGGGGGTAGTTAAATACATATTACTTTCTCCATTTTTTTTCTCAAAACATATAGACCTTATGGAGAGGAAATTTTCCTTGGGCATCTACTAATCAGATCCTATAAGTCAGTAAATCTGTCATTTCTAAATAGGTGTAGAATCATTAATTAAATGCCAAAAGTCATTAAAAGATGTAAGAAATTTACTTTAAATGTGTTAATCTATCCACTCTTTTAGCAAATATTATTGATCGTCCCGCTGTGTAAAAGACATATTTAGTACAGAAATCACAAGTTTCTGCATTCATAAAGCATTAGGTTTCCCTGTGTGAGGAAGATAAAGTATGTGCAACTTTAGAACAAGATCAGCTAATATAGCAGAAAGTAGTATGGATAGTAACATTGGATATGGATCAGTGAATGTTTGCTGTGGACAGAAGGAGTAGGTGATCATTGGAAAGGCATTCAAGTTGAGAATTGGATAATTAAAAAAAAATCAAACCACAATTTTAGGAAATGATACAATATCTAGGCAACAGAGGCACCAGATGCATAATTTGAAAATGCACTGGTTAAATTTTAAAACTGAAGATGGCCCAACCACAGGGCACAGTAGCAGCATGGAAACAGAGTGCTCAGAAAGACAACGGAAACTGCAGTGGCTTGGAAGCTGGGGGTGGAGTAAAAGTACAGTTGCAGCTTTTACTCCACCCAGCTCTGTTTTCAAGATTGTCCCTAACTCATTCCAGAATTCCCCAGTGTTTCCATATGTTGTCAGTGGATGCAAAGGACTCTCTGTGAGTATAAATGACACTGGAAATTAAGTGCTGCCATTAAGAGTCACTGTGGACTGACTGAAAATTTTAAATTCCATGTTTTGTACTCAGAACCTCTTATCTAAATATTGAGTAGGTGTTCTCAAATATATTTGAATTTCCCATTACAACTGTTTTTATTTGTTGGAAGTGAGGAGGCATTTGTATTTTTGACACACATGGTGTCATTCATATCTTGGACCAGATTCAAGCTGGAAACTCCACAGAGATGATATTCAACAGTTTCTAAGGTTTCAAACCTGGCATTCAAAGTGATTGTATATGCTCTTGGAATGAAGGATTTGTATTGTAATGTGGAAAACAGCAATATAGGAATCAAAATGTCTAGACTTGGTTCTGTCTGTAATTGTAAGGATGGCAAAATTAAATCAATTTCCATTGATTTTGTTTACGCATCTCTAAAGGGAAAATAATGCACAAACACTGTTAATGTTCTTTCAGCAGCTAACATTTTACAAAAATATTATGCATTCTGCAAAAACTCTGAGCTGACTCTTTTCTGTTTTTACTATGCACATTCTATACCTCACCTCTGCTTCCCCCCCCCGTTTTTATTACAAGGGACTATTACTTTTTGAATGGCTTCTTTGAAATGAATAAAGTCAATTCAAATCACAAGGTTAGCATCTTTAAAAATTTCTTCCCTAGAGTAAATTGAATGCGTGTTTTTTATGCACCAGACACATTTCCCTTCTCATATTTAGAGAGCCTTTTTCTGTTTTGTGGTTTCTTGAGCATTTTAAAAAAACATTCATTCAAAGTAGGGCTGTCTGGCTTGTCTCGTATTTCCAAGAATATGCAGTTATTCTAGAAGACTTTGATTTTATTTGCGGGGATTTCCAGATCTCTTCAGCAAAACTCAATAATGCCTTTTCCTGGGAGAATATTTAGAGTACAGATATAAAGACCAATGTCTTTCATAGAGATTCATTGTTTTCAAATTATTTTCCATTTGGGAACAATAGCATAAATCTCATAGGTAAATATTCCATCTTGTAGTATACTTTTACTTCTCCTCTGTGTGCACTAAAGACAGCTAATTAATTGTCATTCGTTTTATATTAAAGGATGATGATAGAATTCTGAACCTGGCCAGAGCATGTGATCTTATTTTATGATAGACTTAATATGTTATTTTGAATAGACCATTCATATTTTAAACACATTGGTTTAATGTTCAATTATTGTTCAGTTGGGGAAAATCAAAACTAGTGAATTGGTCTTAAGTGGCTTTTGAGTTCTTACCCAATAAAGACATTATGGCAAAATCGTTATATAGCGTTCTGTTGGATCTTCATAACACTACATAACTAATCTCTTTCCAAACATGGAGAACCCAAAATTTACAAAAGAGATGTGTTTGTGGTCACATAACAAGTGACGGGTGGAGAGGAGTTTTGGACAGTAGAATTCATATGTTAATATCTCATTATTATAAACAGACACTGACTTCTATCCTTACAAAGAGGGAGTAACATATGAACAAACAAGAAAGTCCTTTAGAAATAATTATGTCTTGTATAGACAAGAGGGACAGGAATGGCAAAGATGGAAATAGAGATGCTGTGGAAGGTATCAACTTCAGGATAAATATTATGGGGGAAACTGATAAACTTAGGATTTGCCAGTATCTTCAATTTATAGCAATATCTGCTGCCCCCATGTGGTGCTCTGTGTGACAATCTTCTCAGAGCAAATTTCTTCTCTCAGTCAAAATTGCTTCAGTGTTGGGACTTTTCTCTGCAATTCTGGGTGCTTGTCCCAGAAGGAAAGTAGGGAATGAGAAGTAATTATGCTTGCTAACAAGAGCTAGAAGCCTGTCTGTTAAGATATACAATATCTGGATAAGTTATTTGACTATTTAAACAAAATGAAGGCATTAGGAATCCTGAAAAACACACACACACACACACACACAAACGCACACACACTCACACAGATGCACGCATGCACGTGCAGGCATGCACACACACACACATACACACACACACACACACACACACACACACACAAGAATTAGAGAAAAAAATCAAATGGAATCCTGTAGAAACTCTGGAACAAGGAAACAACAACAGAAGTTACTAAGTCCATTCATATCTGCTCCAGTGAGCATCAGTGCCCTGACAGACATCACACAAGTGATCAAAAGACAATGATGACAACAGTTCCATTTCTTGAAAGTTTTGATCGGAGAAATCACTTCTGTGGTCTAAGACGCCTGAAGAAATGCTTATGACCATTGTCAACAGACTGCTTGACTTTCAATATTCTCAAATAATGTTAAAAAATTTCGCCATAGAAAACATGCAATTTGGGACTTAAAATCCTCCAAATGCAGATGATACTCTGCTTAAAGACTAATCATCTGTATCAGCTGGTAAAGCTCCCAACCAGTAACAAAAAATGAGAACACACAACAAACCCTCATAGGATCCTTTGTTGCTAAGCCATGTTTACTAGTAAATTAGACAAAATAAATGTAATTTTTAATTGCTATCCAACTTGCTAATGGTTTATTGGAACGTTACTTTATTGTAAGACAAAGAACATTTGAAGTCAATTGAGTGAATTTAAAAATAATAGTTGTATTAGCATAATGTGTCATAGTAATGTAAGTTTCTAATCTACACGGTAATCATATAAGTTAGTATGTTAATAGTAAACTGGCAAAGCTACTAATTACCAATAATGTAAGATTTCTAAATGATTTTTTAATACACATCAATTATAAATGGAAGACTATGTGGTCCTTATAATAAGCACTCTTTAAATACAAGGACATGAATCAGTCAGATGCAATAGCAAGAAAAGTGACACATTTTTAATCATCTAATCAAAGAATCAGGCCTGTGCCAATGTTAAAGAGTCAATAGAAATTTAATTTCTGAAGAATTTGAAAGAAACAAATGAAACCACTACCATTTAAAGATCTCATATTGATTATCTGAATACAATAACCAATTGTCACAATCTTAAAAGTATGCTGATCAATTGAGACAATGTCCATGTTAAAAAGTGAAATGTAGGACCATGAAAAAGCAAGAACAATCTGATCGAAGTTCATCATTTATAGAACGTATACAATATCATCAAGGAAAAGATGGGGAACATGTAGATGAAGGTTAGCATATGCATAATCAAAGATAAAGATAAGTCTTTAAAGTATTTAATTAAGACTTAATAAATAACAATAGGATGAACCTAAGTATCAAACTTTTATAGATGGGTGAAAATGAATTAACAAACCTCATTAAAATTGCTCTTTATGAGAGGTGATGTGGCTAAGTATTTAGAAATAAGATGAACAAAACCTATAATAATTCCATACAAACAATGCTAATTTTCAACATGTAATAAAGTAGCAAGCACCACCAAATAAACTACATTTTTGGTTTTAATATTATCAATGTATTAGTTTTTAAAAATTAGTTTATGGATTTATTGTTAGCATATTTAAAACAGCAATGTCTATGTGAGGTGAGTTCTTGGATATTAATTCAAAGACTATTTCATTTATACAGAAGACCTAGAGTGAGGGGGTGATGTGAAAGAATAAAGCTATGGGTCTTGCATGCCTTATATACTATATAATGAGAAAGTCAACATTTGTGAATACAACATGATGTTGGCTGGCTTCAGAAAGGAATTCAGAAAGGACTCAACAAAAATAAGAATTTAAAATCATACCCACATTCTTCTACTTTTAATTTTTCTGAGAATTAATATGCAAAAAAGAAGTCATTTTGTAGACTAACTATAAGATGTCAATTGAATGACCCTAATAAAAACACATATCTAGTCTAACGTCATCTCACAGCATAAAGTAAAGTAAATCCTTCTCAGGCCATAAATTGAAATATAAAAGTTATAAATGTAAATATTAAAAATCACACTAAGACAATCATCTTCTCCATATTTTGTCTTCATATTTCCTCCCTTGAGTATCTTGTTCTCCCTTCTAAGAATCAAACATTCCACTCTTTGGTCTTCAGTCCTCTTGGTCTTCATTTAGTCTGTGAATTGTATTTTGGATATTCTGAGCTTTTGGGATAATATCCACTTATCAGTGAGTATATACCATGTGTGTTCTTTTCTGATTGGATTACTTCACTCAGGATAATATTTTGTGGGTGCATCTATTTGCCTAAGAATTTAATGAATTCATTGTTTTTAATAGCTAAGTGGTACTTCATTGTGTAAATATACCACATTATCTGTATCCCTTCCTCTGTTGAAGGACATCTGGGTTCTTTCCAGATTCTGGCGTTATAATAAGGCTGCTATGTACATAGTGGAGCATGTGTCCTTGTTATTTGTTGGAGCCTCATTTGGGTATATGCCAGGGAGTGGTATAGCTGGGTCCTCAGGTAATAGTTTGTCCACTTATCTGTGGAACAGCCAAACTGATATCCATAGCTTTGCCAGCTTGCAATACTACCAACAATGGGCAAGTGTTCCTCTTTCTCCATATCCTTGTCAGCATCTACTGTCACCTGAGTTTTTGAACTTACCCATTCTGACTGGTATGAGGTGGAATCTCAGGGTTGTTTTGATTTGCATTTCCCTGTTGATTAAGGATGTTGAACATTTCTTTAGTTGCTTCTCAGCCATTCAATATTATTCATTTGAGATTTTTTGTTTAACTCTGTTCCCCATTTTTAATAGGGTTATTTGATTCTCTGGAGTCTAACTTCTTATGTTCTAGGTATGTACTAGATATTAACCCTTTATCAGATGTAGGGTTGGTAAAGATCTTTTCCCAATCTGTTGGTTGCCGTTTTGTCCTATTGACAGTGTCCTTTGCCTTACAGAAGCTTTGCAATTTTATGAGGTCCAATTTGTCTATATTTCATCTTAGAGCATAAGCCATTGGTGTAGAGTAGAAATGGAAGAAAAGACTATCCAGAAACTGTTCCACCTGGGGATCCATTTCATATACTGTCACCAAACCCAGACACTATTTTGGATGCTAAAAAGTGCTTGCAGATAGGAGCTTGATATAGCTGTCTCCTGAGAGTCTAACAAGTATGTAGGCAGATGCTCCCAGCCAACCATTGGACTGAGTATAGGATCCCCATGGAGGAGTTAGAGAAAAGACTGAAGGAGTTAAAGGGATTGCAGCCCCATAGGAAGAACAACAATATTAACCAACCAGACCCCCTGGAGCTCCCAGGGGCTAAACAACCAATCCAGGAGTACACATGGAAGGACTCATGGCTCCAGCGACATATGTAGCAGAGGATGGCTTTATAGTCATCAATGGAAGGAGAGGCCCTTGGTCCTGTGAAGGCTTGATGTCCCAGTGGAGGGCAATGCCAGTTCGAAAAGGCCGGAATGTGTAGGTTGTTTGGTGGGGGAATATCTTCACAGAAGCAGGGAGGATAGGAAAGGGGTTTCTGGGGGGGGGGATCTGGAAAGCGGATAACATTTGAAATATAGATAAAAAAATATCCAGGAAAAAAAGAAAAAAGAAAAAAGAAAATCATCTTCACACACTTATCATAGGTGGATTTCTAAAATGGGATATAAAACACACTAGTTAAAGCATAATAAAGCAAAAGCTCTGTGCTTCAAAATCAAGGACATCTATTAATAGATGTAAAATATAATGCATAAAATGTGTTGAAATGGTATCATTGTCTCCTATCCTTCGCTTCTTAAGTTAATTCTAAATTCTTCTTATTGATACTGAAATATATTTTGTAGCTCAATTTATGAGAACAGTAGCCCTAGACTTTTTTTGACTATTGGGATGTTATAAAAATTGACAGCATGTTAGTTTTGATACTAGACACAAGGAACATTATATACATTTATTTTCAATATTATTTCTATCTGGGTACTTAGAAGAATACATTCTTCCTATTAATCTCATCCAAGAAGATTGTTAGTTAGGTCTAGTAAAGCTGAAACTGAGATACATTCAGAAAGTAATCAAACTAGAATATATGAAAATACTCGAACATCAGGCTGACTCTAGATAAACATGTGAGAAAAAAATTGTTGTTAAATCACTTATTTTGGTAGTAATTTATTGTATAACTGTAGAGTTGCATGCATATTTATCTTATATAGAAACATATAACTATTGTGTAGCTGCAACAAAAGCATTGTGATTTTGAATTTTCAGTTGTGGTTCAAGACTATAAAGGAATTATGAAATGAGCCTGGAAAAATATTCAGGAAAACGTTATAAAAAACAGGATAAATACAAACCCCTATTGTACAGAGGCAAATCTATTGGTGATGACTCTGTGAGTACATGATGGTAGTTTACTGGAGGGATTTATGGTCTTATTAAAGGAGGATTTTCAGAAGGGCATAAAAATACAAAGTAAATTCTGTCTTTCATAGCTAGATACTTCAAGAAACAGGTATGTCAGAAAATAAGCAGATGTTTATAAACATAAAGAAGAGAGCTGATAGATTCTCTAGATTCTAGAGCTGTTGGGACTTGTTAAAATTGGAAATAAACTTTTTCTTATGAGAATATAAAGCTTTAAAATTGTATTTACAACATAGTGACAACTTACATTATAAAGAATGTAGGGATGTAAGCACTGACAAAGACGTGACTATCACATCCTCAGTTAAGAGTTCCAGAGAAGCCAGGCAGTGGTGGCTCATGCCTTTAATCCCAGCACTTGGGAGGCAGAGGCAGGTGGATTTCTGAGTTCGAGGCCAGCCTTGTCTACAGAGTGAGTTCCAGGACAGCCAGAGCTACACAGAGAAACCCTGTCTCGAAAAAACAAAAAAAAAAATTTTTTTCCATAGAAGGCAGCCACCTAGATTCTCCAAACTAAAAATTTAGAGATGTTTCAAAGACTCCAGGTAAGTCTAAAGTAAAAGATGTGTTTGCATAATAGCTCTGTGTGTGTGCTAGATTCATGTAGAATCATCCAAAGAGTAAAACATACAAAACTTTCAAAATAACTAAATTGTTTTTTTTTTTAAATGGTTAGTTTTGACTGAAAGATACAACATACAAGTGATAATATATTTGGACTCCCAAAAGCTACAAACAAGGGGTAGCTTCATTCTCAGTTTCCTACAAAAGATATATATTTATTTAGATAAGTTACAAATTGTTGGAAAAAATGAAATCTTAATGAAAGATTTGGGGGATGTAAATGGAGTATAACAATAAGAACATTCAGTCCCATCAAGCAACAAGCCATTATTTCAGAGACATCCATAGCTAGAAATGTATGTATAAAGAGTTTTTAGAATTTATACAAAATAAAAAATAGCTACAATTGCCTCTTTATCACTGTTTCAAATGGGGTTGTTTATTGTAACTGCTTTGTCCCTGTGTGAGATATGTATAAGTTACACTTGTCAGTTTTCTCCCAAGCAGGAAGACAATATCAATCTACCACAGAGCATAGAATTTGAGTCTGTGAGTATCAAATAAAACTTAACAAGTGTCATGGGGAGCAAACGCATTTTGTGTGTGAGAAGAATATAATTACCAAGATAAAAACTTAGCTTTTTCTGTCATTCCTAGCATTTCTCCATGTCTGTGTTATATGATATTTAGTTTGCTCTACTGTAAATAGTGTATTTATAGATGACTGGGTTTGATATGATTAATTTTGTAATGAAACACAAATAATCGCTGCAGCATTCCTATTCTTATACAATGCTAGCCAATAAAGTATATGTGGCCACTCATTTCCTTTGCCTTATGTGGCCACCCACATTAATGTTTCTCTCTCTCTCTCTCTCTCTCTCTCTCTCTCTCTCTCTCTCTCTCTCTCTCTCACACACACACACACACACACACACACACACACACACACGAAAGAGAGAGTGAGAGAGAGAGAGAGAGAGAGAGAGAGAGAGAGAGAGAGGGAGAGAGAGAGAAGTGAGAATTTAAAATTAAAATTAAAGAAATCAGCAAAATGAAGATTCGGGATTTTTGACCTTTTCTGCACATATGTTTTTTGTAAACTTTATGTGGAAAAAAATTATTATGAGCTTATCAAGCTAAGATAATCTATTTTTCATGTACAACCTCCTGTTCTGTTTCATAAATATACCATTACATTATGTTTTTAAATTAATTAGAAAGATTACAGGTTCATCAGGAGATAAAATAAAGAAACTTAATTTAAATACACATAGGTTATATGACTTGAGATTTGGAAATAAGTAGTTCTATGGATTTAGCATAAAATGAGGAAATGAAAGAAAAATGTTTCAGCAAAGAACTGTGTTAGGAAAGACAGGAGCTTTCCAAATACAACTTGCATTAAATAATTTTCAGGCAGCTTGTTCTGGTTAAAATTTTTAGTAATAACCAGCCTGAACTATATCAGCTACATATTACAAGTGGTTTGTTATTTCATATTTTTTGTTTACTTTTTGAGACAAGATTGTAATATATAGCCATACTAGCCAAGAATTCACTATTTAGATCAGAGTGGCTTTGAACTCATGGAGATCTGCCTGCCTCTGCCTCCTGTATGTTGGTATGAAATTCTTGTTCTACACACATGTTAATAGTACACATTTTTTGAGTAGGCCAATGAACTATGAAAAAATTAAATATAAAATATTTCTTAATCAATTTTGAATTTATATGCTCTTAATCAGGTTTTTAGGTAGTTTGTGGAGAAAGTGAGACAGGTCTCAGGTATCCCAGGCTATTCCATTTCTTACTATGTAACTCTGACTGCCTGTGAAGTCATATCCCTAGTCGGACATACATATCCCTAGTCAGACATCAGCCAGGTACCACCTCACTCAACTTTTAGGAAGCTTCTGTACATGGTTTAGAACTTTGCTTCAGAATGCTAACAAGTCTTACTGATAACGGCTGAATAGAAGAATCTGACAAAAACAAAGTACTTAGAACAAAACCGTAAATTTTATGACATAAAACTATAAAAGGCTAACATTTATTCGTTTACTAATAACTACAAGACCCCAGTAGCAGGTAGCTGGCAATCTCCACTTCTTCATAAGCATCAATTTTACCAGATGCTTATCAATTTACTAGAAAAATTTAAAAACAGAATTTAATTCCTCCTTATGCATGTAAAAGCAATATGGATTTTTTTCAATGAGTGGACACTGTAAGATCTTTTCATACAGAAACATACTCCTATTTCTACTGTTGCTCTACCACAATAAAATTTTATCATTGGAACTCTGGTTAAGAAATACCTGTGGCTAGAATCCATGATGATCTGACTCCATCTCCATCCTACTTATAAATATTTAAAACACTTTACTTTTCAAGAAAGCAGATTGTGGCTTATCTCTTTAAACAATCAAGTTAAAGAGCTCAGAAAGACAACTCAGTAAAGCCCATTGCTCATAAGCACAAGAGCCTTGATATCTTATGCCTACCCCAGAACCCACAAAAAAGAAAGCTAGGTATAATGCCCCATCTTAGTGGTTGAGAGGAACTGGGCAGATTCCTGGGACTTTATGACCGATCTCCATGGTCTACCTAGTAAGTACAAGGTCAATGAGTCTTTTTATGAATAATAATAATAATAATAATAATAATAATAATAACAATAATAATAATAATAGCAACAAAAACAATGTTAGTGGTGGTTATGGTGAAGATGGTGGCAGTGGAGGTGATGATGTTAGTCAAAGTAGTAGTAGCAGTAGACAACTTCTGTCTAAGAACAACACTCAAGTTTTTTCTCTGACCTGCACATTTTCAAGCACAGGAACACAGAAGCACCTGTAAACACATTTTTAAAAATCAGAAAAGCATAGAATCGAAAGCAAAAAGCAAATTAGAAACTATCCAATACAATGAACTCTTTTTTAAAAAAAAACAAATTTGTGATTCAAGAGCATCATATTTTATCTGTGCCAAACCTCTCCTCTTCATCACAAATTCTTTTGGTAGAATATTTTAAAATATAGTCACCAAAATGAAAATACCTGAAATACTGAAAACACACATGTATGTACTTAGACATAAAAATCAAGTTTATTATTTCTTGATATTTCACATAGGTAACGCTTATTGTATGTGGAATTTTGTGGAAAGATAAGAATCATCTTTTTATTTCTCTTATGGTGTGAGATAGCTTGGTAAATTATGTTGAGTGCATTAAAATTCATCTCTATATGCCTTTCTAGAGAATTAGATAGGTCCATAGCCCATTTTTAAAAAATCAGAAAAATAGAGAATTGAAAGCATAAAGAAATTTAGAAACTATCCAATATAATGAACTCTTATTTTAAAAAAACCGAAGTTGTAATTCAAGGGCATCATATTTTATCTGTGCCAGACCCCTCCTCGTTATTTTTATCACAAATTCTTTTGGTGTTACAATATTTTAAAACATAGTCACCAAAATGAACATTCTCTCAGACTTTTGTATTACGGGATCAAAATCTACCTTTCATTTTTCCTTCTAATTAAAAATTATAAAAATATTTATAAATAAATTTATCTCTTATGTGTGACAATTTAATATGAACTTATTGGAGGGGCTGAGTATGACAGTACTTAAAGAAAATATACACATTTGGGTTAATAAATACCCATCACAAATCCAAATAAATGTCATATTTGGTTATATGGTGCAGGTGAAATATATGTTTAGTCAAGTTAATGTTTAGTTAATTAGGTACTCGCTTATTAAAATCTACATCTGGTAAAATAAATAAAATATTTAGTGACTTGTGGAGTGACTTTCAGGCCAATGAGAAAAAAGAAGTATGAGCATTCAAATATGTTTTCTGATATTAAAATAATTTTTCACCATCTAAAAACAAATCAAAGTAAGTTAGATCACACTTTGTTCTCTAAACTTTCTAAGAAATTTAGTATATAATGAAGATGACACCAAACACAGGAGTTCAGTATATGCAGAAAGGAAATCAATACAGCCTTTACTGAATATGAAAATCACAGCACAGGTAATAGTCTCTGTGGCCTAAGATATGAAGATATCTTCCCACAATAAAGACTGGGGATTGGGTGTGCAGAAAATAAATCACAAGTTTACAAATGCAATAGCATATACTCATCCTCCGGTGGGAACCAAGACCCAGTGACTGAATCTGCTGTTTGAAATGAGTCCAGAAAATACAACGAGCTCCCATGTAAAAATAATATCCTGATGTAAACTACTCAAATTCACTCTTAACTTTGTGCAAACCTTAAGGGCAAAATTTTGAAGAACAGTTTCATCCAAGATCTCTGAGCAAGAATATCTATCGTTTTAGAGAATTAACTCAGAATAAAGGTATACGTTCTTTTAAAAGTGGTCTTTCACTTTCCTTCTCTGGAGGCTATTTGAATTTTTAGAATAAGACAAGAGAAGAGACACTTTAAGACACACTAATACAAGGTTCATCTCATAGCATTTATTCCCTATAGATAGAAACCCTAGAGTGTTCTCTTTCTCACCACATTTTCCAAGAAAGGTCATGAAGTTCATAAACACATAATCAGAAAACGGTTATCTGTGAGTCTAAAAGAAATGCCACAAGCCCTCACCAGAAATTAAGTCCTACCATACCATGAGTATGAGAAACACTTTTCTTATGCTAAATCTCCACTGGTTTTAACATTTTGTTATGGACTTCTGGGCAAAAACTTTTGTTTGCCTCCATAGAACCATATTAGATATGTGTTCTAATTATTGTATTATTTCTAGATAAGAAATTTTGTGACTGTAATTATTGTTATGGCTGTAAATAGGAAATAAAATGAAGGCTAAGCAAAGGAAGTTGTGTGCTACAAAAATAATATAAAGGAAAGAACACATTTTTCTAGTGTATTATATATATATGTATATATGTGTATATACATACATACATATATATATGTATACACACACACACACACACACACACACATATATATATATATATATATATATATATATATATATATATATATCCTGGTGTGACTATTATCTACCTTGTTAATAAGATAAAAAGGAAACATTGGATTTAGCTCAACAAGAAAGAATGTAAATGTGCCTATGTGAGTAGACATCTAAAGAATAAATATAAGAAATATTCAAAGCCATTACTGTTATTCAACCTACTAGTAAAATGAGGTAGTCTTTCAATTAATTTCAAATTTAAAGAAAGATGGTTATCAGCCAAAATCTGGTTATAGTTCAGTTCCTAAAAAGGCCTCTCATTCTGACTGTTGCCTCTAGCCATAATCACTATGGGAATTAAACTGTAGCACATAAGTTTTGGGAGGAGAGTCTTCAATATTTAGACTTTTTGCATACCATTGACATCAGCAATATATATTTTAATACTTTCCCTTGAAGATATAATCTACAAGACAAAATGTGGGTTGGCTGTTATAGAAAAATTTGGATTATAAAGGAATAAAAAAGTAATAAGTTGGGAAAATAAAATATTTTAAGCAATAACAGTCAAGAGTTCTTTAAGAATAAGAAACAATAGCAAACCCCAAATCTGAGAGAGTTTCAAATCTTGACCACTAGACCCTTGGGAGTAACAAAATGTTAAATTTGAAAATTCTCCCAAGATCAAAAACAGGATCTCTCTCTCTCTCTCTCTCTCTCTCTCTCTCTCTCTCTCTCTCTCTCTCTCTCTCTCTCTCTCTCTCTCTCTCTCTCTCTCTCTCTCATACACACACACATACTACACCACACCACACCACACCAGAAAGCCTGTGTTTGAAAAAAAAGGTAAATAGTATAAATATAATTATAGTGAGAGATTGTTGTTATCAAGTAGTGTTGGAAGAGCTTACTTAAATCTCAACCAAAGTCCACATCATGTAAAATGTTAACTCAGTTATAACAAGAAGCTCAGAATAATAAATAAAACCATAGATAGTCATTCTAAAACTATAAACTAAAACTTCTACTTTAAAGAAAGTGAAAATTTGCTCATAAATATGTCATCATCTATAGCAAGAAAGAAAAAAATATCAGATTTTAACAAAATTCTAAATTTTCCCACAAAATTATACTCAATTCCCTCATAGGTCAGGAGAGTTCTAGAGAGAGGACAAAAGAGTGCCTTACTTGAAAGAGAGTGTTATGTTGTACAATAATATCACCAAAAGATAATGTGGCCAATTGCACTATGAATTCATACCAAAACTGATTGCCTGCCATGACCTGGCAGGACTGGGCCTGTCAACATTGTTTTCAAGAATGCATCAGGGAGAGGCAAGGTCTCACTACTCCCTGACGTCTTATAGGCACAAAAAGTTATATAGTCAAGCACAGCTTAGCCAACTTTCTTTCAGAAATGTTCATTAGAGTAGTCATTATGCATGACCTTGGGTTCTATGTAACCATAATAAATACTGTGATAATATTCTCTGTTTCTACTCTTTTTGTTATTGTTGTTCTCTTTGTTTCCTTTGTTTGCTTTAACTTTTATGTCATATATACATACCTGATTTCATATATGTTTGCTAACTCTCAGAACTATCAATGGAAAACCATGAGACATTTGTCGTTTTGATACTTAATTATTCACTTGATATATTGATTGAACATTTGAACAACCTTTGGGACGAAGGTATTTGTTTCATTGTTCCATTTGTTTCTTGGGCTCCTTACTTTCTTGTTATTTAGTTTTTTTTTTTAATCTTTGTCTTAGATATTAACCTTCTATTATATGTATAAATGGCCAAGCCTGCTGTGTGTTTTTTAGGGTCTCTCATCATGCATTACTTCCTTTGTCATGGGATCTCATCTGGCCATTCTTGGCATCATACCTGAGCCTAATGTTACTAGTGAGAGTCCTAGTAACAAACTCAGTGCTTGCATCTGCATCTTGCATTTCCCTACTGTTCCTTCAACAATTTAAGCTTAGGACTTACATTAAGGTCATTTGGTAAAAATAATAAGAAGGGATCTCATTTCACTGTTTTCTATGTGGATATTGTTTTTCTGGCAATATTTTTGAGATTCTGCTTTTCCTCCAAAGCATGTTGTTTCCTTTCTTTTCTAGTGGCAATAGCTGTAAGGCTTTTTATCTGTCTTAAATTCCTTGTGTTTGTTTCTGTGCTAGCATCATGCTATTTGAGTTACTGTCCCTTTTAATGCAACTTGGAACAAAGTGTGGAGATACTTGTTGCACTACTCATTAATTTATCTTCTGAGAGATATTATTATTGTTATTACTATTATTATTATTTGCCATTCGGTCTTTTTGTTCATTATAAATTTTAAAATGGTTTTCTCCATTCCGGTGAAGAACAGAAATGGATTTTAATGATTTTATTCAGATGGCCCTATGATTTCTTCTGAGTTCATTTATGTGATGTACTATTTATTTTATGTGTGCTCTGGTTAGTTTACGTCACTTTCACATAAACCTAGACATAACTGGGAAGAAGTCTGAAGTACACAATTGCCTTCATTGGATTATTTTATAGTGAGTCTGTGGAGGCATTTTCTTGTCTGATAAACAACGTCCAGGACTTCTGCTTCTGCAGGTGGTTTCACCCCTTTGCATATGGTTCTAGGTTGTGAAAGGAAAGTAAGCTGAGCAAGCCATGAAGGATATGTCAGTCTGTTGAATGGTCTTTCACAAGGCTTCTTCCTCAGCTCCTGCCTACAGGTTCCTGTCTTGAGCTGCTGCCCTGAATTCCTGCAGTGATGAATTTTGACTTGAGAGTTTTAAAATGAAATTAATCCATTTTTCCCAGAAGGTGTTTTGCTTATGTGTTCATTACAGCAATGAAAACCTAATTAAGACAGTATATGTCAAAGCATCCCTGCATTTCTAAATGAATTCAATGGGTCATAAAAGTGACATTTTGACGCTGATTTTGAATTGTGTTTACAAATATTTCATTGAATATATTTGTGTGTATGTTTATCAGGAGGCTTGATCTATAAGTACTTGTTTTGTATATTTTATTGTCTGATTTTTGCATCAGAACAATATTAGTTTCATGAAGTGAGTTGGATAGTATCCTTTCCTTTGCTATTTTCTACAATACTTTGGAAAACATTGCTATCAGTTCTTCCTTAATGATGCTCTTATAGATCCAGAAGAAATCCCTCTAAGATGAGTCTTTTTTGAGATTTATATAATTATAGCATTTCTTTTTCCCTTTCTTTCATTACCAAATCTTTGCATATAACCCTTCTTGCTACTTATTAAATGCAAAGTTTTCTTATTTATTAATTGTTATTATATATATATTTTTTCCTAAATAAGACTTGCTCATTCTATATAATGTTACTTGTATCTTTATTCTCAGGCCTGACCATTTGGTTTTAGATAGGCAATTGATGTGCTCTTTCCTGGAAAGACTATTTCCCCAACTCTCAGCTGCTGCTGAGGATCTTGCTGCTTGCTGTAGATCTTTTCAATATTTTATCTTACCTGAAATTAATTTTGACAGGCTTAGAAAATTATCTAGTTTTTATAAGTTTTTCCAATTTGCTGACTATAGAATTTTTTTATTTATCTATGTTATTTTAGTTTATGAGTGTTCTCCCTGCATGTATATATCTATGCATACCACATATATTTCTGATGCCTGCTGAGATTAGAAGAGTATGTCAGCTCCCTTGGAACTATAGATGACTATGATCCACCATGCTTTTCTTTTTAGTAAATTGAACCTATGTCCTCTGGATGAGCAGCAAGTATTCTGTATTCATAACCACTGAGCAGTCTTTCCAGGAGTAGAATATAAAATATTAAGGCATTCCATAATCACTCTGTGAGTTTCATTCTTATCTGTATTTATGTTTCCCTTTCATTTCTAATTTTGGTTAGTTTTGTTGAAGCCAATATTTACATGAAAAAATTTTAAGTTATTGCAAGTTATATATACTCAAATTGAGGCTATAAATAACTTCTAAGCCTGTGAGCAAGGCACATGTAATCAAGCTTAACTAATTCCAAGTTCATGACATGGGAGCTAAAAATAATGATAAGTATGCAAAACACTTACATCCAAAATAATGTTTTACAGAAATGAGTCCTGTGAAAATGGAGGGTCCTCAGCTCTAGTGTGAGGCTTTTAATGGTCAAAAATCCTTATAGAGTCCCATGGGGCTTCCTATTTTAGCCATTTCAGTTTAGGAAATGCTGTGGTTGTAGTATATCTTCTGCATTATCTACCTTATGGCCAAGTGGTCCTGAGCAAGGCTCTTCTGCTCTGTGCATTTGCAAAATCTCTACAGCTGATTTGCACTTGTAAAACCTCTCTCCATGCCTATCAAAAGTCAAGCATCTTCTTACATGTTATAACTAGAGCAGTTGCCAAATCCTCAACACTTTCATACAGAGCCTAGGTGTTAAATTTTATCTATAGGAAAATAGATGACCACTATGGGACAAAGCTACAACATGCCAAACTTACAAAAGTCAAATGCTTCTGATCCAAGTCTATCAAACATCAGACATAAAGCTAGCTCTTGAACATATATAACAATTGCATGACTCACAGCATTGTCTAAGTGTGATAAAATCCACATAGGGTATCAAGTGGGGTTAGGCAACCTTCATGGAAGTATAGAATAAATGAGAAATAGTTTGATTTGAGATAAACTTTGAATCAAGAATCAACAGTATGTGACGATAGATTAGAGAGAGAATACAATACATAGGGTTTGGAGAATACCTCCATGTTGTAGACCTGTGCCCTGAACACATTGTCACTTAATGGAGATGAAAACATTGGTTAAAGAAATGGATTTTTCAGAATGAGGAAAACCAAATGTTTGGCTTGGTAGTTGTTAAGTTTAAATGTTTCTAAGTGTCACTTGTATTTTCTCAGATGATGGAATGAGATGACAAAGTATTTTCACAGCTTGGTCTGAGCCCAGAGTGTTTCCTTCTCTGTTCTAATTATCCCTAGGCATAGGCCTGGAAGCTTCTAGCTTCCACACATCTAATTTCCAAATTGATTGACTCTATCCTGATTCTCTCAGTTTCTGAGTGAATTGTTCTGGTTGGCCTCATACTAACTTTAGCAATATGTCTTCATCTTCTGTCTCCTCTCATTTTCTGGTGTTTTCTGTCTTCACCTCTATTTAGTTGTTTTCTCTGAAACTTTCCTGAAACTGACCCAGAACTTATGAAATTTCTATATATAGTGAGGTAATTTATTGTGATGGCATAAAGTCTGTAGTCTAATTAACCGAACAATTGTAGATGTAGATGGGCAGTTGTATATGAGAAGTCCAGGATTCTAGTAGTTGCTCAGTCCCATGAGGCTAGTTGTTGCAGCTGGTCTTCTATAGAAGGAGGTTCTAACAGATGTTCTGGCAAGTACATGCAAGAAAGGCTAAGAAGAATTAACCTTCCTTCTTCCAATGTCCTTATGTAGGCCTCCAGTAGAAGGTGTGGCCCAGATTAAAGGTGCCTGGACCTGGAACTTACTTTGTCCCAGGATGATCTTGAACTCAGAGATCTCTTTGCCTCAACCCACCGGGATTAAAGACCTTTACTACCTTACTTTGGCCTAAGCTTTTCATGGCCACTAAGCCTCAAAATCTCTATGCCAAGATCTAGGTCTTCCAGCCTCAAGATCTGGATCACAGATGTGCCCTCTAATTCTAGATTGTAGTTCATTCCAGATATAGTCAAGTCAACAACCAGGAATAGCCATTACAACTCATTCAATCAAAACTTTCTCTCGTTCTTCTTGTCTGCCCCTCAACTAGCCATCACTGTCAAACATGGCTGCTTCTGTCTATAAACTAACTTTACCTTCACTGTTAGAGATTAATTGTAATCCTGATCATATCTGTATTCTGGCTAGATCATATAGACTTAGAAGGTCTTTCAATCTGTTCCCTTGCCAGAGCAGTTGTGTTATCAGATTAAATTTCTCTACATTGGTTAAACAAAGAATTTAAGAAATTCAGAATGAAGATATATCAGTCATCAGCCTCCAAAGATTTCAATATATAAAGATATTAGACTTGATGTTTATAAAGGATTAGCATTGAATGTAGTTGTAGACAAGGACTACATAAGTAGTTCTGGGACACAGGTGTTCTCATATTTAAAAAATATTTTAAATTATCATATAAAAAGTACACAAATAGCTGGGTAGTGCTGGTGCATGCCTGTAATCCTAGCACTTGGGAGGCAGTGGCAGGTGGATTTCTGAGTTTGAGGCCAGCCTGGTCTACAGAGTGAGCTCTAGGACAGCCAGCGCTATACAGAGAAACCCTGTCTCGAAAACAAACACAAACAAACAAACAAAAAGTGCACATGTGTAGAGTATGGTAGGCTATAATACTTGTATATGTTGTATAATTATCAGATGAGCATACATGTCATGTCAGTCACTTCAGACATATTTTTGTGAATGATAGAATACAAAATAATCTCAAATTTCTATTTTAAAATGTTGAATTAATTACTTTTTATTCTGGATAAATGCTTTTAAACCATTGACAAGAATAAATATTTATACATTTAAAAATGTAAGTATCTTGGGAAAAAGAAGGTTCTGCCGGTGTACAATAAAGCTGAGGTGCAGGATTTTGTCGATGGTCCTGGTGATACTGGTTCATGAATAATATTTTGAGTTCATAGGCATTCAAGAACGTAAGAGGTGGAGAGAGGAAATCAGCAGTACAGACATTGAGAGACAAGGGTAAGAAAGCAAGGCAAAAGCGTTAATTGTTGATATAATAAAGTATCGTTATATCTTTACAAAATTATAAATTTTTGTTAAGGTACTCTCAAATTGCTGCATTGTAAATTCTATTTCTTAAATGTTTCAGAATAATTTTACATTTGAATTCACAGGAGAGAATAATTATAGTTATTCTTTCACTTCTTTATCAGATTTGATAAAGTTTTTATAATGAATATTTAAAATACTGAAACTCCTAATTTTTTCTGTACTCAAGGAGAGTTTAAGCTGTCTTAAATAAAGCCTTCAGACTTAAAGAGACTTCAATGCAACCATCTGTTTCCATTGACTTTTTAAAATGTAAAATCTTTTTAAGTAAATGTTGGTAATTTATGCTTTCCCTAGGAAAACAGAAATTCTTTGATAACTTTCAAGTACAAGTCCATTATATTTCCTGTGTATAATTTTATTTTGATTATTCTTAAGCAAATTTCATTTTGTTGCTTTCAGTAATACGTGTTAAATCATGCCCTTGAGGATAATAATTCCATCAAAAATCAGTTTTATTCATTTAATCTTAATTTTAACCTGTTTAATTAATTAATTCCTTTTTATTCCTTTAGTTTATACCATTAGTATGTTTTCATTTATCAATACTCTGAAAGTACTATTTTTAAAACTCCATTCTATAGTTTTAATCAAATTCTTGTCAGTGTAATATAGCTTACTATATAAGTTTACCTGGAATTGAATTCCTTAGGAAATACCCCCAAAACAAAATAAAACAAAACAAACAATAAAAGCCACAAAACTTCAGGGAATGCACTTATGTCTGCCATAAGAGAACATAACTGTCTGTGTAGTAAGAAATGAGGAAGGAGCTGGCCCTTACCTGCAGCTCGGTATGTTGTTTTCTGTGAGTATAATGCATAGCTACCCAATACAGCTGTCTGATGAAAGCACTCTGTTTTTATACAATCTAAGGGCATTTTCACACTCATATATGCTTATTTAATATTACCAATGTGTTTGGAATAACTGTATTATGAATTTTATTTCTCTGAAATTCATTTGTAAGTTTACACAGTGTCAGGCTGTGTACGAAAACCTTACACAACGAAATGAGGGTAACATTTTAATTATAAACTTACTGTTAAATGTTCAGAGTGTGCGTTAGTTTCCTCTGCTGTCTTGACAAATAGTCACCAAACGTGGGTCTGAAACAGTAGACAGCAGTTTGCTGTGTGTTGAAGCTGGAAGCTTGAAATTGAAATCTCAGTATTCTCAGAGGTCTCTGAGGCTGGAGGAGCCATTCTCAGCTTCTTCCAATTTCCAGCAGCTTGACCTTCAAATAGGTCCTGAATGAACAGAGCAGGGCTATCCCAACAGCTGTTGCCTGTGTGTGGGATAAGTACTTCTAGCTGGGCCAGGCTGCCTTGACTGGCTTCAGTGGGAGAGGAAGTGTTTCACAGAAACTTGAAGTGTCAGGGTATGGGCTATACCAAGGGGCATGATCTTTAATCCACAGCATCTACGGTGTTTCCATATTAGTGTCCTGGATCGACTAAACTCATTTTAGGTTTTTTTTCTTTTTGGTTTTGTTTGGTTGCTTTTGCCAAATAGATATATAAATAGAAGAGACCTCACTCTGACTCTTAAAGCTTGCTGAATGGTTAACAATGATCTTCAGACTCCAACTGTCTTACATATCTCTACTCACACAAGGCTGGGTTCCTCCAATATGCTACTTTGTCTTGCATTTTACTTGGGAATCCTTACTCAGATACCTTGTTTACAGGACAAGAACCTTTCACCATGTCCTCAATGCCCAAGGTAAATTAAAATGAGAAAAAATATTGGATTGGAGGATAGATTCCAAAATCAAAGCCTTTCAGTGACGGATTCTCTGTTTTTCTGGCATTTGGTGATTCCACTCATCTTGACCTTACTTGCCTTTCAGTTCAGCCCCTCCAGTCCCTGCCTCAATCATGAGCTCAAGTCTCTTCCACTCTAACCTCTTTCTTCAAATCTCTATTTTCCTTAGGAAGCAAATCATAGATTTAGTGTCTTTTCTAGTCTATTATGGGCTCATTTTGATTTGACATTAACAGCAAATATTCACCTTCTAAATAACCTCAGTCACAGGGCCACCAAACAAATTGAAGAATATGATTAATCTACATTAAGCACAAGACAAAAATTTAGGATCAGGGTTTAGTTCCTATGAGTGTTTTGAGGTCAGCAGTGAGTCCTAAGATCTAGTTCACCTTCCTCAATTTCACATAAAACATAAATTCATTGATTCCTCTTCAAATAACATCCTGGTTTGAAATCATTTTCCATGCAAAAGGGACACCTGTTGCTTCTACTCTCTGCATCATGAAGATAAACACACACTTTTTTAAAACCTACATTGTTAGAGAAACTAATTGTAAGGCAGGATGCAGGGGATTCTGCAGTGGTCTCTTTGCAATAGGGAGGCTATTTCAGTTTCCTGGAGATGCTCTGCACAGAGAGAAGAGCTGCATGTGCTCATTAAGATAAGTGCTACATTTAATTATAGATTCGGAAATACCAGTTCCAGGATATTCTGTGTTGGAGCAAATCATAGTTCCCATACCTTTTAATACAAATTTAGATCTGAAATCAGAGTTAAGATAATGTCATTTTGATGAAAACTCATCTAAGTTCTCCCTTTTACTTAGTCTCTGTTTTCATTTCCTGCATGAGATTAGTAATGGTAATAGCTGAGAAAGGAAAACCAGAGAATTAAAGCATTTCTATTTGTCAACATGTGTTTACTGAGCAGGAGATAACTGCCAGCTCATTCATCCTCATTGATTGGGACACAGCAGTAAAACACACAAGGACCAAATAAGACCCATTTTAGGAGTCAGTTTTGTGAAAAATGGTGGATACTGCCCTAATTTCAATCTTCTACATTTAGACATCCAGTTTTTCCAAGAAAAGAAAAATAAGCCATAAATACGAGAGCTATGGGACATAGGAGAAATTAGAGGAAGAAAAAGACAGGGAGAAATTATGGAATTGTATTTTAATTTCAGAAAATATTTACAAAATAAGGTAAAAAGAATACTAATAACAAAAAGGAAAATGCATAGAAAAGAGCAAATGAGGGTCAGCAGCTCTGTGATGTTTGTCATCTCCTGAAACCTTCCAGTGTCCTTTATATTTTGAATGTTATTCTTTATGGAAAATTGAATCTTTTACAGGAATCAAAACATATAATTATAAAAATATTTGTATTTTTACCAATATTTGTTGTGCTTGTTTACCTCAAAATATGTCTCTTATAACCCAAATTAAGTGTCTACTGGCAATTAAGATCTGTTGCTATTATTTTCTGTCAAGATTCAGTTTGCCCTTTCAAACATTTAGCTTACAAAATTTTCTTCTAATTCATCAAACTCTTATTTAAAGTATTAAAAGTGGTGGATTTATATAGATGTGGGCTGATTTCTGTGTACTCTGTCAATTCCTTTGTGAGAATGAAAACTAGGAACAATAGGAACAAACTAGTTTTTGTCTAATACAAAGTGATAATACAGACTTCTACTGCATTGCAGTCTTCCAAAGGTATTCCTGCAGCTCGATTTTATCTTTAATTCTTCATGCATATATTTGATATGTGTATTGGCCTATTCTTGTATGTCAATGTGGGAATACAGACATGTTACAGTATACATATGGAGGTCAAAGAAAAACCTCTATGTCAGCCCGCACCTTCTACCTAGTTTGAGGCAGCATCTCTTTGCAGTTTGTAGCTGTGCATGACAGGTAGCTTCAAAGCTATAAGAGTTCTCTTACTTCTGCTGAATGGCTTGCTCCCTGTAGAGGACTTGGATTATAGCTATGCACCATACATTGACTATATATATATATATATATATATATATATATATATATATATGTTGTAGGGATATGAACTAAGATCCACAGAGGTATAGTTCAAGCTCAATTCTGTAACATAGATGATGAATTTATTCAAGTTTATTGCTCTTCAGGATTTCCTACTCTAAGTATATGCTGTGGGCATATAGTGTGTTTGTATTAAGGACAATTGAATGTGATCCTTTTCAGCTGCCAAGAACACATTATTTTAATTAAATTCACCCATTTACTTGGTACAACAAACCTAAATATATTAATTTAACATGTTAACCTCTGTGGCTTGGACATTTGTGCTCGCTCCAAAATTTATAATTTAATTTTTGTTATGATCGTATTAAAGCAGAGTTATAAAGTGATAAACTAATATGAATGAAACTTCAATGATTATCTATTTCATAAAATAGGTAAAAGGAACTGGAAAGACTTTTATTTTACTTCAATGTTCCACCAATTATAGGAAGAGCTAATGTTTATTATTATTGTAGAATGCAGCAACAAGGCACCATTTTGGAAGTAGAAGGCAACATTTACCATCAAACAACTACAACATTGACCTTGGATTTTTCTCATGATTATAAAAATCAAATCTATTTTTACTATTAATTATCCAGTCTTAGACAATTTTAAACTATATTCTATTTTTTTGAGTTTATAATACAATTATATAACCTCTTCCCTTTCTCCTATCTAAACCTTCCCATATAGCTTTCTTTGCTCTCTTTCAAATATATGACCTATTTTTTCATTATTACACACATATAGTATACACAGACACATTCATAAATAAAGTCTTCTCAGTCTTATAACTTCCCTCTATCTTTGTCTCTTGTGTGTCTGTGCCTCCCCCCTCTCTCCTTCACACACACACACACACACACACACAAACACACACACACACACACACACACACACACACACTAGTAGTTTAAAATTTTTTGGGATTCTCCTAGAGAACCTTGACAAAGAACTCAAAAAAGGGATTCTCCTTTTTGCTGTTAGAGATTTGAGTAAGTGGTCTTTGGCTCTTGGAGTAAGCATTATCAACATAAATAGGAAATTTACATTTAAATAGGTGTGTGTGTGTGTGTGTGTGTGTGTGTGTGTGTGTGTTCAATGATTATTTGGGATTGGATACTAATCAATATGCTCTTCTTTGGAGAAGACTAAGTCTCCCATTCTCAAAATCCTTTAGTTGTCTGTAGTACTTTGTGTAGGGAACCTCAGAGGTTCACCATTCTACTTAAGCATATCTACTGTCTTGTTTGGGTCCTGATTTAGAGGCTGAATTCATGAAACTTTACTGGTTTAACTTCCTAGATGACACTACCCCAGCAAAGTCCCTATGCCTCTGGCTCTTAGAATCTTTCTATCCTGTATTCTGCAATGTACTCTAAGCCTATGTATCAGACTTGTATTGTAAATGTGTCAGTTTGGACTAGGCTCCTCAACTTTGCATTTTGATTGTAGTTTTCTGTAATCATCTGTCTGTTACAAAGATTAGGTTGCTTGAAGGTAAGTAAAGAGTACATTTATCAGTAGGTTTAAGAACAAATATTTAGAATGCAGTTAGGAATCATGCTGGTTAAGTGATAGTTGTAGGTTTTCCTTCAAAATCCATGTCTTCACTAGCTCGGGATAGTTGGCTGTGTCTCCAGTACCAGACATGGTTTTTATCTTGCTGCGTTTATCTTAAGTGCAATTAGAGAGCTGTTGATTACCATCAAGTTCTGTACACCACTATTGAACTCTCAAGGTTATTATGCTATGTTAATCATCATTTTGGCTCATAGGCATCATATCTGAGTAGGACTGTTGGCTGTTGGTTTTTATTTTTTATGGAAGCTTTCATGGTGCCTTGAAAGATACTCCTTATGGTGGAAGTTTTTAGGTCACTTGCAGCTCAGGTGCTTCTGGGACCTGTGTCTAAAGTACCTGATGACTTCAGGTATAAGAACTTACCTTCAGCCTCTGTGGGACAACAAAGGGCAGTCAAAATAGCCTATAATGTTTTGGTAGTGTCCTAGACAACCCTGAACAACAACTCAAAAGAGGGCTTCTCCTGTTTCATGTTGCATTTCTGTTAGGTGATAGGTTATCTTTGAGTCTTGGAGTAAGTATTGTCAACATAGATGGAAATTTTTCATTTCAATTGTGTGTTTGTGTGTATCTGAGGAGAGCTGCATAGGTTATTGGGACTTTCTGTGTTCTTACTCTACCCTACTCATCCTCTTCCATGTTGTTTCTACTTCCCTCCCAAATTAGAACCGGAGTTGCTCTTTGCAAGATAGATGTAAGAACTTTATATAATTGTATTAGTCAGAACTGCCTGGTGGAAATGGACCAACAGAAAGTAATGTCTTAACAATGAGACACGCCACCACGATGTTTGTTTATCTCATCATGAACCCATATACCAAAATATTTTTCACCATTAAGTCCATGCTTGAACTGTTATGCATCACTAAAATTGAAAATAACAATTAACTTTTATTTATATAAAAATCACATTTGTGAAATAATCACCTATGAATTTAGTTTTATACAGGCCAACATAATTAGACAATGGAATTATTACTTTAGGAATGCAAATGTTATAATTGAATATTTATTTTTAGTCTAGTACACATATTTAGAAAATCAATATGAACTCTTTTTTGAATATGTGTAGTCTGTCCAGACAGTTTCTAGAAGAGAAATCATGACATGAAAATGCTACTAAATCTACTGATTAAAATCTCTTATAGGATGGTTATGTAAACATGGTACACATAATATAGAATTCTGAGACAGTGACTTTGAAAGCAATTCTCTATCTTTACCCTTGTGCACATAATCTCACAATGGCAGATGTATCTGAAGTATGCAGTTAGAATTGTTGGCAAGAGATCATACTATATACATGACAAAATATAAAACTTGGTGTTCTATATCATTAATAGAATGTCCTACAATAGTCATACTTTTAGTTGTGAATGAATGAGTATATTAAGTATAAAGGTGCTGACAACATCCTGCAAAATATCATCTGGGAAGCCCCAGCGGATGCAGTCATTTGGAGTTCCCAACAGGGAGGATCCCTGGTAGGGAAGAACTTCCAAGTAAAAGAATAAGAAACAACAGATAACAACAATGTCATTCAACAGTGCACTCAAAGTATCCAGCCTAAACCAATGAGGGAAGTTGACACAATCATCTGGAGTTCCCAGTTGATTTTTTTCTCCTTTATCAACTTCCCACAGCTGAGCTTCTAGCTTTTCCTCACCACTGAAGGTTCTCTTAGATCACAGGAGAAACAATAAAAGGTGTCTACTGGAAATGATTCACCTTCTGGCTGATCACAAGGACAGAGTGTTTTAATCTTAGGCACTTTTGGCATTAGAGCTCATTGGTTTAGAGTACATTTTGAGACAATGTGCTTGAATGTGAGTTGGAGTGGAAGAGTAGACCTACTTCTTGAGCCTGTATCTTCAAAGACCTTAAAAAGAACAAGACCTGTTAATAATACAGTGCACATTTTACTTATTTTACTTAGAATAGTCAAACCATGTTATAGGTCACTCTGTCCCATATGACTTCTGTAACAACTGCTGCCTTAGAAACACAGCTGATAACCAGGAAATCCTGGCTGTAAACCAGGGACTGGAACTATCTAAAGGCAGTGTCTGTTAACCCCTCACTCACTATTGTGTCTTTTTGTAATGTAACCCCTGTGCCAGGCTTATGTTTTTGTCTCTGCCCTTCTCCTTGTGGACCATTTCCATGTCTCATGGCTAGCCAGCTCAGTCTGGGATGTCTAGCGCCATGATCATGGCCTGCCAATTTATCTCCGAGGAGGGCACAGCCTAAAGCACTTGAGGCTTTCACATTTCTTTTTATATATTGTCTTAGTTATGGGTTTATTGCTGTGAAAACATGTCATGACTAAGGAACGCTTATAAAAACAAACATTACTTGAGTCTGTCTTATAATTTCAGAGTTTCAGTCTGTTATCATCATGGTAGGAAACATGGTATATCATGCAGGCAGACTTGGTTCTGGAGGAGTCAAGAGTTCTACAGCTTGATCTGAAGGTAGCTAGGAGGATATTATCTTCTAGAGACAGCCAGGAGTGGGGTCTAGATCACACTGTCCAGATTTGAGCTTGTATATGAGATCTCAAAGCCCCAGCTCCACAGTGGCACACTTCCTCTAAGAAGGCTACACCACCTACTAGTGACTCTGTCCATGGCCCAAGCATGTTCAAACCACTACATTCTACATCCTAGTTCCCATAAGCTTATCCCAACTTCTATGGGGGCCATACCTAGCCATAGCATAATACAAAATATATCTAGTCTAACTTTAAAAAGTCCCCATACTCTATTATATTCTCAACAATATTTAGAAGACTCTTCTGATACTCATTCAATCACTTAACTGTAATCCTTTAAATAATAAAAATAAAAAAGCAGCTCGCATACTTCTTTTTTTATTTTCTATATTCTTTCTTTAGGTTTTGAATGCTTTCCCCTTTCCCAGTTCCCCCCTCACCATATGTCCCTTAAGTCCTCTTCTCTCCGCCCATTCCCCAATCACCCCCTCCCATTTCTCTGTTCTGGTACTCCCCTACAATACTGGATCAAGTCTTTTCAGGACCAGGGCCCTTTCCTCCCTTCTTCTTGGGAATTATATGTTTTTCTAATTGTGTCTTGAGTATTCAGAGCTTCTGGGCTAATTAATATACACTTATCAGTGATTGCATTTCATGTGTACTCTTTTGTGATTGGGTTAGCTCACTTACAGGATATACATTACTATTCTAACCCATCATACAGGGAATATATTGGATAAAAGAAAGACCAAAAACCAGCTGGACAAACTCCAAACTCTGCATCTTAATGTCTGATGTCCAATTCCTTTCAGCTTTGTTGACTGCAACACAGTTCTTTCTCTTGGGGTGGTTCACTCCCAGCTTTTCTTGGAAGATACATCACAGCTCTGGGATCTCTAACATCTTGGGGTCTCCAAAGCACCTTCAACTTCTTATCATTTTGTTCTGGTGTCTGAGGTTCACACATAATCTGGGCTCCACAAAGGGCTTAGATTACTTCTCCAGCTCTGTCCTCTGTACAACTCTAGGCTCTGGCTGACTCCATTCCATTTTTTGCTGTTGTTCTTGGTGGTCAACCCATAGCACTTCCATCTCCAATATCCTGGGGTATTCTGTTGCAATTAGGCTGCTTTCTCACCAATAGCCTTTGATAGGCTCTCTTCATGGTGCCAAGACTCAAATTCTTTGCATGATCCCTTCAGTCCTGTGCCTTCAACTACCACTGAGGCTGCAACTTTACCAGTTACCTTTCCTGGCCTTTCACAGTGCTAAATGTGGAAAGCTTTGGGGGTTGGAGATGGGGCTACTTGGCAGGAATCTGACATTGACCAAGGACAAGAAAATGGGCTCAGGCAGGAATCTGACTTTAGGCTATGACAAGTCAGTAAACTCAGGCAGGAATCCAATTTTAGTTTAAAACAGAGAAGTAAGTTCAGGCAGGAATCTTAATTTTAGGGTGGAGCAAAAGAAGTAGCCTTCAGGCAAGAATCTAATTTGGGGCTTGGGCAAGTAGGCTCAGATATTTTGGTCATCCTGATAAACCCTTAAAAACAATGATCATGGGACTTTGCTTATTGCTTTGCTTGTTCCTTGACTATTTGTGTTTATTGTACTGCTTGTACTTATGACTTGCATGTAATTAAAATGGTATAAAAGCAGATTGGGAAAAAAATAAACTTGCCTTCAGTTGCAGAATTGACTAAGTGTCATGCTGCAGTCTAATTGTCTCTTTCTTTTCAATCCTTACTCCTATACTGGAGAACCTGTTGACTAACTGAGCAGGCTTGGCCAGCTAAAGTTCCACTGCTTTCCATGACCCATTCATACCTTCAAAACCAGTGCTACCTGGCTGATTCGTACAAATTATCATGCCAGGCTACCAGCAAAAGGCCTATCTCTGGAATATAGCTTCTTTGTGCTCCCGGAAAATACTTCCCAGAAGATTTAGCCTCAGTGATCCTGGTCTCTCCTTAATCACAGATAATTTCTTAGCTCCAGCTAAAGGGGATCACTTGTCCCTGTAACCCCCTTCTATTGTTTACTCTAAAGCAAGGCCTTATGCTAAAGCTACGAAGTTCTGCTTCTTGCTGAAATTGGAACATGGCCCTCTTATTCTATTGCATCTTCACCAGCTTTCTGTTTTCAATAATATAATCCACTGCCTAAGCTGGATGTTCTGGAACTTGCTCTGTAGACTGACATTTTACTCAGAGATCTGGATGATTTTTGTTTCCTGAGTTCTTGGCTTAGAGACTTGTACCACCATGCCTGGACCTATTCTTTTCTCTTCATAGCACTTGCTCTGTAACAGGCTGGCTTTCGAATCAGAGATCTGCTTTATTCTATCTTCTGGGATAAAAGGCATTTACAAGCATGTTTGGACCTGAAATTTCACAGCTGCTATGCCTCATGATCTGAAGCAAAGATGTTCAGTCTCTTTCTACATTGTAGTTCATTCCAAATACAGTCAAGTTGACAATGAAGAATAGCTATCACAAACCATCACTTGTCAATTTGACACACAATTATATCTCCGGTGTCCAAATAGAAACAATAACCATGTCATAATAATACTGAACATGCTATAATAATCCCTGCTCAACTGCAAACAAATAAACAATAAGCTTAGCTGGGTAGGATCTTGCCCCAAGATTACACTCCTTCAATTTCATTTAATATTATTAGACATAGTATTTAGCTCCATTCTACTTCCTAGTACCCATTTAATCTGTGGACCATAAATTTTGTATTTTTCCTTTTTCTTATAATATTTTATACATTTCTTTAACTTTGTTTTTTTATTAGATATATTCTTTACTTACATTTCCATTTCGAGACAGGGTTTCTCTGTGTAGTCCTGGCTGTCCTGGAACTCACTCTGTAGACCATGCTGGCCTCGAACTCAGAAATCTGCCTGCCTCTGTCTCTCAAGTGCTGGGATTAAAGGCGTGTACCACCACCGCCTGGCCCTTTACTTACATTTCTTTTTCTTTTTTTTTTTAATTTCTGAATTCTTTTTTTTAATTTTTTCCTTTTTTTTAAAATTTATTTTCTATATTCTTTGTTTACATTCCAAAGGCTTTCCCCTTTCCCAGTTTCCCCCTTACCATATGTCCCATAAGTCCTCTTCCCTCAACCCGTTCCCCAATCACCCCCGCCCCCCCCCCATTTCTCTGTTCTGATGCTCTCCTACAAATCTGGATCCAGTCTTTTCAGGACCAGGGTCCTTTCCTTCCTTCTTCTTGGGAAGCTTTTGATTTGCTAATTGTGCCTTGAGTATTCACAGCTTATGGGTTCATTAATATCCACTTATCAGTGATTGCATTTCATGTGTATTCTTTTGTGATTGGGTTAACTCACTTAGGATGATATTTTCCAGATCCAACCATTTGCCTACAAATTGCATGAATTCATTTTTTTTAATTGCTGAGTAGTATTCCATTGTATAAATATACCACATTTTCTGTATCCATTCCTCCTTTGAGGGACATCTGGGCTCCTTCCAACTTCTGGCTATTATAAATAAGGCTGCTATGAACATAGTGGAGCATGTGTCTTTATTGTTTGCAGGGGATTCCGCTGGGCATATGCCCAGTAGTGGTATGACAGGGTCCTCTGGAAGTGTCATGCCCAATTTTCTGAGGAACCGCCAAACTGATTTCCAGAGCAGTTGTACCATCTTGCAATCCCACCAACAGTGGAGGAGTGTTCCTTTTTCTCTACATCCTCGCCAGCACCTGTTGTCCCTTGAGTTTTTAATCTTAGCCATTCTGACTGGTGTGAGGTAGAATCTCAGGGTTGTTTTGATTTGCATTTCCCTGATGACTAATGATGTTGAACAACAGAATACTACTCAGCATCTCTCAAGGTGCTTCTCAGCCATCCGAATTTCTTCTGGTGAAAATTCTGTTTAGCTCTGTACCCCATTTTTTGATAGGGTTATTTGGTTCTTTGGGGTCTAACTTCTTGAGTTCTTTGTATATATTGGATATTAGCCCTCTGTCAGATGTGGGGTTGGTGAAGATCTTTTCCCAATTTGTTGGTTGCTCTTTTGTCCTTCTGACAGTGTCCTTTGCCTTATAGAAACTTTGTAATTTTATAAGGTCCCATTTGTCAATTCTTGATCTTAGAGCATAAGCTATTGGTGTTCTGTTCAGAAACTTTCCCCCTGTGCCCATGTCCTCCATGGTCTTCCCCAGTTTCTTTTCTATTAGTTTCAGTGTGTCTGGTTTTATGTGGAGGTCCTTGATCCACTTGGAGTTGATCTTAGTACAAGGAGATAAGGGTGGGTCAATTCTCATTCTTCTGCATGTTGACCTCCAGTTGAACCAGCACCATTTGTAGTCCCCATTCCTGTATCCCATCCCTCGAAAATCCTCAAACCCAACCCCCCTCCTCCTGCTCACCAATCCAGCCACTGCTGCTTCTCTGTCCTGCCATTCCCATATACTGGGGTGTCTTAGTTAGGGTTTTACTGCTGTGAACAGACACCATGACCAATGCAAGTTTTATAAAAGACAACATTTAATTGGGGTTGGCTTACAGGCTCAGAGGTTCAGTCCATTGTCATCAAGGCAGAAACATGGCAGCACCCAGGTAGGCATGGTACAGGAGGAGTTGAGAGTTCTACATCTTCATCTGAAGGCTGCTAGTAGAAGACTGACTTCCAGGCAGCCAGGGGGAGGGTCATAAGCCCACACCCACAGTGACACACCCACTCCAACAAGGCCACACCTCCTAATAGGTCACTTCCTGGGCCAATCATATACAAACCATCACATTCCACTCCCTGGCCCCCATAGGCTTGTTCAAACATTAGTCTATGGGGGTCATACTTAAACATAGCATAATGCAAAATACATTTAGTCCAACTTCAAAAGTCCCTGTAGTCTATAGGAGTCTCAACAGTGTTAAAAGTCCAAAGTTCAAGGTCTCTTTTGAGATTCATCCAATCACTTAAAAGTAATCCTCCAAGCAAGACAGGAAACCAGCTGGGCAAAGTCAAAACTCTTCATCTCCACTTCTGATGGCAAAGCAGTCTTCAGATATCCAACTCCTTTTTCATCTTTGTTGACTTCAACAAGGTTCTTTCTCCTGGGCTTGTTCCACTCCCTGTTAGCAGCTTTCCTTGGCAGGCATCCTGTGGCTCTGGCATCGTTAACATCTTTGGTACCCCAAGTCAATTTCAGCTTCACAGCTTCTTGTTCCAAAGTCTGAGATCCACACATGATCTTCTGTGTATTTCCAAAGAGCTGGTGTCACTTTCCCAGCTCTGCCCTTTGTAGCACTCTAAGTTCAGATTGATGCACTCCACTGCCACTTCTGTTCTTGGTGGTCATCCCATTGTACTGGCATCTCCAATATGCTAGGGTCTTCCACTGTAACTGTACTTCACCAAAGCCTCTCACAGGCTCTCTTCATAGTATCAAGTCTCAACTCCTTTGCATGGCCCCTTCAGTCCTGGGCTGTCAATTACAACTGAGGGTACACTTTCACCAATGGCCTTCCATGGCCTCTCACAGCACCAAGCCTCAGCTGTTCTTCATGATGCCTTCATGCCTTCAAAACCAGTACCACCTGGATGATTCTTACACGTTTCCAAGTACAGCTGCAGCATGAGGAATACTTGGCTATCTCTGGAATACAGCTTCTTTGTGCTCTCAGAAAACACTTCTTATACTTCACCTCAGTGATGCTGGTCTTTTCTTAATCACCACTAATTTCTTAGCTCCAGCTAACCAGCATCAATTGTTTCAGTATTCTCCTTCTCTTGAATATAAAGCCAGAGACACATGGCCGAAGCTGCTGAGTTCTGCTGCTTGCAGGAGCTGGAACATTGACCCCCTTGTTCTATTACATTATCACTGGCTTCCTTTTCCCCAGCTCCTTCACTGCCTAAGTTGGCTGTCCTGAATCTTGCACCTTAGACTGACCTTGAACTCAAGAGATCTGCATGCCTGTCTTCTAAGCACTGGGATTAAAAGTGTGGTCCACCAAGCCTGGATTAAAGTTTTTCTTCACCTAGAATTTACTCTGTTCTAGGTTGGCTTTGAACTCAGAGATCTGCTTATCTTTGCCTCCTGGGATTAAAGGCTTGTACTACCATGCCTGGACCTAAAGTTAGCTGGGTGGAATCTTGCCCCAAGGTCGCCACTCCTTTAATTCAATATCCTTGAATTCAGCTCCATTTCACTTCCTGGAGTTCCTTTAATACTCAAACTATATATTTTGTACTTTTCCTTTCTCAGCTTGCTATGTTTGTTCAAAATTCTCTTCATCAGACTTAACCAGAGAACAAAGTCTTTGTTGGCTTTTTTGAGACTTCCTTTGCAGATGCAGTTAATATAAATCTCTTTACCTTAGCTCTAGGCAGTCTCTTCAGGCAATGGCAAAAAGCAGCCATGTTCTTCACCAAAACATCACAAAAACAGTCTCTTGGCCATGTATTAAAGTTCTCCACTGAAACTTCTTGGGCCATCATGCCTACACAGTTCAAATATCCCTCAGCACCACTGTCTTCCATATTCCTACTAGGCTGGTCCATTAAGCCCCACTTAAAGCATTCCATAGCTTTCCAATTCCAAAGTCCCAAAATCCACATTCTTCCAAATAAAAGCATGGTCATGCCTATCACAGCAATACCCCAGTCCCTGGTACCAACTTCTGTCTTAGTTAGGGTTTTACTGCTGTGAACAGACACCATGACCAATGCAAGTTTTATAAAAGACAACATTTAATTGGGGTTGGCTTACAGGCTCAGAGGTTCAGTCCATTGTCATCAAGGCAGAAACATGGCAGCATCCAGGTAGGCATGGTACAGGAGGAGCTGAGAGTTCTACATCTTCATCTGAAGGCTGCTAGTAGAAGACTGACTTCCAGGCAGCCAGGGGGAGGGTCATAAGCCCACACCCACAGTGACACACCCACTCCAACAAGGCCACACCTCCTAATAGGTCACTTCCTGAGCCAATCATATACAAACCATCACATGGGGCATCTAGCCTTCTCAGGACTGTGGGCCTCTCCTCCCCTTGATATCCAACAAGGCCATAATCTGCTGCATATCCATCTGGGGCCATGGGTAACTCCATGTGTACTCTTTGGTTAGTGGTTTAGTCCCTGGGAGCTCTGGGGGTACAGGGTGGTTCAAATTGTTGTTCATCCTAGGGCACTGCAAACCCCTTCAGCTCCTTGGGTACTATCTCTAGATTCTCCATTGGGAACCCTGTGCTCATTGTTGGCTGAGAGGATCCCCCTCTGTATTTGTAACTGGCAGAGCCAGTAAGTGACAGGTATATCAGGCTCTTATCAGCAAGCACTTGTGGGCATCCAAAATAGTGTCTAGGTTTTGTAATTGTATATGGGATTGCTCCCTAGGAGGGGCATTCTCTAGATGGTCTTTCCCTCAGTCCCTGCTCCACATTTTGTCTCTGAATTGCCCCCTGGCGGTATTTTGTTCTTTCTTCTAAGAAGGACCAGTGTATCCATACTTTGTTCTTCCTTCTTCTAGAGCTTCCTTTGGTATGTGAATTGTATCTTGAGTATACTAGGCTTCAGGGCTAATATCCACTTATCAGTGAGTGCATACCATGTGTGTTCTCTTGTTATTGGGTTACTACACTCAGGATGATATTTTCTAGTTCTATCCATTTGCCTAGGAATTTCATAAATTCATTGCTTTTAATGGCTGAGTAGTATTTCATTGTGTAAGTTACCACATTTTCTGTACCCACTCCTCTGTTGAGGGACATCTGGGTTTTTTTCCAGGTTCAGGTTATTATAAATAAGGCTGCTATGAACTTAGTGGAGCATGTGTCCTTATTATATGCTGGAGAATCCCCTAGGTATATGTCCAGGAGTTGTATAGGAGGGTTCTCCAGTAATATTATGCCCAGTTTTCTGAGGAACCCCCAAACTGATTTCCAGAGTGGTTGTACCAGCTTGCAAATGTACCAGCAGTGGAGGCGTGTTCCTTTTTCTCCACATATTCTTCAGCACCTGTTGTCTCCTGAGTTTTTGACCTTAGCCATTCTTACTGTTGTGAGGTACAATCTCAGGGTTTTGTTAATTTGCATTTCCCTAATGACTAAGGATGTTGTATATTTCTTTAGTTAATTCTCAGTCATTCAATATTCTTCAGTTGAAAATTCATTGATTAGCTCTGTACATCATTTTTAATAGGGTTATTTGGTTGTCTGTAGTCTAATTTCTTGTGTTCCTTGTATATATTGGATATTAGCCCTTTGTTGGGTATAGGGTTGGTAAAGATCATTTCCCAATTTGTTGGTTGCCCACAAAAGAATAGTCAATTTCTTCATAGCTCAGGAGACATCTAGAGAGACATCTAGAGCGAGGCCAAAAGAATGTCTTAGTTGAAAGATAGAGTATTGGTTGCAATTTTGTCCTATTGACCATGTCCTTTGCCTTACAGAAATTGCAATTTTATGAGGTCCCATTTGTCAATTCTTGATCTTAGAGCATAAGCTCTTGTTTTTTTGTTTTTTGTTTTCTGTTTTTTGTTTTTTTTTTCAGGAAATTTTCCCTATGCCCATGTGCTCAAGGTTCTTCCCCGGTTCCTTTTCTACTAGTTTCAGTGTATCTAGTTTTATGTGGATGTCCTTGATCCAATTGGACTTGAGCTTTGTATAAGGAGACAATAATGGATCAATTTGCATTCTGCATGCTAAAGGCCAGTTGAAGAAGCACCATTTGTTGAAAAAGCTTTCTTTTTTCCACTAGATGGTTGTAGCTCCTTTGTCAAAAATCAAGTGACCAAAGGTGTGTGGGTTCATTTCTGGGTCTTCAATTCTATCCATTGATTTACCTGCTTGTCACTGTACCAGTACTTTTTACCACTATTGTTCTGTAGTACTGCTTGAGTTCTGAGATACTGGTTCCACCAGAAGTTCTTTTATTGTTGAGAATAATTTTAGCTCTCCTGGGTTTTTTGTTATTCCAGATGAATTTGAGAATTGCTCTTTCAAACTCTATGAAGAATTGAGTTGAAATTTTGATGGGGACTGCATTGAATCTGTAGATTGCTTTCTGGTGAGATGTCCATTTTTACTATATTCATCCTGCCAATCAATGAACATGGGAGTTCTTTCCATCCTGTGAGCTCTTCTTCGATTTCTTTCTTCAGAGACTTGAAACTCTTGTCATATAGATCTGTTAATTGTTTAGTTAAGAGTTACACCAAGATATTTTATATTTTTTGTGACTATTGTGAAATCTGTTGTTTCCCTAATTTCTTATTCAACCTGTTTATTCCTTGAGTATAGGAAGGCTACTGATTTGTTTGAGTTAAATATCCAGCCACTTTGCTGAAGTTGTTTATCAGCTGTAGGAGTTTTTGAGGTCACTTAAATATACAATCATATTATCTGAAAATAGTGATAGTTTGACTTCTTACTTTCCAATTTGTATCCTTCTGACCTCTATTGTTGTCTATTTGCTCTAGCTAGAACTTCAAGTACTATATCGAATAGATAAGGACAGAGAGGTCAGTCTTGTCTAGTCCCTGATTTCCGTGGGATTGCTCCAAGTTTCTCTCCATTTAGTTTGATGTTGACTACTGGTTTGATGTATATTGCTTTTACTGTGCTTAGGTGTGGTCCTTGAATTTCTGATTATTCCAAGGTTTTTAACATGTAAGGATGCTTAAATTTGTTAAATGATTTTTCAGCATCTAATGAAATTATCATGTGTTTTCTTTCTTTGAGCTTCTTTATGTAGTAGATTACATTGATGGATTTCCTTATATTGAACCATCCCTTCATCCCTGGGATGAAGTCTACTTGATCATGGTAACTGATCATATTGTTGTGTTCTTAGATGATGTTGACAAGAATTTTTTATTAGATATTTGCTTTATTTACATTTCCAATGGTATCCCCTTTTTGCATTACCCCTCCAAAAACCCCCATCACCTCCCCCTACTCATGCTCCCTTCCCCCAATTTCCAGACTTGCATTCCCCTATTCAAGCGAAGCATGCCTTCACAGGACCAATGTCCTCTCCTCTCACTGATGTCTGAAATGATGATATTCTGCTACATATGTAGCTGGAGCCATGGGTCCCTGCATGTGTGATCTTTGGTTGGAAGTTAAGTCCCTGGAGCTCTAGGGTTACTGATTGGTACATATTATTGTTCCTTCTGCAGAGTGGTCGGAAAGAATTTTTTGAGTATTTTTGCATTAATATTTGTGAGAGAAATTGTTCTGAAGTTCTCTTTCTTTGTTGGATTTTTGTGTGGTGTTGGTATCAGTGTATTGTGGCTTCATTCAACAACTTGGTTAGTGTTCCTTCTGCTTCTATTTTGTGGAATAGTTTGAAGAGTATTGGTGTTAGGTCTTCTTTGAAGGTCTGATAGTACTCTGAACTAACTGGTCTGGTCCTGGGCTTTTCTTGGTTGGGAGATTGCAATGAATGCTTCTATTCTTTAGGGGTTATGGAACTGTATAGATGGTATATCTGATCCTGATGTAACCTTGGTATTTGATATCTGTCCATTTCATCTAGATTTTCCAGTTGTGTTGAGTATAGCCTTTTGTAGTAGGATCTGATGATTTTTGTAATTTCCTCAGTTTCTGTTGTTACATCTCCCTTTTCATTTCTGATTTTGTTAATTTGGATACTGTTTCTGTACCCTCTGGTTACTCAGGCTAATAGTTTGTCTATCTTGATTTTCTCAAAAAACCACCTTCTGGTTTTGTTGATTCTTTGTATAGTTCCTTTGTTTCTACTTGGTTGATTTTAGTCCTGAGTTTGTTGATTTCCATCATCTCCTCTTGGGTGTATTAGCTTCTTTCTGTTCTAGAGCTTTCAGGTGTGCTGTTAAGTTGCTAGTGTATGCTTTCTCCAGCATCTTTTTGGAGGCACTCAGAACTATGAGTTTTCTTCTTAGCACTGCTTTCATTGTGTCCCATGAATTTTGGTATGTTTTCCCTTCATTTTCATTAAATTCTAAAGTGTCTATCAGCTGTAGGAGTTCTCTGTTTTTTGGTTCACTTAAGTATACTATCATATCATCTGCGAATAGTGATAGTTTGACTTCTTCCTTTCCAATTTGTATCCCTTTGAATTTCTTATGTTGTCGAATTGCTCTAGCTAGTACCTCAAGTACTATATTGAAGAGATATGGTGAGAGGGGGGCAGCTTTGTCTAGTCCCTGATTTTAGTGGGATTGCTTCAAGTTTCTCTCCATTTACTTTGATGTTGGCTATCAGACTGCTGTAAATTGCTTTTACTATGATTAGATATGGGCCTTGAATTCCTGTTCTTTCCAAGACTTTTAGCATGAAAGGATGCTGAACTTTGTCAAATGCTTTTTCAGCATCCAAAGTGGCTGGTTATAAAGTCAACTCAAGCAAACCAGTAGCCTTCCTATATGCAAAGGATAAGCAGGCAAAGAAAGAAATTAGGGAAATGACACCCTTCACAATAGCCACAAACAATATAAAGTATCTTGGTGTGACTCTATCCAAACAAATGAAAGATTTATATGACAAAAACTTCAGGTCTCTGAAGAAGGAAATTGAAGAAGAACTCAGAAAATGGAAAAATCTTCCATGTTCGTGGTTTGGCAGGATTAATATAGTTAAAATGGCAATCTTGCCAAAAGCAATATACAGATTCAATGCAATCCCCATCAAAATTCCAACTCAGTTCTTCACAGAGTTAGAAAGAGCAATTCTCAAATTCATCTGGAATAACAAAAAACCCAGGATAGCTAAAACTATCATCAACAGTAAACGAACTTCTGGGGAAATCAATATCCCGGACCTTAAGCAATACTACAGAGCAGTAGTGTTAAAAATTGCATGGTATTGGTACAGTGACAGAGAAGTGGATCAATGGAATAGGATTGAAGACCCAGAATTGAACCCACACATATATGGCCAATTGATATTCAACAAAGGAGCTAAAAATATCCAGTGGAAAAAAGATAGCCTTTTCAAGAAATGGTGCTGGCTCAACTGGAGGTCAACATGCAGAAGAATGAGAATTGATCCACTCTTATCTCCTTGCACTAAGCTCAACTCCAAGTGGATCAAGGACCTCCACATAAAACCAGACACACTAAAACTAATAGAAAAGAAACTGGGGAAGACCCTTGAGGTTATTGGCTCAGGGGGAAAATTCCTGAACAGAACACCAATAGCTTATGCTCTAAGATCAAGAATAGACAAATGGGACCTCATAAAATTACAAAGATTCTGTAAGGCAAAAGACACTGTCAAAAGGACAAATCGGCAACCAGCAAATTGGGAAAAGATCTTCACCAACCCCACATCCGAGAGAGGGCTAATATCCAATGTATACAAAGAACTCAAGAGGTTAGACCCCAGAAAACCAAATAACCCTATCCAAAAATGGGGTACAGAGCTAAACAAAGACTTTTCACCTGAAGAAATTCGGATGGCTGAGAAACACCTTAAAAAATGTTCAACATCATTAGTCATTAGAGAAATGCAAATCAAAACAACCCTGAGATTTCACCTCACACCTGTCAGAATGGCTAGAATTAAAAACTCAGAAGACATCAGGTGTTGGCGAGGATGTGGAGAAAGAGGAACACTCTTCCACTGCTGGTGGGACTGCAAGCTGGTACAACCACTCTGGAAATCAGTCTGGCGGTTCCTCAGAAAACTGGACATGATACTTCCGGAGGACCCAGCCATACCATACCTGGGAATATACCCAGAAGACTCTCCAGCATGTTTTCTAGACTTTTACTCTGATGTAGTGTTTGTCTTTGACACTGAGGTGCATTTCTTGTATGAAGCAAAATGCTGGGTCCTGCTTATGTATACAGGCTCTTCATCTATGTCTTTTTATTGGTGAATTGAGTCCATTGATATTAAGAGATATTAAGTATTAGTGATTGTTCCTTCCTGTTTGTTTGTTTGTTTGTTTGTTTGCATTTTCAGGTTTGTGTCATTATGATTTTTGGGTTTATTGAAATAAGATTACTTTCTTGCTTTTTCTAGGGTGTATTTTCCCTCCTTTTGTTGGTGTTTTCCATCTATTATCCTTTATCAGCTGGATTTGTGGAATTATGTTGCGTAAAATTGGAATATCTTTCTTTCACTATCCATGGTGATTGAGAGTTTTGCTGGATATAGTATTCTGGACTGGCATTTGTGTTCTCTTAGGGCCTATATGAGATCTTCCCAGGATCTTCTAGGTTTCATGGACTCTGGTAAGAAGTCTGGTATAATTCTGATAGGTCTGCCTTTATATGTTACTTGGCCTTTCCCCTTTTTAAAAATATTTTTACTTTGTTTAGTGCATTTGGTGTTTTGATTATCATGTGACAGGGGGAATTTCTGTTCTGGTCCAGTCTGGAGTTCTGTAAGCTTCTTGTATGTTCAAGGGCATCTCTCTCTTTAGGTTAGGGAAGTTTTCTTCTATAATTTTGTTGAATATATTTACTGGCCTTTTAAGTTATAAATCTTCCCTCTCTTCTCTACCTATAATCCTTAGGTTTGCTCTTCTCATTGTATCCTGGATTTCCTGGATGTTCTGGGTTACAAGCTTTTTGCATTTTGCATTTTCTTTGACTGTTGTGGCAATGTTTTCTATGGTTTCTTCAACACTGAGATTCTTTCTTCTATCTCTTGTATTCTGTTGTTGATTTTTGCATCTATAACTCATGATTTCTTTCCAATGTTTTCTATCTCCAGAATTGTCTGTGATTTCTTTATTGTTTCTACTTCCATTTTTTTAGATCCTTCCTAAGCTTGTAATGATTTGTTAAAATGATCTTCATAAGAGTGAACCACAGGGCCAAGTCTTTGCTAGGTTTTTTTTTAGACTTCCTTTGTCAATGCTATTAAGCTGAACCTCTTTACCTTAGCTTTAGGCCGACTCTTCAAAGAAGGGGAGCCACATCCTTCACCAAAGCATCACAAGAACATAATAAAATTCTTTTAAATTCTCATGATTCAGACCCCCACTGTTCAGATCATCTTCAGCACTACTGTTTTCCATGTTTCTACTAGTATGACCCATTAAACTTTATTTGAAATATTTCATTGTTTTGCTAATCCAAAATGCACATTCCTTCCAACAGAAGCATGATCAGGCCTATCACAGCAATACCCTAGTCCCTGTCTTAATTTAAGTTTTATTACTGGAAAGAGACACTATGACCAAGGCAACTTTATAAAGGAAAACATTTATTTGTGGTTGGCTTACATTTGCAGAGTTTCAGACCATTATCACCATGGCAGGAAGCATGGCATCTTGTAGGCAGACTTTGCACTAGAGGAGCCAAGAGTTCTACATATTGACTGGAGGCAGCCAGGAGGGGATTATTTTTCCACAGGCAGTCAGAGACAACTCTGGATCACACTGTCCAGAACTGAGTGTGTGTGTGTGTGTGTGTGTGTGTGTGTGTGTGTGTATATATATATATATATATATATATCCCCAAATCCCTACCTTCACAGTGGCATTCTTCCTTAAGATTATTCCTCTTCCAATAAGGCCACATCTCCTTATAGTGCCAGTCCCCAAGAGCTGAGCATATTCAAACCACCACAAGCACACTCTTCACTTTTAGACAGTCACCATGAGCCACAGATTTCTGAAACAGGAGGGATTACTATGGAATTCACAAAGCACAGTGTTTTCCTGGATAGCTCTGAAACATTTTGTAAATCTCTAAAGGAATAGTACAGTCCTACTATGTTCATTTTACCTTAAATTTGGCCCAAGCATAATTTAGCAAAAATATTATTCAGATACTACAAATAAAAAATTCTATTAAAAACATTAAATTCTATCAGAGTACAGTTTTAATTTGACTATTAACTCAGTACACTTAATAATCTAGAAAATTTAACTGTATGATCAGAATTTTCTTTAATGACCACAAAGACTTTCCAATTTCATGAAATGGTCAATTTTGGGTGACTCTCATGTTTTTATTTCCAGTCTCTAAAAGCTACTGATATAGCATAAACACCAATATCAATGCTGAAGATCAATAAGGGATGGTATCATCTTCTTTCTTCCAGAATGGTTGCAGTACTATGAACACAATGACTATAAGGCAGACCTAAGATTATATTACATTTTTCATCACATGGGATAACCTCAAAAATTGTAATACAAATTATAGAATTATTCTTTCTCTAAAATTCTCCATAAATTTAATCTAATCCTAATTTCTTTTCATAGAAGTATTTGAATGGTCTTATTATTTTAGCATTAGCCAACAATTTGGTCACTTAAATTATGCATACATTGGAATGTTTTTAATGCCTAATAAGTAGCAGAACTAGTTTGGATATATTTTCTTAGTGAATTATCAGGACTCTGCCTGCATTCTGTGTAATGTTGAGGGATGCATAAGTGAAATATTTTTGGCCTTTCTAATATCTGCTAGTCCGTCAGAGGAGCAACATGTTGGCATACTACTAACACAATGAAACAGACATGTAAACATGATAACTTTAAAGATGAAATAGTCTTTAAACACTAACACTAAATCACTCGTGAATCCTATCTCTCTGGGGAAGGTGAACAGGAATTATGCAAGAGGTGGTATATATGAGCATATAGTCTCTTAATCTTCATAAATAATCTCTAAAATGTTGAGATACTTGAGAAGAAGTATTTGTACAAATCTCTATGTGTGAGAGCCACAATCTGTTTTGGAAAGCATGAGTTCCCTCTAGTACAAATTTGTGCCCTTTTTCTATCCTTGGTATGGTAGCAGTGAATCAAAGTAGCATTCCATGATTACTCTTTGGCAAACATTATTTGACATAGTTTTTATCCATTATCTCTTTTATACTCAGAATTAGGAGGTGGAAGAGTAGCTCAGTGATAGAGTACTTCACATTTGTGAAGCGCTGTGTTCATTTCCTAGCTCAGTAGAAATAGAAAGTAACATAAGAGTACATGAAATTTATGATTACTTTTTAGCTTAAGTACCACTAATTTTCCTACAGAAGAAAATTTACCACTTTAGAAAATGAATAATGAAATATACCTGATTCATGTCTTTGATGATACCTGTGTTTCAGAAGTTTCCTTCTAAAAATGGCTTCAAATAACTCAGCCCATTCATTTGCTATGGTGCTAAGGGCACTGATGGAGAAACAGCACAAATACAAGGGAGCTAGCAAACTCACTCTGTAGAGCAGATTGTCCATTACTCAGATAATAAAATGAACAAAAACAGCCTCTCTTAGGGACTGGAGACCGAACAGTGTTCTCATGGCACAGAGGTCTATATCTTTTTTAAGTCAGAAAGGCAGACTTTGTGAATGGAAGATTCCATCTGCAGGTTAGTTCCATGTAGTGTCAAAGTAGTAGATAGCAACAGAGGTTGGTGTGTTGATCTGCTGTCAGAACAGTCTGAAATCTGAGCAGTCCACAGATGTGACCAAGTCAACTTTCCTCTCCAGAGTTTCATTAGCTTACTTGAAGCTTTTAAGCTCATTATTCTTCAGTGGTGACTGAAAATAATAATGGGAAAAAGGTTCTCAATCAATAGTTACATTTATAAATAGTATTACATTTATAAATAGTGTTACATTTATAAATAATATTATTAATATATAATATTAAAATATAGGTTATGCAATTACTTAAAAGAAAGTTTACAATGGAATTATTTTCCCTATTATTTTAATCCAATAATTTTTAAATGAATATCTGTGTTCTTATGGCAGGGAGAGAAAAAGAAAAAGACCCATGTTTTCACATTTAGTCTTTCAGGGATCCCTAAGTTGCAGTTAAATAGTAATAGGCAAAGGAAAGAGATGTTCTTTCCTGCTCTGTGGAAAGCTCCCTCTGGACCTGGAGAGAAGCCCCTGGGATCAGCATAGTCAGTGTACATGGCCGCTCCTAACAGCAGTACAGCTTACACTTGGTTTCCTTTGCTTTTAATGAGAGGAAACTCCTTTCCAATTTGAACACAATTCTCCATGGATCCTGGCTGCAGTGCAGTGACAGCCAGACCTCACTCCAATTACAAAGAAGAAGCCAGTTCCCAGCGAATTATCTGAGGGCTTGCAAGGTTAGATTGACATTGAAATGTAGATTGGTCCTTGGCCTCATTTTTCTCTAGTAAAAAAAAAAAAAAAAGAAAGAAAAAAGAAAAATCATATGACCCTTGGGGTTGGAGTAGCTGGGAAGAGGGAATTTTTCCTTCATAATTTCTCAACAGAGATACCAGTGCCAGCATAATAGAGAGACCACAATTCTTTCCTCAACTCTGAACTGATATATTTCATACAAACTTTTGAACTTAACTCAACAATTTACAAGAGAAAATGCAAATTTATATTATTGTATGGGATGCCTGGTTGATAAGATGAGCTTATTAACATACACTCTAAATGTCAATTGAATTAAAATAGGAATTCAATATGGGGGGAAATGCTTGTTCCTGGAAAAGACTTATCCAATCTCAAGTCAGTCATAAACACGTACACTCAGAAGCAACACTAAGTAGACTTGGCAGATTGTATGTGGAACAGTAATAAGGAAGAAATCAATAATTTGAAAAGGTGGAGGGTGTATGGGAGGATTGGAGGGGGGAGAAGGGATGGGATTGATAAAAATATACTTTTCTCGCATGAAATTCTCAAAAAGAAAAAAACATTAAAGGATGAAGCTTGGTATAAGTACCACCATTTAAATCAGCTACTTTCTGGGGCTTGAATGTCATGTAAGGTCATGGATTGTCTTCTTCCTTCTTTCCTTCCTTCCTTCCTTCCTCCCTCCCTCCCTCTCTCGCTCCCTCCCTTTGATTCCAACCTCAAAACCCATGACTAAGTAACCCATCATTAAGAAGCCAGTCTTCCAGTCTGTTATTGTTCCCTCTTATGTGATTTTTTTTTGGCATTTGAATTTATAGTTTATTTGAATAATGAACTATTTCATTAATCAGAGACTTGGGAGACAGGCTAGTTGACAAGACATTTGCTAAGCAAGTATGAAGATCAGAGTTCAGAATTCCAGAACCCACATAAATATCCGGGTGGGCATGGTTGCTGCCAGTAATCTCAACACCCAAGAGCCAGAGATAGAGGATTTCTGGAGCAATATCAGCCAATGAACAAGTTCTATATTCAATGAGAGTTCCTACTTTAATAAAAGGGAGAGGAGTTATTAGCAACACACACACATACATACATATACACATAACTATTTGCATGTGAATATGTGATCTTAGATGGCGCACCTACTTGGGATTCAATCTTGTAATGCTAATTTACACACTATACTTACGGTTTTCAGAGTTAAAACTTATTCACCTGGAATGGTCTGCTCACTGTGTCCCTGGTCAGTTTGCTGTTAAAATCAATAAAGTTACTCTAGTTTAGAAAACCTGCTATGTCCTAGCTGTTGGATTATCTCTGGACGCCACAACAAAAAGAAATTTAAAAAAATGTAGGTTGCTAGAGTATATGAAAGGGGCTAAATTATTAGTCATTGTGAATGAGAAAAGAGGTTTGAGAGCATACCCAACAGGAATTCAAAATGTGAAATAGTTTAAGACTGTATAAAATATATTTTAAGGTAACTTGGACACAGACTATCTTGAAATTATAAAAATAAAGATGTATTTTAAATATGGTACTGTTTCTCTTCAGTTCTTTGTTGAAGTATGTGTACTGCACAACTGAGGTATTAATGAGGAAATGCCACAAAAATAGAGAATTTCATCTGAGAACCAGCTTAATATTAGAATTCATAAAAATGTGTTTGGAAAGTGAGGCCATGAATTATGAAATCCTCAAAAACAGAACAGATCTGAGACCTCTTATAAATCAAGTGTGTGTTTGTTTTCTTGGAAAGAAAGTATCGTTAAAGGATACCATTATACGGCATCGTTCTTAACATAGTCTATACAGAAATTCGTATGCAAATTTAATAATTTGTTAGTTCATGTACAATATTGAGCCTTCATACCTTTCAGACTCTGTACAAAGCTGCTTATCATTCCCAGAAACCCTAATAGTATTACTAACCACTCCCCAACCCCTGTACCACTGATAAGAAAATCTTATCAACAAAGGTAAAGCCCTACTCCCAGTATTCTACTCAGGACTGTATTTTGTTTTGACTTTCAGCTTCTGTTTTTGTGGACTGCTGAATAATAATGGTGAAATTTAGGTGGAGTCAATCTGAAATTGTGTGGCATATGGTAAATACCTTATTTAAAACAACTTCTTAACATTATAATAGTAACAATAGAGTATCTTAAAATATCATTAAAGAATATACCTAATAGCTATAAACAAACATCTGTAATAGTGTGGGGTTTTAAGGAATTTTTTTTTCTTGCTTGTTATAGGAAAATCAGAGAGTGAGAGATAGGCAGTGTAGAGTTCACATACAGCAAGAGTCACAGGATTCTAACCCTCCTCAGCTCCCTTAAAGGTCTGCGGATCATGTAGACACAAGGTGCCTGATAGAATTTCAAGCCGGCAAGTTTTGATACTAGGCTGTTAGGGAGAAAGGGGAGAAAATTATGAGTATGATAGCTCAAATGTTCCAATTACTATGCTTTCAAAAGATCCCAGCTGAATACCACATTTCTCTAATGAAAATTTTATTAAAGACGACGAGGTGTGATGCTAGCAATTAAGAAAGGTTGGATAGTTATTTTACTGTTAACATGCAGTTACTGCTGCCCAAGCTTAAAAGACTCAACTTCAAAGCAGGTTGCTAATCTCTGAAATCACTGTGAATTTTGTTCAAACTATACAGACTGCCTTAACAATGGAACGTGTAATTGACACCCATGAGTTGGTTTTACACTGTGGGCTAAAATGATGTCCCTCATCAAGTGTAGGACTCAGGCTGCTGGACAAGGCAAGACACAGGAAGTTTTGACTAAGTGCGCCGCGCACTGTTACTAGGCGGGCGTTGGGCTATGAGAAGCTGCAGGACCCCCTTTCAGGGGTGGGGAAGCGCAATTTGAGGTGTGCAGGGTACCCCAGACACCCGTGGAAGCTGCTGAAGAGCTGACAACAGAGTTGGGGGGGAAGGGGGTCCTGCAGGCTGGCTCTAGTCTAGGGTCACAGGGAAAAGGGTGGGCGGAGAGAGCTCCTGCTGGTTCCCTCTGGGAGGAGAATGTCCTTGGCTTGCTTGGTGGGCAAGGACATCTTGGCTGGGTGGAGTCTGTCTAAGAGCACAGGGAGGCCTCCTGCGTGAGACTAGATAGGGCTCTTTAAAGAACGACCTGTTCCATTGCTCCCACACTACGGATGGATCTTAATGAGAAGAGGCAGTTCATGGTTTTAAAGCATTTATTGTTTCTTCGTTGTGGTGGGTGAAATCATACCCCCTTTCTCAGGGCAGGCCTGAGGTTAAATACCTTTTGCATGGAGGAGTGTCTGGGAAAGAGAGCTTAAATGGCTAAGCTCATCAGGACTTTAGATACCTCATTAAAATGCAGACATGTCTTGAGGCTACAATGACCGCACACCTATGGAGTGGAGAGCAGCAGCCTCATGTCAGGAGCCCCGGGTCTAGGAGCATGAAAAACACCTACCATAACCTTACAGGATTATCCCCTGTTGGGTCACCAGGATTTAAACCTAGCTCAACAAGAAAACAGGCTGCCTTTCACAGTCCCACAATGCACCTTTCAAAATGAAGGCATTTTAATACCTGGGGCATCCTACGGAAATTGCTACATATTTTTTTTTTCAGATCTCATGTATTATATATCATATCTAAATTTACTTAAGTGTGATTTGGAGGTATATCAATAGCGAGTTAACTGTAATACCAACTGTGTAACCAATTGTTTCAATACAGAAAGGAAAGCATTAGAAGGGGAACCAGTGAATTTTTTGTTAAGTACGTTTGATGTTGAGCTCAGAAGATATTTTATGGAAGCCGATGAAACGTGTCAGCAGTTAGAAGGATGTATGGCAGAAGTGTACCTGATAACAGAATCTCCATCCCCAGACCCCACACCATGTGAAGAAGAATCCACTTCACAAGGTTGCCTTCTCATCTCTTCGTGTGCAACAGGTGTGCACATACGCATTAATAAATAACACCTTTTAGAAAGAAATTGTTTTGTGACTTACATGCTATCAGGTTCATGTGGGTGTTGCAATAAGAAAACACAAACTCCGTGGATTAAGTCGGGAGACATGAAGCTGACCTTGGAGAAGCATGTCTCTGGGCGGTCAGCATGTGGAAGGCTGGGGCACGAAAAGGAGGACCTGAAAGGCAGATTAGGCTACAACAAGACTGTTCCAAAGAAAACAAAACAAGTTGTACCCCCAATTGAAAAAAAATCACACATCCAGAGCCTAGATTCCAAAATCCAAATATCCAAAATGAATTCGAGTCTAAGCAGTCTTCGTTTTTCGTAAAATATCCAGACAATTTATACATATGAAATTTCAACCCGATTTATATGGTGATTATGATTTAGTATATTAACCCCAAATAATAAAAGCAAAGCTGAGGTAGATAAATTGAATTTGTAATCACTGCATGCCAACTTACAAACCTATTTAAATAATACACTTCTAGAGAAATATCACAGCTCTACATTATAAACCCAGGCACATGCCATCAAGGAGACAATGATATCCTTTGTCTTTCAGGACGCTGCAGGTTTCCTGACTCCTGCATTCTGCATAACAAGGCCATTTCTTGCCAGAGGAATGTTTTTATTATCCAATTTTGCATGCTGACTTGTTTGTAAGTACTATCTTGTTAGATGTTTGCTGAAGAGTTTTCTTTTACATCTGTGGTTTGATATTAAAATGTGTTGCATGAATCAGCCTGGGTGTTGTAAAAGTCACTTTGAGGACCTCTTAAAACCCTTTATATGTTTTCTTGATAAAGTAATGCTATTGTCAAAATCTTCTGGCCTGAGTACAAAACCCAGTAGTCATTCAATACTCCTTCTCTTCATTGCCTACCAAGTTTTACTAATGATATATATTTTCTCTGACAGTTAGTCAGTCTGAATTTTTGAAGTACATATTGTCTCCACAATCCTGAAATCAAATATCTTGATTACCTGGCAAGAATACTTATTGCTGTTTCCATTCTCTTTGGAATATGAAGGTAAAGCAAACAAAACATATCACAACTCTTGAAACATGAATTATGGCATTCTTTCACACATGTACTGAGCAGTATAGAAGTGAGAAGTATTCCACTTTGCCAACCCCTGAAAGAGTTTTTGTTTGAATGATTATTCTGACCTCAGCTTTCTTCTGGAAAGGAGGACATCCTTCAGGTTGTCAGTTCTATAGTTTTGAACCCCTGAAAAAGGATATGAAGATTTCTTTAGTGGATCGTGTATACCTCAGGGGTCTGTGTATCTACCTTTCCTTGCTCCCACTGCACACCAGCAAGCCAGTCTTACTGCTAACAGTCTATCTGAGAATGTCTGTAATTGTAAATCTTTGGATTTGCACATGCAGTGGTAAGCTCCACTAGCAATCCTAGCCTAAAGGTGTCTTGTCAAGTCATACCCCTCTCACACTTTCAATTCTTTTTCAGTCTAAGTAGATATAGCATGGGCATATCTTAAAGTAGAAGCAAGCATAATATCTCTTTTGACCTTTGTTAAGGACTAAAGGATTATTTATAGTTTTGAAAGAGTATGAAAACTAGGAGAGTGTTAGAAGATAGTATGACAGGGGAATACACAAATTCCAGATGTTTGCCTCAGGCTTTCTTGCTTCTTTCCCTTTCAAGGATCTGGGAGAACACAATACACAAGAAACATCACCAAATAAATTCTATTTCACATCCTGTTTTTCAAATCTTACAAATTAATGACAGTCTCTAGCGAGTGAGATTAGACTAAACAAATGAGCCTGGGGACTAAGTCCAAACTAGACTCTAGACACTCATCCCAAGACAGCTGCAGCAGACATAAGTAAAAATATTCTTTATAAGATTTATTTTTATTTATGTATATATATATGTCTTTATTTTTTGTATGTGTACATGTATGCTGACACCTGTGGAGCCAGAAGAGAGTATGAGATCCTCAGGACCTGGACCTATAGGTAGTTGTGAACTCTCTGATGTGGGTATAGAAAACCAAATAGAGGAAGTACAGCAAGCCCCTAACAGCTGAACCATCTCTCCAGTTTGAGAAATCTGCTGTTGTTTGCTGACACTGTTCTCAACCCATTTACCCTCATGCTTACATAACCATAATCCAATCAATATTCTGCAATGTCTTTGATCACACTAGTCTTTCTGAGGCAGGCAAGCATAAGTGATATCTTAGCAACTTTGGCTTGGGTTATATATACAGCTTTCTCTGAGAAAAGTACCTGCAGACCTGTTAACAGCCTACCTATGTCCCACACCCAAGTCAAGCTGCAAGCCTGCTTTAAACAACGGGAATACGTTATTCAAGTTAAGCTGAGACTTGATCAGCCCTGCTGTTTACTATTTAACATTCAGACATAATTTGGGGACCATAGGCAAAGAGCCAATTTGCCCTACACTAGTTTTGGTGCATAATTAGCAAGTGAACTTTTAGGGAGAATCCTCTATCATTTTATGACCACATGTAATTGAGCATGAATGTGATTATAATCTGCTACATTATGGGAAAAGACATGAACAATGAGCCAAGGCCTACTTAATCTAAGTCTGTCAGTTACAATAGAAAAATCGTCCTCTGTAACCAAACTCTTCTTTCTCTTGAATCCCAAATAATAGTCCAAGCCCTTGACAATTTTCCCTTATCTGGTCTGCAGTCAATCTTGATAGTGCATCTTTTTCTCATCTCTGTTATTGGTTCAATTTGAGTAACATTACCTTGCTGCTATTCCAAATACATATGAACTTTTACTTCATTCATGAATAAGAGACCGGAACCTATAAACTCTCAGTCAAGACTTCAAACACTAATAACTTACTTTCTGTATGAGAGAGAATGATAGCATACAAGGGAGACAGTGAAAACATCTTTGTTATATGTATGCATCATGATAAAGTCCCTAAGCTATTTTATAAACATTTATTGAAAGGACAGGTTGGCACAGGACACACAAAAGAACAAATTCTCAGCACACAGGAGAACTATTCACCCCAGGAGGACAAAAAACAGGGAATAAGATGCAAGAGACAGGGTGAAGAAGAAGAAGAAGAAGAAGAAGAAGAAGGAGGAGGAGGAGGAGGAGGAGGAGGAGGAGGAGGAGGAGGAGAAGGAGGAGGAGGAGGAAGAGGAGGAAAGAGGAAGAAGGAAGAGGGGCAGGGTGGGGAGAATGACTAGGCACATTCCCATGCTTGTGTTGGACACACTCTGCTCTAGTGGCCTGGCTGACCATGTGCTGGTGAGCAATGGCTGACCTGTTTTGGTTTCATGGAGACTCTAACTCAGAACCCCAAAATCTCTCCATCAGGCTCCCATAGGTTCCCACCGGCGGGGTGCTACCAAGTCAGCCCCATGCTTCAAAGCCCTCATAGCCTTTTTAGTAAACATCAGGCAAACCCACGCTTTGCCACATACCTTCCTATCTTGAACACAGATGAGCCTCAGCATGAAGGAAAACTTAACACAAACTTAGTTCAGAAACAATGATAACTCAATCGCTGGACACAATCCCTAAAATCCTAACTTGTAAGCTTTGTTAAATCTAACTTCTCAGCTGTCGAATCCTGATGAATCTGCCATTGAAACCAGGAGACACTCGTAATTACATCTTGTCCTCACTCTATGAGTATCCAAAAAGGACCTGTTCTCTTGTCTCCTCCTCTCTTCCCCTCTCCATCCTGGAAGTCCCACCTACTCATCCAGTGATTGGCTCCTTTATTCATTAGGGGATTAGTTCACAAAAAGTGATTATGATTCAGGGATTTTCTTATATTAGTACATTTTAAAAATGTTTTCTTTTTTCTTCATCTGAAACTTTATGATTCTTGGTGTGCGTGCCCAGAGGCATTCCTATATGCCACATTAACCTTTTAAGCATGTGTTCTATGACCTTGAGATAAATATGACCTCAAATGTGATTGTCATCCTTCCTTCCTAAATTTTGACCTTAAATTGAAGATTTTTCAGCAATGTAATCCTTATCTAAGCTTGCTAAGAAATGTATCCACTATGAAAGTTTTTGTTTCCTAAATAAATATGCCAAAACTCTGAAGAAAATCTGCGTTCTTTGTTTATGGAGGACATTACTTTGTAACTAACTCCAAACCCCTCTTGTTTCTAAAGATATTTGTAGAGAGGATATCTTATGTCTCTATGGATGTGGTACCTGTCAATAATAAATCTAATGGCCTATGGCTTAGGTGGGAAATAGAAGGTAGAACATCTGCGAAACTGAAAGAATTCTGGGATAGTGCCAGGTGAGAAAGATTAACCTCAGAAGATGTAATGAATGGTACCTGCGCACAGATAACCAGGCACATGGCAGAATGCCAATTTGAATAAATGGGTTAGTTTATGTTACGATCTAATCAGAGAAGAGCCTAGCTATTTTACCAAGGTATTTGTAAAGATATTTTAAGTTTGAGTCTTATTTCCGGAAGCAAGGGGCTGGGAAGAAGAACCAATGCTACTACTACAGGTAACTTACATTTTTTCCTCTCCTTTTGCTTCTTGGCTGTGCTCATTTGGCTTTGTACTTACCATGACAGGAAGCCAAAGAGTTGAGTTATACCAATGATAGCAGAAATGTATGTAAACAACAGTTATACAAATGAAGGAAGCACCTATTTCAGGGGAAACACAGAGGACCAGTCCCACAGGGTTTAACTGAGAAAAAGAGTTGATAGAGGCTGGAGAGAAAAAAAAAAAGATGCTTTTGTTAGAGGAAATAAAATGATCAAGAGCAAAGAAAGGCTGAACAGTGTGATGTGTTTGTATAGAGCCCATGGTAGATGTCTGCTGAATCTTATGTCTCCATTACTGAGGAGAAGAAAGCAATAGATGTGCATCATTCATATTAGGAAGGCAACCCCAAGATTGTTCCTATCAACTTCCTGAGAAGATACAATATTATATCTTCACTGTGCTTTGATGTTTCTCTTAATACTGGGAAGTCACTACAGCACATTTTTTCAGCAAAAACTAATTTCTGCCTTAACTAATATTATTATTGCATTGTATATGGAGAATACTCTTCAATGAAGTTAATGATGGATAATCCCCAGCAGGTATGTCCTGTGAGCAGCTAGCACCTGCAGCTAGCCATGCTGTAAAGGAAGCATGTTGAGAAGCTAATTGCTGGGGAGTAAGAAGTGGCCAAGAGGCCCTGAGGCATGAAATAGAACTGTGTTTAGATTCTCTGGGACAGTGGGGATCTCTCATCATTCATGTAGTTTAGTACACTAGAATTTACCCAGCACAGTTTGGTAGTACAAACATTGAACACTGGGATAGCCAAACAAGCAAAACAGATTAAGGCAGCAGTGTTCATTGCAATTCAGAACAACTTTAAAGTCATTCCTGAACATTGCACAATGTGTACCTTCACCATGCACAAGATTAAAACAAATACCTGGCTTAGTACCCGTATTAAAACTCTGACATAGGAATTTCTTCATTTTTAGCAGACTGTGTTATAGCAAGCATGTTTTTCTGAAGCCTTCTAAAGGTACCAATCTGAAGACATAAAATGTTGCATTTGGTACAGCTGCAGTGGCAAATATGTTTATAGTTTTACTTTTTGAAGGACTAAGAGTAAGTCTAGTATTTCATACATCATGCCATGAGTTCTACAAAGTCATACCCAAAGACTTAGAATTTAGAAAATAACTTGTGTCGTGTAGGCTACCCTCAAGCTTCCTATGTTGTTGAGAGGGGAACTTAAAGTTCTGATCCTACTGGCTTTATCTTGAAAATACTGAGATTTCAGGTGTGTGCCATCAAGGTTGGCTTTGTGCATAATAGATGATAGACTACAAGAGCTTCATGCATGCTAGGCAAGATTTATGGAGCTTTATATCCAGTGTTCTGTGATGTAAATTTTATTTGAGTTTGCCATCATAGGACCACACTAGAGTCTAAGGCAGCGTTTCTTATCCCCATTTACACCTGATTACCTGCTTTTGATTTTTATCATGCAGCTGCCAATAAAGTTTTGCAAATATGAACCAATGCTAGTCTCATAGATTCCCTCCCCTTTCAAAAATAAAATTAGTTTCATACAAAAATACCATTTCTAAAACTTTTCCATTTAACAAGTACTTACTGATGTCTTAAGATGTTTCCAAATGTTTACTTTCATAAACAATGCTGCAATAACTAACATAAGTACAACTGTAGAATAAATTTTAGAAGTCTAGTTCTAGGGTTGAAAGCTATGCACACTGGGGCTGGAGAGATCTTTAAGTGGGGCAGCATTAAAAAATGCATATTGCTCTTTTAGAGGACTCAACTTCAGTTGCCAGAATCCACTTATGGTGGCTAGTAACTCCAGTTCCAGGGTATCTAATGCCCCTCTCTTTCCTCCGAAAGCACATGCCTGCACTCAAATGACACACACACACACACACACACACACACACACACACACACCACATGTGTATAATTTAGACAAAAAATAAAATGTTTAAAATAGGTACATTCATTGCTTTTGTAAAAATTGCCAAATTACCTCCAGTTCTTGTTTTTCTCCTCTTTTACTTTTCTTTTACAATTTTATTCCCTCAATAGTGTCTCTGTTTCAACACTATACTTTTCCAACTCCAATAAGTAAAATTAGTGAAGCTCCCTCCTCCCACTTTTATTAAAACATTTATTCTGCTAGAAATCAGAGGATATTTTAGTGATTTTTCTAATAAATATAAGAGCATTAAATCTCAGTGAGAAAAACACATCCAGATTCTTTTCATATTAGGACAGATAATCTAAAATAATGACAAATTAAATAGTTCCACACAGGATAGAATTCCAACCTGAATTCTGGACAGAAAAGAAAATATTCCAAGTATTCTATGAGAGTTCTAATAATGGTTGACTGTTTTGAGGGAAAATATTAGGTTCAACAAAGCACGAAGACCTGAGTTTTGATTGCCAGCACCCAGGCAGGAGTCAGGGAGCAGTGGTATTGTACTTTCGGGTCAGCATAGTGTTAGGAAATGTAGACATGTAGGCGCTGGAGATTTCTCCGACAGCCTAAAAGGCCATGATCAGTGTGAGACCTGTCTCAAAGTAAAGTAGGGAGTAGAGTAATAGAAGACTCTTAACCTTGACCTCTGGCATGCACACTCACACATATAAAACAAAGTAGTGTAATATAAGACAAAACTCTTTAAGGTGTGTGGTGTGTGTGTGTGTGTGTGTGTGTGTGTGTGTGTGTATGTGTGTGTGTATGTGTGTGTACATGTGTGTGTGTGGTGTGTGTATGTGTGCATGTGTGCGCGTGCTGGCAATCAAAACTCAAGTCTTTGTGCTTTTGTGACACATACTTTCGTCATTGAGCACTCTTCCAGACACCCACATTTTTTGGGTTTTGAGGGTTTTTTGTTGTTGTTGTTGTTCTTTTATCCAGTATATCAAATCATTTAGAACATGAAGCTGAATAAGATGTATCTCTGGACTTTGGGCCCTTGACAATGGTAAACAGAAACTGATTCCTGGATTTGAGGTCCATTTATTATGATCGAAGTAACAAGCAAACAGGAGAAAGTCACAGTGAAACAATTAAGAGCAATTATCACATTATTGAGTTTTGAGAGGCATTTCAGTTTCGGGTAATTGATTTCAAACCAACTGTGAATCAAATAGATGCTCTTGTGGCCTGCTAACCACAGCTAGTACTTCAAACACTCTAGTGCTCACAGGCCTAAGGACTTCTCTATGAATTGCCAAGCAGGAGAATGGTACACAGAAGAGGGATTTCTTTTTCCTCTTCTTCTTTTATTCTTGTTTGGTTATTAATCATCTAAAGGGTTGGCTAAACTGAAGCTGCTGGTTTAGTGGTGCTAGGAAGAGTCAAAACCCTGCCCTTTAACCAAGTGCTATGTAGAGCTGAAGCTGGTTTTGTAGACCTCACTTACCACAGCAGAGGTATGGGAAAGAAATTTGATGCACATTGGTAGGATGCATCCCTTGTATCAGAATACTTAAAACATCTTTGTTGCATTTATATCTTCCCTAAGTTCAATCCTCATTAATGCTATTTCCACAAAAACATAGAGAATCAAGTATGTTAGCATCTTTCCCAATTATTAACAAAACATAAAGTGAACAATCACAGTATTTTTTTAATACATAGAGAGTACTTCAGAGAAAGCAGTGTGGCATTTTGCTGCTCCAGAAATAGTTTCACAGATTGAATGGCTGCTTAATCAACAGAAACATTGTACTACAGTTAGGAAGGCTAAATGTCCTAAATTGAGGCAGTGATAGCTTGGGTTTTTTGGAGGACACAAGGAAACATGGCCCTTGTCTTGTTCAGTGGCTTATGGAGAGTTGCCCTGTCCTTTTCTTGTATACCTCATCTTTCCTCAGAGTTCACTGAGTCCAGAGACTGTGCACAGGCTCCCAGAAAACTTTAAAGGCCCTACCATATTGGTCACTTTAGCTTGGAGAAAGTGCCTGAATCTTTCACCTTAGGTTCCAAAATAAGAAAACTCACTGGTCTGAGATTCAGCAAGTCACTGCGACTGCTAACAGTGTTCAGCAATAAATTTCCCAAGAAAGATCAGATAAATATCTTAGGCAATGTTAGAGTGATGATACTTCCTCAGAGCAATGCAGAAGAACTATATACATTATGAAAAAAATACTTTGTCTATGTTCTAAACAAATTTTTTTTTTCTTTCTCTGGGGGATGGATTTTGAGACAGGGTTTCTGTATACTGAGACTTATTAGATAAAGTAGGTCAGACTTGAATTCACAGAGATATGACTCTCATGCTTCACAAATGCTAGGATTGAAGGCATAAACGACTATGCTTGGCTTCATGTTTTATTTCAAAACAAGTCATAGTCTGATTTTGTCCATATGTCATTCTTTGCCTTAGTGTACCTATTGTATTCTCCTTCCCTATTATTAACCCTATAAGATATAAAGGATGTATAAAAGATAAAAGTAGATCATATTGTTACTTTAAGTAATAAATCCAGTCTCTTTCCAATGTATTAAATAATGTAAATATAATAAAATCTCTGGTGGAATCATGGGCCATGTTTATCTCTAAACACTATTGAATGCCACTGCTGAATATTTTAAGCTAAACTTTTCCGTGGGCATCCAATGCTGATGATCCCTAACTGAATATACAGAAGGGTAGCATGATAGGAAATTCTTTCTTGCACTCAAATGTACCCATAACACTCCTTCCCTATTCATGCTAAGGTAGTGTGAAAATGACTCTTTGCTTCTGGTTTTTGTCTCTGGCTTCAGACCATCTCCACCATATCCAAGTGGCTCAGGGAGGTAGCTAACCACCAAGGAATGCAGAGAGACCAGACATCAGAGGTAGAACCACCCCTGTTGCTCAGAGGATCAGGTCCAGACCCTTAGGCAAGAAGCCTTCTGGTTTCTGTCTCTGGCTCGGGACCATCCTCTGGAACAGCGCACCATATCCAAGTGGCATAGGGAGGTAGCTAACCACCCAGGAGTGCAGAGAGGACAGACAGCACAGATAGGACCACCCCTGCTGCTCAGAGGACACATTCAGAAACCCCGAGGACCCAAGAGGCTAGGACAGCCTGGGACAGGAGTCTCCTGATTTCTGCCTTCACCCAGAGCTGAACAGGGCCATAGAGGTACATACCCAAATACAACCACAAGAGAGCTGGTCTCACAGGAGTACCAACATACCTATCTACACAGAGAGAAAAGGTCTCCCAGGAGCACAGATACAAATGCTTGCAGGAAAAATAAGCCAGTCAGAGACAGCAACACCACCTAACACCAGAGATAACCAGATGGTAAAAGGCAAACACAAGAACATTACCAACAGAAGCCAAGGCAACCTGGTACCATCTGAATCAAATTCTCCCACAGAAGCAAGGTCTGGATACCCCAACACACTGAAAAAGCAAGATCTGGACTTAAAATAGCATCTTATGATGCTGATAGAGGACTTCAAGAAGGACATAAATAACTTCCCTGAAAGAAAAACAAGAGAACATGATTCAACAGGTAGAAGCCTGTAAAAGGAAACACAAAAATTCCTTAAAGAAGTACAGGAGAGCATGGGTCAACAGGTAGAAGCCCTTAAGGAGGAAACACAAAAATCCCGTGAATAATTTCAGGAAAACACAAACCATCCAGGATCTAAAAATGGAAGTGGAAACAATAAAGAAATCACTAAGTGAGACAACTCTGGAGGTAGAAAACCTTGGAAAGAAGTCACGAGTCATAGATGAAAGCATCAACAACAGAATACAAGAGATAGAAGAAAGAATCTCAGGTGTTGAAGATACCACAGAAAACATTGACACAACAGTGTCAAATGAAAAATAGAAAAAGCTTGTAACCCCAAATATCCAGGAAATCTAGGATACAATGAAAAGACCAAACCCAAGGATTAGAGGGATAGAAGTGAGCAAAGATTTACAACTTAAAGGGCTAGTAAATATCTTCAACAAAATTACAGATGAAAACTTCCCTAACCTAAAGAGAGAGAGATGCCCATGAACATACAAGAAGCCTATAGAATTCCAAACAGGCTGGACCAGAACAGAAATTCCCCCCTGGCACATAATAATCAAAACACTAAATACACTAAACAAAGAAAGAATATTAAAAGCACTAAGGGGGCCAGGTGGTGGTGGCGCATGCCTGTAACCCCAGCACTTGGGAGGCAGAGGTAGGCGGATTTCTGAGTTCAGGCCTGGTTTACAGAGTGAGTTCCAGGACAGCCAGGGCTACATAGAGAAACCCTGTCTCAAAAAACCAAAAAAAAAAAAAAAAAAAAAAAAAAAAAAAAAAGCACTAAGGAGAAAAGGGCAAATAAAATATGAAGGAACACCCATCATAATTACACCAGAGACTATGAAAACAAGAAGATCCTGGGCAGATTTCATACAGACCCCAAGAGAACACAAACACCAGCCCAGAATACTATATCCAGCAAAACTCAATCACCATAGATGGAGAAACAAAGATATTCCATGATAAAACCAATTTTACACAACATCTTTCCACAAATCCAGTCCTATAAAGGATAATAAATGGAAAACAACAAAAGGAGGGAAACTACACTCTAGAAAAAGCAAGAAAGTATTCTTATTTCAATAAACCCAAAAGAACATGACACAACTGAAAATGACAAAAAAAATAAGGAACAATCACTAATCCTTAATATCTCTTAACATCAAGGATATCAATTCACCAATTAAAAAGACATAGCCAGACTGGATACCTAAACAGGGCCCAACATTTTGCTGCATACAGGAAATGCACCATAGTGTCAAAGACAAACCCTACCTCAGAGTAAAAGGCTGAAAAACAATTTTCCAAGCAAATGGTCCCAGGAAACAAGCTGGAGTAGCCATTCTAATATTGGATAAAATCGACTTTCAACTAAAATTCATCAAAAAGGACACAGAAGGACACTTCACACTCATAAAAGGAAAAATCTACCAAGATCTCTCAATTATGAACATCTATGCTCCAAATGAAAGCGCACCCACTAAAATCAGAAACTAGACAAGGCTGCCCTCTCTTTCCATATCTATTCAATATAGTATTTGAAGTTCTAGCTAGAGAAAATAGACAACAAAAGGAGGTCAGAGGGATAGAAATTGGAAAGGAAGAAGTCAAATTATCACTATTTGCTGATGATGTGATAGTATACTTAAGTGACCCAAAAAACTCCACTAGAGAATTCTTACAACTTCATCAAAATGGCCTAATATAAAATTAACTCAAACAAACCAGTAGCCTTCCTATACTCAAAGGATAAACAGGTTGAGAAAGAAATTAGGGAAGCTACAACAGTCACAACAGTCACAAACAATACAAAGTATCTTGGTGTGACTCTAACCAAACAAGTGAAAGATCAGTATGACAAGAACTTTAAGACTCTGCCAAACAAAATTGAGGAAGACCTCAGAAGATCTTGCATGGTCATGGATTGGCAGGACTAATATAGTAAAAATGGCCATATTGCTAAAAGCAATCCACAGATTCAATGCAATCCCCAGCAAAATTCCAACTCAATTCTTCATAGAGTTAGAAAGAACAATTCTCAAATTCATCTGGAATAACAAAACACCCAAGATAGCTAAAACTATTCTCAACAGTAAAAGATGTGGATGCCCACAAGTGCTTGCTGACTGAAGCCTGATATAACTGTCCCGTGGGAGGCTCTGCTAGTGCATGACAAATACAGAGGGGGGTGCTCTGTCACCCATTGAACTGAGCACAGGGTTCCCAATGGAGGAGTTAGATTAAGGACCCAAGGACTGAAGGTGTTTGCAGCACCATAGGAGGAACAATAAGATGAGCTACCCAATACCCCCAGAGCTCCCAGGGACTAAACCATGAACCAAAGAATCCATATGGAGTTACCAATGGCTCCAGCCACATGGGTAGCAGAGGATGGCCTTGTTGGATATCAAAAGGAGAGGCCCTTGGCCCTGGGAAGGCTCAATCCTGCAGTGTAGGAAAATACAAGGACAGGGAAACTGGAATGGGTTGATTGGGGAACAGAGGGAGGGGAGATGGTTTATGGTATTTTCAGGGGGGAAACCAGGAAAGGGGACAACATTTGAAATGTAAATAAAGAATATATCTAATAAAAAATTAAATATATATCTAATAAAATACAAGAAACTAGTTTTAAAATAAAAAAATAAATGCACTTCATTTTTAGACAAAGAATTACTCTCTTGGGAGATCGAAGCACTGATTTGGAAAGGAATCCCCATGTTCAATTGGCAAGTGTAGTTTTTGCTTATTTTTCTTTTACACTCTTCCTGAGGCACAGAATATTCCAAGCACAATATTACCAATAATCTCAGGAACAAATCTGCTAAAATTTCTTAGCACTTTTTTGTTGCCTTTTTAATTAAGATCAAAGTCTACCATTGCCCAGAGAGCCCTCTGGGCTCAACTCAAAATGGAAGACTCCTTTTACTAGCAGGGCTTTGCATTTTCCAGCTATAAGCCCCACACACCTGCAGAATGTCACCTAGCCTTAGTTAGATTACAGGTCTATTTTCCTTTCATCTGATAAGAACCCATTCAGCTAGCACCTAATATTCCTGGGATGTTTCTCCATGGTAATTAGGCATCTTTGCACCATAAGCCTTCAGCCAATGACCTTTGCCCATACTGGATATTCTGACTCTCATATATAAGCCTTGAATCATGAAAACTGTTCCATGCCGCCATGTCTTTTATGAGTTTTCACTTCCAAAGCATACCCTGCCCCCTTGTCTAGGTCCTGCATTTGAAAACAACTCTGGGCATCCTTTGTCATGTCACTGGTACTTTCCTATCCACATTATCCTCTCTATTAGTTGTGATTAGAACTTGCAAGCTTGACTCTATCCTGGTACAGTTGCTTTCTATACTTTATGTGCTGAGATCTTTGAATTACTAGCTCATGCAGGTCATTCAAGCTTAAATTGAAATATTACTATCTAAGAGAATCCTAATTTGTATGTTAAAGCTACAAAACGACCTTGCTACTATATGCTGTATTACAGAATTTAATTGTTTTCAAAGGTCTTACAACTCTATAAAAATTCCAATCACTATATTTGGTATTGCTATGTTGATATTCATACTCTCTCTGTCTCTCTGTTTCTCTGTCTCTCACTGTCTCTGTCTCTCTCTGTCTCTGTGTCTCTGTCTTTGTCTCTCTCTGTTTCTCTGTCTCTGCTCTTTCTCCATGTCTATGTCTCTGTCTTTCTGTCTCTCTGTCTCTGTCTCTCTCTGTGTTTCTCTCACTGTCTCTCTGTCTCTGTCTCTCTCTGTCTCTTTCTTCTCCTTCTTCTTCTCCTTCTTCTTCTCCTTCTTCTTCTCCTTCTTCTTCTTCTTTTTTCTTCTTCTTCTTCTTCTTCTTCTTCTTCTTCTTCTTCTTCTTCTTCTTCTTCTTCTTCTTCTTCTTCTTCCTGATTCCAGTAGGTAAAGTTCCAGTAGAAAGAAATGCTCTGTGCTAAGTGATGCACCTGGCACCTCAGAAAAATACCCATGTCATCTAACAAAATGCATATTGTATGATGACTAACTATGAATTCAAACTCAAGGAGGAGTAAGGATGTGATCTGAAATTTTAGTTGACTAAAGGCTATGAGAATCATGATGAAAAATAAACAATGGTCTAGGGGAGGAGATTCAGTTAGTAAAGGATTTTACTAGGTGTCATGAAGATCTGATACTGATTCCTAGAGTCCACATAAAACAAAAGACTAAATCCAGATTTGTAGGAGAGTACCAGAACAGAGAAATGGTGGGGAGGGGATAATTGGGGAATGGGGGGAAGAGGACTCATGGGACATATGGTGAAGGGGGGAAATGGATAGGGGAAAGCCTTTGGAATGTAAACAAAGAATATAGAAAATTTATATATATATATATATATATATATATATATATATATATATATATATACTTTGTATCATTATTGAGGAACTGGCAGGTCCAGATAGTCTGATAATACCAGCACACACACACACACACACACACACACACACACACACACAGAGAGAGAGAGAGAGAGAGAGAGAGAGAGAGAGAGAGAGAAATGAAGTTGTTCTCTGAGATGAACATAGATGGAGTTATTCTACATAGACTGAAACCCTATAATAGATAAGACTTTTTAGAACTCTAAACAATATGCAGAGTGTTGTTTTAATTTCTTTAAAGAATAAATTGGAGAAATTAACTTCAGCACTGAACGGGTAGTCTGCAAAGTAAGATACTAATCTGACAACAAACATGTGTATAGAAAAATTCAAGAGGTAAGAGAAGCTACTCAACATGTGAGATGTCAAGTCTTTCTGAATGGACGCAACACTCTGATCCTGGAAGTAAAGGTTAGAATTTGATCATGACTGTAGCATTTAGCCAAACCTTAGCATGTGACTGTTAGTCCTCAAGGACCACAAGTATCATGAAGGCTGATGAATAGAATATATTGAAGTTTTCAATTCTAACAAAATTAAAATCCAAACTCCAAAAAAAACCCCACCTTTGCAAAGTGCCTTATTTTAGGATAATTTTTATTCTAACCCTCCAGAATTGTCAGAGGCTATTCTATTTCAGTGAAATTCTGCCTTTATTTTCCTTAATTCTGTATATCTATGAATTTATACAGGCTCCTTCCAACACATAATAGGCTTCAGGCTGACCAATATGCTTGACACATAGAACATAAACCATGAATGTTTCTTTCATGGTATAGATTGTTTAACCAGCCAGAGGAAGCTAATATTCTGTCTAATAGGAATCTTGAGTGTCTATTCCTGCTTGGCAAGATAGGAAAGGCCTAGTATAGGCACATACAGTATCTTAGTTCACTTCATTTGTTTTAGATTGCTTTGATTTTTAAAATGGGTATAATTTTGAGTTTTGTAGTTATTACTCTGGGAGAGAGATCTAAATAAAGAATTTTCTGCTTACTGACTGAAAAAATGAATGTTTCTTTCTTTTTTTTTTTTTTAGTTTGACATTACCATATTAGAAGACTATTTTTTGGATGTATTTATTTTTTAATTGGATATATTATTTATTTACATTTCATTTCCCTTTTCCTGGTTCCCCGCCTGCCAAAGGTCCCATATGCCCTTTTCCATCCTCCTGTTCCCCATCCTTCCCTTCCAACTTCCCTGTTCTGGTATTCTCCTACACTGATGCATTGGCCTTTCCAGATCCAGGGTCCACTCCTTCCTTCTTCTTGGACATCATTGGTATGTGGATTGTGTCTTTGGTGTTCCAAGATTCTAGGCTAATATCCAGTTATCAGTGAGTGCATACCATGGGTATTCTTTTGAGACTGGGTTACCTCACTTAGTATGATGTTCTCCAGCTCCATCCATTTGTCTAAGAATTTCATGAATTCATTGCTTCTAATGGCTGAATAGTACTCCATTGTGTATATATACCACATTTTTTGTATCCATTCATCCGTTGAGAGACATCTGGAGTCTTTCCAGCTTCTGGCTATTATAAATAAAGCTGTCATGAACATAGTGGAGCATGTATCCTTATTACAGGCTGGGAAATCTTCTGGGTATACGCTTAGAAGTGGTATGGCAGGGTCCTCCTGAAGTATCTTGTCCAGTTTTCTGAGGAACCACCAGACTGATTTCCAGAGTGGTTGTACCAGCTTGCAATCCCACCAGCACTGGAGGATTGTTCATCTTTCTCCACATCCTTGCCAATACCTGCTGTTTCCTGAGGTTTTAATCTTAGCCATTCTGACTGGTGTGAGGTGAAATCTCAGGGTTGTTTTGATTTGCATTTCTCTAATGACTGATGATGTTGGACATTTCTTAAGGTGCTTCTCAGCCATCTGAATTTCTTCAGGTGAAAAGTCTTTCTTTAGCTCTGTACCCCATATTTGATAGGGTTATTTGGTTTTCTGGGGTCTAACTTCTTGAGTTCTTTGCATACATTGGATATTAGCTCTCTGTCAGATGTAGGGTTGGTGAAGATCTTTTCCCAATTTGTTGGTTGCTGATTTGTCCTTTTGACAGTGTCTTTTGCCTCACAGAATCTTTATAATTTTATGAGGTCCCATTTGTCAATTCTTGATCTTAGAGCACAAGCTATTGGTGTTCTGTTCAGGAACTTTCCCCATGAGCCAATGTCCTCAAGGGTTTTCCCCAGTTTCTTTTCTATTAGTTTTAGTGTGTCTGGTTTTATGTGGAGGTTCTTGATCTACTTCAATTTGATCTTAGTACAGGGAGATAAGGGTGGATCAATGTTTCTTAAAACAGCAACCTTATCCAAGTGTGGTTACACTGCACAATTGCCACCATAAAAAAATCATAAATCTAGTAATTTATTTTTTAAAATCTTTATTACATTTATTTAGTTAATTATTTATTTGTTTATTTGTGTGTGTGTGCATTTGTGTGTGTGTGTGTGTGTGTGTGTGTGTGTGTGTAGCATACTATATGTATAGAAGGAGGCGACAGAACAACATTTATACATTTGTTTTCTCCTTGTAACATACATGTTCCTGTGACTGAACTCAATTTGTTCACCATGGAAGCAAGTGCACTTACAAACCCCCAAACCATTGATTTTTAAAATATTATCTTAATAATTTGTCTTGTTAATTGTTGCAGCACATCTATCATTGATGTGAAAAAAATCCAGGATCCAGAAGTAAATAGACTTAGTTGTAATGAGATGGGACTATCCCAGAATTCCCACAAGACAGAAGGGAAACAATCTCACTCAAATTCTTCTTTAAGGATCTCATCTCTCCTAAGAAGATGAATTCTCATATCTAATCAGAACCCAGAAGATCCTCCTCTTCAATCAACAACACTGGCAGTTTTGTTTTGAAATTCAAATTTTAGAGAGAGACAATCTTTCAAACAACCATGACCATAAGGAACATTTGGTGACTACCACAAGAACTCCATCAAATATCATCTTTCTGCATCTAGTTGTGATTTTATCTCCTTTTTAATACCACAAATTTTCCCCTACAGACACAAACAACATATGCCCATTTGTGCACCAAAACCCAAGCTTCTGTATTGCAGCAGATGCTGGTTTTTTATGTTCTGTGAAATTAAAAACCCTCTTTATCCTGTACTGTGGCTTGAGTACATACCTTCTCAAAGACATAAAAAATGCCTGCAATTAGAGACCAGGGTTCTGAACAGAACTGTGTGCAGGGCAGTAATCCACTGGAGCAGTTCTACACTGCACACTTATTTAGGAGAGATTTTTTTTTAGTTCCATCTCCTCACATTTTCTAACATTTCTTGAGTAGAAAGTAATAAAAATCCATTAAAATATGCAGGTAACATGCAAAACCTTCAATGAGAAGATTGTGAAGGTTTCACATGGAGGGGAGAGGCGATTTCTTGGCTCAGACTTTTCACTTCTGGTAGCATTGAGGGCAGAAGTATCTTAGAATAGGAAATGAAGAAAAGCTCATCTTTTCCTGATATTTGGCCTTAATTTGAATATGAAATTTAAAAGACCTAGAAGGACAGAAATGAATCATTTATGATGCCCTTAAAAACTCCAACTCATCCTGAGACTGGAAAAGCACTCAGTGGAACCCAATCCTCTTCAAGTTGGGCTACTGTGACCTGGCACGGCATGTGCTAAAAGCCAAAGCCTGGAAATGGCTCACACCAGAAATAGGAATAAATACTCCAAGAGAAAGTGGAATCATTCTCAGGATGCCACACTCTGTCACTCTAAGAAATTCATATTAACGCTTGAAGTAGAATCTTCACTTTATCTCTTTCCTGGGCTTCTGGAAGATCCTTAAATGCTATCAATGAGTCCTACTTTTCTTTTCTCTTTTTAAAAATTTTATTAAAACTCTGTGTCACTGTAGAGAGTTGATGGGTTATGCTAGTCACTGAGATCAGTAGAGAAGTTTAATCAATTCCTAAATAATAAATTAACTTTTTGTGCCCTTTGTAATCTCAATGTAGCACATTGCAATTCAGGGCCATTACACTACATTTATCTTTAATGAATAATAAATGGTACATTGGTATTGACTGAACAAGTGATTAAATATTCCATCAGTAGCAGAACATAGAAATATTTTTAATTATTAATAAACCACAAGCTTGCTTGTCAGGTACAATCATCTTTTGTTGGGTACAACTTATTTTCCTTTTTATTATCATAGACAAGTGCAATCAGATGTCATTTCGACCCACCTCAGGACACTTCCAATTCTCTGAAGACTGCTAGCCTCCATGCTCCCTAAATATAAAGGGCAACATGCTTGGGAAAGAATAATGAACATAAAGGATGTATAGGTTATGTAAAACAACTAAGGAAAAGCCTTAAGAAAGATAGCAACTTGGACAAATTATATTTAGTTCAAAGGAAATCTGTAATAAAGTACTTGTAAAGTACTGAAGTATGTGAACATGAGGGAAGTGAACATCATGTCAGGGAAATGGCTCAGTGGGTATATGGCTTGATGCTGAAAACTTGAGTTCAAATATTCAGAACCTACAAATTAGATAATTGCAGTAGAATACTTCTGTAACCCCAGTGCTTCTCAGCTGAGAAAAGAGATGCAGTCAGGAGAATTCCCAAATTCCCAGATGCTCATAAGCCATGTAACATGACACACAACAGGGAACAACTAAGGATCCCATATTAAAACTGCTCTGGCTTCCATGACTATATCTGCACTCTTATAAAACAATGTATATGTGCATACACACATAAAATGTATTTGTGTGTTTGTCTGGTATATGACTATATCTATATGCATTTTTGTCCAAACTTAAACTTAATCATTAGAGTGTCTGCTAAGAAATGATGCTTCCCATTTTTAAAAAAATTATTACATTTCTCTTGAAAGAATTTTTTACTCAGAAATGGAATAAAGAAAGTAGCTTGACTCCCTCAGTCCTTGTAAGTATACAGGTATGATACACTGCTAATTCTCTCCTTAGGACATAGAATTAAGGCATTAACGATATTGAGAGAGAGACAGAGACAGAGATCTCAGAAACATGAAACAATTCATCTCTTATCTAGAACATCACAACATTTGACAAATTGATTCCATTAATTTTTCTTCTTTTTATTTAGTTTTATTTGGAATTGACAAATAATTGTACAATGTTTGGGTACAATGTTGTATATTCCTACATGCATAGTTCAAATAATGAGAAAATCAGGTTAGATTATATTGTCACTTAACAATGTTTATTATCTTTTCAGTGAAAAATGCAATGTTCTTTCTTCTAGCTATTTGGAAGCATCCAGTGCTGACCATAGAAATCTCACTGTGCAGCAGAATGTCAGAACTTCCTCTTCCTAACTACTTGTTATTTTAAATAAGCTAACCAATGCGTTCCCACTTCTCCCCACTCCTCAGCCTCTGGTTCTCATCATTATCATCTTCTTTCTCCTCATAATTATCATCACTACAAACATCGTTTTCTTCGTCTCCTCCTTCTCTTTCTTCTCCTCTTCCTCTTCCTTTTCTCCTCCTTCTCTTCCTCCTCCTCCTTCTCCAACTTGTTTTATGTCTTATCTATGTTGTGTGTTTTGTGCTTGGCAGCTATTTATGCATAGGATATAACAGTCCTCTCCTATTCAGCTTCACCTAAGTAATCAGGTTGCTCCAGTGAATGTTGAGTTGAGCAATCCCAATAATTGTACAATTTATGGTCTTCCAGTTGCCATCACAAATTGGATGGCCATGGTATTACACACTGTGAATGCTTTTGCTATCTTATCCACCTTTATCCAGGAATGGGAAACAATTAGATGTCAAATATCTACAGTCATATATAGGAAGACCTCTTAGTTAACAAAACATAGAGATACTTGTATATCTTTATTTATTGAAATATGACTTACTTACAAAATATAAAATTACTTACAAAAGCCAAATTATAGAATCAATCTATAAGATCAACATATAAGTGGGCAAAGACCATCACATACATACATACATATATACATACACACATATACACTATCATATATATACATACATAATACATACACATGTTTCCATGCAGAAAAATGTATTGTTTGTAAGAAAATGGTTACAGCCCAAGTTATATAAAGAGAGACACACAAATGCATGTCTACATATCTCTGTTTTCTTTCATGTTTTGATCTATATTTTCTATACAAAATTATATAGAACAGAGAAGTAGAAGTGCAATTTCCTGGGGTAATGATTGGGAATAACAGGATGGGGAAGAGATAGAGGGATGAAGACCAGAGAGTTCATGGCCAAAGTATTTAATAAATTATATAAAAATGTCTTCATGAAGACACTCACTACAAAGAGTATAGGCTAATAAAATTTACAAATAATTTAAAAATAATAGTAGTAAAAATCAACTGGCGAAGCCTACCTGAAATAGGTCCTGAAGCCCTTACTGCACCAGTCTCATGATCTGACCTGTCAAGATAAACTTTTAAACATCACATATGTAAAACTATGTAATGATATTTTTGGTGTATGGTTTATTTAATTTAATTTAGCACAGTATTTCCATGTTGTTGCAAGTGATATAATGTCTGTTTCTTTAAAGGCTTAATTTTAATATATATATATATATGTGTGTGTGTGTGTGTGTGTGTGTGTGTGTTTTGCCTGCATGTATATATATTCAACATACATAGTAGTGATGACTGGTAAGGGGTAGCTTATCCTTTAGGTGAGTGATGATGTACTTACTTGCATATGTGGTATATGCATGCACATGCACATCTGTGTACATGTGCAGTGGTACATGAGCCCATATTTACAGGAAGAGTCCAAAGCAAGTCATCTGATTTTCTAGGCTATCACACTCCTTCCCTGATCCTTCAACACTGGATATCTCACTGAACCAAGTCTCCTCCCTTCTTTTAGTTTTTCTTTTGACTAGACTGGCTGGGTAGTGAACTCTGATGGAATTGCAATATTTTTGGTAGTTATGAGTTTTACACACACACACACACACACACACACACACACACACACAACTCTTCCAACACTGAGGGTATCCAGGTGGGTGCAAACGCACCCAGATTTTATGACAGGATTTGCAATTTGAACTCACATGTCAGTGTTCTTATCAATTCAGCCATGTCCCATCTTCCATATCTACATTTCGTAATCCATTTATTTTTTACATTATTTTCCATAAAGTAGGGACACATTTAGTTACTCAAGGGACATTTTAGGTATGCAAGAGAATGAGCAAATAATTATGATAATTCATGGAACATAATTTTATTATTTTTTTATAATTACACCAAAATATAAGTATTTATAGAGGGAAAATGTTTTACAAATATTGGGGTCTCTTCGTTCTTAACCCAAAGACATATGCTAATGCAGATTTCTCATTGTTTGTAGTGATAGTCAATCCCTTAGTGTTGAAGGAGGCCCTTTGTTCCAATTCCTTATGAACTTATGTACCTATGCAACTCCATTCCAAACAAGACAGTCTGATATTCTAACTAAGCATGGTTCACACACATCTCTGTCCTTTTCAATTGCACACTCACTGGAAATATAATTAATGTGTACTGTTTGCACTTGTCTCCTCAAGTTAAAGTGTGCTCCAAGTAAGTGCTATGTTTTTTTTGTGTGGGTGGAGAACATATGCCTTAGAAATGATCAAAAATGCTTCAGTATTAGTAACTTTATTGAAATGAAGAACAATACTCTGGAATTGAAACAGGAGAATTGTATAAGGCCTGAGCTACATAGTAATACTTTCACAAAATAAACCAAGATATAATAAATGAATAGACATAAGAAGAAAAAAGACAAGAATATACCAAGAAAACTTCCATGTCTTATTCCTTTATACACATATTGCCTGAGTTGAATCACAATTACACATTTTTCTAAAGTGGCTTTCAATGACATAATATATGAGGTTAAATCACTCTGTCCATTAACCTGGGATTATGATAGAGTCAATTTTATAGGATTATAGTGAGCATTAAATATAAAAATCCATTTAGGTGTCTACAATAAGGTTAATGGTTAATATAGTTCAGTAATTTTTCATTTTATTCTTGTTATTAATAGATATCTGAGTATATTATATTAAAATATTAGACAAAACATAAAAGCTGCCATCCTTTCTCACAGAGTACAAAATCATCATACCCTTAAAACTATTATTTAAGAATATATTGAAACATGTGGTGCCATGATTAGCAACCAGAGATTGTTGACCTTTATATTACTGAAGAATTTACTTAAGAAAATAGAATCAATACTATTTTCTTGACACAATATGTCATTATCAGGGTTTCTATTTCTGAACAAAACATCATGACCAAGTTGTGGAGGAAAGGGTTTATTTAGCTTACACTTCCACACTGCTGTTCATCATCAAAGGAAATCAGAACTGAAACTCAAGCAGGTCAGGAAGCAGAAGCTGATGCAGAGGCCGTGGAGGGATGTTACTTACTGGCTTGCTTCTTCTGCCTTGCTCAGCTTGCTTTCTTATACAACCCAAGACTACTAGCCCAGGGATGGCCAACCCATAATGGGCCCTCCCACTTGATCACTAATTGAGAAAATGCCTTACAGCTGTATCTCACGGAGATATTTCTTCAACTGAAGCTCCCTTTTCTGTGATACCTCCAGCCTGTGTCAAGTTAACACACAAAACCAGCCAGTACATAATATCTATTATTATTCATTTATTGTTATATACCTGTAAATGTATCATATATGTATATATATAAATATATATACCACACACAGACATGTGTGTGTATGTGTGTGTGTGTATGTGAGACAGAGACAGAGACAGAGACAGAGACAGAGACAGACTTTGGGCATGTGAACCCTATGGTATATGTGTGGTAGTCTGGTACATCTTTCAGGAAATGATTTTCTGTGGTCCGTTGTGTAGCTTTCAGGGTCTGAACTCAAGTTGTCATATTTGGAGTAAGTTCATTTACCCAGTAATCCATTTTATCAGATCAACCCCTGATATAATCTACATAGTAACTTGAGTACAATGAAAGTTTGAAAAGTTAGGCAATGAAGCAAAAATATAAGTTCAAGTCTCTAGGGACTACTTAAGAGAAAAACATTGTTCAGTATGCATCCTTATTGCTCTGGGGTAGAGACAGGAGAATAGTGGGAACTTGCTGGCTGTCATGTTTCTGTAGGTTCAGAGAGAGAACCTTTCTCAAAGGATTAAGGTAGAATATAATAGAGAAGGACATCTGATGTTGTCCTCCATCCTCTAGACATGAACAGTGGTGGATGCAAATTCACACAGTGAAAGTATCATAGAAAAGGAGAAAAACAAGAAAGGAAGAACAGAAAAAGAGAAGGAAAGAAGATCAAGAATTTACAAATGGGACCTCATAAAATTGCAAGGCTTCTTCTATAAGGCAAAGGACACTGTCAATAGGACAAAACAGCAACCAACAAATTGGGAAAGGATTTTAACCAATCCTATATTCGTTAGAGGACTAATATCCAATATACACCAAAAAACTCAAGAAGTTAGACTCCAGAGAACCAAATAACCTATTAACAAATGGAGTACAGAGCTAAAGAATTCTCGACTGGAGCAGGCTTGCAGCCGGCCGCCATCTTCCCTCAGATCACTGCGGACTGCCTGCTGGTGGCTGGGTTCAGGTGCGTGGACAGAGACTTAGCCTAGCAACGAATACTCATGAGGCCCTTGCTGGCCCCCAGAGCCAAAGGAGGTCGGCAGGAGCTCTGTGCACCTGCAGCTCAGAGGCTGTCCCTGATCACTGGGGACCAGCTTACAGGCTTGCAGCCAGCTGCCATCTTCCCTTGGGTCACTGCGTACTGCCTGCCAGCAGCTGGGTTCAGGTGCATGTACAGAGACTTAACCTAGCAACCCTCGCGCCCAGAGCCAAAGGAGGTTGGAGAGAGGTCTGTGCACCAACAGTTTGGCAATGCACACCGAGGCAGATCAGCTTGGCAGGCAGTCTCTGCGCCAACACACATGGGCACCAACCTGCTAGTGGGTCAGTGCCTGGAGTACAGCCAGAGGCTGACATCTTGCCTCAGGACACCACAGACAGCTAACATGACAGAGCCCTGTAGACTGAGAGCACTAGCATCTAGGCTCTAACAGCCCAACCAGGGAACCTCCAGTCCTGTAGGGAAACCAGTGGTTAGACAGAACCCTGAGACCCACCACCATTTTGGAGCTGGTGGCCTGAACAGGTCACCATAGAGAACCAACAGAGGAGCCCAGGTCACCATAAAGATCTAACAGACTAGTCCAGATCGGTGGAGGAAAAAAAAAATCTGATTCTTAAGAGCTGGCAACTAGGCAGGCCAGGAGGAGACTGCAGGAGGCCAATTGCAGTTCCAGCAGCGAACCTCCAGAAGACTTAGATCCAGCCCAGCAGAGCAGAGGAGGTAACTGGGACCCCAGTAACTGAAACCTCCCGGTCTCCACCTTGGGAGCTCGGCTGCCCTCTACGACAGCAGTGCCAAATGCCAGGCTCACAGGAGCCTCAAACACCAACCACTAAGAACAAGACCAACTAACTCCAGAGATAAACAGATGGCAAAAGGAAAACGTAGGAACTTTACAAACAAAAATCAAGGCAATATGGCAGTATCTGAACCCAATTCACCAACCACAGCAAGTCCTGGATACCCCAACACACCAGAAAAACAAGAGCTGGATTTAAAAGCACTGGTCATGATGCTGCTAGAGGAACACAAAAAAGACATAAACAAATCTCTTAAAGAAATGCAGGGGAACATCAATAGGGAAGAAGCTCTTACAATGCAAACACAAAAATCACTTAAAGAACTCCAGGAGAATATGGGCCAACAGACACAAGCCAATAAAGAGGAAACGAGAAAATAACTTAAAGAAATGCAGGAGAATGTGAACCAACAGGCAGAAGTCATGAAAGAGGAAATACAAAAGTCTCTTAAAGAATTGCAAGAAAACACAAACAAACAAATGAAGGAACTGAGTAAAACCATCCAAGATCTGAACACAGAGGTAGAAACAACTAAGAAATCACAAAAGGAGACAACTTTGGAGATAGAAAACTTTGGGAAGAAATCAGGAGTCATAGATGTAAATATCAACAACAGAATATAAGAGATAGAGGTAAGAATCTCAGATGCTGAAGATACCATAGTAACCATTGACTCCACAGTCAAAGAAAATGCAAAATCCAAAAGGCTTGTAACCCAAACCATCCAGGAAATCCAGTACACAATGAGAAGACCAAACCTAAGGATTATAGGCATAGACCAGAGTGAAGATCTACAACTTAAAGGGCCAGCAAATATTTTCAACAAAATTATGGAAGAAAACTTCCCCAACCTAAACAGAGACATGCCCATGAACATACAAGAAGCCTGCAGAACTAAAAACAGACTGGACCAGAACAGAAATATCTCCCGTCACATAATAATCAAAACCCCAAATGTACTAAACAAAGAAAGAATATTAAAGGCAGTAAGAGAAAAAGGCCAAGTCACATACAAAGGAAGACCTATCAGAATAACACCAGACTTCTCTCTAGAAACCATGAAAGCTAGAAGATCCAGGGCAGATCTCATGCAGACCCTAAGAGAACACAAATGTCAGCCAAGACTACTATATCCAGCAAAACTCTCAATCAACATAGATGGAGAAATCAAAATATTCGATGACAGGACCAAATTTACTAACCCAGCTCTACAAAGGATAATAGGAAAAAAACTCCAATACAAGGAAGGAAACTGCACCAAAGAAAAAGCAAGACAGTAACCTTCTTCCATCAAACTCAAAGGAAGATAACTACTCAAAAACAAAAATAACATAAAAAAATGTCAGGAAGTAATAATCTCTATTCCTTAATATCTCTTAACATCAATGGACTCAATTCCCCAATAAAAAGATATAGACTAACAGACTGGATACAGAAACAGGACCCTACATTTTGCTGCTTACAGGAAACATACTTCAGAGTCAAAGACAAACACTACCTTAGAGTAAAAGGATGGAAGACAATTTTGCAAGCAAATGGTTGCAGGAAGCGAGCTGGAATAGCCATTCTAATATCAGATAAAATTGACTTTCAACCCAAAGTCATCAAAAGAGACACAGAAGGTCACTTCTTGCTAGTCAAAGGAAGAATACACCAAGAAGAACTCACAATTCTAAACATCTACGCTCCAAATGCAAGGGTACCCTCATTTGTAAAAGAAACTTTACTAAAGCTCAAAGCACACATTGCACCTAACACAATAATTGTGGGGGACTTCAACACTCCACTATCCTCAATGGACCGATCAGGAAAACAGAAACTAAACAGGGACACAGGGAAACTCATTGAAATGTTGGACCAATTGGATTTAACACACACACACACACACACACACACACACACACACACACACATATATATATATATATATATATATATATATATATATATATATATAAAACATTTCATCCTAAAGCAAAAGACTATACCTTTTTCTCAGTGCCTCATGGTACCTTCTCCAAAATCGACTATATAATTGGTTACAAGACAGACCTCAACAAATATAAAAAGATCAAACTAATCCCATGCCTCCTATCGGATCACTATGGAGTAAGAGTGTTCTTCAATAGCAACAAAAACAACAGAAAATCCTCATACACGTGGAGGCTGAACAATATTCTACTCAATGATACCTTAGTCAAGGAAGAAAAAAAGAAAGAAATCAAAGATTTTTTAGAATTTAATGAAAATAAAGGTACAACATACCCAAATCTATGGGACACAATGAAAGCAGTGCTAAGAGGAAAACTCATAGCCCTGAGTGTCTACAAAAAGAAACAGGAGAGAGCATACAGTAGCAACTTAATGGCGCACCTGAAAGCTCTAGAACAAAAAAAAGCTATTTCAACCAGGAGGAGTAGAACACAGGAAATCATCAAACTCAGGGCTGAAATCAATCAAGTAGAAACAAAGAGAACCATACAAAGAATCAACAAAATCAGGAGCTGGTTCTTTGAGAAAATCAACAAGATAGATAAACCCCTAGCCAGACTTACCAAAGGGCACAGAAACAGTATTCAAATTAACGAAATTAGAAATGAAAAGGGAGATATAAAAACAGAAACTAAGGTTATTCAAAAAAATCATCAGATCCTACTACAAAAGCCTATACTCAACACGACTGGAGAATCTGGAGGAAATGGTCAATTTCCTAGAGAGATACCAAATACCAAAATTAAATCAGGATCAAATAGATCATCTAAACAGACCCATAGCCCCCAAAGAAACTGAAGGGGTCATAGAAAGTCTTCCAACCAAAAAAAGCACAGGACCAGATGGTGTTAGTGCAGAATTCTATCAGACCTTCAAAGAAGTCCTCATACCAATACTCTTCAAACTATTCCACAAAATAGAAACAAAAGGAACACTACCCAACTCATCCTATGAAGCCACAATTACCCTGATAACAAAACCACACAAAGATCCAACTAAGAGAGAGAACTACAGGCCAATTTCCCTTATGAATATCGATGCAAAAATACTAAATAAAATACTTGCCAACTGAATCCAAGAACACATCAAAATGATCATTCACCATGAGATGCTGGGGTGGTTCAATATATGGAAATCCATCAACGTAATCCACTACATAAACAAACTAAAAGAAAAAAATGACATGGTCATCTCATTGGATACTGAAAAAGCATTTGACAAAATTCAGCATCCTTTCATGCTAAAATCTTGGAAAGAACAGGAATTCAAGGCCCATATCTAAACATAGTAAAAGCAATTTACAGCAGAACGCTAGCCAACATCAAACTGAATGGAGAGAAACTTGAAGCAATCCCACTAACATCAGGGACTAGACAAGGCTGCGCCCTCTCACCATATCTATTCAATATAGTACTTGAGGTACAATCTTGAGCAATTCGACAGCATAAGAAAGTCAAAGGGATACAAATTGGAAAGGAAGAAGTCAAACTATCACTATAAGCAGATGATGTGATAGTATACTTAAGTGACCCAAAAAACTCCACCAGAGAACTCCTACAACTGATAAACAACTTCAGCAAAGTGGCTGGTTATAAAATTAACTCAAGCAAATCAGTAGCCTTCCTATACTCAAAGGATAAGCAGACAGAGAAAGAAATTAGAGAAATGACACCCTTCACAATAGCTACAAACAATATAAAGTATCTTGGTGTGACTCTAACCAAACAAGTGAAAGATTTATATGACAAAAACTTCAGGTCTCTGAAGGAGGAAATTGAAGAAGACATCAGAAAATGGAAAAATCTTCCATGCTCGTGCGTTGGCAGGATTAATATAGTTAAAGTGGCAATCTTGCCAAGAGCAATATACAGATTCAATGCAATCCCCATCAAAATTCCAACTCAGTTCTTCATAGAGTTAGAAAGAGCAATTCTCATATTCATCTGGAATAACAAAAATCCCAGGATAGATAAAATTATCATCAACAGTAATCGGACTTCTGGGGGAATCAATATCCTGGACCTCAAGCAATACTACAGAGCAGTAGTGTTAAAAACTGCATGGTATTGGTACAGTGACAGGGAAGTGGATCAATGGAATAGGATTGAAGACCCAGAATTGAACCCCCACATCTATGGCCAATTGATCTTTGACAAAGAGCTGAAAACATCCAGTAGATAAAAGATAGCCTTTTCAACAAATGGTGCTGGCTCAGCTGGAGGTCAACATGCAGAAGAATGAGAATTGATCCACTCTTATCTCCTTGCACTGAGCTCAATTCCAAGTGGATCAAGGACCTCCACATAAAACCAGACCCACTAAAACTAATAAAAAAGAAACTGGGGAAGACCCTGGAGGACATTGGCTCAGGGGGAAAATTGCTGAACAGAACACCAATAGCTTATGCTCTAAGATCAAGAATAGACAAATGGGACCTCATAAAATTACAGTTTTTGTAAGGCAAAATACAAGGTCAAAAGGACAAATTGGCATCCAGCTAATTGGGAAAAGATCTTCACCAACCCCACATCCGACAGAGGGCTAATATCCAATATATACAAAGAACTCAAGAAGTTAGACCCCAGTAAACCAAATAACCTTATCCAAAAATGGGGTAAAGAGCTAAACAGACTCTTCACCTGAAGAAATTCGGATGGCTGAGAAACACCTTAAAAATGTTCAACATCATTAGTCATTAGAGAAATGCAAATCAAAACAACCCTGAGATTTCACCTCACACCAGTCAGAATGGCTAAGATTAAAAACTCAGTAGACATCACGGGTTGGCAAGGATGTGGAGAAAGAGGAACACTCCTCCACTGTTGGTGGGACTGCAAGCTGGTACAATCACTCTGGAAATCAGTCTGGCGGTTCCTCAGAAAACGGGACATGATACTTCTGGAGGACCCAGCCTTACCACTCCTGGGAATATACCCAGAAGATCTCCAGCATGCAATAAGGATACATGCTCCACTATGCTCGTAGCAGCCTTATTTATAATATCCAGAAGCTGGAAAGAACCCAGATGTCCCTCAATGGAGAAATGGATACAAAAAATGTGGTATGTATACACAATGGAATACTATTCAGCCATTAGAAACAATGAATTCATGAAATTCTTAGAGAAATGGATGGAGCTGGAGAACATCATACTAAGTGAGGTAACCCAGTCTCAAAAGAATATCCATGGTATGCAGTCACTGATAAGTGGATATTATCCTAGAATCTTGGGACACCAAAGACACAATTCACATACCAAATGGCGTATGACAACAAGAAAGGAGTGATTTTATGAGGTCCCATTTGTCAATTCTTGATCTTAGATCATAAGCTATTGGTGTTCTGTTCAGGAACTTTCCCCTGTGCCCATGTCCTTCGGGGTCTTCCCCAGCTTCTTTTCTATTAGTTTCAGTGTGTTTGGTTTTATGTGGAGATCCTTGATCCACTTGGAGTTGATCTTAGTACAAGGAGATAAGAGTTGGTCAATTCGCATTCTTAGTTTCTGTAAGGCAAAGGACACTGTCAGAAGGACAAAACAGCAACCAACAAATTGGGAAAAGATCTTCACCAACCCCACATCTGACAGAGGGCTAATATCCAATATATATAAAGAGCTCAAGAAGTTAGACCCTAAAGAACCAAATAACCCTATCAAAAAATGGGGTACAGAGCTAAACAAAGAATTTTCACCAGAAGAAATTCGGATGGCTGAGAAGCACCTTAAGAGATGTTCAGCATCATTAGTCATCAGAGAAATGTAAATCAAAACCACCCTGAGATTCCACCTCACACCAGTCAGAATGGCTAAGATTAAAAACTCAAGGGACAACAGGTGCTGGTGAGGATGTGAAAAAAAAGAAACACTCCTTCACTGTTGGTGGGATTGGAAGATGGTACAACCGCTCTGGAAATCAGTCTTGCGGTTCCTCAGAAAATTGGGTATGACACTCCTGGAGGACCCTGTCATACCACTCCTGGGCATATACCCAGCAGAATCCCCTGCATATAATAAAGACACATGCTCCACTATGTTCATATCAGCCTTATTTATAATAGCCAGAATTTGGAAGGATCCCAGATGTCCCTCAAAGGAAGAATGGATACAGAAAATGTTGTATATTTATACAATGGAATACTACTCAGCAATTACAAATAATGAATTCATGCAATTTGTAGGCAAATGGTTGGGTCTGGAAAATATCATCCTAAGTGAGTTAACCCAATCACAAAAGAATACACATGAAATGCAATCACTGATAAGTGGATAATAATGAGCCCAAAAACTCTGAATCCTCAAGGCAAAATTAGCAAATCAAAAGCTTCCCAAGAAGAAGGAAGGAAAGGACCCTGGTCCTGAAAAGACTGGAGACAGATTTGTAGGAGAGTACCAGAACAGAGAAATGGTGTGTGTGTGGGGGGGGTGATTGGGGAATGGGTGGAGCAAAGTGGACTTATGGGGCAAATGGTGATGGGGGAACAGGGAAAGGGGAAAGCCTTTGGAATGTAAACAAAGAATATAGAACATAAAGAAAATAATCTAGAAGAAGAAGAAGAAGAAGAAGAAGAAGAAGAAGAAGAAGAAGAAGAAGAAGAAGAAGAAGAAGAAGAAGAAAGGAGTGGACACTGGTGCTGGAAAGGATCAAAGCATCAGTGTAGGGGAATACCAGAACACCGAAGTGGGAAGGGGTGGATGAGGGAGCAGGGGGGTGTAAAAGGGCATGTGGGATCTTTGCGGGGTGGGGAACCAAAAAAAGGAAATGAAATGTAAATATAGAATATATCCAATAAAAAAAAAAAGAATTCTCAACTGAGGAATACCGAAAGACTGAGAAGCACCTAAAGAAAATGTCAACATCCTTAGTCATCAGGGAAATGCAAAGCAAAACAAACTTGAGATTCTACCTTATACCAGTCAGAATGACTAAGATCAAAAACTCAGGTGACAGAAGATGCTGGAAAGGATGTAGAGAAAGAGAAATAATCTTCTATTGTTGGAGGGGTTGCAAGCTGGTAAAACCATTCTGGAAATCAGTTTGGTGGTTCCTTAGAAAATTGGACACAGTACTACCAGAGGACCCAGCTACACCACTCCTGGGCATATACCTAAAAGATGATTTAACATGTAATAAGTACACATGCTCTACTATGTTCATAGCAGCTTTATTTATGATAGCCAGAACCTGTAAAGAACCCAGATGTCCCTCAACAGAAGAATGGATACAGGAAATTTGGTACATTTACAAAACGGAGTACTACTCAGCTATTAAAAGCAACAAATTTATGGAATTCTCAGGCAAATGGATGGAACTAGAAAATATCATCCTGTGTAAGGTAACCCAGTCACAAAGGAAAACACATGTTACTCCCTGATAAGCAGATGTTAGCTGAGAACCTTGGAATACCAAAGCTATAATTCACAGACCACATGAAGCTTAAGAAGGAAGACAAAAGTGTGGATACTTTGGCTCTTCTTAGGGTATAAAATACCCATGAGAAGAAATACAGAGACAAAGTGTAGAGCAGAAACCAAGGAATAACATCCAGAAACTGCCCTAACCTGGAGATCCATCCCATATACAGTTACCAAACCCAGACACTATTGTGGATGCCAACAAGTGCTTGCTGACAGGAGCCTGATATAACTGTTTCCAGGAAGGCCCTGCCAGAGAGGGATGCTCTTTGTCAATGGTTGAACTGAGCATGGGGTCCCCAGCAGAGGAGCTAGAGAAGGGACCCAAGGAACTGAAGGAGGCTACAGCCCCATAGGAGGAACAACTACTGAACCAACCAATATCTCCAGAGCTCCCAGGGACTTAACCACTAACTAAAGAGTACATATGGAGGGACCCATGGTTCCAGCCACATAGGTAGCAGAGGATGCTCTTCTGGAACATCATTGAAAGGAGAGGCCCTTGAACCAGTGCAGGCTTATTGCCCCAGGGTAGGTGAATGCTTGATCAGAAGTGGGAGTGGGTAGGCTAGTGAACATGGGGAGGAAGGTGGTATAGTTGGTTTTAGGAGGGAAAAAAGAGGAAAAGGGAAAACATTTGAAATGTAAATAAAATATCTAATTTAAAAAAAGGAAGCAAGGGAGAAAGAAGGAAAGAGGGGAGAGAAAGCAAGAAAACAAGAAATGCTCCAAAGAATTGAATTTGTGTGAAATTGAGAGGAATGAAAAGACAGAAGAGCACAGTATCTAGAAACAACTATCTCCTGACATGAAGCATTTTCTGACAAGAAAAATGCCCTCTTTCTGCCTTCCCATTACTTAGCATTTCCCATCTTGAGAAAGGAGATCAAGCTTCCAGCATCCCAGAATCTCAGAACCCCAAAGCAACTGCACCCTAACAGACCCAACATAATGCAAATCATTCTATTGTAATGAATAACATAGCTTAAATCTTTATGGGTTTCTCCACTGATAATTTCAACCTTTAGACTTTACAATCCTTTTACAAATATTTCTATATTGCTCATAACAATACTTTAACAGAAATATTTTTCCTCTGTACATGTTTCAGTAATGTACAAGTGAAGTGGGTTTTTCTAAAATCCAATGTATTAATAGGGGTGGTAAACACTTGCCTAGAAGGCTGAGACCCTAGGTTCAATTCCAGCACTGTAAAAATGCAAAGCAACCCAAAAACCTAATAAACAAATCACCCGCAGACCCTGTGAATAATTGAATTCAACTTCAATAGGTCTCAAGCTGGAACTGAAAATTTTCATTTGTAATATCCTCCAGATACATCATGGTTTCCAGCCCTGAGACTGTAATTTGATGTAACATGTATTAAGAGAAGCATCCCACACTCACTTCATGGTAATATGTAACATTTGTCCCCCTCAGCAAATTACCATTCAACTGATTTGTTTATACCGACTTTAACATTTCATTAAAATGATAATGCTATATTATCTTCTTAGACTGTGTTTCATATTCATTAGAAGCATTTTTTGAGCATTAAAATATGAGCAGAGTATTTTCCTTACCTATTAGATAGAGGCATATATATATATATATATATATATATATATATATATATATATATATATATGTATATATATATAAGCGCGCGCGCACACACACACACACACACACACACACACACACACACACGAATCCATGTGCCTGTATAAATATAATCTTTAGGCATCTCCATCCTAGATAATAAGTATGAATCAATTCCCATTGTCAAGTAAGCCTGAGATTTGTGAATGTCAACATATTTTCTCCTAGTATTCCCTTTAGCTTAGCTTTTTAGACTTGGCCTGTGCTTAGAGAGCAGAAAGTTATATCATTAAAATACAGTTATGGTCTCCAAACAGCCATTTTCCTATTTGTTCTGAACTGCTCTTTAGATCCACAATTGCTGACTTTACCTACAAAAACACATTGTACTCCTGCAAGCATTGCAGATTCGAAAGAGCAAGGGGCTGGTCACACCAGATTCAATTCAGCATTAGAATTGTCAGCACAGTTCTGATGGCTGAATCTTCACAACTTGACCAAGGATACTTCATTGGACAGTTTTCCTGTGAAGCTGGGAGCTGTGTGGCTTAGGAAGAATAATTTGGGGACTGCCAGCTCAGCTCATTAAGGGCAGATGAATGCTTCCATCTCTGTGAAGGAGTCAATGTCATCATTTTTATTTGGACTTCTAAAGCTATAAAATGCATTTAAAAGCACATTTTAAAAAGCTATCAGTCACAATCGCCGTTTTTCACGATTTAGTGTAAATAATTTTGAACACTCTTTTTATGCACCATTAATTTAACTGTCACCATTCTAAGAAAATTAGATAATGGGTTCATACTCTATCTTATGGTTCAAGACTGATATAACATTATTTATATTAAAGCGTTATGTTCGTTGTGTAGCTTAGCATAATAAACAGAGTAAAACATTGATTTTAATTTCAGCAAGCTGGTTTCCCAATATTCAATTTTTAAAATATTAGTTGATTTGAAGTCTACCAAGAAAGTGCCAGAAAACTTTTCTTAACATTTGTCTAAATTCTGCAAATATACCTTATAATAAAACTCAGTCATACATTAGTTACTTCTTCTAGCTCCAACATTTTGTACCTAGAGCTAAGTTGCAATTGTGTTTTATCAGTTTCTCCAAATTTTGGTCTGGAACCACTCTCCTATCACATAGCAACCAAATATTTTGTGTAATTCCATCTCTTTCAGATGCATTCTGAAGCATCATTAATTTTTTTCTTATCTCTACCGAGAATGTTATCCTCTGCCATGTGTGTGTTCCTTATCATTAAGCACTTTCAACAAATAAATATTTTTCTTCATATGTGTGCATGTGTCTGGGAGAATATATGCACATCAGTGTTCAAGTACACAGGTCTATGTACATAGAGAGGATTGAAAGAGGTAACAGATCCCTTGGAGCTTGAGTTCAATATATTTGCACTATGCCCAGTTTGTTAAGGGAATGCTATTGGGAAGCTAACTCTATCTTTCCTTTTGCAAGTAGTACTCTTTAACACCCAAACCATCTTTTTAGTTGTCAGTTATTTATTTTTTAATAAATGGTTCATTTTGACCTAATTGTGGAGCCAAGGAAGCTGTCTAACACTCCACAGTGACCTCAGGCACCACCATTGATTTCTTCAAATGTCAACATCTTATAGAATGCTAACATAACTTCAAAACCGAGATATTGAAATGGGAAAGAGTCATGATACAGGACATTTGCATTACCACAAGATTGCTTTAAGATGACTTTGGAAGCTACAGCCCCTTTACTCCTCTTCTGCCTCTCAAAGCCTCTCAACCACTTAGGTAATATCCATTTTCTTTAAATTTTCATTTCAGACGATTTCATAACACTTTAGGTGCAGAATGTTTTATCTTTTAGGATTAGCCATTTCTTTCAAGGTGATTCTATGGAAGTATGCAGGTCTGTAGAACTAGCTATGTATATATACATTTCCCCTTTCATTATTGTCAGGCTGTACTATAGTTTTCATCGGTATCACCTACTTGGAGGTTTCTCAGTTGCTTCAGGCTTATAGCTCTTTTGCATGAAGCTTCTTATGAACATTTGTATATAGGAAATTTCAATGGGACCAGACAGCACTGTGACTGGGGGAGCCAGTCCAGAGCAAGTGTGAGCTCAAGATTTGTCCAGACCCAAAAAAATCTTATCTTGAGACCAGCAGGAGTGAGGAAGAACTATTCCTTCCTTGTTCTGGGCCTACTTGTTCCCTTGCAGAAAACCTATATGACATTCACATCTCCCACCCTTCTGGTAGTCACTTAGCCTGATGGCCAAATTACAGGATTAGCTGCCACTCTCCCTATAAGGACATGTTCTGCAAGCACCTGGAATTCCTCTTCATGCAATGAAGCATTACAAGCACCTCAGGAGCAGCCAGTAATGTACACTCATCCTGAAAGTCTCAACCCATGCCCTGACTTCAATGCTTCATTCCTTGGAATCTGCCCGCACACCCAAGGACAGAAAGCAACCCAAGGTGGAAGCTGGCACCAATATAAAGCCTGCAAGGGTGAGGGTCCCTCAACCTTTGGCAACAGCCCCAAGGCTCAAGCCTCCACAAGCTTTTCTTCCTCTGTGTTTGGTTTACATTGTCATGTTGGGTTCAGACATGTTGAAAGGACAACTGAAGCCTTCTGGCCAGGGAACTCTCAGGTGTTAACAGAAGGTATGTAAACCTCTGCCTGGCCCTGACAGGCCACCCAGGCATTGGTTAAATACCTTCCTTTTTTTCTCCTTTAAAAATAAAACTTGGTTCTGCAGCAACCTGCAAATACCACTTAGGGTGGATGCTGAAACACTTAAAAGCTGCGGGCAGGCTGACATGATGGGGCCATTGTAAAAGTGGAATTCCCTGACAACTGTAAGGCTGCCGGAACATACTTCATTGGACCAGGGGTGTTTTCTTTTTACTTGTCTATCATGTGGAATGCCTCACCCCATTCAAAAAGAAGAAGAAGGAGAAGGAGAAGGAGAAGGAGAAGGAGAAGGAGAAGGAGAAGGAGAAGGAGAAGGAGAAGGAGAAGGAGAAGGAGAAGGAGAAGGAGAAGGAGAAGGAGAAGGAGAAGAGGAAGGAGGAGGAGGAGGAGGAGGAGGAGGAGGAGGAGGAGGAGAAGGAGAAGGAGAAGGAGAAGGAGAAGGAGAAGGAGAAGGAGAAGGAGAAGGAGAAGGAGAAGGAGAAGGAGAAGGAGAAGGAGAAGGAGAAGGAGAAGGAGAAGAAGAATAAGAAATGCCACTAAACCTTGGCTCTGCCCACTCACCCAAAGGTAGCTCTGCCACTCCTTCTACTTCTGAATCCTCCAGGACTCAGTATTTCCAGGCATTTCCAATTAATGTTCACCCCTTCCAGGCTGGCGCCCCACAAAGTCAGATCGTCATTTCAAACACACAGATGTTTGCACAGCCAGCAGGATGTTGGAGCTAAGTGCACTTCCGTCAGCTTCAGTCCTGAGTCACAGGCACCCTGCCAACTGGTTCTTAAGACCCCACCCTCCACCTGCACCTGTCTCTCTTTCTGGGACTACTTTCTGGGTAGCAAACAAACAAACAAACAAACAAACAAACAAACAAAGGTGGTAGCAGCTGACAATGGCAGAATGGGCCCGTCTCCCAGGGACTGTGGGAGAATGGAAAGGATCCATCACTTACCAGAGGTGCACCACCAAATTAAATCTCCTGGGAAACTACATGTGTTTGTTACCTAACAGTTTTTCAGCTAAGAGCCAAACAACACAACTCTGCAAAACCTAAATTGCAAGACTAATGGGCAAAGTTTTGTTGCTACAGCTGCAGCTTTTGATGATGTAACTTGGAACAAAACAGCTCATCCAAGACTTAGAAATGTCCTGTTTCTTGGGTTGAATTTTGTTCAAATTTTTTTTTGTTTTACCTTAATAGCAGAAATCACTAGTGGTCAATTGTCCCTTCATGGAACATATTGACTGACTGGCTAATTCAACTGAATTTCTGTTGCTTTGCCTCCTAAATATTATGGTTATGATTTAGATCTTTGCAGGAAAAGATACTTTATTTTAATGTTAAAAAGCACAATTGGGAGATTTTAAACGTATTTTAAAGTTTTATCTTTTTTATTGTTAAACTGTGTACAAATAGCTTGTAGCAATATGACATTGGAAGTATATACAGTCAGTTACAGTTTTAAGTATAACACCACTCCTTGGTAGAAGGCGGTAAGTAGAAGATGACAGCTCTGATACATGTGAATATGTTCTAGAACATATTCTTGGAAAACTCCCAAGAGTAGGACATGAACATGTTCTAGAACACTGGCACCCACCATTTGCTGCAGTGCTCAAGGGACATATTAATGTGTCTCAGTTTTAACTTTACACCATAGATGAGAGCATCTTCTCTCAGCCCTCATAAAAGAAGTTTATCCTTTTATTTTTTTCAAATTTTTTTCTTTTTATTTATTTTATAAAATGTAAATAAATTAAAGTTTTTTTAAAGGTGTATTACTTAGGGTTTCCAAGTCAACTTTATGAAGGATAACATTTAATTAGGGCAGGGTTACAGTTTCAGAGATTTAGCCCATTATTATAAATAAGGTAGCATCCAGGCAGGCATGGCGCTAGAGAAGCTGAGAATGTTACATCTTCTTCGGAATGCAAACCTGATACGACTGGTTCCCACATGGCTAGGAAGAGAATCTCAAAGTCCACCTACACAGTGACACACTTCCCCCAAAAGGCCGAACCTACTCAAATGAGGCCACACGTCCTAATAGTGCCACTCCATGGGCCAGCATATTCAAACCACCACAATCCATTTTCTGGCCCCTGTAGGCTTGTTCAAACACATAAGTATATTGGGGCCATATCTAGCCATAGCATAATGCAAAATACATTTAGTCCAACTTCAAAAATCCCCATAGTCTATAGCAGCCTCAACAATGATTTTTTTTAATACGCTCCAGATTTTATTCCCTTTCCTGTCCATCCACCAACTGTTCCACATTCCATACCTCCTCCCTGCACCCCTGTTTCCACAAGGATGTTCCCACCCCATACCCCACCAGACCAATAAACTCCCTGGGTCCCTTGAGGGGTTAGGCCCATCTTGTCTGACTGAACTCAGCAGTCCTCTGCTGTATATGTGTTAGGGGCCTTTATATCAGCTAGTATATGCTGCCTGGTTGGTTGGTGGTCCAGTGTTTGAGAGATCCTGGGGGGTCCAGATTAATTGAGACTGTTGGTCCTCCTACAAGGTGGCCCTCCTCCTCAACTTCTTCTAGCTTTTCCCAAATTCAACCACAGGGAGCAGCAGCTTCTGCCTGTTGGTTGGGTGCAAATATCTGCATCTGACTCTTTCAGCTGCTTGTTGGGTCTATCTCTCAGAGGGCAGTAATGATAGGTCCCTTTTTGTGAGCAAATCATAGCATCAGTAATAGTGTCAGGTCTTTGCCCCCTCACCTCTTGAGCTGGATCCCACTTTGGGCCTGTCACTTCTTTTTCTAAGGCTCCCCAATTTCATCCTGGCAGTTCTTTTAGACAGAAACAATTATGGGTCAGTTTTGACTGTGAAATAACCTCATTCCTCACTTGATGCCCTGTGTTTCTGCTGGAGGTGGGCTCTACATGTTCTCTCTCCCAACTGAAAGAAATTTCATCTAATTTCTTTTGAGTCCTCAGAGTCTCTTACCTCTCAGGTCTCTGGTATATTCTTGAGGGTCCCCTCAACCTCCTACTTCCCAAGGTTGCCCATTTCCATTCTTCTCGCCCTCAGAGCTTCAGTCCTTTTTCCCCATCCAATACCAGATCAAGTTCCCCTCTGCCCACCCCATCCCCTTTCTCTCACGAATCCCTCCCTCCTTCCTCCCTCCCTCTGTCCCTCCTGCCTTGTGATTGCTTTCTTCTCCCTCGAAGTGGGACTGAGGCATCCTCACTTGGGTACTTCATTCAGCTTGTTGACCTTTTGGAGTTCTGTGGATTCTATTTTGGGTATTCTGTATTATTTTTTTTTTGCTAATATCCAATTATATGCATGTTCTTTTGGATCTGAGTTACCTCACTCACGATGATATTCTCTAGTTCCATCCATTTGGCTGCAAATCTCTGGATATCCTTATTCTTAATAGCTGAGTAGTATACCATTGTGTAAATGAACCACATTTTCTGTATCCTTTCTTCTGTTGTGGGACATCTGAGCTGTTTCCATCTTCTGGTTATCACAAACAAGGCCACTATGAACATAGGGGAATACATGCCCCTGTGTCATGGTGGGGTATCTTTTGGGCGTTTTCCCAAGAATGGTATTGCTGGGTCTTCAGGTACATCTATTTCCAATTTTCTAAGGAATATCCAGATTGATTTCTGGAGTGGTTGTACCAGTTTACAATCCCACCAGCATTGGAGGAGTGTTCCTTTTTCTCTACATCCTCTCCAACAAGTGTTGTCACCTGAGGCTTTGATCTTAGCCATTCTGGTTGGTGTAAGGTGGACTCTCAGGGTCATTTTGATTTGCATTTCTTTGATCAGTAAGGACTTGAACAGTTCTTTAAGTGCTTCACAGCCATTCGTGATTCCTCTGTTTTGAATTCTCAGTTTGTTTCTATACCCCCTTCCCCTTATTTTCTACTGTGCTGTTTGGATTTTTGCTGGTTAGCTTCTTGAGTTCTTTATATATTTTGGTTATTAGCCTTCTGTCACATGTTGGGTTCATTAAAACTATTTTCTCAATGTGTAGGTTGCCAATTTGTCTCACTGACTTTGTGATTTGCGTTACAAACGCTTTCCTGTTTCATGAGGTTCCATTTGGCAATTCTTGATTTTGGAACACGAGCCATTGGAGTTCTGTTTAGGAATGTCCCCTGTACCAATGAGTTCAAGGCTCTTTCCTACTTTCTCTTCCATTAGATTCAGTGTATCTGGTTTTATGTTGAGGTCCTTAATCCACTTGGACTTGAGCTTTGTGCAAGGTGGGCCTATTTTCATTTTTCTAGATACAGACAGTTAGACAAGCACCATTTATTGAAGATGCTTTCTTTAATCCATTGTATATTTTTGGCTTCTTTGTTAAAGATCAAGTGTCTGTAAGTGAAGTGTGTGGTTTTATTTCTGGCTCTTCAATTCTAGTCCATTAATCATCCTGTCTGTCTCTGTACCAATACCATGCAGTGTTTATCACTATTGCTCTCTAGTAGAGCTTGAGATTAAGGATGATGATTCCCCAAGTTGTTCATTTATTGTTAAGTATTGTTTTTACTATTATGGGTTTTTTACCTTTCCAGATGATTTTGAGAATTGCTCTTCTCAAGTCTTTGAAAAATTGTATTGGGATTTTGATGAGGATTGCATTGAATTTGTAGATTGCCTTTGGCAGACTGATTTTGACTATGTTAATTCTGCCAATTCATGAGTATGGAAGATCTCTCCATTTTTTAGGATCTTCCTCAATTTCATTCTTGAAAGACTTAAAAGTTATTGTCATACAGATCTTTCACTTGTTTGGTTAGAGTTATCCCAAGATATTTTATACTATCTGTGGCTATTGTAAAGTGGGTTATTTCCTTAATTTCTTTCCCAGCCTGTTTGTCATTTGTATAAAGGAAGGCTACTGAATTGTTTGAGTTAATTTTATATCCAGCCACTTTGGTTAAGTTGTTTGTCAGCTGCAGAATGTTCTCTGGTCGAATTTTTGTGGTAGCTTATGTGTACTATCATATCATCTGCAAATAGTGATACCTTTATTTTTTTCTTTACCAATTTGTACCCCGTTGATCTCTTTTTGTTGTCTTATTATTCTATAGTACTCTGAGTACTATATTGAATAGATATGGAGAGAGTGGGCATCCTTGTATTTTCCACAATTTTAGTGGGATTGCTTCAAGTATCTCTCCATTTAATTTGATATTGACTGTTGGTTTGCAGTAAATTTCTTTTATTATGTTTGGGTATGGGCCTTGAATTCCTGATCTCTCCAATACATTTATTATGAAGGAGTGTTGTGTTTTGCTCAATGCTTTTCATGTATCTGAGGAGATGATACTGTTACTTTTTTCTTTGAGTTTGTTTATGCAGTAGATTGTGTTAATGGAAGTGAAAGTTCAAAAACTCTTCTGAAATTAATCCAATTACTTCACTGTAATGCCCTATAAAAGCAAAAGCAAAAAGCAAATCGCATGCCTCTGATATCACAGGATATACATTTCTACTCACAAACATCAAAGTGAGAAAACTCTGGACCAAAACAAGACAGCAAACCAGCTGGGCAATCTCTAAACTCAGAATCTCCATGGCTGATGTAAAAATGTTCTTGAGATCTAGAACATTTTCCATCTTCGTTGACTGCAAAAGCTTCTTTCTCTTGACCTGGTTCTATTCCTTCTTCACAAATTTCTTCAGCAGATATGCCAAGGCTCTGACATCTCTAACATCTTGAGGATATCCAAAGCAACTTCAAATTATAGCATCTTGTTCAATATCTGTGATTCACACATGATCTTCTGGGCTCCTCCAAAGGGCTTGTGTTACTTCCCCAGCTCTGTCCTCTATAGTACTCTAGGCTCTGGTTGATCCACTCTACTGCTGCAGCTGTTCTTGATGGCCATCCCATGTTACTAGGATCACTACTATGCTGGAGTCTTCCATTGCAACTATGCTTCACCATTAGCCTCTCAAGGCTTCATTTATGGTGCCAAGCCTCAACTTCATTGTATTACCCCTTCAGTTCTGGGTCAATAACTACAACTGAGGTTGCACCTTCACCAATGTCCTTCCCTGCCCTCTTACAGTGACAGGAGTCAGGTGCTCTCCATGACACATTTATACCTTAACAACCAGTACCACTTTGGTGATTCATAAACAATACCAAGTCCAGTTGAAGCAATAGGTATAACCATGGCTGTCTCTGTAAGACAGCTTCTTTGTGCTTTCAGAAATATATACCAAAAGAGTTCTCCTCAGTGAGTTAGCTAGGCATGACCAAGGAAACTTTATAAATGACAATATTTCATTTCGGCTGCCTTACTTGTTCAGAAGTTCAATCCACTTTCTTAAGCACGGTAGCATGAAGGAGCTGTGTGTTTTTAATATTGTTCTGAAATCAAACTAGAGAAGACTGGCTTCCTAAAATGAGAGTCTCAAAGCATACCCTACACAGTGACACACTTCTACCTAGAAGGCCATACCTACTCCTGTAAGGCCACACCTCCTAATAGTGCCTCTTACTGGGCCAAGAATATTTAAATCACCACAAAATGTTTAAAATATTAAAATCAGTGGTTTAAAGATATTATTGTACACTAAGTAAGCAACTGGTCTCAGTATTTTACTTTGATATGGACTTTTGTATGGTGATAATAAGAATCCAGAGTTGTTTGCTACACCATAGGGCTAAAGTTCAGAGTCTTTACATTAATCAATAGAGTAAACAAAGAATATAGAAAATAAAAAAACATTCATTCACAAAAAAGTCAATAGAGTTCTGATACTATCATAGTCATACTCTCAGGATTTTAAGTTTCTTTAGGTTATCTTTTAAATAGAACTCAAAATACTTTTTATTATGATAAACATATCTAGTCTTCTGGTTAGAGGGAAGAAGACCCTATTTCACAGTTTGCAGTCAAACTAAAAGAATATTCATAGTTTTAACCCAAAACCATTTGCAAGCTGCTATTATGACACAAAGGTTTACATCTTCTGCATTCTTTACAGTATGTCTTAGGGTTTTACTGTTGTGAAGAGACACCTTCACCTGGGAAATAATTTCTAAAAGCAGAGATTTAATTTGAGCTGGCTCACACTTACGAAGGTTCAGTCCATTAACATCATGATGGGAAGCATATCTGCTTCCAGGCAGACATGGTGCTAGAGAAGGAACTGAGAGTTTAAGCCTTGATCTGAAGGCAATCAGAAGACTGGCATCCTCAGGCAGCTAGGAGGAAGCACACTTTGTCCACCCCCACAGTGACTCACTTCCTTCAACATTGCCACACCTACTCCAACAAGTACACACCTACTCTTAATTAGTTAAACTCCCTGAACTAAACATATTCAAACCACCACAAGTGGTTTCAATAGACTTAAAAATTCTTGTGAACTATAGAGAATCTTCTTGAGGCATCTTTCCCTGGTAAAATGGACTACAGAATTTCTGCCTATAGAAATTCTATTCATCAGCAACTATAGATTTAGTGTTCTCTTCAAGAAACTGTTGAATAGGCCCCATGCTAATTTGATCAATATAATTTGGTTAATATAAAACTAGTATTTTTACATTTAGAACTAAAATTACTAAGGTTCATGCAAAATTAACCAATTAGCTCATACATTTACCGCTGTTTCAAATGCAATCTATAATTACTAAACTAATAAAAACATGGAATCATGATTGATAAAGTGTGCCCAGATTCTAATCTACTTTATATTACTCTTGAGAAATTCTCTGTAAGCATGCTGTCATAAAGAGTTTTGCCTCTAGTATCAATCAACCTAATTAAAGGTCTGTGCTCTTAAACAGTGCCATTTAATAGAAATAAAAGGTAAATTGCATATAATTTTTATTTTCTAGTAAGCACATTAAAAGCTAACAAAAATAGATGAAAATCATTCTTGTATATTTCTTTTTATTTGCCAATATATCTAACATGTTATATTAATATAGAATTGTTATAAAAATTAATAGTGAGGAAGGTTTTACCCCATTATTTTGTTTCTATTATTTGGTCTTCAATTAATGTAATAGACACAAAACCATTTGTTTGAGCCAGTTTATTTTACACAGGCAAGCTGGTGCTGACTATTCAAAAAGTATTGTATATTGGCATCATGTCATTTCTTGTAGTGTACATAATTTTTCTAATAACTAATACTGCCTATGACATATCCTAGTAGTTAGTAATCTTCAAACTAAGGTATTTCTTTCATGGAAACAAATCAATTTTAGAGACTTAGTTTCTAAAGTTTCTGAGTTTTATGCAGTTGATCTTAAAGGGTTACCAAGAAACACCAACCCTCCCCCCAAAATGTTGCCTTTTAGATAGACCTTTCTAGGCTTCTATACACAGGTCACATAGGTTACCATGGTGTTTCCTTTCTTACCTATTCTAACCAGGTGAGATAAATTATGCCTTATTAACTTCAAAATGTATTAAATGTCAATAAGAAAGGTGACACTGCCACTAAATATACTTATTTTTAGAAAGGACTATTGAATTAAACCAGTTTATATATCTTAAGAATGTCTTAATCCACAAATAAAAGTCAAGAAATATGTTGCACTGTGAAAGACATTTTTTTCTCTTGTTTCAACAAGACTTGCAGGAGATTCTTTGCTAGGGTGACTTATAACAGACATAACAAAAATCATAGGAACCCAGGACTGCCCTTTGAAGGATTATTGATTAGAACTGAGTTCTCTCAACACCCTGATTCTATCTCCACTCTCTCCAGCCCTTTGCTTTCTTTACCTCAACACAGGTGACTGCCTCTAGGAGGCCTCCATATATGGAGGCTGCATTGGGAATGCTGAGGTGAATCCACCCGTGATGGTAGCACCATGCTTGCCAAACTTAAAAAACTCATTTTAAGTTGGGTAAGCTCTACCCCAACTGCTATGCCTAATAACACACAGCTAACCTACACGTTTTCTACCTGCTTGTCCCTGTCAACAAGTCATCTTTACCCATGTTATCATTCTTCAACAGAAGGAGCAAACACAGGAGGTCAGAGCACACTTCTAATTACAACACATCCAATAATCAGCCGACCTCTTTCCCCTAACCATCCACTCCAACTCCTCTCAATGCTTTTTCTCTGCTTCTATCTCCCAGGCACTTTTGGCAGCTGTTTCTATTAACATCTTAGTTCATGAGGTCCATGGGTCTTTACACAAATGGAAGTTATAAAACATTCTTCTCTTCCATCTGACCTTTCCCACTTTGCCTTCTAAGGCTCTCTCTGAGATCCCATCCTACATGTTCCTGTAACATCACTGACACCAAGCCAGTGTGTGTTAAATGCCTCCACCAGCTCCAAACCTATTTTGGAACAACAACTGGTTTCTGTATTAAGCATGCTTTTCCGTTTCTCTGCACTCTTGTAGTTATTGTTCTCCAGGTTTACTTCCATGAGCCCTAAAATCTCGATCTATAGCTGGGACAGGACTGAAAGTAAGGACAGATCTTCATTCCTCCACCCAACAGATTGAGTCTCTTCATCTCGCTGGCACCACTGCAGAAGTACATCAGCCTTCATCCAAACACACCGTCTTGCAGGCAACTTCCAGGATAAACTTGACCAGACCATGGCTTCTACCATGGATAGTTTTGAGTCCTTGAATTGGCAGATCATCTCACTTTGGGGGGCTGTTCCCCAAAACGGGAAAGTTCTGGACTCAAAGACAGCTGAACAGGAAGGGAATTACATTGTGTTAGGGGAGGAATGCTGTTTCTATGTCAATGAATCTGAACTGGTGGAACAAATGCATGCTCAAAGATCTCTGGTGAGATATCCAGGCATGTGATGCACCCAAAACCCCTGACTCATAGTAGTCATACCCACTGGTAACTTGGCTTCTTTTTCTTTTTGGACATTGGAGCCATCATCATCCCGGAATCTTGCCACATCTAGTTTCTAAAGTGGCAGATAAATAACATTGTTATAGAAAATTAAAAAAAATAAAAAAAAATAAAAAAAATAACATTGTAAAACTTACTGCAAGAATCGACAAATGGGACCTCATAAAATTACAAAGTTTCTGCAAAGCAAAGGACACTGTCAGAAGGACAAAACGGCAACCAACAAAGTGGGAAAAGATCTTCACCAACTCCACATCCGACAGAGGGCTAATATCCAATATATACAAAGAACTCAAGAAGTTAGACCGCAAAGAAACAAATAACCCTATCAAAAAATGGGGCACAGAGCTAAACAAAGAATTTTCACCAGAAGAAATTCGGATGGCCGAGAAACACCTTAAAAGATGTTCAACATCATTAGTCATCAGGGAAATGCAAATCAAAACAACCCTGAGATTCCACCTCACACCAGTCAGAATGGCTAAGATTAAAAACTCAAGAGACAACAAGTGCTGGCGAGGATGTGGAGAAAGAGGAACACTCCTCCACTGTTGGTGGGATTGCAAAATGGTAAAACCGCTCTGGAAATCAGTTTGGCGGTTCCTCAGAAAATTGGGCATGTCACTTCCAGAGGACCCTGGCATACCACTCCTGGGCATATACCCAGAGGATTCCCCTGCATGAAATAAGGACACATGCTCCACTATGTTTATAGCAGCCTTGTTTATAATCGCCAGAAATTGGAAGGAGCCCAAATATCCCTCAAAGGAGGAATGGATACAGAAAATGTGGTATATTTATACAATGGAATACTACTCAGCAATTAAAAATAATGAATTCATGCAATTTGTAGGTAAATGGTTAGACCTGGAAAATATCATCCTGAGTGAATTAACCCAATCACAAAAGAATGCACATGAAATGCAATCACTGATAAGTGGATATTAATGAGCCCAGAAACCCTAAATACTCAAGACACAAATAGCAAGTCAAATGATTCCCAAGAAGAAGAAAGGAGAGGACCCTGGGCCTGTAAAGATTGCATCCAGTTTAGTAAAGAAACCGAGGGAGGAGGGGGAATTATTGGGGAACAGATGGGGGGGAGAGGAACTATGGGAACTATGGTGGGTGGGAACTGGGAAAGGGGAAAGCCTTTGGAATGTAAACATAGAATATAGAAAATAAAATAAAAGAAAAGAAAAGAAAAGAAAAGAATATACCTGCAATAAAAAAAAAACTTACTGCAAATCTGGTTCTGTTTAAATATCAAATCATTCCCAACATAGAGGTTGATGGCTATGATGATATCTCCCCTTTATAAAACAAAAGTGGGAACATGTGGGGTCAGAAAACCTAGGGATGTCCAAACCCTAAAATCCTCATCTTGATACTGGCAGGAGTAAGAAATGCTCTATCCCTGTTCTGGGCCAGTATGCTCTGCTGTATGTAGCCTGTAACATCCCAACCACTGCCACCTTTAAAGTAGTCACATAGGCTGATGGGCAAATTACAGTTTTAACTGCCTTTCTCCCTATAATGACAAATGCAGCAATCACCAGAAATTCCTCTTCATGCAAATGAAGCATTCCCATCACCTTGTAACCAGCCAATAATGTATACTCACCCTGAAAGCCCCCTATCCATGCCCTAAGCTTTATATGTTATGTCCCTCCTTCCCCCAAGAAGGGAGAGCTATTTCACTGAAAACCATCATGGAGATGTCTATTTCTCCTAGCTCTCAAGCCAGTGGAGATCCTTGGAACTAACCCTCGCACATAATCTTCATTCCTTCTGCTCCATCCAGTGGGCAATGATACCCTGAGGGCAGAAACAGAACCGGACTGGCAAATTCCATCTGGAATATAATTGCTAAATATATTGCTGCATTATGGATAATTCTTTAAGAACTTGTAAGTTGTTTTACAAAGTACATGAATCATTTTATATGCCCACCAGCAGTAGATGAGCTCACTTTATGTCTATAATACTATTTGTTGTGGTAATATTCTAAATGTTTAAAGTTTTAAAAAGTTTTTAATTTTAATATTAGTCAGATATGAATTATTTTATATATTGTATGAATAGATAGATATATGATAAATAAATAGCTGATAAATAGGCAGTTAGTAGTTTTTACACGAATGATCCTTAAAACTAATTATCCTGTTAATCTTTCTATATTTTGTGCTGTTTTATTTATTACTTTTTTTTCTGGTGAATTAATAATATATGTGTCCTGATTTTATCCACAGTTTAGCTGAATTGCTTGATTATTTTTCTTTTTCAGATTTTAGAGTTTTTCATATTTTCTATGTTAAACTTCTATTAGTGTTCTAACTTTTTCCTACTTGTTTTGTAGCTTTTTTGTTTGCTATTTTATTGAAGATTTTCAGGAGGCAAAATTTTACTTTATTGAAGCTCCAATTTAAAATTTCTTCTACACAGATCCTGTTTTAAGGAACATTTCAGCTTAGCACTTGGATCAACATATTCTTACAAAGATTCTTTGTCTTAAATTTAAGTCCAAATTCCACTTGACAAAATTTCAAGTTAGTTGTCAAAGGATAGATGCTCTGTTGTTTTGTGATTCCTTGTATAGATCACAGCATGTCATTTTAAAAAAAGATTTATCATTTCATTACTGAACTGCTTTTGTTCCGTTGTTATATATATTGGACAAGCTTATGAGGATTGATTTCTGTATTTTTTTATTCAGTTACTTTAATATTTGTGCCTACCTTTCTTTTCTTAGTTTCTTTAATTTTTATTAGTTTTTGAGAATTGCATTCCCCCCCAACTCATCCTGGATTTCTTTTCTTTCTTTCTCTCTTTACCAAATAACTTGCTTTCTTACATAAGTTGCCTTGGTCATGTGGCTTACTGAAGTAACAGAAGAGTTATCAAGGCACAAGGATTTTAAGTAGTAGATATTTGTGGGATATATAAACTGACATCTGTTCCAAGTCTTATCTTTCTCTGAATCCAAAGTTTCTGTTTTCTGTAATTTTAAAACTGAAGTGGGAAAACTCTCTCTTTGATAATTTTCTCAGTAATTCTTCCCTAGATGATAATCCTCATGTCTTTGTCTCCAGATACATTTCTATTATTCATTTTACTTTCCTGATCAGCTTATAAACTTGAGTATATCAGGAATGAAACTCTGGAGATCACATACTTTGACTTAAATTTTTCTGTTTTCCTGTGACTTCAACAATGTTCTGTCTGTCACCTCCCTCCTCACCCCTCATATTCCACAGATCCCTGAGACATAGTGAAAGAGCTGAGTTATAGACATTTCTCTTGGGACTGTGTTTCACAACTCTGCATTTTAACTAGTTGTGGCTAGTAGTGTGATCATCACTACCTCCTACACAGAAAATTTTCTTAAGGCAAACTGAGACTGCAGTATTTATCTTTGGGTATAAGTATAGACATAATTAGAGCATAATAATTATGGATTATGTTGTCTTACTAAAGTGACCATGACTTTACTAACGCTGGGTTATTGGAAAGGTTTCTAGTACAAGGTATGATTTCCTTCTTTTTCAGAAAACATGCAGTCTAACTATGGAGCTGTTGGTTACTACCAAGATATGTGTGCTACTATTGCATTCAGGGAGCTTTCTATGTACATACTAAGCTAAGAAACACCCTACAACTTACTTTCAGAATTATGCTTAGATCTATTATCATTCAAACTATTTGTTAACAAGTAAGGATAAACTACTTTCCTCTATTTTGAATTTCTGGTAAGAGAGCATTGGAAGGAAAGGATGAATTTTCTGTGAGTGATGTAGTGGTATTGGCTTCTGTTTCATGCGAACTCCCAGAATTCATTCTCAAAAAGCATACAGAATACATAAGAGTAGTTACTTTACTTTGCTCACTATTATGGCCATATACCTAACAAGAAGAGAAATGTAAAATCTGGTATTTGACTAGCTTTCACCTTTTCCTCCTTTTCCTTTAGTTTGCCATGCTAGCAGAGAGGTTGGTGTGCCTCTGCTCTTCTTAAGCAAAACTCTTGGAAACAACATCATTAACATTCCCAAAATTTTTGACTCATTAATTATTTAATTGATTGATTTTTGAAGGGGTAGGCACATGCCAAGGTACATGTTTAGAGAACATAGAACATTTGCGATTCTGTTTAGTTCGTCTACTATGTGGTTTTCTCATATTGAACATGGGTCTTTATGCTTGGTGGCAATTGCTTTTATTAGCTGACATATCTTGTCAGCTTAAATGCATGTTTCATTAGAGCTTTAAGGTATTTTTTAATTTATTCAATTTGACCATCCAATGTAATTAGTACATTAGATTTATGAGAGTATTTGTTCACTTACTGTATATTATTACTAGCTACAGTGACATGTTGTAAAATAAATCTCATTAACTTATTCCTTCTATTTTATTTATTTATCCTGTAATTTATCCTGTGATGGTATAGTGTATTCTTGAATAATTCTAAGATAATGTGTGTTATATATTCTCAACACAATTACATGTGGTGATACATTTTTAATTAACTAGATTTGGTTTCTAATAACTATATATAAGCATATATAAACATAAAAATAAGCCTATATATATTTCAATACATCATATTGTACAAGACAAAAATATAAAGTTTTGTAAATCTATTATGTAAATGAATTTTTTAAATGAACAAAATAAATAAATAGTAAGTTAATACATTGAATGAACAAATTTATCTGTTGCATATTTTCCCTGAAAAAAATTTATTCAATTTGTCTTTTCAGACATATCTTTGTTGCTTTAGTTGTCAACATTTATGAATTATCCATGTTTTAATTATATGAATATAATAATTGTAACATGATCACATTACCTAAACTATTAAGAAGATGAATCATCTTCTGAGTCACCTGTGTGAATTCATGTGTAAAATTATATGAAAAAGCTTATTGCATTTCATAACAGCTTATGAGACAGTGAGAAATAGGAGGGGGTATTGGTTCATATAGGGTGTCAGTAAACTGTCCCTGAAGCACTTGTCAGGATGCCAGTCTGGGTAGATCACTTCAATATTTCATCAATGACTACACTTATTATTATATTAAAACGTAATAGTACTACATAACTTTCCTTGTACTTTGACTTGGGTCTAAAATTCCCAAATACAGCTACAAAATTAAACCAAGAATCTTCTAGGAGAATTACTTTAAATATTGTATATTGTTTAATGAATACCAGCTTAGTTAATTTATATTTAAATTACTTTAACCTTTTCTTTGTGAGTCGTTTTGTTAAGTATATCTGAGAATATAACAGATGAAAGTTGCTATAAGGCAAAAGTATTTCTCTTTTGTATGCAGCTCCAAGTAGAGACAGTAAATGACATAATGTTGGAGAAAAAAAGAGAAAATCTTGCTGAAATCACATGTCACCAAAATAGAGAGAGATTCAGGCCCCTGCCATAATCCACAGAAAGCCCTTCTATTCTGTGGAATTGAGGTGAAGCCTTGGTATTTGACATGTGCTCTGTAGGTTATATTTTAGAAGCTTATCTTAAACTCATAGGATGGGTGATAGAGAGAACTGTTTGTAGTGACAGCTATCCCATATGTTTCAAAGTTAGAGCATATGAATTATATGTAATAAAATAAAGATAAAATTTATTCTCTCATTCAGCTATAATATATAATATTCTATAAAAAATTTCAAATATGTTATGCAGGAAGCCACAGAAAAGGAGTTTGGAATTTGAGTTTATAGTCACATATTCCTAAAATAATTAGCAATCATTAGTACCCTATCAGTCACTATGGACTTACATTTATTATGTAACAAAATGTATAATTTTACTGTAAACTTGTATTATACAAAAATATGGCACATTGATTATTTTCTCCAGTGACTCATAAACACCTTTACTTCTACTTATTACCCATAAGTAGTAAGTAGACTACCCTTAAGTTACTACCCTTTACTTCTACTGTACTACCCTTACATCCACTTATTCTGATTAATAGACCTTAAATATTTTAAAATATTCTACCTGTAATTTGCTTGCTTTATCTATAGAACACAACCCCTTCTAAGAAAGTAGTACCTTTTGTGTAAACAGAACAATAAATTTACTGTGTAGGTTTAAAACATACTCACTGTGTTCACATAATTTGGTATTATGTGGCTTAGATTTACTCAGAAACAGTTAAGCCTATGTACTGTACTGAAGCCTTTCAAAGGGTGTGAGAGGACACGGGGCTTCCAGGACCTCTAGATCTGAGCTCTGCCTTACTATTAATACAATTCCCATTATTCAAATTAATATGAATCAGAAACATGTAGCTCAAGGAAAAAATATGGTCACCTGTACAATTAGAAAAATGTGTGCATTTTAGTGAAATATATCTTCATTTAGTCTGTAGAAATGTCTTATTCTGTTTCTTTTTAAATTATTTTAGAGAAAATTATCTCCTTATTTGGTGACTCATCACAGTGATCAACACACCTAATGTCACCTGATCCTTTAAAGGATTCTACTTGACAGACAGATGCTGATGTAAGCAGCCCAACCTTCAGATTGAACATAGGCACTACAATGGAGAAGTTAGAGGGAGGACTACAGAATATGAAGGAGTTTGCAATACCATAGTTAGACCAACAATATCAACCAACCAGACCCCCCAAAGCTCCCAGGGACTAAACCACCAACCAAAGAGTACACATTGGGAACCACAGCTCCAGCTGGATATGTAGCAGAGGACTGTCTTATCTGGTATAACTGGAAGGGGAGCCACATGGTCCTTTGGAGGCTCAATGACCCAAGGTAGGGGAATGCTAGGGTGCTGAGGTAGGAGAGGGCAGCTGAGTAACAAGCACTCTCATAGAGGCAGGGGGAGGGAGGTGGGCACTGTAGGCTTGTGGAGGGGAATCTGGGAAGGAGAATAACATTTCAAATGTACATAAATAAAATAACCAAAAAATGTTTATAAAAGGATTCTATTTTTTTTCTGTAAAAGGTGACAGTGGGCTTGAAGCCTATGTGATAGCTCAATTCCTTTGTATCAAATCCGTAAATGCTACAGAACTGATACACTCTAGAGGTTAAGTGAGTTTTTGCACACATTGTAGTCATCATCTCTAGTATAACAGTGAGCATTAATGATAAGAAAAACTTAGTATTTTTATGTGATTAAGTAGGTGGCATCAATATGAGTTTATTTTTCTAGCTGGTACTTTTATATGAAAAGATGAGAAATATGAAATCCTATTTACTAATATTTAGGAGGTATCTTTCATTGGATGTATTTCTCAAATGTTCAGATGTTAGGTGTTCTGCCTATGGGTTAACTATGGGTAATCTGGTAGAGGCACTTTCTTAGCTAAGGTTCCCTCTTCACAGATGACCCTACAATGGCTCAAGTTGACATAAACACTAGCCATCTCAGCTTTTAAAGTAAATAGAGAATGGAATTATATAAACCTACATGAGAAAAACATATTTGTATATGTTTTATTTTATATGTATATTGTATTATATATTATATGTATATATATTACATGTATATTGTATTATATATTGCTTATGTTCTATTGTATATGATCTATATATTCCATATTCTAATTTACTTTAATTTTATTAAATTTTTACATATTCTGTAGGTTATTAAAATATAAAAATATATTTGTACCTCACTCAACTAATATTGTACTAACTGTACAAACTGCAAAATTTATTTGCATAAATTATGCATAAGTTACATAAAATACATATGTACATAAATTACATAAGGATATAAATATAAAGTCCCCATTATTTCCTAAAATAGTAGCAATAGCTGGGAGCTGAGCTTTTAACACAGGAGGCTTTGGGGGACACTTCACATACAAAATATGCAAATCACAATTAGTGCAAACTATATTATATGTACAAACTGTACTAACATTGCAATATTGTGGAAAAACACCTTGTCATATGAAGTACACTGATAATTAAAATACAAGTAAATGTCTTACATTTTAAGGAACAAATAGCATAAATATAAAATGTATGGAATATACATTGGCTCTATTTTTATATTGACATACAGCATGTGTAGCAAACTGCCATTCTGAAATTCTGACAGAGTTTCTCTTCTCACTGCCTTTCAATAATCCTACCTGAATTTGAAATGTGAGAAGGTAGCAGAGTACCCTGAAATGTCTCAGTAGAAAGCCTGAAAAGCTATGAACACCTTCAAAAAGTTACAGAGCTATTTTATTTGTGAAATGATGCTCACGTCAGAGTAGTACTTTATGTGGTCAGTTTTATCAGTGTATTCCAAGCATTCAGCGACCTCCTTGACTCTGTGTAGTTGATTCCTATACGTAGACTGGTATATATATATACATAGAGGAAACAGTTATTTCTCAATTATTTGTATTTACTACCAAGATGTTGGTAGGCTCTAGCTCAACGTAAAGTTCCTCATCCTATCAAAATTAACACTTTCCATAGCAGTTAGCTTTACACAGCTGTGAAGAATACACTTTTGGTAGCCACATAGGTTCTTTGTTTAGTTAAGAGTTTCTGACACATAATGATTCTGAACCCATAATGAGCAAAAATGTGGCAGTATGTACCTGTGATAAAGAGTATTCACCTCATGCTACATAAGTAGCAGAAGCAGAGAAGAAAACATGGGAATCTAGATAAAGCCTTAAGGTGTACACCCCCAATGAGCAGATTCCTCTATTTAGTCCCAACACCTTTTGGAACAGCAGCAACAGCATTCAGCACATGAGCCAATGCAGGACATTTCATATACAGACAATGCACATGACGTGTTACTTCACCTTTCTCCCTTCCTATTAGATTTTAGATTTCTTTTAGAATCTCTGGAATCAAAGAAATATTGTAAATCAAATACACACCAGGGAAAATCAGCTAGATTTCTCTTTCACAAACTTTCATGTCTGTTTTTCCATGACTTGTCCTTTGGTTGCAGAGAAGAAAGTATGTCCTTTACCTGTCTTCTTATGAGATACTGAAGAGACTATTATGATATTCCTGTGAAGGTAACAATTTGCAGTATGTACGGGCAATACGAAACTAAATAAGATAAATTCGTAAAGACCATGACTACGTGTGAAGGACAGAGATTAGAGAATATGTGAGGAGCATCAAGGAAGGTGTCTAGAAGGCATGTGATAGGCTTGTCCCCATTCTGTAGGCTGCTACATTGTCTGAGAGCTGGCACCTTTGCCATACAGAGACTTCTCAGTTTGGCCCCATTTACCCACTGTGCTATTGATGTCCTGTACAAAATCTCTTTGCTTGCACCAAATAGTTCAACACAATTATATTTTATTATTAATCCTTAGATGCCTGATTTTTTTTCTAATAAAAGACAGAAAGGAAATGGAACTGGATCGGAGAGGCAGTAAAGATAAACTGGGAGGAGTAAGAAGAGGGGGACTCTAATTAGATTATATTTTCAGAAAAATATCTATTTTCAACAAAAGAAAAATGTATTAGATATAAATTAATTAAACATAAATAAAATCATTTGTTATGGTCTATACTTTGGCTTCTTTTGATCCATTTTTGTTGCTTAAATTTTTCTATTATAAGTGTCATTTCGAGTTTTTTTAGTGAGAATACTTTCATGTTCAGCTAGGAGAATGTACAATAAAGAAAAATGTGAAGTCTACTATGTTGCTGTGGTTTCAGCCATTAAATCATAACCTTGCACGATGAATGATTTTTAAAACTTTTGGAGGAACAGTAGCTAAAGAACAGCCCATGGAGAAAAACACTCTTCAGAATACACCCTAGCTGGTGCAATGTGTGAGCAGTGTGCATGTAAGCCATCCAGTAATAATAGATTGTTTAGGATGATTACTTTGTCCAAGCCCAGGTAAATGCAACACATGCAGCTTTTACATTTAAGCCTAGGCTCATATTACAGCCTGGGAATCCTGACATTTAAAGATATAGTAAACATTTATCACAATTGTCACTTGCCATTAATTTACACTCCTCATGTGCATCTGTTCAAAAATAATTAGAATTTTATGCTGTAGTAAATATGCTTGTTCATCCATTAGTGCAAAGCAAAAGATTAATTGCATTACAATGGGAATCAGGACTATAACACTTCAAGCCACAATGATAACAGTGACAGCTGGGCTGCCCACACTACTTTGCTCTGATAAACTTCAAAAGCAAGTGTAGATGGGAAAATAATTAAGCCACTGACAAGGCAGGACCAGCCTTATTTTCTCTCTTCTTACACTCTGTATATACTCACCAAAGGAAGAGGTTCTCACTGTAAATTAGAAGGGTTTCTCCCATATCTTAAAATGTCCTAGTTTAACATTAATAATGAGCAAGATTTTGACAGATCTCACTTTTGCTTAACTCATGCCATTTATTTCAGCAAGTCAATATATAGAGTTTACTTAACCCCAGCTTTTTAACTAGTATCTACAGATAATGCAATAAATTGGGATGGGTCAGAGATTTTGTGACCTGTGAATTACTTCAGGGCTATTTAGTGTTCGTTTAATGTTCCACTATACCAGACTAAAATTTGTTTGTTTATTTAAAAGAATAGATCCAAATTTTCTCTAGGAATTCAAACCCTTAGTCCTTCTCATCAATGTAATAGTAGTACAGGTATTAATATCTTACTTTAAAAAAACTTAAATTTTTACAGTCCAGCTGTTGTCTCCCTCCTGGTCCGTGCTCCCACAATTCCTCTTCCCATTCCTCTTCCCTCCCTTCCCGGTCTCTAAGAGGATGTTCCCCACTACCGCCAAGCCTTCCACTTTCTGGGGTCTCAAGTCTTTCCAGGGTTAGGCATGTTTTCTTCCACTGAGGCCAGACCTGACAGTCTTCTGCTGTATATATGTTGGATTGCCTTGGACGAGCTCATGTATGCTGACTGGTTGAGAGTCTCAGTGTCTATGAAATCTTAGGGTTCTGTGTTAGTGTAGACTTCTGGTCTTCCTATGGGGTCACCCTCTTCCTCAGCTTCTTCTGGCCTTTCCATAATGCAAGCATAGGGGTCCCAGACTTCAGTCCAATGGTTGGGTGTAAGTATCTGCAGCTGTCTCATTCAGGTGCTAGTTGGGCCTCTCAGAGGACTGCCATTCTAGACTCCTGTGTGTAAACACACCATAGCATCAGTAATAGTGTCAGGCGTTAGAGCCTCTCTTTGAGATAGATCCCAAGTTGGGTTGGTCACTGGACTACCTTTCCCTGAATCTCTTCTCTATTTTTGTATTTCTCTCTCTCTCTCTCTCTCTCTCTCTCTCTCTCTCTCTCTCTCTCTCTCTCTCTCTCTTTCTCATCACCATGTGTGTGTGTGTGTGTGTGTGTGTGTGTGTGTGTGTTTGTGTGTGTTTATGTGTGTATGCATTTTATAGATCTCTCTACATAGGGATACACTACAAATTATTTAGAACTATGGGTGTTAGTAAGCCATTAAACACACACAAGAGTTTGTTTCACTCAATAAAATATCTAGGCAATTATTGTGCAATATACTAGAGTACATGTACAACTTCCATTCCCACCAAGAGTGAGAAGGTAAGGATGCACACAGAATTACTCAGCTAAAATTTTCATCCTTGTAGTCTAAGCAAGAAGAGCATTTCCCCCAGCTCTATTTCCATACTAAATGGATGCCCATGACTATAACCCAAATACTTTTGCGAATATCACCTTGATGAATCATTTCAGATTATATATTATCAATGCATGAGCCAAAGTGAGCACATTGCAGTCAGAGTGTAATATTGTGAAAACAATTCTCTCCTTCCATCTTTGCTAAGCTTCAGAAATTGAACTCAGATCTGTAGGGTGCATGTTCCTTTATCTACTGAGCCATCACTTTGGTTCTGATAAGTCACTGGGTTCTGGCTGCTTCCTTTAGAGTGTGCATGAGCTTCTCTGAAGCATCCTACCCAACTGGCCGATTCAGTGCTGCTGCTGAGGCATTACACAGCTAAAACACGGCTGCAGCTTAGCCTTGAACATGAACTCTTAATTTTGATTTTAAACATTATTAATCAAACTTTTCAAAATTTTCCATAAGGTCACAAAATTTATGTACTTCATCCCACAAGTAAATGTGTATATTGCAATGTCACTCTTCCCCCCTCTCTCTTTGTCCTATATTTGTTTATCTATGTATATACAAAAGTATAGGTTCATGTATTTGTATTAAAACAGCAATGTAGATAGAAAGGTGTCAGATACAAGTCAGTGAATACATTTATACCCACATATTATATTTTAATCTTATTTTCTAAAAGCACTTGGAACTTATGTGTGTTCAGGGCTACACTGGATTCTAGCATGTAAGAATTTCTTGATCTACAGAATTTCTGGTTAAAGTAGAAGAAAGTATTTTTTTAAAAAAAGAAGAAGGAGGAATGGAGGGAAGGAGAGAGAGAGAGAGAGAGAGAGAGAGAGAGAGAGAGAGAGAGACTTGCCTCATGTTTTAGTTAGAACACAAGCTTTGTATTCACTAAAAGGTAGTGCTCAAAAAATAGGTCAGGTAACACAGAAGAAAGGCAGCTTGCTTAAGGGGAAAGGAAATGCAAATTAACTGTTGGAGACATGGGTATGTTTTAGCTCTGGCAGCAGCTGCTGAATAATTAGGGCCCAAAGGCCTTCATAAAGGTTGTAAGTCTTGTTACTGTGGCTAACCAAATCTGCCTGAGTAATTTCCCTCTTGCTATTGCAATTATGGGGTTTTAACTCACTAGGTAGCTAGCTGATTTTGTGGCATGTATATATTCAGTGTATTGAGCAAAATGAGCTTCTAGGCCTCCTCTTTGGATTGCTTTATAGCAATGATCATAAATCCTCACTAAAGAAAAACCACTTCTTAAGTGTGGCAGTACTATGGTTGGTAGTGACAGGAGAGATGAGAGGAAGTGGGCACAGATGGATGAGCAATGTATCCACTGAGGTGGCTTATGACACTGCAATTCTGTAACTCTGTGTAATCAGATACAATAGAACATTCTGGAACGTGTCCTATGTTCCTGTGGATTACTATTACACCCCAGCATTTTCCTAGAGTTTGCTAATTTTTGATACTTTCTGTATATTTTCTCCCATAATTAGCCCTATTATTGAAAATGGTTTTGGAAAACTTTATTTTGGAAGATTTTTTTGTACATGTTGTACATGTAAGATGTTCTGATCAGTTTTCTATCCCCCTTCAATCCCCAGATCCTCTCCATCACTCCACTAGTCCAACTCCATCCCCTCTTTATCTTTCTCTTTAAAAAACAAACAGGCAAATTTAAAAAAAAAACAGAACAAACCAGAATAAAACAAAAAAACAAAAACAAAAGAAGAGAAAGAAAAACGAGAAACAAACACATTTGTATACACACGCGCATACACACACAAACACATACACACATGCACAAAACGCATAAAAACACAAAACTAGGAGCCATAATAGATAAGCAAAGAAAAGTAAGGTAAACAATGTCTGAAGAGAGCATTGTGACCCAAAACTCCTGAGAAAAATCATTTTATTGTGTTTAATTTTTAATTTTTAAAATCGTTCTCCTTCTTGAGAAAGAAACTCATTATAAACTCCAAGATGTACTTCAATTTACAATCCTACAGTATCAGACTCTTAAAAGCTGAAATTGCTGTTTATTATATAACCCCTTGCATTGTATCTTCTTGTAAGTCTCCTTTTTTGACACAACATCTGGTACTAGTATGAAACAGAGGAATAAAAATGTATGCAAAAAAAGTGGGTGTGAGTTATGATGTAATGTCCTACTTATATAATAATAGGATGACTTCACTTAAACTAAAATTTAAATGTTTTTGAAAAGGGAAGTTATACACATACCCTCCACATATTTTGTTGACATTAAGTGGAAGAATTCATGATGACAATTTTACATATACTTATCATTTATTTTCTTTATTTATTTTGCTATCTATCTTTACTACCTACATACACATTCATTTATTCTAATGTGTAAAGGAAGGCAGGCACAGTAGCAGAACTTTAATGTTTCAGTTCATGTCTTCATAGGGAGTCTAAAGTATTTCAAAGTAATATGCATTTATTATTATTTCTAAATATTCTTTTCATATCATTCATAAGAAAATAGCTATATAACATGGTTTAAAATTGACTAAAAATAGTATTCTACCTACAATTGAGCTAAGCATATGATGTATCTAGGAATTGTTTTGGAACCTATATATTTAAAGAAGAACATAGGCTTAATCAATGCTCTAATAATCTTTCCTAGTAAACCTCTAAATGTATTTTTTATTTGTGTGTGTTTAAGAATCCCTTATATAGTGTTTTTTTCTTATTGCTTTGTTTTCATTTGTTTTGTTTGTTAAAGAGGCTAGGAATAGTTTATTTTGACTAATAAAGTAAATTTGTTTGAGAAATGGCCAGAATTATGAGGAATTTTAGGAAGTATCTAAGAATCGTCTGAAGTGATGAGTATAGGTAAAGAAATGGAGTTAGTGAATGGCTATAACAATTCTTAATTTTATGTTTACTCATTTTCTCCATTTCATCCTCATACGAAAGGATATCAACAACCTTCAATGCAGGTTCCTCTATTAAATGTGCATTCACAAAATTTAAAGTTATTTTAAGTCTGAAAGATATGAATACCATGGGGATTCAGTTTCCAAATACGATTCTTGGCACTTGCCCTCTAGAGTACACACATACCAATCACTCAGAACGTCCCATGCAAAATTGCAGAAGTCAACCATTGTGCTAACAAACACAAATTCTATATGATAAAGATTTGTGCTTTTACAATAGAGAATGTCAGGAGATAAATCATAGAGGCATTAAGAAAGTGATCCCATGCTATAATATTAATCACTGTTTGACATAGAAACCTGATACCCAGAAATGTAGTTTCTTCCCCAATTTCTAATTGTTTTGTTTCATTAATGCAAAGTAGTCACTTTGTGTATAGTTGCCATGACTCTAAATTCAATCTATCTCACAGATATTAAGTGACACAAAACTTAGTTTTTAATAAGCAATAAAATAAAATCACTCCCATCAATGTCTTCTCTAAGCTCCAGAGTGATCAGTGGTGAGTCTAACATATAACACAGTGTCCATGTGCTTTAATAAAGAGAGTCTCACAGGTTCTGTCTCTCTCCATTGTTATTGACATCTAATGAGTAATAGGTAGTGAGATGGCTTGGTCATGTCACAATTTGTGTTCCTGTCTCCTCTGTGTCTCATTCAATTGTCACATTTGTACTTAACTTCCCTCATGTCTTTGGATTGACTAGAGATTAGTTATCTCAGTAGAAATTAATTATTAGTTATAAATGAGCCACAAACATGTTCCCATATTCAAATACGTTTCATTTGAGAATAATCCCCTGCCCTTGTATAGATGCTAAGCTGTAGCAGGAATGACAAGGCTGTCTCTGTGTAAACACTGGAGCCATGCAGCTACAGAAGTATCTCCTGTTGGAGGACCTAATTGAGGACTGCCTGTGGGACCAGCTTTCTTACAGGAGGACCTAATTGGGGACTGCCTGAGACAGCAAGGATTGCTGGTACAGACAATGCCAGTCAATGAGGAACTCCTGTTTAGAATAGATACTTTCTTGAGTAATGGGATTTGGGTGGAGGGTATTAAAGGAGCTTGCAGCAGTGTTCAGATGAGCTTGCTGCAGCATTTATCACCTGCTCTCTGAGTCTGTGTCTTCATTGACTCTGTGCCAACTCACCCCCAAGATCAGTAGGGTTGGACAGAGAGTTGTTCAGGGCACAGGCAACATCGGGTACCCAATGCTGTCCATGGACTACCTCATCATTCTCATTTTGTGATTGATTACATACCTCCTTTTCCGGGGCCTAGTTTTGGCCAGTTGCTGCAAGGAAGGTGCTTGTCACTTGGCCTGTTCTTCTCCTAGTACTGCTGTCGTGAACCCTTTGGTTGCCTCTTTGGTGATCTGGCCCCTTAGTGTTTTATGTTGTGGGTCCTGCGAAGGTGATCCTATGGCCCTAATTTCTGTATTCATTGTCTTTTTTCTTGATATTTTATTTATTCACACTTTAAACATATCCCCTTCCCCAGTTTTCCCTCTGGAAAGTCCCTATCCTATTCTTCTTCTTCCTGCTTTTATGATGGTGCTCCCCTACTCGCCGATCCAGTCCTGCCTCCCTGCCCTAGCATTCCCTTACACTGGGCCTTCTAGCCTTCACAGGACCAAGGACTTCTCCTCCCATTGGTGTCTGACAAGGCCATCCATTGCTACATATGTGGCTGGAGCCATGGGTGACTCCATGTGTTGGTGGTTTACTCCCTTGGAGCTCTGGGGACTGTTTGGTTGATATTGTGTTTCTTTCTATGGGTTGCAAACCTCTTCAGATCTTTCAGTCCTTTCTCTAACTACATTGATGAGCCTGTGCTCAGTCCAGTTGTTGACTATGAGCATACACCTCTCTATTTGTCAGACTCTGGAAGAACATCTCAAGAGACAATGTCAGCAAGTACTTCTGAGCATCCGCAATAGTGTCTGGGTTTGGTGTCAGTATATGGGATGGATCCCCAGTTTCCCCCTCACATCATTCAGAATGGCTGAGATAAAAAACTCAGGTGACAACAGATGCTGACAAGGATATGGAGAAAAAGGAACACTGATTCATTGTTGGTACCAGCTTCATTGCAAGCTGGTACAACCACTGTTGAAATCAGTCTGGCATTTCCTTAAAAAATTGGACATAGTACTTACCTGAGGACCCAGCTATACCACTCTTGGGCATATAAACAAAAGATGCTCCAACATATAACAAGGATACATGCTCCACTATGTTCATAGAAGCCATATTTATAATACACAGAAGCTGGAACAAAACCAGATGTCTCTCAATAGAGGAAAGGATATAGAAAATGTGGTAAAATTTTCTCTCTGGTAACTGTCCAAGGCAGGTATGTCCAGGAACACAGGGAGCACAGGAGTGACCAAAGAGCAGGGAAAGGATACTCCTAAACTCCATCTGCATCTGAGAGCTGGACTGACCCATAGCTCTCTGTGCCAGGGGAGAGTTAGTCTCAGGGGTGCTGAGACAGGCTTACAGGTCCACAGGAGGGAAAAGCTCCAGCCAGAGACAGTGGGACCAACTAACCCTATAAAAAACCAGATGTCAAAAGGCAAACACATGAACATTACTAACAGAAACCAAGGTGACAGGGCATCATTCAAACACAGTTCTCCCACAACAGCAAGTCTTAGATACCCCAGCACACCAGAAAAGCAAGATTCGAAATTAAAATCACAGCTCATGATACTGATAGTGGACTTCAAGAAGGCCATAAAGAACTTCCATAAATACATACAGGAAAACACAGGTAAACGGGTAGAAAACCTTAAAGAGGTATAACAAAAGTCCTTTAAATAATTACAGGAAAACATAACCAAACAGGTGAAATAATTGAACAAAACCATCCAGGATCTAAAAATGGAAGTAGAAATCACAGAGGGAAATAACTCTGGAGATAGAAAACCAAGGAAAGAAATCAGGAGGCATAGATACAACCATCAACCACAGAATACAAAAGAGAGAAGAGATAATCTCAGGTGCAGATTATACCATAGAAAACATTGACATAACAGTCAAAGAAAATGCAAAATGCAGAAAGCTTCTAACCTGAAACAACCTCTAATTTATTATAGATGGAGAAATCAAGATATTCCATGACAAAAACAAATCTTTCCACAAATCCAGGCCTTCTAAGCATAATGAATGGAAAACACCAACAAAACAAGGGAAACTACAACCTAGAAAAAGTAAGAAAATTATCTTCTTTTAACAAAGAAAAAGAAGAGAGCCACATAAACATAACTCCACTTCTAATAATAAAATAACAGGAAGCAACAATCACTTTTCCTTAATATCTCTTAATATCAATAGACTAAATTCTTCAATAAAAAGACATAGACTAACACACTGGATGCATAAACAGGATCCAACATTTTGCTGCATACAGAAAACTAACCTCAGGCACAAAGGTAGACATTACATCAGAGTAAAAGGCTGGGAAACAAATGCAAATGGTCCCAAAAAACCAAGCTGGTATGACCATTCTAATATCTAATAAAATTACCTTTCAACCTAAAATTATCAAAAAATATAAGGAAGGACACTTCATACTCATCAAAGGAAAAATCTACCAAGATGAACTCACAATTCTGAACAGCTATGCTCCAAATTCAAGGCACCCACATTCATAAAAGAAACTTAACTAAAGCTCAAAGCACACCTTGTACCTTACACAATAATAGTGGAAGACACCAACATCCCACTCTCATCAATGTACAGATGATGAAAACAGAAATTAAACAGACACACAGTGAAACTAACAGAAGAACCAAATGGATTTAACAGATATGTATAGAACATTTTATCCTAAAACAAAAGAATGTGCCTTCTCAACACTTCATGGTTCCCCCAGTGTAGGGGAATGCCAGGTCAGGAAAGTGGGAGGGGGATTTAAGCAGGGGGAGGGGGATGTGATAGGGGGTTTTTGGAGGGGTAATGGAGAAAGGGGATAAGATTTGAAATGTAAATAAAGCAAATATTTAACAAAATTTTTTAAAAATAAAATAAAATAATAGAAAGTAACTTGGGAGCTGCGTTTAAATAAAGGATCATGTAATGGAACCCTTGTGTCTCTGTGCTAGAAGAGATCTTGTAACTTCTTTTCTCTCCCATATGCAACCTTTAGCTCCAGGTGCATATATGTGGATATATGCAATTTCAAACTCTAGAAATAGTCATCCTTTGAATTCCAGTTGATTTTGTGGGTTTACATGTTTGTGATGTACTCTGTCCTTGAAGATTTGAATTCTTTGAAGAGTGTCATGAAGAATTTCAAAGTAGATGTAGTGGCTGTTTGGGCAGTATATTTAGGGCTACCAGATATTTTATCCATAGTTAAAAGACAGAACGCTTGGAACGAACATAGACCCTTCCTCATGGAGATGTGAATGAAAGAGGATAAGCAAAGTCTTCCATGGAATGCTGTATGTTTTGTACGACTATGACAAAATTGGTCACTTTTTTGATTTCTAGACAGTCTAGAAGACCTCCTCTCCTACCCTGTAGAATTCCTTACTTCTTTCATCCTAGGACTCTAAGATGAAATGAATTTTTAGACTTGAATCAATCATTGATGTGACTTCCAGGATTTTCTTGGTAGAAATCTTGGTTTCGTCGTGTTTTAAAACAGTTTAGTTTTAGTGTCTTCGAATTTAGAAGTTTTGCTACTAGATATCACCTATGCCTATGCTACAAAATATTTTTGTTTCAATGAAATAATTCTGACATAGTTTTTAATGAATAATCTTCCTCCTAAAAGAAAGAATATTGAAAAGAAAACTTTATTGGGATAACATGTAACAAAGGAAAGCACACTCTATTGGCAAACTCATGTGCTTTCACAGAAACTGTGATAAAGAGAAACCAAGATATAAACATAAAGTAGATGGCTATTCCTAAGATAGAACACCCATATTTAAAATACTCATTATTACTGATTAGAATACTGCTTAGTAAAATTCTCTCTGCTTTAATTTATAAACTGCTAGTCTAACATTGCACAAATGATGTATTGATTTTATGGAATCTCATGCTGTGAACCAAACCCAGTTCTCAAATTTGTAAAGTCAAAGCCCTTTTTATTCATTCATTAATTTATTTACTTTATATTCCCATTGCAGCTTCTCCTATCTCCTTTCTTCCCATCCTCTCCTTCTCACCTCTGCCTCAATAATCTACTCCCTTTCTCCTCAGACAAGGGGAGAATGGGAAAGTGACCCAAAGGCAGGCAGAGACAGCTTTTGCTCCTGCTGTTAGAGCTCCCAAATAAGTAAAAACTAGAGCTGTATGCCTGTTACATACAAATGTATGTAACATGTATATATAAGGGGATTAGCTCCATCTACTGCATGCCCTCTGGTTGGTGAGTCTGTCTCTGTAAGCTCCTTTGTGCTCAGATTAGTTGATTCTGTAGTTTTTCATGTGGTATCATCCTTGACCTGTCTGGATCTTTCAATTCTACTTCTCCCTCTTCCACAAGATTCTCTAAGATCCACCTAATATTTGGTTATGGGTCTCTGCATCTGTAGTACTAGCCGTGGACAAAGCCCCTCAGATGACTATTATGCTAGCTTCTTGTCTGCAAATTAATCAGAATATTATCAATAGTGTTAGGGGTGAACTCTCTTTCTCATGGCATGGGACTCAAGTTGGTTTAGTCACTGGTTGTCTATCCCCTCACTTTCTGCACCCTTTTTACCCTGCACCTCTTATTGGCAGGGAAAAGTGTGTGTCTATGGCTCTGTGTCTGGGATGGTGTCCCCATCCTTCCATTGAAAATCATGCTTAGCTACAGGAGATAGGAGTTTTAGCTAGTGTCACCCTTATAAACATCTGGGTATTTCTGTTGTCCTAGATTTTTAGCTAATCTCAAAGATACACCTCATTGATTCACCTCTCCCTTCTACCATCCTTCCCTCACATCACTCCTCCTGTTTTCCTCCCCCCATTCTCCCACCCAGTTCCTTCCCTTCATCCACTCCAGATATCTACTTTATTTAATAGAAAAGCATTAACTAGAAATTCGAAGCAAACGCATAATAGTAATTATTCTGAAGTATCAGAACACTTCTAAAGTACTGTTGCCATTCTAGAAATTATATTATTGAGAACATAATTATAATTCAATGGAGACTATGATAGTTATAAGAAGCATATGTGACATGTAAAGGAATTAAGGCTTAATGTAATGAAATGCTCCCCAAATATGCTAACTATGTGTTATGGGAGATCTAGAGAAAACTAAAAGCCATAATCTTTGACTTCAAGGGATTTAACAGATGTGCTAATAAGGAAGCATGCACATGAGACCAGGGAAGAAACTATGATGAAGAGAGAATTTTATTGTACTAACATATTCAGTAAAATTAGCACTGCAGGCAGTCAACAAAGTGAGAAATCCGTAGTATTGAGTGTAGTTGCCAGAAAAGGTTTATATAAACCTAGAAGGTAATTCATCTTCATAGAAGTCCATGTGTTTTACATTTTAGCTTTGAAAATGAAAAATAAGAGAGGTGCCAAAGGCTGATCATATTTTTAATTTGTCTTATTTCAGATCAAAATCTTTATATAAATCTTGAATATTATTTTAGAAATATCCCAAAATTTGGAGTACTCAACTTATAAGGTTTTATATACTATTTAACATTTTCTTTGTGCAGCAATAATAGTTTATATTTAGCAATATTAACTATACTAACTACTATGCATTAACTCATGCACATTTCTCACCCTTACTGTTTGTTGTTGTAACAGAGCTCATCTCTTTATGCCTATGTGCGTGAAATTGACATAGGTACTATTGTTATCTCTGTTAAAGAGTGGATGTTATCTGATTTTCAAAGAGATAATATAATTTGCTGAATTAATTAATGGAGAAGCAATTGAGGGGACACATATTTTGTCCAAATTCTGATGGGTTCTGAAGGATATAGTCATGGGTTTTTAATACAGAGGCGGATGCTCGCAGCCAACCATAGTACTGAGCACTGGGCTCCCAATGGAGAAGTTAGAGAAAAGACTGAAGGAGCTAAAAGGGTCTGCAAACCCATAGGAAAATCAACAATATCATAGCATAGAAGCAGGGAGAAGAGGTATGGGATAGGGGGGTTTTGGAGGAGAAACCAGGAAAGGGGATAACATTTGAAATGTAAATAAGGAAAATATCCAATAGAAGAAATGAAAAAAGTGATATCCATTGGGTAGTTCTATATCTCATTAAGGAGAAGCCTAGTGTTACTGTGCCCTAAACAGCTCTCTGCCTGACCCTGCTCTTGTGGCTTCAGGGTGAGTTGGCACAGGGTCAACAACACAGACTCCAGGAGCAAGTGAGAAATGCTGCAGCAAGCTCATCTGAACAACGATGCAAGCTCCTTTAATACCCTCCACCTGTGTCCCATTGGTCCCAATAAAGTATCTCTTCTAAACAACAGTTTCTGATTGGCTGGCATTATTTGCACCAGTAATCTTTGCTCTCTCAGACAGTTCTCAGTTAGGTCCTCCTGCAGATGCATGGTCCCCAGTGATTGTGTAGCGGTAGCCCTGCCATTCCTGCTACATATCCACCCTTTTGTTTTTAGCCTTTGACAGCCTAAGGGGAGCCAGGGTGCCATTGCCTCTACATTGGTGACCCCACCTCAGACGATTCTCAGTATAACTGTGCCTGCCTTAGGTTGTCCTGTCTTCCAGGATCTTACCTGTCATTGACTAGCTGATCTCAAAGAAATATCACTCTGGAGGCATCTCACACAAAGGGGAGATGAAGAACAGCTTATATGGTGGTCTCATGGATCTCTGTCATCCATGCTTTAACCACTTCCTAAGGGGGGGAGCTGCAATCGGAATTTTGAGAGGCATCAGCACTTGGAGGGTCACCTTATTTATGGAATGCTGACTGGAGATATGCTGTGTGAGACACTTAAACAAAATGATTATTAGTGTGAGAATTCTTCCCATCAGAGCATAAGTGTCTATCCACAAGGGGTCAAACAGCCTCTTAATATTGTTCCATTAAAGAGTCAGCCACCCTCGAGGAGAGGAAGGGGGCATAAATCAAGACAACTAAGGGGGCACATAAATACCAATTGTTCATAATGGGGTCATATCAGAATCTAATGGGGTCCCTGTTAACATAGGGAGCAATATTGGAAGCATCGTGTGAGGTAAATATCCACATACCAAGTGTGAGGATAGATGACAATATCGGTTAGTCCCAGTCGAGTTTTACACCTCTCACACAGCCCCATCTGCTTTCATATGATTGAGGAGACGTACAAGAAAAATGTGGCCATAGGTTTTGCTACAAGTGTGTTCATCGCAGTTTGGAGGACAATAATAGATGCCCCATGTGTAATTATGTTGTGGATAATATTGACCATCTCTATCCTAATTTCATGGTGAATGAGCTCATGATCAAGATAACCATGATTTGGCCAATCCCAACCTTATGTTGGAATTACTAGTTTAGGCTACCAGTGCTTCCAATGGATAAAAAGTCCGGTGAAAATGTGCGTTTGAGGGTTCCTTGGATAGCAAGGCAGGGGTGGATGTGATATGCTTGGCGAATCCTTTGGAGATGATATGTATTCAGTAAGGGGAACACGAAGTTCTGTGACTAACATGGTGCCATAAGTTAGATTACCATGAAAGCCCCCATAAATCATCTCAGGTTTAAGATGGGGGTACCTCCAATGGAGGAGGAATGAAAGGGCTAGTGTGCGAGGGACCTTGAAAAGCAGCGCTAGAGGACTGCTTGGAGTCTGTTGGCTGGAGGGCTGGAGCAAAGTACCCTCATCCTCATCAATAAAATCAAGCTGTTTGCCTGGAGAAAGTGAGCCAAGCTGGGCTTAGTGCTGGAAAGGTGAATATTAGCCTGATCCTGACAGTGTTTGCTATGGGCAGCCAGCACTTCCTCTGGAAAATAATTCTTAATGGATACAGAAAATGTGGTATATTTATACAATGGAATACTACACAGCAATTAAAAATAATGAATTCATGCAATTTGTAGGTAAATGGTTAGACCTGGAAAATATCATCCTGAGTGAATTAACCCAATCACAAAAGAATGCACCTGAAATGCAATCACTGATAAGTGGATATTAATGAGCCCAGAAGCCCTAAATACTCAAGACACAAATAGCAAGTCAAATGATTCCCAAGAAGAAGAAAGGAGAGGACCCTGGGCCTGTAAAGATTGCTTCCAGTTTAGTAAAGAAACCGAGGGGGGAGGGGGAATTATTGGGGAACAGATGGGGGGGAGAGGAACTATGGGAACTATGGTGGGTGGGAACTGGGAAAGGGGAAAGCCTTTGGAATGTAAACATAGAATATAGAAAATAAAATTAAAAAAAAAACTGGCAACTGCAAGAAGGATGGGGACAAAGAACAAGGGAGAGATAATCCCATACTGCCCCTCATGCTTTCAGCAAAGGAAGAGAACATGCATCCAGAGGTCAGTGTTCCACATCTCCAGGGATTTCCAGAGGGGCAATATAGCAGCTTCCTCCCAAAACTGGTCCAGGTCATGAGACTTAACCATGAGACCACAAGTAATCAGAAGTGTTTTCAGAGCCCTAATCTAGGGTTCCTTGATGGTAGAGGGGAGGGAACCCATGACAACGAGCACAAAGGAAACAAACTATGAACAGATGTGACAAATATGACAGAAGAGGCAATAAAAGTCACAATGTGCTAAGCAAGGGACTCCCTCAGGTGCAGCTCCAAAGGCGTTATGCCTGGATGGTGTACACAGGAAGGAAAAGGCATTCAGGAGTTGATCTCTGGTACCACAAACTGGGATGCCAGCCCCAATGTCAGGTACCAGAATGAATCCAGGACAAAAGTGAAAATGAGCAAAGACAAAGAAGACAGAGAAGATGGCTGCTGCATATTTATGGCAACCTGCTCACTCAAAGACAAAGAAAAATAAAAAGATGGCCACCTCATGCTCTCTGCACACTAGCCTCATGCTTGCCCCATGATTACCTCATGTGCACTGCAAGCTTGCTGCTTGTCTCATGTGTCCTCCCCCAGCCTTTGAGGAGGGGGCATTCTGAACCTCCCAGTGGCCATCCACTGTCTCTCAGCCCTTGAAGTTCTGGCCCTTTGTTCGCCATAGAACAATGCAGCTTCCTGTTTATTATCTGGGAGCCCCTGCTAGCCAATACCTGGTGCAAACACTGGGATCAAGATGAAATCTTGATCTGACAGACCTACAGTTTCCAGAATCAAGCAGGCCACCTGCTGAGCAGTGTGGAACCATAGAGCGAACACACTCTGAGCTGATTCTTGACTTTGCAAGGAGGTGATTCACCTTAAATCCTTAAAGTGTCAGATCCCCAAATAAACTCTGAACATCTTCTGGGCTGCCCAGGAGTGGTATAGCTGGGTCTTCAGGTAGTACTTTGGAGGTTTCTGAGAAACCACCAAACTGATTTCAAGAGTGGTTTTAGCAGCTTACAATCCCACCAGCTATGGAGAAGTATTTCTCTCCACATCCTCTCCAGCATCTGCTGGCCCCTGAGTTTTTGATCTTAGCCATTATGACGGATGTGAGGTAGAATCTCAGGGTTATTTTGATTTACATTTCCCTGATGATTAAGGATGTTGAACATTTAGGTGGTTTTTTTTAGCCTTCCCGTATTCCTCATTTGAGAATTCTGTGTTTAGCTCTGTACCCCCCCCCCTTTTTTAATAGGATGATTTGTTTCTCTGGAGTCTAATTTCTTGATTTCTTTGTATACATTGGATACTAGCCCTGTATCAGATGTAGGATTGGGAAAGATCTTTTCCCACTCCATTGGTTGCCATTTTGTCCTATTGACAGTGTCTTTTGCCTTACAGAAGCTTTGTAATTTTATGAGGTCCCATTTGTCAATTCTTGATATTAGAGCATCCAAGCTATTGGCTCTTAATTTTCCCCTGTGCCCATGTGCTCCAGGCTCTTCCCCACATTCTCTTCTATTAGATTCAGTGTATCTGGTTTCCATGTGTATGTGGGCTTTCTGTTTTGTTTTGATTTTGTTGTTGTTGTTGCTATTGAAGAACAGCAGCCTTAGTCTATGGTGAACTAATAGAGGGCATGGAATTATTTCTATCTTCTTGTATCTGTTGAGGTTTGTTTTATGACAGATTATATGGTCAATTTTGGAGAAGGTACCATCAGGATCTGAGAAAGAGAGACATTCTTTTGTCTTAGGATAAAATGTTCTATAGATAAATGTTAAATCCATTTTGTTCATAACTTCTGCTAGTTTCACTGTATCTCTGTTTAGTTCCTGTTTCCATGATCTGTCCATTAATGAGAATGGGATGTTGAAGTCTTCCACTATTATTGTGTGAGGTGTAATGTGTGCTTTGAGCTTTAGTAAAGCTTCTTTTATGAATGTGGGTGCCATTGCATTTGGAGCATAGATGTTCAGAATTGAGAGTTCATCTTGGTACATTTTTCCTTTGGTGAACATGAAATATCCTTGCTTATCTTTTTGGAGAACTTCTGGGTTCAATGTTGATTTTATTTGATATTAAAATGGTACTCCACCTTGTTTCTTGGGAGCATTTGCTTGGAAAGTTGGTTTCCAGTCTTTTACTCTGAGGTAATGTCTATCTTTGTGCCTGAGGTGAGTTTGCTGTATGCAGGAAAATGTCGGGTCCTGTTTATGTATCTAGTATGATAGTCTATATCTTTTTATTGGAGAATTGATTCCACTGATATTAAGATATATTAAAAAAGGGATTGTTGTTTCTTGTTATTTTTGTTATTAGAGGTTATGTTTATGTGGCTCTCTTCTTTTTGATTTGTTAAAAGATGATTATTTTCATGCTTTTTCTAGGGTGTTGCTTCCTTCCTTTTGTTGTTTTCCATTCATTATTCTTTGAAGGGCTGGATTTGTTGAAAGATATTGTATAAATTTGTCTTTGTCATGGAATACCTTGGCTTCTCCATAAATAATAATTGAGAGTTTTGCTGGGTATAGTAGCTTGGGTTTGCATTTGTGTTCCCTTAGATGTCTTTGTGACATATGCACAGGATCTTCTGACTTTCATAGTCTCTGGCAACAAGTCTGGTGTAATTTTGGTAGATCTACCTTTGTATGTTACTTGACCTTTTCCTCTTACTGCCTTTAGTATTCTCTTTTTATTTAGTGCATTTGGTGTTTTGTTTATTAAATGACAGGCAGTATTTCTTTTCTGGTCTAATCTATTTAGAGTTCTGTAGGCTTCTTGTATGCTCATGAGCATCTCTTTATGTTAGAGAAGTTTTCTTCTATAATTTTGTTGAAGAAATTTACTGGCCCTTTAACCTGGAAATCCTTGCCTTCTTCTATACTTATAATCCTTAGGTTTAGTCTTCTCATTGTGTCCTGGATTTCCTGGAGGTTGTGGGTTAGAAGCTTTTTGCATTTTGCGTGTTTTTTTTTTTTTTTTTGACTGTTGTAGCAATGTTTTCTATGGTATCTTCTGCACTTGAAATTCTCTCTTCTCTCTTGTATTCTGTTGTTGAAGCTTGTATCTATGACTCCTGATTTCTTTCCTTGGTATTTTCTCTCCAGAATTATCTCCCTCTGTGATTTTTTTATTGTTTCTACTTCCATTTTTAGATCCTGGATGGTTTTGTTCAATTCTTTTATCTGTTTGGTTGTGTTTTCCTGTAATTCTTAAGGGACTTTTGTTATTCCTCTTTAAGGTCTTCTACCTGTGTTCTCCTGTATTTCTTTAAAGGGGTTACTTATATCCTTCTTGATGCCCTCTATCAGCATCGTGAGCTGTGATTTTGAATCCAAATCTTGCTTTTCTGATGTGTTGGGGTATCCAGTACTTGCTGTTGTGGGAGAACTGTGTTTGAATTATACCAGGTAGTTTTGGTTTCTGTTGGTAACATTCTTGCATTTACCTTTTGCCATCTGGTGATCTCTAGTTTTAGTTGTTCCTGCTGTCTCTGGCTGGAGATTGTCTGTTCTGTGGGCCTGCAAGCCTATCTCAGCACCCTTGGGAGACCAGCTCTCTCATGGGTGCCGATAGAGACCAGATGGGCCCTGTCTCAGCTGCTCTGCCATTCCAGTGCTCCCTGTACTCCTGTTTGTACAGTGAGACAGAAGAGAAAATGGAGAACTCACCTCCAAATCCAGTAGTAGAAGCACTCCCTGGAGACCAGTTCTCCCCTGGCAGGACCAGGGCATAGATGGCTGTGCAGCAGCCCAGCTCCTGGATGCAGATGGAGTCCAGAAGGTCCCTGTCCCAGATGTTCTGCCTCTCCTGTGCTCCCTGTATTGCCTGTTGTACCCACCTTAGACACTCACTGGTGAGAAAATGGCAAACTCACCTCCAAACCTGGAAGTCATCCCAAGTTACTTTCAATGGCACATTTGTAGGCAAACAATGAACTCTTCTTTAAATATTTTGGTAAGATGATTGCAACCTACAAAATACTTACAAAATACCTACAAAATAACTTGATATGAATTTTTAAACATTCTTACCCTGCAAGTATTAAGAAACATCTGTAGAAAGTATACTCAGAAGGGCCAGTTAAGGACTTAAAGCAGAGTAGTTTATTCCCAAAAGTGTTAAGAGACTAGATTGTCACTCAGTGGCATATTACGGACTTGTACACCATTCTAGGTTCAATTCCCAGTGATTACCAAAGTACCATATAAAATAAAAATAAGGTAAGAATTTTTTCTTATGTACAAGAACAAAAAAGAGCTAACAATGTGTCCGCTGTAGAAGCATTGCTCTCTTCCATATTGCTGAGAATGAACAGTTTTTTACCATTGGTTTCTTTCTCATTATCAGTTATGAACTTGAATGCCAATGTTTTCAAGTAATACGAACACAAACTTAAATCATACAAATAGATGTATATGAAGGTGAATTACTTTTTATGTTTCTTGAACTATTTCTTCACAACTACATCCAAGGCTCACTTCTTACACTGGTAACTGAATATGGTGTTAATTATAAGGAATCCGTAACTATATGTTGCAAAATAAAATATAGTGAGCAGCAGTGTGGCCAGTAAAAAAATAGAAAATAGAGAATGTTGAACAAACTACCTTCCTCTGTATGATAAGTTCAAAGCCCCAGAAACAAACTAAATCTCTGTGAGTACAAGTTATATACAATTTATTGAGTGAGGTACTAGACAGAACAGAAAAAAAGAGGGAAATCAAAGAAAAGGGAAGAGTTAAGCAAGACTCAATCTCTGAAAGTCACAAGGGAAAAATTTAAAGAAATTTTTGTATGACATATTTCATGGAAAGCCAGATAAGAGGCTTAGATATAGCAAACCTCACCAAAACTATGTTTTCAAAGAATAATTTGCTAAGTACATGCAAAGAATCATAGAACAAATATTTGAAATCAAAATGCCAAGTAATCAGATTGTGACCAAGCCAGACACTGAATATGTACTTCTTAACATAGTATAGGAGACCATGTTTTGGCAGAATGTACTTGTAAATTATGTGAATGGAAGATGAATTCATTCATTCATTCATTCATTCATTCATTCATTCATATATTTTCTCAACCTTCTATGTTCATAGCAGTGCTGTATTAGCTTCCATCACTGTATTAAACACTTTTCCTGGTCATAAAAATAAAAAGGATTAGTTGATGCTGCAAATTTGGCAGCTTCAGCAAGGGATCTTTTGACTCTGTTGTTTTCTAGACTATGGCAAAGTAGAGGGGCAGGGAAGGGAGCACATGGCAGAGTAAATGCACTCACTTCCTAGTTGAAAATGAAACAAGAGGGAGTCCAGAAAAACATTCGGCTCTATGAAATTATTGACCTAACACTTTGGTTTTTTTTTTTGTTTGTTTCTTTGTTTTTTGTTTGTTTGTTTTTTGGTTTTTGGTTTTTGGTTTTTGGAGACAGGGTTTCTCTGTGTAGCCCTGGCTGCCCTGGAACTCACTTTGTAGACCAGGCTGGCCTCGAACTCAGAAATCCACCTGCCTCTGCCTCCCAAATGCTGGGATTGAAGGCATGCGCCACCACCGCCTAACACTTTCTGTTTTAATTCATCTCTTATAGGATCTACCCCCTCAAAACACTGCCACAAACCATGGTACAAGCCTTCAGTGTTTCCGTAAACATATTTAAACAATACTGAGCATTCATGTCTTAGGATTTATAACTACATTTCAAAATTGACACTTGTCTTGATTTCTTCCAAACATCTTACTCTCATTCTACGAGTTGGCTCCGCTACAGAGTATATTTTATATAAAATACAGAATCTTGCTTCAGGAAATTACTTGCCAGGAAATTGTTACTTTAGCAAATGATACCCAGGTTTTCCAGTTATTCCATACCTTGCCAATATAAATATTAAATACTCTGACGTTTTCATGAAATTATTGTTTCCTTTGCACTGATATTTCTGCATGATAAATACATTAACTCAAGTAGAAATGTGATGAAATGGGCCTTTGACAGCTATGAAAACATTATAATTTTATAATAGAGTGTTGAATGAACATTCTAGATTTACTCTTAGTTAGATCATAATAAGTACTTAAACAGAACATAGATACAGCTAACATTTGAAAGTTCAGAATATTATCTAATCAAAGAGATAAAGACTTGTGTGAATAACGCAGACTTCATTTTCTTTTTCTGTTTTGTTCTTAAACTTTTACTACATTCGTTAGGGGCAGCAGTCATGCTATGGCACCTGTGGGTCACAGGACAACTTGTGAAAACTTTCTACTTAAGTGATTAGGTTTGACTTCTAGAACATTTTCCTGCTATATTGCTGGCTACCTGATAGCTGTCCCCTTTTGAGACAGATCCCATAATATATTCCTGACTGACTTAGAGCTTGCTAGATGAGACTGGCTTCTTGTAATTGTTCCATTCTTTGATTGTGTGCCACTGATATGCCATGTTTTTTATTTAAAATTATAATAACAGATTCTTATATAGAATAAGAATTGTTACAGTTGTATAGCTAATTAGAACACACACAGAAATACTCTAGAGGCAGGCAACAGTGTGTGGTTTCTAATCAAATATATCTCCCTTGAGCAAAATGCCGCTCTGTCAATTACTTCCAACCCACTCCATTCTCCCAAGGAGAGATGTATTGAGCACATCAGTAGTGAAAGGTTAATGAGTCCATCTCCAAACTGAGTGGACAAAACTATACAGATATCCAAAGACAAATGTGATTTTCATTTACAAGAACATGATCATCTAAAGTAAAATGATGAGACATAAAATTGAAAAGTTAATTTCCATTTTAGAAAATACATGATACAAAATTTATACTGTGTTAATGTATATTCATACAATGTCCTGGAAAAATAAACCCTTTAAAAGAATAAGTGTAAGATGTGGTTTCCTTTCATTTGTCTATCTCTATAGTGGGTAACCCTTTAATTAAGTACAGGATTTTATTTACATACTGTCCCAGGCAATACCAAACATAGACAGGATAACAGAAATGCTCTAATTTGGAACAGAAGGGAAGAACGAGGAATGCGAAACTTAACAGAAAAGTTTGATGAATCCAAATGTTATGAAAACACTTCCTTAGTATTTAGTAATGTTGCCACATTTGGTGTTAATATCCACAAATGAAAGTTTATGAAAAGACTATCACCATGCTTGTCAGCTGCTCTACTCTCATTCTAGATTCATGAAGTAGTCAGTGCAATGCAATTATTTCTTACATTTGTTTTCAATGTTGCAACAACTGAATTTAATCTAACAAGTGTTTATCATAGGCCTAGTACATACAATGTACATATAAAATGCACAGCACCATGCTGGGAGATATCAAGAGAAAGGGAGGAAAATAAGCCACTATGTCTTCTAGATGATACATAATATTTTTGTATTTCTGAAAGCAACTGGTAAAATACTACAGTGTATTGTTACCCAGGTCATCCTGTTTGTTTTAGTTTGGTGGATATAAAACATGGGCTCTCACTGTTGCGCCCAGTCTGTTTTTCTAAACTCAATCCCCACTATGAGTGTTTGACAACAGGCATGTTTCACTCTGTTTTACTCTTCCCTGCATTAAAAGTAAGAATCTTATATAGAAAAACTAGTGTGTTTGTATAGAACATGCATTTACCAAATGGTATAAAGATGACTGAATTAACAAAGTTTCAGTTTTTATGATCAAGCCCTTGTCATCTTCCACAGCAATTAATAATTACTCTTCTTTCATTAGAAAAGACTTTTAAAACCCAGGGATGGAGAGATGGCCCAGTGGTTTAAAGATATATTTCTCTTGTAGAGAACCTGAGTAATGTTCATGTCAGGTGACTCACAGCTGCCTGTGACTCTAGATCTTGCATATTCTCTTATACCAGTGCCTCCTCTCTTAGATAAAACAGAGATAATACATTCTGTAGTCTCACAGACAATTTTGATAGTGCTGAGGATCAAAACCAAGAACTTATGCAAGTGTTTGACTAATATAACTCATTATATATCATTTTGTTGATGGTAAATCACCTCTAAATGTTTAGGAGTTCTGATATTTATATTACCGATAAATGATTTTTTCAGATTATTCATATTATCTCTAGGATCAATTCCTTGAGCCAAGAAATTATAGGCAGGACAAAAACAAAACTTTTTCCATTAGTGTCCAAGTATTCTGATCACAAATAAGAGCATTTTGAAGGCCAAAAAGTAAGAAAGTAAATCTTCTCATTTTCTTGATCTCCCAAATAAGAAAGGCTCCTTCAGAAATCCCCTTTTTGACCAAAGCAACTTCCAGTGCATGTGTTGGGTATTGGGTTTCAATTGGACATAAATTTTAAATCTAAAGGTGTCTGTCCTCTTTCTCTCTAAGGAGGCTTGCCAAGGTAATTTAAGCCCAGTGAAGACAAATTATCCTTCCTCAAGCCCTCCATCTCTACACGCTAGGTGCTCTCATCACTCTTTGTCCCTGCCCATTAATGAATGATGATCTTTGGCCTGTTTTTCTAACTTGTCAACATTCATTAGGGGTCTGAAAACTTGACAGCCAATTTCTCTTTTACTTGAACAGTCAAACAATGCTACAGAATTACCACTGAAGTTCATCAGACAGATCCAGTCTTATAATCTATGTCCAAGGGAAAGAAGAAATCTTGGATTCTAAGTATTAACAATGTGATCTAGAAAGCAATATGTGTTAAATCCAGGTACATATTTAGGGTCCCTGAGGATTTTGTACTAAAGAATGAATGTGAGACTCGATCCACTCTTACCAGGGACAAAGAAAAGTACGAACCACCTGACATGCATCTCCCAAGCAATCAACCAATAATTTAGCCACTCAAGGGATTTCAGTGTGGGTAATACATAAACAGAAATGGATATGAATCCCTCAAATAACAACATATTTAAATTGTCTTTTCAAGAATAGTCTCTAGAATGCCCTTATGTGAAAGCAGCCGTTCAAGAATGGCCCTGTGCAAAAGAAGGCCTCATTCACTCAATGACCTCCTGACATGTCCAGCTTTGAAAAGCCTGTTCAGAAGGAAAAAGAAAAGCTTTCTCTGGAGAAATAAATGCAAACATTTTAAAAAGGTATTTGCATAGAATTTATTTTGATCATATTCTTCCTTCTCACCTGACTTCTCCCAGATCCTTTAAATCTCTCTACCATCCTACTTTCTCTCTCTCTCTCAAAATAGAAGCAAACAAGACAAAAATAAACACATGCATGCATGCATGCACACATGCACATATATACACATACACAGGAAATCATAGAATGCATTTTATGCTGGCCAAATTATACCTGGGCACAGAACAGGCTCTAAAGTGTGAAGCTCTTTAGAAAAATAGAGTGTTCCTTTCCCAGCAGCCATCACTGTCAAATAACTACTTGGTTAAGGTTAGAACCTTGTGTCCAGTTCCTCTCCTCAAATGCTGAGATCTTATTCAATTTGAAATTGTGCAGGACTCATATATGCTATTGCAGTCAATGTGAATTATTGTTTGACAGACCTGCTCTGCTTAGGAGATGTTGTTTACTAGGAGCCATTGTATACCTCTGTAAGAGGTCATTGACTCTTATAATCTTTATACTCTCTTCTATATGGGTCCTTAAGCCTTGAGGGGATGGATTTGATAAAGACATCCCATTTTGGGCTGAGTACTCCAACAGCTCACTCTACAAACTGTCCAGTTGTACATCTCTGTGTTAGTTATCAGCTACTGCAAGGAGAAATGTTTCTGATGAATGTTAAGTGATGCACTGATCTATGGGTCTAGGAGAAAGTCATTAGAAACAATTTCTTGCTATGCTCCTTTGGTAGTATGATATTAGTAGGCTTTACTCTAGGCCCTTGACTTATCTTTTCTCAGGTTCTGGCAACTTTAGACATGTCGGGTATAAAGGGGACCTTAAATAAATTGAATAGTAGTTGGTTGTACTGATAAAATTTGTGTTACTATTCTAAAAGTGTATCAGAGAAATGTACATTGAAAGTACTTTGCAATTCCATTTCACACCAGTCAGAATGCACAAGGTCAATAAAAGTTGGAGTGTATGCTGGTGAGAATACAAGGAAAGTGAAACATTTAGTGTTGTGGGATTGTAAAATAATATAGATATTATAGATGTCAACATAGAGATTCACAAAAAGGTAAAAATTGAGCAACCAAAAGATTCACATATGAAACTCTTAAATGTAGACCCAAAGGACTCTATCCCTTATAAAGGAATTAATTGTTTATCCAGGTTCATTACTGCTCTGTTCTTACCAAGCAGAAATTGGAAATATTCTAGATGTCCATCAGCTAAAGAATGTAAAATGTTAGCATGGTACCTTTGCACAATAGACTGTTAATCACCTCTTAGGAAAAATAAAATTATTTAAAGATAAATGACTAGAACTAGAAATAATCATTGTCAGTGAGATAACCCAGCCTTAACATGACAAATATTTTATGTTTTCTCTTATATGTAGATGTTAGCTTTTTAGACTTTTGCTAGGTATGTTTCAATGTAAACAATATCAGAGGTTAGTAGAAGGCTAGGGAATAGCAGGGTGAGGCAATCTTTCAAAGAATGGACAATAGTATATATTGTCATAAAGAAAACTAGAAAGAAAGGGAAATGGAAAAGAACGTAGAAAAAGGAGAATAAAACAAAAATATAAGGAGAAACAACTAACACTAAAAGCCTTTTAAATGGCATATAAAATCTTTCTACTGTACAAAAAATTAAACTGAGTCACCATAATTGGGGAGGCAATGTTCTAATGACATATTTTGTCATCAAGCAAAAACTATAATTCCAAGAAGATGTTTCATCTTATTTATTAGTGACACAAAGGGGACACACTGACCCTCACAAATATTAAGGCTATTGATTATCTTTCATAATCTTATGATAGGGTCCTATTGCTAAAGATAAAATTTACTTATGTCATTGAATATAAATTGAGCTATTGCCCATGCAGACTACAGACTAGCATTCACAGTGCTGAGAAGTTCTTGCATGGTACTAGAGGAGAAAAACAATCATCAGTACCAAACAGCCACAAATCCAAAGGCCTACAACAAACCTTTGTTTTCTGTTTGCTTGGTTTAGTTTTATTTGTTTTTGTTTTTGTTTTGTTTGTTTTTGTTTCTGTTTTTTTGTTTTGTTTTTGTTTTTACTCACTGTATGGCCCAGGATCCCTAATGACAAGGCATGATGACCAAATCTACCTCTGTGAGAGAATTCTAAAATTTCACTTTCTCATTATCCATTCTGCAAGCAGCTGTTTGCTTCCGCTTTTTTCTAAGTTCCCCAAGCTAAGTGGAAAATCAAATTAGACTTGACCAATCACCTGATGATAGCCATGTAACAAAATCTTTATGCCAATAGCTGATGGCTTTGTCTTGACATTTTTGCACATTAAGTTGAGTGCCCTAAATGAATGGTATGATATCATACCTAAGTTCACCTTCAGAAAAATGGAGGTCTCCAATTGGTAGTTGAGCATCAATTATCGGTTTACGGTTAATCTTAATTGTTAACTTTACATGATTTAGAAGTACCCTGGAAACAAATCCCTGTGCCTATCTTTGATGAGTTACCTAGATTAAGTTAGTGCAGTGAATGACACCAATGTATGGGTTAGTATCCCAGGTTGAGTATGAAGGAGACCAGCAACTCATTACCATCTGCTTCCTGACTACTTACATAGTATGACTTGCTAATATATTTTCATTACAATGGTAGACTGCCTCCCTTAGAACTGTAAGCAAAAGTAAATCTATTTTTCCCTAATGTGCATTTTAAGGTACTTTCTTTTAATTAAATTGATTTTGTATACAGGTATTTGTCTGTGTGTACCTTATGAATCATGTGCATACTTGATACCTGCAGAGGTAGAAGAAGAATATATCTCCTGAAACTGGAATTACTGAGAGATGAGATCTTCCAAGTAGGTGCTAGAAATCAAACTCGGGTCTTATGGGAGAGCAGACAGTGCTCTAAAACACCAAGCATCTCTCTAGACCCTGTTAGTCAGTTGCCTTTGTCACAGCAATGAGGCTAGTAACTAATACAAGGTTCTTTAATAAATAATGGATCAACATATTTCAGATGCTACAAGGCCTTCAGTGAGCCATGTCAATCAGAATAGAGACCAAAAAGATAGAAAATTCCATAAACTAATGAATATAGGAGAGTGGTTAACTAAATAATGTTCTGGATCAGACAGGGATACTCCAACAAGGCTTATGAATTCTGCCAAGCAATTTAATGTAAGCTATGGAATTCCTTTGATTTTCATAAGACCAAATTATAAAAGGGAACTTACTGCTTTCCCTCTTCACCCTGGAGTTTGTGAAACATCAGAAGCCTGGGCAATGACTGGTAAGTCTGTGAGGAAATAATGTCTCTTGGATTCCTTTCACTACAAAAGAGACTATGTTGAGGGTCCATCATTTTCCTCAATAATCATCTATAGTTCTCCAAATTGTCCCATAATCTCCATTCTTTATGCCTTCATAGAAAAAAGAAATATGGGGCTTATCACTTTTAAATAGTATTAAAGATGTTTCTTGTCAGTCATAGTCTTGTGATTGCTTCTTCTGTCAATTACAAAGTATGGATGCAAAAAATGAAGTATGCATGCCATTTCTTCTATTTAGTCTTTAACTGTTTATTTCAGATGATCTTGAGATGGTAGAAAGGAAGTTTCCCTCATGATACAGCAAACATGTGAAGAGATATCATAATGAAGAGACAGACATTGACTCACAGAAGTTAAATAAGAGGGCTAAGGTAACTAGAAGAAACTCAATATCAGATCTGTCTGTCACTCAGCTCTCTTCCTTTTTCTATTCCTTGGAGAGAATCTTAGAATTAGTAAGCTTCTATCACAGATATTTACCTGCATCACATTTTCCCTTTATTTTCCTCTGAAATTATTCTATCAGCTTTCTTGTTCCTGGATAGCCTCCTCTAGTAGGCATTCTCTATTTTGTTGTTCTTTGTTTGTTTTACTTTTTTCTCTACTGCTGTCTTTCAGACTCTGTGCCTTCTTTCTTGTTTTGCTTAATTTCCTTTGCCCCAATCTGTTACCTCCTGTTACCTCTGTCATCTTTTTAAACCACTGTCTTTACCCACTACCACAATTTTGGAGCTCTGATCAATATGTTAAGCTCAGCAGGGACTGCTGATTATTCTAGCATTCCATAAGAAAGTAAAAACTTGCACTTGAATACCCAAATCTACCCCTCTGCATGCTTCACTTGGCTCATTACCCTTTTTTAAAGAAAGTTCTTTCTTGCAACTTTCTCACTAGGTGATTATGAAAAGAATTAAGTGATGTGGATTTCTTAATCAATTTCATGCTGAGAGGATCAGCAAGTTATAACTGGAAGAGTGTTTTAAGGAAATTAATACCCCATCTACTTTGAACCCTTGTCTGTATCCACCAGGCAGGCCTAGATTCTCAGTGCTGTTGGAAAACAAACACTACACAACATAACAAAACAAGTCAAAACAATGATAAATTAATGGATAGGTAAAAACATCAGTCTTTAGCAATAAGACCACATTTTTAGGTTCTAGTTAGCATTCTGTGTATGGAGAATAACAAAAACATCTCCATATCCTCTTAAAAATGGCTTGATGAAGATATTATATAAACATCAGTCTACAATGTCCTACATGTGTTCATAAAGACAATATAAGCAGTTCATAAGGTCCTACTATGTCCCACATCCTGGATATGAAAAATTATCATTCTGTGTTTCTCTTTGTATTATTTTGCTCCTCTGGGGAAAAGTATGATTTAAAAAAAATAGTGAACAGAAACCTCTCCTGAATTCAGGCAGCTGATGAGAGTTAGAACAGAGATTTGGAAACATTTGTATATGAACTCAGCTTGCTGCAGAGCAATGCCATTCTTCCAAGGTGAGTAAGGGACAAGGCTGATCAGACAATTATAGGTAAAGAATCCTCATTAAATTTAGACGACACAATTTGTCACCCTTCTGTTACAGTCCCCGGTGATAACTTACCTGTGGACCAGAACGTTAAGAAGTTCCTGAAGTGATAGCAGAACATTCTGGAGAAGTCCGGGACTCGGAAGATGAAGGAGACTTCTTTTCAAAGCTCTGTTCTTTTCTTGCTGACTCCTAAGAGTTTAGATAAGTCACATTACTGAATGCCAGTAAGGGAAATACATCTTACAGATATACACTTCATAAGGTATGCAAGAAAGACAGTTGATTTTAACTTTCTCCTACCTGTTTAACATTATAATTTTAGCTTTCTTTTTGCAAAGTATTGTTGTTTATCATTTTCAACTCATCTTTATGAATTTAAGAAGTCTTACAATGAACACAGCACAATCAATAGAAACAATCTCCCAAAAATTGTCCGGTCTAGTACAGTGTCCATTAAGTATAAATGTCCAAAGGTCCCATTTGAGTTGTCTCTAAACTTGAGTTGTTGCAATTTTCCATCTAGCAGTCTATGGTTCTGATGCCATTTAAGGTTAATGATGCCTCTATGCTGTGCTTGGAATTCTTACTCAAATGCAAACTAGAACAAGAGAAGCCCTTAGAGGTTATAATGCCAATTTTGCTGTAGAGCATTTGTCATTTCTTCTCTAGGGTTTCACCTTATGTTTGGCCCGAATAAGACAATAGACCAGAAATGGGAACATTTACTTTATATTTCTGTCTAGAGAACTCATTCTCAAATACGCTCTTCCTCTATAGATGAGATCTATTTTCAGTAGTACTTATGCCATGCACAGATAAAGTTGTGTTTTCATATCCATAACTTTATAATAGTTATAAAGATGTGAACAGTAAACATTGCTTTTCACTAAACTGTAAATTTAATCATGCTAGAAAAAAATCATATAGCAAACATCACTATGCAAAAATAATGAAGTGCAGATTTGTACTTTTACTAAACTAATATATCTAGGGGAAATGTTAACAAAATAAAACTTTTGATTGAATGACTATGTTTAAATTTGTATTAGGTATAATAAAATGTTAAATAGTAAAAATATTATGTAAATACCATAAACATCCCAAGTTATAAATGATAACACATATGTAATGAATAGAAATACTAGCCTTGAAAATTTACATTATTTGTTCTTTAAAATTTTAAATGCAAATAAAGTTTTCCTTAGCAACACATTCTGGTTGAAGTGAAATAAAATAACAGGAGTTCTATTTCATTGTTTCTGTCACTAATTGTTTTTATTATTATGTTTAAATGCAGCACCTCAGATCACCGATAGATAATGACGAGAACTGGTAACAGATTTGTAGCAGATTTGTTGGTTTTTGGATATATGAACCTGGGTTTGTATCAGTTCACAGAAGTGTTTTGTTAAGCTGGCTTATGGTTTCAAAACAACATAATCTTATTCTCTCAGAAGTTTGGAAGACTAGACGTCTCATATCTGTGTGTTTCCACAGTCTTATTCCCACTCCAAACTCTTTGTTCCCTGTCTTAGGATTTCTGATGATGCATCCTGCCCTTTTGTATCTTTGACCCTACAAGACCTTGGTGTCTTATGTGTATTGCTTATTATTATTGGTGTCTGTGTGTTGCTTATTATTATCTTTTATGGTTCTCTTCCCTGGTAATCTAGGATTTTGGCATCTCAACTTCCATAACTACATCTGTAGAGACATTCTTTTTGTTGAAAATGGGGCAATATTCATATAGGTAGGAGTTAGAATATAGACATTCCTAATAAGGAGCTTTCATGAATCCCTTTTTTGCAGTTAATGGAATAGGGGAAGTTTACTGATTTTTTTCTATTTAAACTGTATCAGCAAGAAAGATGGAAATTTACATGTGTTTTTAAAACTCAGTTTTAACTGCAGTCACTGAGAAACTTACACAGTGGCAGTGCTTTTTAAAATATATATAAATCTGGGAGCTCTATTTAATGGTTGGCATTGCTTAAACTAATCTGTACATAGTGATAATACAAAGTTTTCTTGCTGATTAAATTGTTGTTACAGCATGTGCGCCTTTACCATCAGCATTTAGAGTAAGCCAGGCCCTCCTCCATGTCCCCTGGTATTCATGATACCAGGAATACAATCTAGTTTCCAGGGCCCAGGAAATGGGCACAGGGCCAATCCTCAGTTGTAGTTCCTTCACTATTACTGAATTTTCTCTTGAATTTCATTTCTCTTCACCATCCTAGATAATCCATTCTGGAAATCAGAAAACAAGAAGTAAATGGAAACAGGTAACATCCATCCATCCTGAGAATGTTTTCCATTCAAAATATTCCTACATGCCAAAGTCAATGTTCCTTAAAAATCACTGTGCTTCTGACCATCTGGTATAGGATGATGCTTCCTGCTTTATGGCCCACATCCTTTCCCTGAGGCACACTGCACTTTGGGAACACTGATGTAGAAAATGAAGATTTTTATCTGCAGGTTTTTTTGGGGGGTTAGTTAAAATATTTTCCCACTAACAGGAGCAGGGGTGTTCCCTTCAAGTTCATTTATTTCTCAAATGCCTCACTCCATGTGAAATTTAAGACAGTTTTTTCCTTATGCCATAAGTTTTAGAATCTAGGCTTAGGGCCAATGCTTAAATCCATCGCAGTCCCTAGGAAAGAGGTCATAAGGTAAAGATGTATAGGTGTCGGCTCAATCCAAGCAATCACTGATTGTGGATATTAAAGAGCCCAGAAGCTCTGAATACTCAAGGCACAATTACCAAATCAAAAGATTCCCAAGTAGAAGGAAGGAGAGGACAGTGGTCCTGAAGAGACTGGTTCCAGTTTTGCAGGAGAGTACCAGAAGAGAGGAAGGGTTGGGGGGTGATTGGGGAATGGGCGGGAGGAAGAGGATTTATGGGACATATGGTGAGGGGGAACTGGGGAAGGGGAAAGCATTTGAAATGTAAACAAAGAGTATAGAAAATAAAAAGATGTATAGGTGCTAAATGGTGAGTCCAACTCCTTAACCAAAGAACACTACATTTCATTATGTTTCCTCAAGACACCCCATCAAAACAGCACGTTGGCTGCCTTTCCCCAGGCTGCACGCTTCTCCACTGTGATGTGGGAACAGTTCAAAGGAGATCTCTGCAAGAAGGCTCTTTTAATAAACAGCTATGGATTTTTGGCATGTGAGCTATTAAAGTTCCTCCTTTGCTTATGTTTCATTCTTCATTCATTTCTAAGTAAACCTGATGAAATTGAAAAGGGAATTTTGCTTATGCAATTAAGTTTCAGTTTGTCTTTCACAGTCCCATGTCTTACATTCATCACACATTTGCAACTCACCTGAGTCCTACCCTGAACCATATCATAAAATTCCTAAATTGCCTAAAATGTTGTATCTCAGAAATATATTTCTGACAACTTGCTTTCTTGATTTTTTTGACCTAAGACACAGTCAAAATTCTGCTTTGTTGAAGGATGAAAAATTAATTTACTAAATGAACATGCTTTACAATAAAAATTTCAAAGCATGGCTTACAGACAAGAGTAAGGAAACACGAATGCAAGTATTCACCGTCAGAGCAGAAAACTAAATGTAGAGATCAGCAATAATGACCAGCTTTCCTTCCTAGTAAATATCACGCAAAATTCTTCAGAATCCTATAATGGGCAGGAAAACTAATCTGAAAATTAATGCATGTTATTTAGTTGTATTTATTAGAATCATTAAGACAGAAAGAAACAATCTGATTATTGTTATGTCAATATACAGTGCATTAACTCTGGGAGTAGATGCAGTCCAGGGAGGTATCATTCATGGTTTCCACATGAGAGTACTGTGAGGTCAGTGCCCATTCCTCACTGTTCATCACTAACTGTTTACTTGCTTATATATTAAGCTCATCTCTATAGGTCTGTAAGTTTTGTGAGACTATGGGTGGTATCTCATCCAGATTTTTCTGTTTGATTTATTAACATTCTACTAATGCTTTGTAAGCTCAACTACATGAGAAGTGTTTAATAATTACTTGAAAAAATGAACTGATTAATATGTTTGGTATTAATGAATGACAACATTGAGACATAAGCATTTGTCTTGGATGGGAAACCAGATATAATTATTCTTCGGTTTTCTTGCTCATCTGCTCTCTGCAAACTGCTTCTTCTTCTTCTCCTCCTTTTTTTTTCTTCTTTTTTGTGAGATGGGTCTCTAGGTGATGTTGTCAAAGGCCATGAAAATATAAAACTGGCCTGCTCTCTGTGCCATTTGACAGTCCCTTAATGGTAACATTTTTTTTTTGCCAGTTACAGAAATCTTGCCATTAATCATGCAGCATGTTCTGATGCTTACCTGCTGTATGTATAGTTTGTCATCGTTATTCATTTATTCGCCTGATTTGGGTCATGCTATTGAAACCCTGGGAGCCTTAAAAGAGAGCTGTTTCAGCATTGATGCATATGCTGATGTTCCCCCTGGCACTTGCAAATGGGATAACTCTGCTAACAGATGCCTTCTAAATGTGACAGCATAAAACATATATATGATTATTTAAATATTCCATCAGATGACTGCAGTGGTTAATAGGGCACTCCCATTATCAGAGGTCAAACTGTACAGGAGCTTCATAAATTCTGCCTCATTGATTGATTCACATTAATCACTCTTGAGTTCAACTGCATCTCAGCTTATACTAATCCATCGAGGTCCTATTTGTGCCTCTGTCTTTTCAGAGTGTGTGGTTCAAATATCTGATAGCTGTATTTTTTAGACTCAGTGACTCTGTTCCAGTAGCCACAGTATGTAGTTCCATTTCTAAATCTCAGTCACAGGTTTCACTGTATTTTTATGACTGATTACTTAGGCTTCTTCTGAAACATTGGTCAAATTTTCCATAATTCCAAATGCTTATATATGGTGTATCTGCAAAACCAGTATCCTATGGATGCTTTCTAAGCTGGTTACATAGTATAAAATATTGTCTGGACTCAAGACTGTAGTTGATGAGCACTCCACCAGAGAAAGTACATTCTGGAGGCAGCTTTGGAAATTGAGCCCATGAAGCAGGGATAATAATGTCCTATATTTCCCCAGAACCTGTGCTAGGAAGGGCAGTAATAATGATGTCTAAGGTACTCTGCTGTAAAAAAATGCACCTATGCTTGATTCAAACTGATAACGTTGCAAGTGTCATCTGTGCTTCAGGTCAATTTCCATTTGCTCACTTCTTGTCACATGATAACATGATAGATCAATCAATGTCTAGAAATCAAATCCTGCTCATAAGAATAGTCAAGGGAATCCCTCAGAAGGTCTCTATGCAGACTATCATATCGTTTGCTTGTTATTCATTGACCAAGGTTGTTCCTTGCAGCAATCACAAGAAGTACATTAAAAAAAGAAATAGTCCTACCCAGCATGTAGAAAGTGTCAAAAAGCAGTGGTTAACAAAATCCGTGAATAACACCCACATTACACAATGATTTTATAATTTTAAGAATAAAGGAGAGAAACTGATTGAACTTCACAAGGGGATCCTTGGTTAGGGATTAGAAGAATGTAGCCTAAATCTCACATATGAAGCACATTGTTGGCTCTGCATTACTAAAAACTCATTTGTTTTCTGTTTTACTCTTCCACTACTTACACAAAATTAGTAATAGTCTATCACATGATAGTTATCCTGTATTATAGGATTATTGGTAACAAGGTATGGGTAACAACTTTTTTGGTCACTGTCACAAACTATCAATCACTATCTGTGTAAAAGAATGAAAGGTATATCTAATCTTACACATTCAGAGGTTTCAGTTCACAGTACTTGTCTGGCATTAGACCAGTATGAGATAAGGTCAAGTATGGGGGTAATAGAAACATGTGGTAGATGAAGGAGAAAATAAGGAATCAGAGAACAGCAATATCCTTTCTAGGCACATCTTTCTCCAAGTAGTCCCTGCCTTCTAACATCTGCTCTACTTCTAAGGAAGCACCACTGTCTGGGACCACACCTTCAGCATATGCGCCTATGCTGAAGCCACGGCATGATGTTTGTTCATGCACTTTCTTCCCATTGTCTACTCTATAGATTATAGAAATGCTTCTATTATGAAAAGTAAAATGCAGACATATGTTTAAATCAGAGCCAAATATTTGACATCTCAAATTCCAAGCAGCCTTGATTAAAATATTACATTAACCACTTGAACATTTTATGTTAAAGCTTCATATATTTGCTGGGTGTCTCCTTGATAATGTCTAATGAAACTGAAGAGATAAATTTGTCCATATCTCCATATTTCAAGAATCTCCATATTTCAAGAATTCACAGGATAGAAATTTGTTATTAGAGATAGAGTCCACACATATAAATTCAGTCTTTGAAATGAATTAGGCTTATAAATCAGACTATTAAAAAGAAAGAGATTTCATGGCTAAGATTCAGTATTCTCAGCCTAGAAAGGGCCTTTAAAATCTGCATTGCTTATTGTGAATACTTACTTATTCATAGGAACACTAAGCAAATGTCTCTTGCCTCACTTTTCTTCTCAAATTTATACAACAAGGACACTGATGTATATGATTTAGTTCTGCTATAAAAAGTTTAGGATTGACAGAATCTTTGAACTGTCTATACTGCAGAAGCAAAACTAAACTAATGCATGCACACTCTCCCCAAATTATAGAGTCCTTATGCATTTTGGCACATGGAAGTGAAATTGCTTTGGCTTCAGCACCAGTCATTACTGTAAATAAGAGAACAGCACAAGTACAATAGGCCTATCATTCTGGAAGATCTATCTTTGACATATTGAAGAATAAATCATCCAACAGCAATGAGGAAGTTGTATAGAGATAATTTCATTTGAAGTGTTCTGGTCTCCAAAATGGCAATACCTTGATCTGCTTCACTGGGAAATATGACCAGAAAGGTCTTACTCAAAGTTTTATTCATACAGTAAACACAGCCATGCTTGGCAGACACATTAATTCACTGGCAGCTCTTTGCTTGGCATGCAAATGAAGACATCCCATGCCTCCAGCACAATAATAAAACAACCCTTCTTAGAGAATTACACTCTAACCCTTTGGTTCTTTGTCATGTCCTCTGTTCTCTGCATTCCATTTTGAAGTTTACTTTTCAAAAATGTATAGCTATTAAGTGATATGACTAGGATTGGAGTTTGTTCATCTTCTCATTTATTACATAGGAAAGTGAAAATGGTCCAGGATTTGCAAATTTATTCTTTATTAAGTATTATCTCATTAAGAAGGGGTCAGTTTTATTTGGGTAGATCCTTGTTTAAAACAATTAGTTTACATTAGAAAACAGACACATGGAGAAGCGACAAGCATACAGAGATGCAGAAAGATATAATTACAGATGGCCCTGGGAAGATGGATGCAAAGATTGTACTCATGCTGCCACAAGGCTAGGAATCACTGTTTTTGAAAGCTAGAAGTGATAAGGAAGTTTCCTTCCTTGCAGGCTACAGAGAGGGAATTGAAGGTACATTAGTTTAAGGCAAATAACTAGGGCTTCCCCCATCAGTGAACAGAATTGAACATTTGCACTTGGCAGTGGTGGCCCATGACTTTAATCCCAGCACTTGGGAGGCAGAGGCAGGCAGATTTCTGAGTTTGAGGTCAGCCTAGTCTACAGAGTGAGTTCCAGGACAGCCATGGCTACAGAGAAACCATGTCTCGAAAAACCAAAAACCAAAAACTAAAAACCAAAATAAAAAACAAAAACAAAAACAAAAACAAAAACAAAAGCATTTGCTGCAGTTAATTACAGTTTCAAGAAAGAGGTCACATCCACACAATTAGAAATTCAGTAGTTGTAGATGTTGGATTCAGGTCCAGAGCCACATAAGATTGGGCTAAGGCTCTAAACAACCACGTATTTCCCACTTCTGTGTGTGATGTAATAACCTGTCACTGTAGAATAAATCCTTCTTGAATGTATGAACAACCCACTAGCTTCCAGCAACCCAAAAGCTATGATATCATCATATAGCAGCTAACCCTATATTAGAGGTATCTCTGAATGCTGCAAATCCCTATGTGAAGGAGCTACCAGTATAACATTTGTATTTGATTTGTGACTTCCTTGTTTCTGTTCTTAAGAAAACCTCATGAAACTGTTAGCACATTAGAACCTGGAATATAGGAAGCAAATGTATGTTCCTTGGCCATAGTCATTCATACTTGGGTCCAGAAGAAATTATCTCTTATTCCCTTTGGTATGAGAGCTGCATTTTTTCATATTGACACTTCAGATAAAGAAGCTAGGAAATGCCATAGTATTTCGGGCAGTGAATATAAATGACTATCTTTTAGGACCCCAAATTTCTTTTTGGTCTCTGACAGTGGGCACTGCCTGTTGAAAAAAATAAATAAATAAAAAGACTTGACAAATAATGGCTCAAATTCCAGTACAATTATTTTTACTGGCTGAGCTTTCTCAGGAAAGTGATTTCACTGCAATGCATTTGCTTTCTCTTTGGGGAAAAAATATAAAACAGCTACCAGCACAAGGTGTTTTGTGTTTCTTTGTTTTCTTATTTGTATTAGGAGTAATGACAATAGCATATATAAATCCCTTCACATTTAAAAATATAAACAAATGTATGTCCCCATCCCTTCTTTTCTTCTTCTTCCCATGCGTGTACTTTCTCAAAAACCAGCCATCACATAAGCTCCCATGAGGTTCGCCTGATAATAGCTTTACATTTTATATATCCCAGAGATAGCTGTAATTTAACAGAATCCCTTAAAGGCAGAAAAGCCCAGGAGGCTAAAGCAATGAATTCTAATAGAAACTTCAGGCTTTTTTGATAGGAGGCAGAATGGCTATTCATAGAATTGAAGAAATTTGCTGAAGGTATTGAGATGAAACCTATAAGGCCCATGGCCCCACTCCTGTGACCATTCTTGCTTGCTTTATTTTCAGACAAATGTTTTGACTTTAATTTCTGTGTTACTTCATTTCACACATTACCCAATTACTTCTTCATTTACCCATGTTTTCAGTAAATTCCATAAATGCATGTTCTATATATCATAGAGAAGTTAGAGACAACAGACAACTGGCCACATTGCTGTTTCCTTTTCAAAAAGATATGTCGACAGAAGATATTTTAAAAGTAGATTGTTACTATTATTGGAAAACTTGATATACAAAATTGAAATTTTTGTTAATATATATTTATAAAATTTGAAATTTCTGCCTTAAAGTAATTTAATTTCATCACCATCTTTATTCCTTTACCTTTCCCCCTTTCAATTGCTTTCTCATTTTTCTAATCATTTTTTTGACATTTTCTCTTCTTTTTCTTTTTACTTGCTCAGGAAAGAAATGGTGAATATGACAAGAGTGCAATTATGTATAAGTGTGTGTGTGTGTGTGTGTATATATATATATATATATATATATATATATATATATATATATATGATAGTGTATAACCAGACTAACTTTTGCTGTCTTGGTTAGGATTTTACAGCTCTGACAACTCTCTATTTTTCCTTTTTTAAAAATAATTTTATTAAATATTTGCTTTATTTACATTTTAAATGTTATTTCCTTTCCTGGTTACCTTCTGAAAAACCCTATCCCATCCCCCTCCCCCTGCTTAGCAAACCCCCTCAGACTTTTCTGACCTGGCATTTCTCTACACTGGGGCATAGAGCCATCATAGGACCAATGGCCTTTCCTCTCATTGATATCTGAAAAGACCATCCTCTGCTACATATGAAGCTGGAACCATGGGTCCCTCCATGTGTACTCTTTGGTTGGTGGACAACTCTTACAAAGACATTTAATTGGGGCTGAGGTTTAGTCCATTATCATCAAGGAGGGAGAATGGCACTGACCAGGCAGGCATAGCACAGGATGTCTGGAGAATCCAACATCTCCTTCCAAAGCAAATAGGAGAAGATTCGCTTCTAAGGTAGTTAGGATGAGGGTCTTAAAGCCCATGCCCACAGAGACACGCTTCTTCCAAAAAGGCCACACTGTTAAATAGTTACACTTCCGGGTCAAGCATATTCAAAATGTTTGGACTATACTTATGCCTTCATCTAAACACAGGAATACACAATCTTACTGTTTTGGCTGTTCATAGAAGATCTTCAATAGTTATGATGTATTTTTATATGAAGATATGTTGACTTAGTTATTTTTCTATTGCTGTTATGAGATATCATGACTAAGAAAAATTATAGAAGAGTTTATTAGAATTTAAAGTTTCAGAGGCTGAATCTGTTACTACCATGTAAGCATGGCATTAAAGAACATAGTTATGGAGCAATAGATAAGAGCTTACATCGTGATCAACAAGTAGGGAACAGAGAAAGTGATAACTGGAAATAGTATAAGCTTCTGAACATCAAAGCCCTCCCCCAAAGACACACCTCCCGAAACAAGGCCATATCTTCTATGATTTTCCAAGTAGTTTTACCCATTGGGAAACAAGTACTTGGACATATATGCCAATGGGAACAGTCTCATTTAAATCACTACTTCCTATATATTGGTCTTAAGCATGTATCCATCATAATGCAAAATGCTTTAAGTGGAAATTCAGATCAAAATAAAAGCTTGTCAGTCAGTTCTTCTAGTCTGACCTTTGAAAGGCTTTGCCAGTTCCTATAGGAAGGATTTGAAACATTGGTCATGCTTTCATTAGAACAAATATTCCAAGATTTTAGTACCAGACATAAAATTCTCTCTCATGAAGTGCATATGAAATCCAAGCCAGGATTATGTGTGTTGTGCTCTCTTTGGGGGAATGAGATTAACTAATCAACAGTCTGGAAGATCAGTCAATCTATTATGTTCAGCATGAAAAGGAAGGGGCAGCTAGTCTCTATAGGAGATTTTGTGCAGGTCATCTGCAAAATAGATGTGTTACACATAGAAAACACAGGTTTACATCACTTTCTCCACTCTTTCTGCTTTCTTTCCAACAATATTTCCTGAGCTGTGTCTAAGGTAGAGCTAAGATCAATGTCTCCTTTATAGACTTTGGCCAGTTATGTACTTCTCCATCTGTGCATTAATTTTGTCCATTCTATGAAAAAACCCAAACAAAACAACAACAAAATAACAACAACAGTAATAATACACACAAGCACACACACACACACACACACACACACACACACTAAAAACAAAAACAAAATAAAGCCTAAAGTAAAAGGTTTCTCTTTCCAAGACTGAGGCCATTTAAGTATATGATATAAAATCATTTTGTAAATGCAAATCTTATAGCATGATCATGTCTCAAAACAATCGTAGGTTCTACCCTTTGTTACATTACATCCTCAGATGTGAGCTTTTGACAAGAGTTTCTGTACCATACTTGAAATTCCCTCCTATGGAGCAGGCCTGAAGTTCAATGATAATGAGGTTAGTTACCTCATGACAATTATTTTAGTAGATAACACCTAAGAATATTTTAAGTAACTTCGGGTATACAAGTATATAAGTTGGATAAATAAATGAAATATTTACTGATTATACATATTAAAGAATTTTATTTTATTTTAATACCTAATTATACATGTCAATTTATTCTTTACTAGAAATGAAGGAAAATTTGGATACTAACAGGATGATGTGCACTTTTTATGTGAGGAATTAATTATCACAATTCTCTATCAGACTTCAAAGGGAGAGGTCCAGGCAGGTTGCCCCTTCCCTGCAAAGTTCTCCACTCTCACTATTTCAGCATCCTTAACCTCATTCACAATGTCCCACCCCTTGCTGTACCCCATCTGCCAACAGGGGCTTATACTCTCCTCTCTATTAGATACATCACAGACTGGGTGAGTTCCAAGTAAGCTGCCCAACCACAAAACTCCTCTACTCTTCTCTGCCTGCCTTATTCCCAGTTCCTCACCCTCCTAGTTGCCATATTCCAACCCCCAACCAGGCAGAGATTCCCTGCTATACTAGAGACCTAGCACACTGAGAAAAGTTCAGTTAGGCTGCTTGCTAGCCAAACTTCCCTACTCTTTCACTGGCTCCACATCTCCCAATTATATCACAAGTCCTTTGTGCCCTACTAGTTGCCTTACCCCAAACTCTGACTAGTATGAAAACTCCCTGTTCTAGTAGAGACCCAGAATCTGTCAGAATCCCAGGCCATACTGACCAGAAGATCAAAGAGGAAACAGAAACAATGAACAAAACCCTCATCCTACAAAGACATACTCAAACATCAGTATTTAGCCCTTTAATTACCCCAAACACAGATGTCTAGAGCCATCTTAAGAACCCAGGCAGTTAGAGTCAATTTATAATGTCACTATCAATACATACCTATCCTATTACATTCAGCCCTAAGTATCCCAACACAATAGAAGCACAAGTAAAGGACCTTAAAATCATTTTATGAAGATGATTGAGGTTCTTAAGAAAATTCAGGAAAACAAAACATACAATTGGTAAAAATATATAAAGTGCTCAAAGAAAGTCAAGAAAAAACAAAAGATGTAGGAAACAAACGATACTTTTCAGGACATGAAAATGGAAATAGAAACAATAAAGAAACTGAACTGAAGGGTTTCTGGAAAAGAAAATTTTGAGTACAGAAATAGAAACCACGGATGTAATCAACACCAACAGAACACAAAGGATGAAAGAGAGAATCTCAGGCATTGATGATAGGAGAGAAATAAATGCATCAATTAAATAAACTGCTAAATGTAAATGTTCCTGAAATAAAACCTTCAGGAAACCTTGGACATTAGGAAAAGACCAAACTTATAAATACTAGGGATTAAAGAAGGGAAAGATTCCAAGTGCAATGTGGAATCTCTTTGCTCAAACATGTTCAGCAAAATCATAAAATGAAAATGTCTTAACCTAAAGAAGGAGATGCCTATAAAAGTACAATAAACTTACAAAACACTAAATAGATGGGAACAGATAAGAAAGTCTACTGTTCAAATAACTGAAACACTAAATATTCAGAACAAAGAAATACTAAAACATGCAAGGGGAAAATGCAGGCAAGTAACATATAAAGATAGACCTATTAGAATTGCAACCAATTTCTAAATAGAAACTTTAAAAGTCAGAAGGGACTGGCTAGATATCCTACAGACTCTGAGAGACCATAGATTACAGCTCAGAATAGTGTACCCAGCAAAACTCTTAATAGCCATAGAAGAAGAAAACAAGATATTTCATGACAAAGCCAAATGTAAACAATATCTATTCACAAATGCATCCCTACAGAAGTCATTAGAAGGAAAACTTAAACCCAAGGAATTTAACTATATGCACAAAACCACACAATAAATAGTCCCACATCAGCAAAACCACACACATGCAAGTAGGCACTCACTCACACACACACACACACACACACACACACACACACACACCACAAAGGCAGCTATCACCACTAAAATAACAGGAAGTAAAAATAGTTGATCATTGATATTCCCAGTATCAATGGACTCAATGCCCTAATAAAAAGATACAGGCTAAAAAATAGATACAAAAACAGGATTCATTTTTTGTGTACCCAAGAAACATACCTCAATATCCATTATAGACATTACCTAAGAGTTAAAGGCCAGAAAGATTTTCCGAACAAATGAAATCATGAACCGTGGTGGTGTACCCATCCTAATATTTAACAAAATTGACTTCCCTGTAGAGAAATTTCTATTCAGCATCATGGCTGTTCTGGTAAGGGATCACACCGAAATATCTTCTAGGTATGTATTATCTGGATAGATTGCAGACATGCCACACACATTTAATCCCTCTGATTGGAATGCACACCTAAAATCACTTTGGCAGGAATATAGAGATGCTCTAAGTTATACCTCTAATCCTTTGGGTTGGAATAAAGACATTCCTTTTGCACATACCTTTAATCCCAAACAACGGTATTTGATTACAGAACAGACATAGTGATGCATCAGAGAAAGATTTGACAGAGTCAGCAACAGTATCCATCCAATCCTCAGGAGAAAAGACATCAAAGTGAGACTACCTAAAAGCAGTAGAGAGAAAATCAGTTGGTTAAGTTCAGTGCAGTGTAGTTGAGCCAGTTTAGTGTAGTTCAGACTGTAATACAGTTGAGTTTTGTTTATTTTGTGTAGTGGAGTTGAGTTCCTCCTGAAACAGCTTTCAGGTGAACACAGAATGGTCCAGAAGATGAGGATTAGAATGATTGCCAGAGTTTAAGGCCAAGGAGAGCAATTCAATCAGAAGCATAGAGAAGCTAGTTTGAATCAGTCAGCTTGGAGAGGAGTTAGGGCCAGAACAGCTGAGTTTAACTAGCTTTCCAGAGCTCAGAAAGAGCTAGAAAGTGTGATTTTATTCATCAGTAAGCCTCTGAGACAAGAATTACATCTCAGGACTAAAATTACATTTATACTTCTACCCAAATTTAGTCAAAAGAGATGGGTATGACCGTTCATACACATCAATGGAAAAATCCACCAAGATGATAATATCTCAGTACTGAACACCTATGCCCGAAGTGCAATGGTACTCACATTTGAAAAAAAACAACTCACTAAATCTTGTATCATACAATGAACCCCACAGATTAATAGTGGGCGATTTCAACACCCAACTCTCTTCATTGTTGGAAGTTCAAATTTGTATAGCCATTTCAGAAATCAATAGGCCAACTTCTCAGAAAAATTGGGAATCTGTCTAACTCAAGACTGTATTATACAGTCCTGGATATATAAACACAAAGTGCTTCATCATATCACAAAGATACTTGCTTAACCATGTTCATAGCATTTTTATTTGCAGTAGCTTGGTGTTTTTGTGGGACTCCTAACAGAAGGTGTAGGGATCATTTCTGACCCTTATGACTGCATTTAGAACCCTTGTTCTTGTACTGGGTTGCCTTATCCAACCTTAATATGAGGTGATATACCTAATTTTATTGCAACTTGATATGCCACATTTGATATATCCATGGGAAGCCTGATCTTTTCTAAAGGAATATGGAGGAGAAATAGATGGTGAAGGAGGAGGTCAGGGGAGGGAGGGGCAATTAATGTCAGCATATAATAATGAAAGAATAAATAAACAAATATATTTAAAAAATTAACAAATAATTAAATATCAATGTAATATATGATCCTACAAGACAATAAAAGTTTTTAAAATTTTTTGGAGTTGGATAAAATTTTGTTGTGAAAATTGTGCAGGCTGAGACATATTTATGTAATATAAAATGAGAGAACTATTGTATAACCATTTAAAATTTGTTGAAAATTCTGTCTTCCTCCCAAGCCAAACTTCAAAATTCATCTTAAAAGGAAACTCCAGCTGATAACCAAACAGCAATGTTTCATATACAGTGTATAATCCAAAGGTATATTGATTTGATACATTCCTTACAATGATAATAGCAGAATAAAAAATATTTTCTCCCAAATTAAAGCAATATGCTTTTGTCTAAGGTAGGGTTTCCATAGCTGTGAAGAGACAATATGACCAAGGCAATTGTTATAAAGGACAACATTCAAAGATTTAGTCCATTATCACCAAGGCAGGAAGCATGGCAGCATGCAGGCAGGCCAGCACTGGAGGAGCTAAGAGTTCTCCATCTTGTTCTTAAGGCAATCAGAAGACTATCTTCTAGGCAGCTAGGATTAGGGTCTCAAAGCCCACCACCACAGTGATACAATTTCTTCAACAAGGACACACTTACTCCAACAAAGCCATACCTTCTAATAGGATCATTCCCTAGGCCAAGAATATCCAAATCACCACATCCTCTAAAAGAGAAAAAAAAGCTGTACATAGAGCAAAGTTGTTTTTAAAAGAAAATTTAAAGAAAAAAATAAGATAAAATGTAAATGTTGATGGCTTTCAGGAGGTGAATAATGAAAAAGTTTATAAAGGCATACCTTTTGAGTAAGCTGACATGGAAGCCAAATACATGATGAGGATGGGAACATTAGAGAAAGACTAAGGAAGCCCAAAGAATCAGCTGGATAAAATGTTAGATCCTAGCCAACATGAGTCAGAGTAAGGAAGAGAGAGAGAGAGAGAGAGAGAGAGAGAGAGAGAGAGAGAGAGAGAGAGAGAGAGAGAGAGAGCACTAGACACTAGACAAACCTGACAGAACCTCATAACTTCTTTTAGGTATTGAGCTATGGGGTGGAAATCATAGAAAGAAAGATTACTTTATCTCATTAAGGAGATGCTAACGCTTCCTATCTTTTTAGCTACTATACTCTGGAATCTAAGTGACTTGTTTTGAGTTTTGTTGGTTGGCATTATATGGTATGACTGCATTCAGACAGTGCAAAGGAGACATGCTAGGTGTTCAGAATGAAACCTTCCATAGATTCATAGCATATATCACACGAGATACAGAGATATCTGCCTCATGATACATTCATTTTAAAACTAATTATTAGTTGTTATTCACTCAGAAATCTTTATCCATAAGAAAAATTTGGGGACCTCCATATTCAGGTAGAAGTTGCCTTCATCTGTGTGGTAGGAATTTATTTGGTAATCAACTTCTGTGAAGCTGTAACAATGGAGGATCCAATGAAGAGAGAAGCTCCTTTCTAGGCATTTTAGTGGCTTTGGTTTTGCTCTCTATGGAATATGACTTGGAGGCTTGTGAACATCAACAGCAGTAGAGACTTCCTTAGTGGAATCGTTTGAAATTTTTGAAGAGCTTCATGGGACATTCAGTTCTTTTGTGAGCTGAATTCATTCCTTCTGAGGCTGCCACATGGCACAAGACTTTCAAAGTCAATGTCTCTATTATTCATTTATTCATTCTATGTTTCTGGAGTCTGGACTTGGGGCAATGCTTATGTATAATATCAAAAAAGTGCAATATGCAGGAAAGGGCTATGATAGATATGACAGCATCTTGATGTGGCAGGAGAGAAATGAATAAAGCTCACACTGTGATGACCAGAAGCAACTGAGGTCAGCCTGTCTTGGTTAGGAATCAGTATTCTTACTATTGCATGTATTCTCATGCAGAGAACTTCCCATGAATGTTGAAAAGGATCTTGAACATTAAGTAGCATACCTATTTGTTACTAAGGAATTATAGGCTCCTTTCAATCACTAGACACTTCTTAGGGACAGACATGTTATATACAAATTACCTATTATATGGGGAATTTTTCATTGAGTTTACTCATCAAAACTTTGTATGCATTCAAAAATTATGGAGGATTGTTGGAAATGTACTTATAACTGGAATTATGCAGAATGTATGTCTAGGATTTATCCATTCGTTGGATTGTTTTCACTGAGAATGTTACAGAATCTTAAATCAGGAAGGGATGACACGGAACACTGCAGTCCAATGCAGTGGGATCTGTGTTCACCAGTGTCTGCAGTGATTTGAATATTGGTAGGGTAGCTTGTGAGTTGCTAGGGCCTGTCCTAGACCTGATAAATTAGCAACTATCCCGTAGAGCTTAGGGTTCTATTTTACTAAATTGTCTGGGTGATTTGGGTGTTTGCTTAAACAAACAAAAAGAAACAAACAAAATAAAACTCTATTTAGAAGCTGAAAAGACAGACATCCTCATTTAAAATTATAGTAATGCTATTAATAGCTGAAAGATAGTAGATAGAATTATCTGATTTCATCATTGTTAATAAAGTTGGGATGTCATTAGTATTTGACCTAGATGCTTATACTATTAAATGAGTCACTATGGTCATCCCTTGGTCCCACTATGTATCATGTATATACCTACCCCCCTCTTCCTTGTTAGCTTGACACTTAGCTCTGCTATGCTTTTTTTTAAGATTCCCCAATTACTACCATTAAGACTATATAATGCTTAATGTCAGTTGTCAAATGATATTAAGAATTATTATAGAAATACACCTTTAGGATTTCCTATGAGAGTATTTCTAGAAAAATATGACTATAGAAGAAAACCCCATTCTGTATCTGGATGTGCACAACACCATCCCTTGGGCTGAGCTTGAGACTGAATAAACAGAAGGCAAGCTGGACACCAGCAGCATTGTTCATTCCGCTTATTTACTGTGGAAGCACCTGAAATGAATGTGACAGCCACGGGCTTTACAGTCATCTTTTCATGGGTTCCTTCGATGATAGACTTCGTAACTCCTTAAACCATGAGCTGAAATAAACATTTTCCTTCTTAAGTTGTTTTTGTCTGGCATTTTGTCCCAGCACAGAGACAAGCAACTAAAAACTAGAAGAAATGACTGTTGTCTTCCTTAACATCTGAAACAACTTGTCAATAAATAGTTGCCTTTCTGTTCTTAATTCAGAAGAAAACATCCCTTTAGGGATATAGTGCTGAAACTGCCCATTTCATCAGATCTGCTCCTAACTCAAGCCCTAAGACATATGTTTTCAGAGTGAATTACAAGTGCAACAGGCAGCAACTATTGCTTTTTAACCAGTTTGCTAATCAATCACCCACTTTTATTTATTGCTTACAGTTTACAAGAGTGTAGAGAGATGTTTCACACGCTCACCAAAACTTTAAAAATTCAGTCCCCAGGCAAAAATCTTTATGTTCATTCTGTTTAATATTTTGAAATCTGACACTTTAGCAATGATTGACTATTGACATGGGCACAACTGAAGCACTTAATCGATAACAGTTGCTCATTATGAGTATGTTGTCCTTTTACAGTGATAGCTGGTAAGCCCTGTTGACCCACCCTTTTAATTCATTCGAACCTTTATTAATATTAATAAGTGTCTTACAAGCCTCTGACAATGAAAAATTGCATCTCTGGAGAAGAAACTTTGCTCTTCGAATTTTTTTGAAATCAATCAAAATGAGGCCAGAGCCATGGAAAGCACAGCTGGAATGGAGATATAGGACTGAGGGGGTTACCATGAATTTATCTGACAGATGATGGATGGAAATACAGATCTGAGTAAAACTCTTTGCTCAAAGTGCTTGGCCCCATGCTACTTGGCTTAGAAAAGAATACAGCTAACTTGTATTGCTTCTGACTTCATTGCTTTTACCCAGAAGCAAAAGTTATTGGAACAAGAGAAGGTAATTTGGGTTCCCAGAAGGGGCACCTGCAATTCTATGTGGTCTATACAACTAAGCATCCAGGGAAGTAACTGCCAATAATGAGAATGTTTGCCAAATGGCTTCCTCTGCATGGACTTCAGCTTCTTCATTACTCAGTAACTGCATTACCCATGACAGAATCCATGTGGATTGTCTCTTGGGCTCTCCTCTGCTTCTGCATTTTCATAATTACTTCACTCTAGGAGGCACTTCTCTCACTGAAGATGTAATTAATAGGGTGAGTTTTGTACTGGAGGCCTCTGGGTAATACCTACTGTGTTCTCTTACGAATTGTACTCAGATGATCATATCTGCCTACTCAGTGAGCAGAATACATTCAGATTTTAAAGACTAAAAATTCATCATTCCTTCATTTAGAGCATTGTCCCATTTTTATTGCAAGCCAGACTCTTTAAAGACTCAGCCATCTTTCAAACCACTTTTAAACACTTTCGAAAGAGAGCAAAGAGGGTGGACTGGTATACATGGAAGAGAGAAAATAAAAGTAGGAAATGATGTAATTGCATTATAATATAAAAATTAAATTCAATATTTTATAGTTTTAAATTCAATATTTATTGTTCTAATTCATTCAAAGATACATTACAAAATGAATCTATGGAATGATTGAGATTATGACTAGAGAGATAATTATTATTGATAGCTTTCAAGAGATATAAACATGAAGAGGACTGACATATTTATGCCTATATGTTTATGGTATTATGTATATATTTACATTGAATGTGCACTTACTGTATTTCATTGTTAAAATGTTTTTGTCTCTGAGTACATTTTCCTGAGACATACTATGATATAAAAAAGTCTAGTTATTTCCTTTTCATTTATGCCAATAGTGAACTCTATAAAAGGATCACATTCCATTTTTTCATCCTCCTTGTAGAAAGCATTATATTCAGTTTGAGTTTTTTGTCACGATTAGCAAAGTTGTCCAAAAATGTAAACATGTAATGCGATTGTTATGGAATACACAGACAGACGTGTAACCATAATTCACACTGTATGTTCCTGGCAATTTTATTAAGCATTTCAAATTGTTCTCCAAAATGTTAAAACTAGCTTGTTCTTCCACTAACTATCCCATTTACCATCACTTACTACTATCATATGACTTACATTTAACTGGTGGGTGAGAAATAGTGTTATTTGCAGGTTTTTTAAATATTGTTGTCCCTTTTCTCAGATCGTCCAAAAAGTAGTACAATTTTTCAAATGTTTATTAAGTGTTCTAATTTGAAGCCTGCCGTCCTTATCAGAATTAAGTGTAAACTTAACATTCAGTGTAATAACAATTACAAAGCTAGACCTCTGAGCACTGATTACCAATTACTACCCTAATCAAAGCAGAAGAGAAGCAGCTAGCTCTTCTTCGCCTTTCCGTCTGCGTCTAGATGGGTACACGTGACAGTCACATTTTCTACTATATGGAGAACTCAAAAAAAAGTTTCTATTAGCAAGACACTACTTCTGCAGCCATTGTTATCTTGACGCATTACTAAGAATGACTTATTCACAATTATTACATTTTCATTTGAAATATTTTATTGTATTTATTAATATCTGCTATCTGTATATGTGTTTATAATCTTAAAAATATATGACAAGGTCATTACATTCAACTGAGTGGGTCTGTGTTGAATTGGAGAGTTGATATTTTGTTATTTCTTAATTGTTTCTATCATCAAAGTTCATATTCAGCACACATTCATTTTTTACCTTCAATAAACTAATTTCCTGCGGGCGGTGGTGGCACGGCACATGCCTTTAATCCCAGCACTTGGGAGGCAGAGGCAGGCTTATTTCTGAGTTCGAGGCCAGCCTGGTCTACAGAGTGAGTTCCAGGACAGCCAGGGCTATACAGAGAAACCCTGTCTCGAAAAGAACAAAAATAAAAAATAAAAATAAAAACAAACTAATTTCCTAGGTCCTCATGCTAAAAATTGGAAAAAAAATCGAAGTCTCTAATATGGCCATGACTTAAATCAGAAATATGAACATTTAAAATGTATGATTAGATGTTATAAGTTATAATCCTTCTTGATTTAACAAAATAACTTTTAAAAAGGAAAAATCAAATTTTACATTGAATGTGAAAAAATGAACCTTCTTCAGTTTTTAGTTTAAAAGGCTTCTGAACATCATATGAACAGATGTCCCTATAAGGTGAAAGGTAAACTCGCATAGGTAATATCTAGAACCATTCTAATCATGGTGTAAATTCCATTAACGTGAATAAAATTGTCTTAGAGTCTCAAGATAGTCATTTCCCAGTGGGTTCTGTTTTAAGCAATTTAAGGTCCACATTTTGAACTTCAGACAGACAAATGCTACAAAAGGTATATTTGTAGACAGGCATTTGTGCTTTCAGAATCTTTCTAGTTTTTGAAGATGGGAAATATAATCTTATCATAAAAAGTGGACAACTGATAACAACACAGAAACTTACAACATATCAAAGCTCAAAGAATAATTATCTATGAGGTGTTCATCCACAAAGCATTTGTCATACTTCCTGTCTCCAAGGATCAGGATCTATTGCAAAAGGGGGTGGGGCTGGGAGGATTACAGGAGTCAGAGTCTAGATGCAGCAGAGTAAAATGGTGTCATCTGGACATGACAGCCCCTCCGTACTCATAAACTCTAAACAGCTGTGGCTGTCAAGACAAAACCTTCACAAGATCAAAGCAATTAACATTATAGCATGGAAAAGTACTTCAGCTCCTGAGATCTACCCCCCAACTGATAAACTATAGAAAATTGATGGATTTTCAGGGAGGGGGAATCAGTATTCTTTAAGAGTTTGGTCAAATGTTGACCATCCTCCCATACCCGTAAGTATATGGACAGCCCAGATTTAAGAAGGTGAAATAAACACACACACACAGACACTGACACACATACACACATGCACACATACGCATGCACCTATATGTGTGCACACAAACACACATGCATGCACACACATATACACATGTATGTGTAAGTTGTAAGTTGTAAGAGGTGGGAAATACATCTGGGAGGAGTTCGCAGGATAAATAAAAAGGTTAATATGATTAAAATCTCTCTATATATGAATTAAAAATATTATATTAGAAAATGAGTAGGGAGGGAAGATTTGTATAGCAAGAGAAATGAGTTCATTTTATAATTCTTATTGTAGATTGACTACAATACTGTTAATACTGCTCAATGGATACCTCTTGGTCTCCCTACATAATTCATTTTTATATTTTTTAAAGAATTAAAAGAACTGTAATTGTATTATTTCTTCCTTTTTTTCCTCCCTCTATCCCCCTCTCACAGAAGTTAGAAAAGAGCATTGCCTTCCCTGTGTCTGTTGTGATTGGTGGTTATGAGCTACCCAGTGTAGGAAAATGAACTCTGGTTCCATTACAAGGGTAGTAAATGCTCTCTAAATTCTGAGTCATCTCTCTGGTGTGAAATAATCTGTTTCTAATAAAATACAATAATTGTTATAAAAGAAAAATTTTACAGACTCTAAATATAGGGTTTCTTACAATTTGAAAATTACAGGATCTCTGGTTTTTACATATATTCATTCATGTTTTCAAGTAGTGTATTTTTATGAATGAATACAATGAAAAAATCATATTAATAGTGTTTATTAACATAGATTAATATATTCCACAAATTTGCCATGGTATATTTACTAATATACTAGATGGTGGTATTCATGGTAATTAAAAACTAATGTAATAATATATTAATATCAATTATAGTAAGGGCTGCTACATCTTTGCTTCTATATTATTTCCTTTCATTTACTAGGAAAATATAGCAATCATCCATGGGTACATTCATTTTTTATGGCTGCTGTAACTAATTATCACAGACATACTGGTTTAAAGCAACACAAACTTATTATCTTACAGTTCTGGAGGCCATGCTATTCAAATGGGTTTCCATGTGCTTTCATCAAGGCATCATTGGTGAAGTATTCCTCCTTTAGACTCCACTGGATGAGCCAGTTTTTCCTCTTACCCCAGTTTAGAAGTCATTCATCTTGTTTTGGTCATTGTCTGACTTCTGCTCCCTTAATAATCAACCAAAATCTGATCAACTACTGCTACTAGTTCATTGTTCTGCCTTTGTCTTCAACTTCTTCCTGCCTTTTTATTTTAATAGACAAACCCAGATCATCCAAGACAATCCTGTTGTTGTGAATGAGCTCTTCAGTAGTCATTATTTTATATGCAACTTTGATTTTCCTTTTCAAATAGCCTAACACCTATAAATTCTAGAGAATAAGCTATGAAAAATGTTCAGACCCATTATAATTTATAGTCTAGTAGGAACTTGCAGGACCATAGAATTTTAGCCAATCTGAAGATCATGACAAACCTTCCTACTGAAACTTCACAAGACTGAGTCATCACAAATAATTAAGCATTGTATAAATGGAAACTGTAAGAATAAATGCTGTGTTAATAAAAATGTAATATTATAAAGTCATCTGTCTACCCTACTTCTCTTGTACTTTATCTATTCTTTTAGAACTGCTTAATAAGAAACTACTATGTGTTTAGTCATAGGAAGAAACTAAAAACCCAATGACAACGGCAGGCAGAAAATTCCCAATGAGTAGACAGCCCATGTTTAAATATGCAAATACCCACCAAGATAAGTGTTAACCTATATAATTTGACTTAGTGGATAACCAAGAACGTAAAAGAAGAACAACAAAATCTATAACATAAATTTGGAAAATGGAAAATTTCTGAGGAACAGAGAAAATTAAGAAGGGGTAAAGGATGTACATGATTGAACATCATTGTATATATGTATGAAATTCTCAAGAATGAAGAATTATGATAATAAAACTTCAGTTAGAAAAAGATTCTTCCCCTGTATCTACTATTATTTGTTTCTATTATCCTCGTAGGATGATTTGTTTATAATTTGGCTCTAATTTTTGTCTATGATTTTTCCTATATTTAATAATTATGATTAAGTATTTAAATGCATTCTTGTCACAGTTGCTCAACAAGATAATACTTTTTGTCACAACCATTTGGAAAAGGGATTATTTGAAATTTAACAGATAACACAAGTGTAGGTAACTAGCCATAATTAAGGCCTCTTTGTAAAAAATGAAATTGTATGAGTTTCATTCATTAGGTTATCTTACTCTTCTGGCAGTACACTAGGCAAAAATTAAGTGATATTTCTGTAGTTGGATGTTTATTGCTTTAGCTGTATTCCATGAAAATGTGTGGATATCAATCAACTAAAGAGTTGAGAATATATACAATATTTTTTCAACTATAAACAATATATGCAATGATGTAAGAGTGAAACTCATTTGGAAATTTCATTTTGTGTTACTTCTGGGATTTTCCTCTTGGGCTTCTTTGTTCCCCATAACAGCAACTCTGATACTCCTCATTTATTAATAAATGCCTAGGTCATAAGCTTTGGCTTTTTTCTCCAAATAGCTCTATCTCTAACTTACTTCTCCTTTTTATTCTAACCCAAGTTCAACTATGTGGCTGGTTTCCTATTCATGTATTCTTATGTCCATCTTCTCTATATTCAGGGGTGAGTTTCCTGTGCCTTTGACTATTTTCCAGAATTCTCTCTATCAATGCCTATTGCCTATTTCCTGGCTCAGCTCATTGGCCATAAGCTTTTCTTTGAATTTTTTTTGACATGTGATGTTTAAAAAAATTTGCTCTACTATCTTGGCCATAATAAAACTCTCTAACATAGAACCTGCAGAAGATCCCATTATTCACATTTTTTATACCAGCATAATTTCTAACTAGATCCTAATATGTATCTTTATACTCAGTGTATAAATTGTAATTCTCAGCCCTAATTTTAAAAATAACCTTTTTGCAAGATATAGCAATCACTATGGATAACTACAATTATGAATTCATAAAGAATAATTTATCATGATGTGTGCATCCCCAGCTAATATACCTACAAAACAATACATAGCCCTAAGGCTTAGGGAACTCCACACAAGCAGGGTGAAAAGATTGTAGGAGTCAGGAACCCAAGAAAACTCAAAATAGACAGTGTCTACCACACATGGTAAGGATGCTGTACCCCAAAAATATAAGCAATATGGATGTTTAAACAAGACTTGCATTAATGATGCAATATGACAAATCAATGTGCATTGTACAAAGCAGAAATTTTTAGAAGAATCAATGAGCTATATTTTCCACATAAAAATAAATTTAACTGGTAGATGAACTGCACTGCATCCTTACAGAGGAAAAGGGACTTACTGCTAATAAAGTTAACAACTCTCTCAACATTAGCCACAAATAATATAAAATATCTTGTGGGTAACTCTAATCAAACAAGTGAAAGGTCTCTATGACAATAACTTTGAGTCTCTCAAGAAAGAACTCAAAGAAGATCTCAGAAAATGGAGAGATCTCCTATGCTCATGGATTGGCAGAATTAACATAGTAAAAATGACCATCCTACCAAAGTCAATCTACAGATTCAATGCAATTTCCATCAAAATCACAACAGAATTCTTTAAACGCTTTGAAAAAGCAATTCTCAAATTCTTCTGGAAAAGCAAAAGACCTGGAATAACGAAAACAATTCTTAATAATAAAAGAACATTTGGGGGAATCACCATCCATGAACTCAAGTTCTACTAAAGAGCAATAGTGTTGAAAACTGCATGGTATTGGTACAGAGACAGGCAGGTTGATTAGTGAAATAGAACTGAAAACCCAGAAATAAAACCACACACACACAATTAATCTTTGACAAAGAACCCAAAAATATTCAATGGGAAAAAAAGCATCTTCAACAAATGGTGTTGGTCTAACTGGCCATCTCTATGTAGAAAAATGAAAATAGGCCCATATTTGTTACCTTGCACAAAGCTCAAGTCCAAGTGGATCAAGGACCTCAATATATAACCAGATATACTGAATCTAATAGAAGAGAAAGTGGGAAAGAGCCTTGAACTCATCAGCACAAGGGGACATTTCCTAAATAAAACTCCAATGACTCATGCTATAAGATCAAAAACTGATAAATGGGACCTCATGAATCAGGAAATCTTCTGTAAGGCAAAGTACAGTCATGCAGACAAATTGGCGACTTACAGATTTGAAAAAAACTTCACTAGCCAACAAGGGGCTGATAAGCAAAATATATAATGAACTCAAAAAGTTAACCAGCAAAAATCAAAGCAACACAGTCAAAATAAGGGGTATAGAACTAAACTGAGAATTCAAAACAGAGGAATGTCACATGATTGGGAAGCACTTAAACAACTGCCCAAAGTGCTTACTGACCAGAGAAATGCAAATTAAAATGACCCTGAAATTCTACCTTACACCAATCAGAATGGCTCAAAACCTCAGGCAACAGCATATGTTGACCACGATGTGGAGAAAGAACACTACTCCATTGCTGGTTGGAGTGCAAACTGGTACAACCACTCCCGAAATCAATCTTGAAGTTTTTCAGAAAATTGGAAATAGATCTACCTGAAGACCCAGCAATACGACTCTTGAGAATATACTCAAGACTCCCCCACCATACCACAGGCGCATGTGTTTCTTTATGTTCATAGTAGCCTTATTTGTGAAAGCCAGAAGCCGGAAACAACCCAGATGTCCCAAGATAGAAGAATGGATACAGAAAATGTGGTTAATTTACACAATGGAATACTACTCAGCTATTAAGAATGAGGACATCCTGAGATTTGTAGGCAAGTGGACAGAACTAGAAAATATCATTCTGAGTGAGGTTACTTGGACTCAAAATGACAAGCATTGTATGAACTCACTAATAAATGGATATTAACCAAAAAAAAATACAGAGTTCCCAAGATACAGTCCACAGTACTCAAACAATTCAACAAGCTGAAGGGTTAAAGTGAGGAGCCCCTCAATCCCACTTGGGTGAGAGAAGAAAGCAATCACAAGGCAGGGTGAGAGGGAGGGAACTGGGATAGTAAGGAAAGGAGAGGAACATGATCTGGTATTGGGTGAGGAAGAAGGACTGAAGCCCTGAGGCCAGCAGAAAGAGGGGAAAGAGGCAACCTCAGGAGTTAGATGGTATGGGGGACCCTCCAGAATGTACCAGAAACCCTGGAGGTGAAAGAATCTAAGGATTCAAAGTGAGGGACCTTAGATGAAATGCATGACTGTGAGAAGAGGGAACTTGTAGAGCCCACCTCAAGTAGAAAGACAGGATATCAAGATAGGGATGGGCTTACATCCCACAGTCAAAACTGCCCCATAATTGTTCCTATCTGAAAGAATTACAGGGATTGAAATGGAGAGGAGACTGAGGAAAAGGATGTCCAGTGACAGGCCCAAAGTTGGATTCAACTCTAGGGGAGTCCAGAAGGACTGACACTCCTTTTTTTCTTTTCGTTAGATATTTTCTTTATTTACTTCTCAAATAGTATCCCTTTCCTGGTTTCCTGTTCAAAAACACCCTATCCCATCCCCTCTACCCCTATTCACTATCTTACCCATGCCCTCTTCCCTGTCATGGAATTCCCTTATACTGGGGCATCCAGTCTTCTCAGGACCAAGGGCCTCTCCTCACTTTGATAACAAGGCCATCCTCTGCTTGAGCTTTATTTGGTCTGTGAATTGTATCTTGGTCATTCCAAGCTTCTGGGCTAATATCTATTTACTAGCGAGTACGTACCATGTGTGTTCTTTTGTGATTGTGTTACCTCATTCAGGAGGATATTTTATACTTCTATCTATTTGCCTAAGAATGTCATAAATTCATTGTTTTTAATATCTGCCTAGCATTTCATTGTGTAAATATACCACATTTTCTGTATCCATTCCTCTGTTTAGGGACATCTAGGTTCTTTCCAGGTTCTGGCTATTATAAATAAGGCTGCTATGAACATAGTGGTGCATATGTCTTTATTACATATTGGAGAATCTTCTGGCCCTGACACTCTTACTGATACTATGGTTTGTTCACACAAAGGGACCTGTCATGACTGCCCTCTGAAAAACCCAACAAGTAGCTAAAAGAGTCAGATGCAAGCAATTGCACCTATTCAATTGTCAGAAGCTGCTGGCCCTGTGCTTGAATTAGCGGATGGCTGGAAGAAGCTGAGGAGGGATGTCCTATAGGAGGACCAGCAGTCTTAATTAACCTGGACCCCCAAGATCTTTCAGACACTAGACCACCAAGAGGCAGCATACACAAGCTAACATGTGGCCCCCCAATACATATGCAGCAGAGGACTGCAGTGTCTGGGTTCAGTTAGAGAACATGCACCTAATCCTCAAGAGACGAAGTTTATAAGTCTGGTGAGGTGGTGGGCAGGTATGGTTGGGGACATCCTTGTGAATCATGGCACTTGGATGGGGAACAGTCAGAGGGTGAACGGGAAGGAGAATAAAATCTGGAGTGCAAAAACAAAACAGACTAAATGGTACTAAAATATAATACAAAACAAACAAAACAACAACAACAACAACAACAAAGAAATTAAAAACTTCCATACTTCATATGTCACATTAAACACTGTATCAGACCAGGCTGGGCAGAAGCTTGTCTGATTAGCCAAAGAGGACTGAGGGGGACCTTCAGGTGGGGTTTTGGGAGAGTGTTCCTCTTCCCAAGTGTTACAGATCAAATGACAGAAGCTCTTAGACAAAGGATTAGTTCTCACACATCTTTAATCCTTCCAGATAGGATTCTTATATACAGTTTTGAGGTGGGTTAGGGTCTGACAATAAGTACTTTTGATTGGATTGGTCTGAGAGCTTAGAGAAATTTAATCTGCATGTGGGAGGGCTTGGTGCTGCTCCTACAGGACTGATGACCACAGAGCTCCATGTGGGGGGTTGTGAGAGACGGTAGCTATGTAACAGGAGCCAGGGGCCCAGGGGTCATGGCCAAACACCTGCCAGTTGTTCCTTGCCAGCTACAGTAACCTGCTGGATCTCCAGGGTTTTCAGCCCAATCTCTACCAGGGACTGCCTATCTCAGCTCACTGCCCCACATTGAAGCAGCCCTGTTTTCACCCTACATCATTGGTGGTTCAGTATCATCACTTTAAGCTTGTTCTGAGATAATCTTTTCCCCAATAATGACATAGATATCAGTAACAAAACAGCATGTTTCCCTTTCAGGTTCAGCCTTCAGAGTATAGCTAGGAGCAATAATATCCCCAGAAGGATAACACCTCATGCACAAATAAAATTCTAAAAAATTAATAAATGAAATATCTTTGATTCTTCATTTTGCTGAAAGAGTGATTTCATACCAGTAACATAACCCTAACATACCATATTTGCTAAGCAGAATGTATATTTAAAAAATATCCCTAGATGCTTTGTATATACATTAAAGATTGATGAGAACCTCTTATCCAACTATTCCTTGTGGATCATGTTTAAGAAGCAAGTTTATAGAATAACAAATTTTAGACTTTTGAGTAATTTCTATCACTTCCAACTTCTTTAGGTTTTATATTTTACTTTCTTATTCTACTAAAAAATGTTGACCACTTCTTTAAAGTTTATAGAGATTATCAGAGATTAAAGAAATACCTTGATAAATATTAGACAGAAGTCTAATATTTATATTGTTACAACACTGAATCATACATTATAATTGCCCCCACATCCACCCACATTCTGTAGTTCATACTCTAGCATCAGCAAGGTAGTCCTTGGGATTCAATAGTCTATGTCATATTGGTACATGTTTGTTAGGTTCTACAATTCCTCTAGTGGTTGCAGCTGGTTGGAGACTGAAGTTAAGGATTTTAAAGGGCAATGATTTATACCAAGAGAGGATAAGTAGATTATCCACTCTTACGTTCACTCTTTCCTGCAAGGGTCTGGGGTTTATCTAAGTTTGATCTGGCTCCTGGAAGACAGAAGCTTAGCTTAGTTTAAGAAGTGGTTTTCTGGATGGTTGAATTTTCCATGGTTGTCCTTATATGTTTGAACAGACAGATATAAATGTGTGTTCAAAGTTCTTTCTTCATCAACTGACACAAAGACCAAGAGTGACAGCAGGGGCAAAGCCACTTTTTAGCTATCAGCCATGCTGTTTGGTCTTTTCATGTGGTTTCATTTCCAGAGCAAAGTTCACACTATTTAGCATTGCTTGTATTAGGACTTGTTTTGATATTAGAGGCAACAAAGAATATTGAACACAAATCTTCTGAAAGGTGAACTCATTTTAAAGTCCCATCCTTTATCACTATTCTTTAAAATTAAAAAAAGATACTGAGATCTTCAAGCATTAAGCACTATAATTCATCTAGGTTTTTTCTAAAACACTAAACTCTATAGATTATTATGTTGTCCTTGAGGAATCGATCATTAGTCATCATCTTTTAACCAATTCATGGAATGTGACATATCCTAGTGGATTTTATATAGTTTGATTAATAGTTCATATGTTATATAGAGAAATTTTATAAAGGATGAAATATATATGAGTATGAGAGAGAGTATTTGTGTGTATGAATGTGTTTGTGTGTGTGTATGTCAGAAGTGTGTTGTGAGTGTGTGTGGGTGTGTGTGTGTGATGATAAACTTTCATATCATTGCTTAGGTACAGTCCATCTTTGCTTTTTCTCATAGATTCATGGTCTGTACATACTAGGATGTATGGCGTAAAAGATATTGGGATTTTTCTGTTTTTATCTCCTTAGCACTAATATTAAAAATATGTAACATTACCATGCAGTTTTTAACACAATTGCTCTGTAGTACTGCTTGAGGTCAGGGATATTGATTCCCCCAGAAGTCCTTTTATTGTTGAGAATAGTCTTAGCTATCCTGGGTTTTTTGTTGATCCAGATGAATTTGAGAATTGCTCTTTCTAGATCTATGAAGAATTGAGTTGGGATTTTGATGGGGATTGCATTGAATCTCTATATTGCTTTTGGAAAGATGGCTATTTTTACTATATTGATCCTGCCAATCGAGGAGCAAGAAATATTTTTCCATCTTCTGAGGTCTTCTTTGATTTCTTTCTTCAAGGACTTGAAGTTCCTGTCATACAGATCTTTTGCTTGTCTGGTTAGAGTTACGCCAAGGTACTTTATGTTGTTTGTAGCTATTGTGAAGGGTGTTACTTCCCTAACTTATTTCTCAGCCTGCTTGTCCTTTGAGTACAAGAAGGCTACTGATTTGCGTGAGTTAATTTTATAAAAAGCCTCTTTGCTGAAGTTGTTTATCAGCTGTAGAATTTCTCTGGTGGAGTTTTTTGGGTTGCTTAAGTAAACTATCATATCGTCTGCAAATAATGATAGTTTGACTTGTTCCTTTCCAATTTGTATCCATTTGACTTCCTTATGTTGTCTAATTGCTCTCCTAGAAATTCAAGTACTATATTGAAAAGATATGGAGAGAGAGGGAAGCCTTGTCTAGTCCCCGATTTTAGTGGGATTGCTTCAAGTTTCTCTCCATTTATTTTGATGTTGGCTACTGGTTTGCTGTAGATTGCTTTTTACTATGTTTAGGTATGGGCCTTGAATTCCTGCTCTTTCCAAGACTTTTAGTATGAAAGGATGCTGGATTTTGTTGAATGCTTTTTCAGCATCTAATGAGATGACCATGTGTTTTTTTTTCCTTTAGTTTGTTTATGTAGTGGATTATGTTGGTGGATTTCCATATATTGAAACATCCCAGCATCCCTGGGATGAAGCCTACTTGATCATGGTGAATGATCGTTTTGATGTACTCTTGGTACAGCAACAGGCAAGTAGATCATTGGAAAAGGATTGAAGACCCAGAAATGAATCCACAGACTTATGGTCACTTGATCTTTAATAAAGGAGCCACAACCATCCAGTGGAATAAAGATAGCCTTTTCAACAAATGGTGCTGGTTCAACTGGAGGTCAACATGCAGAAGAATGAGAATCGACCCACTCTTATCTTCTTGTACTAAGATCAACTCCAAGAGGATCAAGGATCTCCACATAAAACCAGACACACTGAAACTATTAGAAAAGAAACTTCGGAAGACCCTGGAGGACATGGGCACAGGGGGAAAGTTCCTGAGCAGAACACCAATAGCTTATGCTCTAAGATCAAGAATTGACAAATTGGACCTCATAAAATTACAAAGTTTCTGTAAGGCAAAGGACACTGTCAGAAGGACAAAACGGCAACCAACAAAGTGGGAAATGATCTTCATCAACCCCACATCCGACAGAGGGCTAATATCCAATATATACAAAGACCTCAAGAAGTTAGACCGCAAAGAACCAAATAACCCTATCAAAAAATGGGGTACAGAGCTAAACAAAGAATTTTCACCAGAAAAAATTCAGATGGCCGAGAAACATCTTAAGAGATGTTCAACATCATTAGTCATCAGGGAAATGCAAATCAAAACAACCCTGAGATTCCACCTCACAACAGTCAGAATGGCTAAGATTAAAAACTCAAGAGACAACAGGTGCTGGCGAGGATGTAGAGAAAGAGGAACACTCCTCCACTGTTGGTGGGATTGCAAAATGGTAAAACTGCCATTGGTGCTTTGGGCATGTCACTTCCATAGGACCCTGGCATACCACTCCTGGGCATATACCCAGATGATTCCCCTGCATACAATAAAGACACATGCTCCAATATGTTCATAGCAGCCTTGTTTATAATAGCCAGAAATTGGAAGGAGCCCAGATATCCCTCAAAGGAGGAATGGATACAGAAAATGTGGTATATTTATACAATAGAATACTATTCAGTAATTAAAAATAATGAAATCATGCAGTTTGTAGGTAAATGGTTAGATCTGGAAAATATCCTAAGTGAGCTAACCCAATCACAAAAGAATACACATGAAATGCAATCACTGATAAGTGGATATTAATGAGCCCAGAAACCCTAAATACTCAAGGCACAATTAGCAAGTCAAATGATTCCCAAGAAGAAGAAAGGAGAGGACCCTGGGCCTGAAAAGATTGGATCCAGTTTTGTAGATCCAGAACAGAGAAATGGTGGGGGGGGATGATTTGGGAATAGTTGGGGGGGGAGACGACTTATGTGATGTACGGTGGGGGGGAACTGGGAAAGTGGAAATCCTTTGGAATGTAAACAAAGAATATAGGAAATGAAAAAATATGTAACATTATGTCAACTTTTTACATGGTTTTGGGGATTTGTATTTGGGCCTTGGGAATGCAAAGCATATATAAAGGCCATGTCAGTTCTCAAGGCATGCATTTTATATGATTTATCAGCTATGATAATTTTTCTATATTTATATTTCTCCCCCACCATTTTCCCATTATGCACTCCCTACATTACATACACCTTACCTATAAAGAGGAATAAAGAAGAAAAAAGTGATCCTAGATATTGGTTGCAGATTTCCAATCTATCATCAAGGTGTAAAAGAAAAATACATGTAAAACTACATTTGTGGAGATTATCTAAAATTGGCGTCTCATGCAGAGAAGAATCCATAATGCATAGCTGGAGTCATTGGACAGGATGTCTACACAGGTGCCTAGAAATTTCTCAGACTGGATATAAAAATGCATGCTTACACTGATCATCTTTCTTTCCATTTTTGATCTACATGTGGTTTTGACTTGCTGATTCATCTCCAATACAGAAAGTATTTCTTTTCTGAAAGATCTTTGAGTATCTGCCTCCAGAGCATAAAATACATACTCCCCCAAGGTTATAAGTATCAACATTTCATGATATAATTTACCACCTAGAAAATGGGATGTATTGTTCCATGATAACATTATTTCTTGTTTGAGCTTGTTATCCAATTTCAGAGAATATCACAACTTTATGTGCTTGTGATCTCCACCTCTCTGTTTGTTGATGCTAAGTAGTGTACACAGCTCTGAACTTATTAAGAAGATCACAAAAATATTAGAATGACATTTGTTAAAATATAACAGTACATAAAAGATGGTGGTAAGTTCTTCTATACCTGAGATAGATAAGTGTATTACCACAATAGTCAGGGTTTTCATAGAAAATGGCAAGATGTGAGCTCTATACACTATGCAAATATATTTTTTGTTATATTTAATGCACTCTGGGGAAGAAAACTCTGTCATTATGTCTATGCGACTAGCATTAGGACCTGATTTTTATCTGCAACACCATTGTAAAATGTATGTTGTAGTTATATACATCAACTCTCATACCCCAAGAGAGTCAAAGTGAATATCTGAGGCTCACTTGATAGTCTATTCTACTATTCACATACTTGACGGAGCAAGCTCAACAACCCCAACACACACACACACATACACAACACCACTGTAAAAGTAGAAAATTATTTTGACCAGAGGAGGCAAAATAGTAAATACATGTTAATATATATAAACAAAAGCAATAGTAGTATGCTATATGGTAAGAAAGAAAATACAGGGTTCTTTTGGTTCTTTGCAGTCTAACTTCTTGAGTTCTTTGTATATATTGGATATTAGCCCTCTGTCGGATGTGGGGTTGGTGAAGATCATTTCCCACATTGTTGGTTGCCGTTTTGTCCTTCTGACAGTGTCCTTTGCCTTACAGAAACTTTGTAATTTTATGAGGTCCCATTTGTCAATTCTTTATCTTAGATCATAAGCTATTGGTGTTCTGTTCAGGAACTTTCCCCTGTGCCCATGTCCTCCAGGGTCTTCCCAAGTTTCTTTTCTAATAGTTTCAGTGTGTCTGGTTTTATGTGGAGGTCCTTGGTCCACTTGGAGTTGATCTTAGTCCAAGGAGAGAAGAGTGGGTCAATTCGCATTCTTCTGCATGTTGACCTCCAGTTGAACCAGCACCATTTGCTGAAAAGGCTATCTTTTTTCCACTGGATGTTTGTGGCTCCTTTATCAAAGATCAAGTGACCATAAGTTTGTGGGTTAATTTCTGGGTCTTCAATCCTATTCCATTGATCTACTTGCCTGTTGCTGTACCAATACCATGCAGTTTTTAACACAATTGCTCTGTAGTACTGCTTGAGGTCAGGGATATTGATTCCCCCAGAAGTCCTTTTATTGTTGAGAATAGTTTTAGCTATCCTGGGTTTTTTGTTGCTCCAGATGAATTTGAGAATTGCTCTTTCTAGATCTATGAAGAATTGAGTTGGGATTTTGATGGGGATCGCATTGAATCTGTATATTGCTTTTGGAAAGATGGCCATTTTACTATATTGATCAAAAAATGGGGTACAGAGCTAAACAAAGAATTTTCTCTAAGATCAAGAATTGACAAATGGGACCTCATAAAATTACAAAGTTTCTGTGTAAGGCAAAGGACACGGTCAGAAGGACAAAATGGCAACCAACAAAGTGGGAAATGATCTTTACCAACCCCACATCCGAAAGAACCAAATAACCCTATCAAAAAATGGGGTACAGAGCTAAACAAAGAATTTTCACCAGAAAAATGCGGATGGCTGAGAAACACCTTAAGAGATGTTCAACATCATTAGTCATCAGGGAAATGCAAATCAAAACAACCCTGAGATTCCACCTCACACCAGTCAGAATGGCTAAGATTAAAAACTCAAGAGACAACAGGTGCTGGTGAGGATGTGGAGAAAGAGGAACACTCCTCCACTGTTGGTGGGATTGCAAAATGGTAAAACCGCTCCGGAGATCAGTGTGGCGGTTCCTCAGAAAATTGGGCATGTCACTTCCAGAGGACCCTGGCATACCATCCGCATTTCTTCTGGTGAAAATTCTTTGTTTAACTCTGTACCCCATTTTTTGATAGGGTTATTTGGTTCTTTGGGGTCAAACTTCTTGAGTTCTTTGTATATATTGGATATTAGCCCTCTTTCGGATGTGGGGTTGGTAAAGATCATTTCCCACTTTGTTCATGGAGATTGCATGTGCCTACAAGCAAAAGCAGAAACACTTTAAAGTGCTTCTCCTAAGACAAAACCTTACTTGAAATGATAGGATATATACTCAATGAAAGATATAATTCAAAGTGCATGATGTCAAAATAGAAAACCCTTTTTTAGAAAATATGTGACAGATAATTACTAGAGTACCTTAGTCTGTTCAATGATGCAAATTCTGAAGATCTCATTAAAACAAAATCCTGTTTCTTCAGTCTGCATTCCACAAGCCCTGCAATATCTTACTGATATTTAACACTTACTTAATGTTTATAATAAAGAAATTATTCCTAGAATGGATATTAAGAGCTTTAGTTGCTCCGTCAAGTGAGCCAGGATAGATTCCTAGCACCTTTATTGTAGATTGAAATTGTTTGTAACCCCAGTTCCAGCAGATTCAATGCCCTCTTCTGCCTTGCTCAAGCAATATACACATGCAGTGCACATAAAAAAAATGAATGCAAAACACTTTAATGTACAAAAAAGTGAAAATATTAAAAACAAAAACAGTATTCCCTCAGTGAATCTCAACACATTGCCCATATCCTTACTATCAAGTTTTCCATTGCTTTCTGTAATTCATACACTGGCATTAATTGGCCGCCATAGCATTATTACTATTCAATGGGAGGTCTTTGCACAACAGTCCTGTGTGTCATAGATATCTCTTCCTACTGTCTTTTCCTAGCAATTTTAGATATTATTTATCCCAAAAGATGATTCCTTGGCAATAACATAAGTGTCCATAATTAAAGAAAATCTCAGTCAATCTGTCTCATCCACATCAGGTCCCCCATTCTTAAAATATGTGACTAACAAACATTTTTTGACATCTTCATTGATGATGGTTTATTTGTCTTATAGTAGACCACAAGTGCCATGATGGTATAGTCCTTATTTGTCTATGATCAATATTTTATAATCAGCACCTAACACTATTTCTTCTGTACAGTAGATAAGAATAAGTACCCTGAACATTATGCCTGAATTCATTCTGTAGATGTCAAGAATGCATATTTGTCCCGCCCCTTTCTGTTGTAGAGAAATTTAGCCACTAGGAAAGTCTTAAATCCATTTGTAGCTATGTAATCAATGTTCTGTCTGTTGCTAAATTTTAAAGATGTGAAGATGGGTTTCTGTAAAAAAAAATCATATCTTGTAAATGAGTTAATTATTTTTGTTTAGATTGTGGTGATTCGGTAATTGTAGATTAATTGGTTCCATCTGCTTTGCAATTTTCCAATTAACAGGTAATAGCTTTTGAAAGTTAGTTCATTTCTGACATGTATAAGAATGTATTTAAGATGGTAATTTTCCCCTAATGCTTTCTGTTGCTATTTATTTATTTAAATACCCTTTTTTCAAATCCTAAGGTCAATGCTACTCTTATACTAAAGCTGAGATCTTTTAGGGACAAATCTTGAACAGAATCATAAGCGTGTACCATTATAATTTGTGTTTTAGATTCATTTACATTGACTGATGTTTCTACCACTGATTAATGACAGTAATTTTTTAATGCTAGTAGTGTTTCTTTAGCCTTTAATTTAAAACTTGACTGGCTGTTTGATGAAGTTCTTCCCAGCTGGGTTTTGATATTAATGGAGAATCCCATCTACAGGTCCCCGCTGTAAATGAGTGGTGAATACAAAGAGAAGGAGGGGGCACTAAAAATTATCTCAGCATAAGTATGAAAGTTTTCATCTCCTCTTGAAGAACTGACCTTGAAAGTCACATTATGAAACAGTTTATTTAATGGAACATATAATGTTTTGAAAAATTCTTTTTTCAGAAATGTTGTGACATTCAAGAAATATAGATGATGATTTATTTGTTAAATGTTTTTCTTAGAACCACAAGGAGCTGATTTTGATTTGTTACAAGCATGTTAAAAAGCATCCAGATTTCTGGAGCCGACAGATCAGCCAGGCTGCCCTAATCAGAATACCACTGTGATGTGGTCCTTTTTGTGTTGTTTTGTTTTGCTTTGTTTTGTTTGTATGATAATTTTTATTTTGTTTTTTGTTTGCCTCTTTGCTTGCTGACTTTTCTTTAAGATTTTTCTGTGTGCCTAAAGTGTTTCTGTGTTTCTTATAGGACCATTTCTGTTGTAGTTTGTGTGGAAACTTCATTATATAAGCATGGTGGTTTCCATCACTGTTCATTCAATAGCTAATCAATTCAACAGCTAGTTCTTCTCCCTTTCTATCCCTGACTCCCACAAGAAAGATTTGAAAAATCTGTCCAAAGAACCAAAGGATTCCCTTTTATTAGACCATTGAAGAAAGCAGTGGGCATGGCATGGAAATAAACTTCAAGTAACCACAGACAGGTTGGGATTTTCTTAAGCATATGGGGTGTTGGTTTCCATTTTCTCCTTTGAGAGGGTAATGATGTATTTTCCTAAAAGGAACTCAGTAATCTGTGAGAATATTAGCTGGTTATAATTTCTTCCCAAAGCTTATAGATCCTCTAAAATTTTCTGAAAGTAATAAGTAAGACCTAAGAACATGCCAATAAGAACATGACCATCTATGATAGCTTAAATGTCATGTAAATGGAGGACATCTTCAAAGGTGTCAAAGCGAAAGGAATTTCAGGACTAATGTCTCTGAATTGTAGACAGAGCTAATAAGCATGCCTTAAATATGGCTATAAGATGTTTCTGACATTGATAGCATGAAGGAACTCATGCTACCCCTCAATGAAAGTGTGAAAAGTGTTGTAGGTATTTCACCAATTTGAGTGAAGATTTACTTATAACACCATATTGTGTTAAAAAGCAACATATTATAAAATGTAACATTAAATTACTAGAAAAATAACATTCAGTTCTATGAAGAATTCATTAAGGTGCATTCTGGAAACTTCTGTAAGGAATATTAAATATTTGTTCAGTGAGTTAAAGCATGGTAATGGGTAATTAATTAGCAGCAACTGTGCATCTATCATTAAAAAGGGCCTCTATCAAAAGTCTTTATTAATAATATCTGAAAGACATTATGATATATATAATGAAGAAATTTCTAAGCACCTGAAATTATTGTATGCTTAATTCTGAATAATTTAGTCTGTTTTTGATGGTTCTGAAATTGGGTATCCGGCAGGTCAACATTCTTGATTGATATTATGGGTATTTTCTAAATCAAAAATTCTTGAATAAAAAAGTTGATTTAATATTTTGTACCAGGGAGCCAGGCAGCTCCACAGCCTTCTGTGCACAGCTCATCAGGAGAGAGTGGTCGCCCAGCAGTGCTTTCAGTTCTTGGTGATGAGGTGAGATCTTCACTTTCTCTCCAATAACTGTCCAGAGGGAAATGGCTGGGAGTTCATAGGGTATATGATCAGTGGAGCAGCTGGGACAGGAGCCTTCCAGTCTCCATCTGCACCCGAGAGTGGAGGAGCTCAACAATCATCTGCACACAGATGCCACCAGAAGAGAGTTGGTCTCTGAGAAGTACTGACACAGGTTTACAGGCCCAAAGAAGGGACATGGTCCAGCTAGAGACAGCAAGAACAACTAACACCAAAGATAACCAGGTGGTAGAAGGCAAGGGCAAGAACCTGACCAACAGAAATCAAGACTACTTGGCAACATCAGAACCCAGTTTTCCCACCATAGCAAGTGGTGGGAAACTCCAACACACTGGAAAAGCATGATTTGGATTTAAAATCGCATCTCATGATGATGATAGAGAACTTTAAGAAGAAAATGAATAACTCCCTTAAAGAAATTCAGTAGAACACAGGTACACAGGTTGAAGCCCTCAAAGAATTACAGAAAAACACAACTAAACAAGTGAAGGAATTGAACAAAAACATACAGGATCTAAAATATGAAGTTGAAACAATAAAGAAATCACAAAGGGAGACAACAATGGACGTAGAAACCTAGGAAAGAAATCAGGAATTATAGATGCAAGCATCACCAGCAGAATACAAGAGATAGAAGAGAGAATCTCAGGTGCAAAAGATAACATAGAAAATATTGACACAATAGTCAAAGAAAATGCAAAATGCACAAAGCTCCTGACCCAAAACATCCAGGAAATCCAGGACACAATGAGATGACCAAACCTAAGGATAATAGGGATAGAAGAGAGTGAAGAATCTCAACATAAAATGCCAGTAAATATCTTCAGTAAATTTATAGAAAAAAACTTCCCTAACCTAAAGAAGGAGACTCCCATAGACAAGAACACCAAGTGCAGGAAACAAAGAATGAATACTAAAAGCAGTAAGGGCAAAAGATCAATTAACACATAAAGGAAGACCTATCAGAATTACACCAAACTTCTTGACAGCACCTGTGCTGCCATGGTGCCGAGTACTGGGCATAGATAGGCCTGGGGGATTGACAGAAGACATAGACTCAGGTCATTCATTAAGGAGAACGCCAAAACTTTCCTGAGGGACCAGCAATATATACTAGAGGCCAGAAAGAACAACAAGAAATAACAATTATAGCTGTAGGTTAGGCACCTGGGAGGTCCTTACCACACTGGGCGGGGAAAATAAGAATCAAAATAAGCCACCGAATGTTCTGCTATCAGGAAACCTGTGCAAACAGCTCACCTGGGGGCATTGAGCTAAGCTCACACATGCCCAATACTTCTCACCAGAAGCTATGAAAGCTAGAAGATCCTGGGCAGAAATCATACAGACCCTAAGAGAACACAAATGCCAGCCCAGGCTACTATCTCCAGCAATACTCTCAATTACCAAGATCAAGAAACTATGATATTCCAATAGCTAATGTTTGAAAATCATGCATTGCCAAATGGGACCTCATAAAATTTCAAAGCTTCTGTAAGGCAAAGGACATTCTCTATAATACAAAATGGCAACCAACAGATTGGGAAAAGATCTTTACCAATCCTACATTTGTTAGAGGACTAATATCCAAAATATACAAAAAACTCAAGAAGTTACACTGCAGAGAACCAAATAACCCTATTAAGAAGTAGGGTACAGAGCTATACAAAGAATTCTCAACTGAGGAATACTGAATGGCTGAGAAGCACCTAAATAAAAGTTCAATTACCTTAATTATCAGGGAAATGAAAATCAAAACAACCCTGAGATTCCACCTCACACCAGTCAGAATGAGTAAGATGAAAAACTCACATGACAGCAGATGCTAGCGAGAATGTGGAGAAAGAGGACACTCCTCCATTCCTAGTGAGATAGCAAGCTGTTAAAACCACTCTGGAAATAAGTTTGGTCTTACATGAGAAAATTGGTTGTAGTATTACTGTAGGACCCAGGTATACCATTCCTGGGTATATATCCAAAAGATGCTCTAACATGTAATAAGGACACATGCTCCACTATGTTCATAGCAGCCTTATTTATAATAGCCAGAAGCTAGAAAGTACCCAAAATGGATACAGAAAATGTGGTACATTTACACAATGGAGTACTATTCAGCTATTTTTTTTTAATTTTCTATATTCTTTGTTTTCATTCCGAATGCTTTTCCCTTTCCCAGTTCCCCGCTCACCATATGTCCCATAAGTCCTCTTCCCTCATCCCATTCCCCAATCACCCCCCTTCCATTTCTCTGTTCTGGTACTAAAACAATGAATTCATGAAATTCTTAGGTAAATGGATGGAGCTAGAAAATATTATCCTTAATGAGGTAACCGAATCACAAAAGAACATATATGTTATGTATTGCCTGATAAGTGAAAAGCCCAGAAGCTTGGAATACCCTATGTGTAATTCACAGATCACATGAACCTTAAGAAGGAAGACCAAAGTGTGGATATTTTGGTACATCTTTAGAAGGGATACAAAATACTCATGGGAGGAAATACAGAGACAAAGTGTGGAGCAGAGACTGAAGGAAAGACCATCCAGAGACTGACCCACCTGGGGTTAATCCCACATACACTTACCAGAGCCAGACTCTATTGCAGATGCCAAGAAATGCTTGCTGACAGGAGCCTGATACAGCTGTTTCCAGAGAGGCCATGTCAGTGCCTGACAAATACAGAGAGGGATGCTTTCAGCCAACCATTGAACTGAGAACAGGGTCCCCAACAAATAGTTAGAAAAAGAACCCAAGGAGCTAAATGGGTTTACAGCCCCATAAGAGGAACAACAATATGAACCAACCAGTATTCCTAGAACTCCCAAGGGCTTAAACACCAACCAAAGAGTACATTTAGAAGGACTCAAGGCTCCAGCCGCATATGTAGCAGAGGATGGCCTGGTTAGACATCAGTGAGAGGAGAGACCCTCGGATATGAGGGTTCATTGACCCAGGGTAGGGGAATGCCAGGTCAGGGAAGCATGTGTGGGTAGGTTAGTGACCAGGGGGAAGGGGAATGGGATGGGGAGTTTTCGGAGGGAAAATGAGAAAAGGGGATAACATTTGAAATGTAAATAAAGAATATATCTAATAAAAATGTAAAAAAAAAGTTCTTTTAATACAAATTATTTAAATAACATTCTAAATCGTATTAATTATGATAGCACATTTTTGAGAACTAAAACATGCAAACAGACCAATAGTACATGGAAATAAATCAGATGCAACATACACACATGCACACTTACATTAGACAAGGTAATAACTCTGGACTCATGGAGATGATGTCCTTTTAATGAATGTTACATGAATATTGGACATTCTTATGGTAAATATGAATAAATCTTGAGTCTGCCCCACTTAAATCATGTGAGGCAGTTTGGTTCTAAATATATACCTATGTATCATACTTTCTGCCATTGATGCAAATAAGAATTAGACATTCATGTAAGCTGAAAAATTGATCTATAACCCATAAAAAATCAATGCATAGGCACGAATATCGAAGAGAAAAAAACTTATTCAATTCAGAGAATAATGTTGAATAGGATAATACAAGTATATACCATCTATGTCCAAGAGGAAAAACACAAGATGAAATGAAGACTAAAGAAAGACAAGGTACAAAAGAGGGGTGTGAGCATAACCCCAAGAGCAGATGCATTTACAAAAAGTTAAAAGTTGAGATCACAGAATCTCTCTGGAGAAGAGAAAAAGCATTTGGTCAGAGAACATGATTAATATGGTCATGTGCATTAGAAAACAGCTGAGAGTTGAGAATGATTAGCTCCATCAACAGCATGTATGATAACAAATGAGGCACATGGCTTTCCTTACATGGTTAGCTTATAGTTTTCTAGAGAGTGAGTAATTGACAGAACTAGGCTTCAGACCTACTTCTTCCTGACTTCAAAGCCATTCTCTCTTCAAAGGAAAAGTCTTATTCCTTTTGAAAATGTAAAACAGAAAAGACAGAGAAGTAATTAAATATGACTTTCAGAGATTTGAAGTAGAAGTTACAGATTTGGATTCCAGTACTATTTTAGAATCAGGACTTCAGTGTTATTCCCTTCCTCCCCTACATAAATTCAGCTCATAATCTAAAGTCTCATGCCAAGGGACATGCTGGCTACTCTAAAGCCACAAGTGCTGCACACTGTTGCCTTTAGTCACCATAATTACACTCACAGAAGCAAGAACTTGGGTAGCTAATAAGTGTCTTGTATCCAGGCATGTCCAACCTATATTTGTATGTATGTGTTTTTGTATGCATATAGAAGGCTGAATAAAATTTCTGTTGTTCTTCCTGAGGTGATTATGACCTTTGATTCCTTTTATCCTTCCTTTCTTCTGCCCTCCCTCTCTTTCTCCCTCCATCCCTCCTTTTCTTCCTTCCTTCCTCCCCGTCTTCCTCTCTTCTTTTGTTCCTTTTCCCTAGCTCATTCTTCCCCTTCCCCCTCCTCCTCCTCTCCCTCCTCCTCTTCCTTCTCCTCCCGAGTCAATATCTCTTCCTAAACTCCCCAACTAGATGAAGCTGTCTAGGCAGAGAATCCCTGGAACCTGTTCCATCTTTTCAGCATTGTGATTACAACTGCACAACTGCACACCACGACTTGGATTCTGGTGATTAAATGTCTGTCCTTATGTTTGTAAAGCAAACATTTACCTACTGAACTGTCTTCCCAGCCTAAGTCTTTTGACAATATCATGTTACAGATTATCATGTAGAAAGTTCATTCTTGAGAATGTTTAATGGCATTACTACAGAAATTAATAAGCACAAGAATTCTCATAATGACTTTAGCGAATTTACCATTTGTTGTCAGACCTCTTTAATAGCTATCTGTGGTCCACAGGCTATGTCAGGGATGTCTAGCTGTAGGGATTTTCAGTTTCATTGTACATATTTGGAAATATGTGTTTATATCCAGGTGTATTATAGAAATTTATCCCTTCAGTTGTTGTAAATAGCCTCTTTAGGGACTTTGGCTAGGGACTATTTGATATGAGTATCAATATCAGGGACTATTTGATAAGACTCTGGACTTAAAAAGAGCAAAATAGCCAATGAGGATCTTTTCCTTCCTTCCTTCCTTCCTTCCTTCCTTCCTTCCTTCCTCCCTCCCTCCCTCCCTCCCTCCCCCTCTCTCTCTTTCTCTTTCTTTCTTTCTTTCTTTCTTTCTTTCTTTCTTTCTTTCTCTCCTTCCTTCTGTCTCTCTTTGTTTTGCAGTAAAAGCACTTTACTGATAGCTATCATGCCAGCATTTATTTACTTTAAAGAACTGTTTCATTTATTTATATTCCAAATGCTGCCACCGTTCTTGTCCCCTGTCCAAGAGTTCTCTACACCATCCTTCCTCCCCTTTGCCTCTAAGAGAGTGCTCTCTCACTCTTCCCATGTACCTTACTCACCTTCTAACGCCATATTCCACACCCACTTCATCCCCCTACATCCCCATTCCCTTCCCTGGCCCATCAAGTCTCTACAGGATTAGGCACATTCTCTCCTAATATGTCCAACAGCGGGGAGATAGAACCTGAAGAGACAACCTCCAGTAGACAGACAGGGCCCCCAGTGGAGAGATGGAGTCACCAACCTACCTTCACATTTTTGAAGTAGAATTGCTCCTGTCAAAAAGAAATGCAGAGACAAAAATGGAGCAGAGATTGAAGGATAAACCATTCAATGACTGGCCCACTTTGGTATTCAACCCATGAGCAGGCACCAAATCCTGACAATGATGATTTTCTAACAAGAAACTATTGAAACTCTCTTCTTTGAATAGGAACATGGATCACTGTGAAAGATGAATACATGGTTGTTCAGTCTGGTTTCTTTCAGTACTGTCTGCAGATACCAGGTTATTAATTTTAAACCAGTAATATTCTTTAAATTTTCATAATTCAATAATATATAGCTTTCTAGACTTTTCATTTTGAGATATATCTTGTGTAAATTTAAGAAATAATTTGGAAAATCACTTTCCAAAGGTAAGATTATATTTCAGTATAACAACCAGGATGACATTCATAAAATTTACTCTTCTTGCTTAACTTTCTCCATGCTTGTTCATGTTATGTGTGTTTACTTATATGCAAAATTTCTTGTGTACCTAGGTTCATGTATTCATCAACATAGTAACTGCATAGAAGGGCACATCACTTGAAATATTTTAATTGTATTATTTACTGATCCTATATATCTCTGGCAAGTAAGCTTAACCCTCTGCTGCACTCTAACAACCTCCAGCATATAACCTTTGAGATAGTTTTTTTTTTCCTTAGCACAATTTACTGGAGATTTGTCCAAGAGGATGAAGGAAATCAATTGTTTGTTCCTCTTCCTCATCAAATGGTATTTTATGATATGAATTCACTATTAGTCCACTGAATAGCATCTGGCATATTTCCATTTTGAGGCACTTATGAAACACGCTCCTATGAACATTTATGTAAGGGTTTCAATGTGAACATAAATTTTCATTTCTCTGGGACAAATGCCCAAGTGCATAATTGCTATATCATATGGCAATTATATCTTTAGTTTTATAAGAATGCAGCCAACTGTTTTCTAGAATATTGCTTCTGTAACAATTGAAATCGGTTTTTTTCTGTATTGAATATAATTTAGTTTATTTTTCTTATTAATTCATACACACATTAATTTATCAAATATTTCTTGATTGCCCACTATGGTTTTATCATTGCTCAAGAACTGAGATTACATTGTTAAAGATGACAACTTTTCTAGATTGTTGTATAGAAGAAAAGATATCAATAAACACTAAAATCATAAGTGAACGAATATCATTGAATGTGGAAGTGCAAACACTATGAACCGCATCTAATGGGTCCAATTGAGGGGGACAGAAAGACCCGTAAAATGTGATGGCATGCAACATGAAAATGGCCAGAGGAGATCCATTTTTATCTGGAGAAAGATGTAAGAGGAGGGAGTAATGATATGGGGTGCAGTTGTATAGTAATTTCCTCAAAGCTAAAACATTCTTTGATGAAGACTGATTAAAACTCAGGATGTTCTAAAAGGAGACTCCTTAAAACTCAGAAGTCAAATAACTCCTTCATAAGCTACTGAAACTGACTACAGACACAAAGTCCCTCTTTCTTTGAGTTTATACTAGCAACAGAGTCCCTTTCAGACAAGACAAGCTGCCTGGAAGAGTCTCAGAGCATTTAAGCTGTTTGGAAGAAATGTTGAAATTAGCTAATCACCTCAAAGAGATAGTTTCTAATCTAATGAGCTGCCTACAAGTCCTGCTGTGAGTTCCAGGTTCTTTGATCTGTCACTCCATGCTTGTGGCTTTTGTTGATTCAGCTCCCATTGAGCCCTTCTTGATCCTGTAAGTAACCCATCACTCATATTCTTGTGAGTCACCAAAATAAAATTCACAGTTTACTATGAGACCTTGTAGGGCAGTCTATAGCCTGGTCTAGCAAGGCTTACTCCGGAGACCCAGTAGAACATTCTACAAGGGACAGAACCTGAGAGCCGTTCTCCCAGACTGTTGACTCCTCAACTCCACAATCCTGTGCCCATCAGTCATGTATTGCCATGGCCCAGGCCCCTAGTGTTCTGGGTGCACTCCACCCCTGCATTCAGGGTTTCCCCGCCCCACGGTTACTTGGCAACCCAGACCACTATTAAAGGAGGCTTCTTTCCCCTCCTTGTTCTCTCTGCCCTCTTATTCCTCTCTGCCCTCTCTTGTCCCTCTCTCTCTGTTCCTCCTAACTCTCCATTCTTTCCCATCTTTTCACATGGTCATGGCCATCTCTCATCCCTCTATCTTTTCTTTCTCTTTCCTCTATTTCCTTTCCTCTTTCTACTTTTCTATAATAAAGCACTGGAACTATGAACTGTCTCTTCTTATCAAAACCCACTGTGTAAGAACATGGAGCAGATCCAACCATTTGCCTAAAAATTGCAAATGGTTGGATCTGGAAAATATTATCCTAAGTGAGTTAACCCAATCACAAAAAAAAAAAAATACACATGAAATGCAATCACTGATAAGTGGATATTAATGAGCCCAGAAGCTCTGAATGCTCAAGGCACAATTAGCAAATCAAAAGATTCCCAAGTAAAAGGAAGGAGAGGACCCTGGTCCTGAAAAGACTGGATCCAGTTTTGTAGGAGAGTACCAGAACAGAGAAATCATGTGTGTGTTGGTGGGTGATTGGAGAATGGGCGGGGTGGGGGGAAGAGGACTTATGGGACATATGGTGAGAGGAAACTGGGAAAGGGGAAAGCCTTTGGAATGTAAACAAAGAATATAGAAAAAAATTAAAAAAAAAAAAAAGAACATGGAGCAGGCCTCAGCATTTGAGGCCACCAAGAAAGAAAACAGGCTCTTTTCAGCCAAGCTTCTTCTCCTAGCCAGGCAGATTCTTGCTCCACAGGTATACAGGTGCCCACAGTCCCTGCCCTGGTGTGGTGCACCACACTGGCCTTGCCAGTGTTCTCCTATACCCTGCTGTGCCCCCGCTCACCCCCACATGCCAGAGTTCTCCTATGCCTGCGGGGGAGCGTGGGGCCTGCCACCCTGCTTCTTTTTTTCCCCACAGTTCACAAAGCTGGTCTGTTGTAGAACCTACTTAATTTATGCTACTTCCATGTTTGCGGTATGTAGGTATTAGTTCACATCTCCACAGAAATTCTGTCACCCAACAGATTATAAATGATATTGATTAGTCTGTAGAATGGATAGGAAGAAGGGGGCACAGCTACAGACACACACTCTACAACAGAGAGAAATTAGAAAAAGAAGCTTAAGAGAAGACATGTCTCTCAACAGATACAGCCTTTCAAGCTCATAGAAGCTGAGTTTGTAATTTTTTTATTTTTCATTTAATCTTTTCATACAATATATTTTGATCATGTTTTTTGTTTTCCTTCTGAATTCTCACAAGGTCCTCTCCAACTCTCTACCCACTCTAATTCAAGCCTCCCCCTCTCAAAATGCAAAAACAAAAACAAAAAAAGGAAAACCAAAACAAGCAAGCAAGCAAGCAAACAAATACACAAAAAACAAATAAGAAAAAACAAATAAAAAAAAAATAACAGAATTTAAAAATTCCATTGAAAACCTTTTTCAAGTTTGTGAACTTCTAAAGACATAAATATAACCTTTTCTGTCCATGTAATGTCACTTTTATGCGTATAATGTCAGGGCTAGCCCTTAGTATGGATAACCAATTAGTGTGGTCTTCCTGGGGAAAATTAGTTCTCACACACCCAATATCTCCCAATTGCCTATAGTTCTCTAAGGTTGAGGCCCTGTAACATCTCTCCTTCAATATTAGCATGTCCAGTGGTCTTTGTGTTGTTTAGTTCTTGCTTAGGCTGTCATAATGCTAAAGAAGCATAATTTCTAAATACATTCTGTTTATTCTTAAAATAAAAGCTAAGTATAGTTTTCATCTCTCATCAAAGGAACTTCCCTTTTGCAACATAAAGAAACTATTTTTAAGAAACCCCAAACAATCAAAATGCAAACAGAACAAAATGCAGGAAATCATGTGGTGCCTATTCCCTGCACTAAGATACTTGAAACAATACAAATGTATTCCTGATCAAAAGTCTTATTCTGTGTTGATCTTGAAGAGAAATAGGCAGTTTCTGAATATAATACCTCCTCTACATGCTTTAAAATTTGAAGATGTTTATTAAGCAGATTATGACCAGATTATGACCTTAATTTTGTATTAGACAACCAATTCCACAAAAAATGAACACATACACACTCACACACACACACACACACACACACACACACACACACACTGGGGGGAGCATTAATTTCTTAGTGACTTAAAATTCTTTGTGTTTTTTTGCAAACATACAGACCAACTGCTAATCACACTGCTGCTATTACTATGATCAATGTTAATTTACCCTAAACCAGGTTTGATTATTGTTGTTTATCTGAAAACAACACATGCAAAGGGGCTCGCTGTTTGTAAACATCCTTATGCTCTTGGCGGAATAGGAATTAGGAACAGATTTCAAGATAAACACAAATATTCTCCTCTCCTAGTCCACATCTGATGCACAATAAAAGCTAAGGAAAAAGAAACTGCTTCAGCAATTAGTTTGAAAAGATACACAATTCAAAATATTTCCACTTCCTTCCTCTTTGTGCCCATCTCCATAGACATTGGAATGCACTGTTACTGGATGAAGTCTCTCAGGGAACAGTTATGCTAGGTGTCTGTCTATAAGCATAGCAGAATATCATTAATAGTGTCAGGCATTGTCTCTCTCACATGGGATGGGTCACACGTTTGGTTTTATGTGGAGGTCCTTGATCCACTCGGAGTTGAGCTTAGTGCAAGGAGATGAGAGTGGATCAATTCTCATTCTTCTGCATGTTGACCTCCAGTTAAGCCAGCACCATCTGTTGAAAAGGCTATCTTTTTTCCACTGGATGTTTTCAGCTCCTTTGTCGAAGATCAATTGGCCATTGATGTGTGGGTTCAATTCTGGGTCTTCAATCCTATTCCATTGATCCGCCTCCCTGTCACTGAACCAATACCATGCAGTGTTTAATACTACTGCTCTGTAATATTGCTTGAGGTCCGGGATATTGATTCCCCCAGAAGTTCTTTTGCTGTTGATGATAGTTTTAGCTATCCTGGGTTTTTTGTTATTCCAGATGAACTTGAGAATTGCTCTTTCTAACTCTATGAAGAACTGAGTTGGGATTTTGATGGGGATTGCATTGAATCTGTATATTGCTTTGGGCAAGATTGCCATTTTGACTATATTAGTCCTGCCAACCCACGAGCATGGAAGATTTTCCCATTTTCTGATGTCTTCTTCAATTTCCTTCTTCAGAGACCTGAAGTTTTTGTCATATAAATCTTTCACATGTTTGGTTAGCGTCACTCCAAGATACTTTATATCATTTGTGGCTATTGTGAAGGGTGTCATTTCCCTAATTTCTTTCTCGACCTGCTTATCCTTTGCGTATAGGAAGGCTACTGATTTGCTTGAGTTGATTTTATAGCCAGCCACTTTGCTGAAGTTGTTTATCAGTTGCAGGAGTTCTCTGTTGGAGGTTTTTGGGTCACTTAAGTATACTATCATATCATCTGCGAATAGTGATAGTTTGACTTCTTCCTTTCCAATTTGTATCCCTTTGACTTCCCTCTGTTGTCGAACTGCTCTAGCTAGTACCTCAATTACTATATTGAAGAGATATGGCGAGAGGGGCAGCCTTGTCTAGTCCCTGATTTTACTGGGATTGCTTCAAGTTTTTCTCCGTTTACCTTGATGTTGGCTACTGTTCTGCTGTATATTGCTTTTACTATGTTTAGATATGGGCCTTGAATTCCTGCTCTTTCCAAGACCTTTAGCATGAAAGGATGCTGAATTTTGTCAAATGCTTTTTCAGCATCCAATAAGATGACCATGTGGTTTTTTCTTTGAGTTTGTTTATGTAGTGGATTACATTGACGGATTTCCATATATTGAACCATCCTTGCATCCCTGGGATGAAGCCAACTTGATCATGGTGAATGATCATTTGGATGTGTTCTTGGATTCGGTTGGCAAGTATTTTGTTTAGTATTTTTGCATCGATATTCATAAGAGAAATTGGCCTGTAGTTCTCTTTCTTAGTTGGATATTTGTGTGGTTTTGGTATCAGGGTAATTGTGGCTTCATAGAATGAGTTGGGTAGTGTTCCTTCTGTTTCTATTTTGTAGAATAGTTTGAAGAGTATCGGTATCAGGACTTCTTTGAAGGTCTGATAGAATTCTGCACTAAAACCGTCTGGTCCTGTGCTTTTTTTGGTTGGAAGACTGTCTATGACCCCTTCTATTTCTTTGGGGGTTATAGGTCTGTTTAGACGATCTATTTGATCCTGATTTAATTTTGGTATTTGGTAACTGTCTAGGAAATTGTCCATTTCCTTCAGATTCTCCAGTTGTGTTGAGTATAGGTTTTTGTATTAGGATCTGATGATTTTTTGAATTTCCTCAGTTTCTGTTGTTATATCTCCCTTTTCATTTCTAATTTTGTTAATTTGAATACTCTCTGTGCCCTTTGGTAAGTCTGGCTAGGGGTTTATCTATCTTGTTGATTTTCTCAAAGAACCAGCTCCTGGTTTTGTTGAGGGACAACTATGTTGTTTCCATTTTATGGCTATTACAAATAAAGCTGGTGTGAACATAATTGATGAAGTGTTCCTGTGTTATAGTGGAGCAGCTTGTATATGCCCAGAAGTTGTATAGCTGTGTCCTGGGGTAGAGCTACTCTGAATCATATGAGAAGTCACCAAACTGATTTCTAATGTGGTTGTACACCTTTGCATTCCCACCAACAGTGGAGGAGTGTTTCACTTGCTTACATCCTCACCAACCGTCACTTGAGTTTTTTATTTTAGTCATTCTGATAGGAGTAAAAATGAATCTCAAAATCATTTTGATTTGATTTCCCTGTTAAATAAGTAGGTCGAACATATCTTTGAGTGCATCTCAGCCACTACAGATGCTCTGTGGAAAAGTCTCTGTTTAGCTTCATGCCACATTTTTCAATTGAGTTACTTAGTTTATTGACATTTAATTTCTTGAGTTCTTTATATATTTTGGATATTTGTCCTCTGTCTGATTTAGGGTTGGTGAAGACATTTTCCCATACCATAATTAGCTATTTTGTCCTATTGATGGTGTACTTAGCTTTGTAAAAGGCTTCCAGTTTTACAAGGTCCCATTTATTAAATTTTGATCTTAGTGTCTGAGTTCAGAACTGGTGTTCTGTTGAGAAATTTGTCTCCTGTGCTAATGAGTTCAAGGCAGCTCTCCTCTTCTATTGGATTTAATGTGTCTAGTTGTATGTTAATTCTTTGAGCCACATGGGTTTGAATTATATGCAGTGTGAAAGATATGGATTTGTTTGCATTCTTCTCCATGAAGACATCCAGATAGACCAGCACCAGTTGTTGTAAAAGACTCTCTTTGTCCATTGTAAGATTTAGGTTTTTATGTCAAAATCAAGTGTTCATAGATGTAAAGATTTATTTGTAGGTCTTTGGTTATATTCTGTAGGTCAACCTGTATGTTTTATGCTGGTATCTAATGTTTTAGAAGTTCCTTTATTGTACAGGTTGTTTTAGCTATACTAGGATTTTTGTTAGGCCATATAAAGTTGCAAACTCCCTTTTAAGGTCTGTAATAATCTTTGTGTGGTTTAGGTATCAGAGTAATTGTGGCTTCATAAAATTAGGTGGGTAGTGTTCCTTCTGTTTCTATTTTGTGGAATAAATTGAAGAGTATTGGTCTTCTTTGAAGGTCTGGTAGAACTCTGCATTGAACCCATCTGGTCCTGGGCTTTTATTGGTTGGGAGACTATTAATGACTGCTTCTATTTCTTTAGTGGTTATGGGATTGTTTAAATCATTTATCTGATCCTGATATAACGTTGGTACCTGGTATTTATCTATAAAATTGTCCATTTCATCTAGATATTCCACTTTTGTTGAGTTTAGGATTTTGTAGTAGGATCTGATGATTTTTTTGTATTTCCTCACTATCTGTTGTTATGCTTCCCTTTTCATTTCTGATTTTGCTGATTTGGGTACTGTCTCTGTGCCCTCTTGTTAGTTGGGCTAAGGGTTTAATCTATCTTGTTGGTTTTTTCAAAGAACCAGCTCCTGGTTTGGTTGATTGAATAGTTCTTTTTGTTTCTACTTGGTTGATTTCAGCCCTGAGTTTGATTATTTCCTGTCATCTACTCCTCTTGTGTGTATTTGTTCTTTTTGTTCTAGAGCCTTCACTGTGCTGTTTAGCTGTGAGTGTATGTTCTTTCTAGTTTCTTTTTGGAGGCACTCAGAGCTCTGAGTTTTCCTCTTAGCACTGCTTTCATTGTGCCGCATAAGTTTGAGTATGTTGTGCCTTGTTTTCAGTAAATTCTAAAAAGTCTTTAATTTCTTTATTTCTTCCTTGAGCAATTTATTGTTAAGTAGAGTGTTGTCCAGTTTCCATGTGCATGTGGACTTTCTGTTGTTTTTGTTTTTATTGAAGACCAGCCTTAGTTCCTGGTGATCTGATAGGGTGCATGGAATTATTTCAGTCATTTTATATCTGCTGTGGTCTGTTTTGTGCCCTAGTATATATATGGTCAAATTTGTGGAAGGTATCGTGAGGTACTAAAAAGAAGGTATATTATTTTGTTTTAGGATAAAATGTTCTATAGATATCTGCTAAACCCATTTGTTTCATAACTTCTGTTAGTTTCACTGTTTCTCTGTTTAGTTTGTATGTCCTTGATCTGTCCATTGATGACTGTGGGGGTGTTAAAGTCTCACACTATTATTGTGTGGGGTGCAATGTGCACTTTTAGATTTAGTAGGGTTTCTTTTCTGAATGTGGGTGCCCTTGTATTTGGAGAATATATGTTCAGAATTAAAGCTTCATCTCAGTAGATTTTTCCTTTGATGAGTTAGCAGTGTCCTTCCCTATCTTTTTTTATTATGTTAGGTTGAAAGTCGATTTTATTCGCTATTAGGATGGCTACTCCAGCTTGTTTCTTGGGACCATTTGCTTGGAAAATTGTTTTTCAGCCTTTTACTCTGAGATAGCGTCTTTCTTTGTGTCCGAGGTGGGTTTCCGGTGTGCAGCAAAATGTTTGGTCATGCTAATGTGCCAAAGTTGTTAGTCTATGTCTTTTTATTGGAGAACTGAGTCCAGTGATATTAAGAGATATTAAGGAGAAGTGATTGTTGCTTCTTACTATTTTTGTTATTAGAGGTGGAATTATGTTTATGTGCCTCTCTCTCTCTCTTTCTCTCTCTCTCTCTTGGTTTGTTAAAAACAGGTTAATTTCTTGCTTTTTCTTGTGTGTAGTTTCCCTCCTTTTCTTGGTGTTTTCCATTCATTATTCTTTGAAGGGCTGGATTTGTGGAAAGATATTGTGTAAATTTGTTTTTGTCACAGAATACCTTGGTTTCTCCATCTATGGTAATTGAGAGATTTGCTGGGTATAGTGGCCTGGGTTGGCAATTGTGTTCCCTTAGGATCTGTATGACATCTGCCCGGATCCTCTGGCTTTCAGTCTTTGGTGAGAAGTCTGGTGTAATTCAGATAGATCTTCCTTTATATGTTACTGAACTTTTCCCCTTACTGCTTTTAATACTCTTTCTTTGTTTAGTGTGTTTGGTATTTTATTTATTTTTTGAAGATTTTTTTTAACTTTCTATATTCTTTGTTTACATTCCAAATTATTTCCCCACCCCCATAAGTTCCATAAGCCTTCTTCCCTCCACCTGTTCCCCAATCAACCACTCCCACTTCTCTGTTTTGGTAATCCCCTATACTGCTGCATTAAGCCTTTCCAGGACCATGGCCCTCTCTTTCCTTCTTCTTGGGAATGATTTGATATGCGAATTGTGTCAGGTATTCAGAGCTTCTGGACTAATATCCAATTATCAGTGATTGCATTCCATGTGTGTTCTTTTGTGAATGGGTTATCTCACTTAGGATGATATTTTCTAGTTCCAACCATTTGCCTAAGAATTTCATGAATTCATTGTATTTAATTGCTGAGTAGTATTCCATTGTGTAAATATACCACATTTTCTGTATCCATTCCTCTATTGAGGGACATCTGGATTCTTTCTAGCTTCTGGCTATTATAAATAAGGCTGCTATGAACATAGTTGAGCATGTGTCCTTATTGCATGGTGGGAAATAATATGTGATGGGAGGAATTTCTTTTCTTGTCTAATCTATTTAGAGTTCTGTAGTTTTCTTGTATGTTCATGGGCATATCTTCCTTTAGGTTAAGGAAGTTTTCTTCTATTATTTTGTTGAGGACATTTACTGGCCCTTTAAGTTGTAAATCTTCACTCTCTTCTATACTTATTGTCCTTAGGTTTGGTCTTCTCATTTTGTCCTGGATTTCCTGCATGTTTTGGGTCAGGATCTTTTTGCATTTTGCATTTTATTTGACTGTGTGTCGATGCTTTCTATGGTATCTTCTGCATCTGAGATTCTCTCTCATATATCTTGTATTCTGTTGTTGATACTTGCATCCTTACATGACTTCTGACATTTTGCCTAGGTTTTCAATGTCCAGAGTTGTTTCCCTTCGTGATTTCTTTATTGTTTCCACCTCCATTTTTAGATCCTGGATGGCTTTGTTCAATTCCTTCACCTGTTTGGTTGTGCTTTCCTGTAGTTCTTTAAGGGCTTCTACCTGTTTACCTGTGTTCTCCTGTATTTCTTTAAGGGAATTATTTATGTCCTTCAAGAAGCCCTTTATCAATATCATGAGCTGTGATTTTAAGTCCAAATCTTGCTTTTCTGGTATGTTGGGGTGTCCAGGACTTGCTGATGTGGGAGAATTGGGTTCAGATTATGCCATATTGCCTTGATTTCTGTTGGTAATATTACTATGTTTGCTTTTCACCATTTGACTATCTCTGGTGTTAGTTGGTCCTGCTGTCTCTGGCTGGTGTTTGCCCCTCCTGGGGGCCTGCAAGCCTATCTCAGCACCCTGGGTGACCAGCTCTCCCCTGGCACAGTGTGCTGTGGCACTGCCCAGCTCCTGGGTACAGGTGGAGCCTAGACTGACCCTGTTCTAGCTGCTCTGCCACTCCTGTGTTCCCTGGCCTCCTGGCTATACCAGCCTGCTCAGTCGCTGGATAGAAAATGGTGGCCTCACCTCTAAACCAGGAAGTCAAATCTTTCCCTATAGAGTAGTTCTCCCCTGGTAGGATCAGAGCACAGATGGCTGTAGCACTTCCCACCTACTGGATGCAGGTGGGGTTCTGATAGTCCCTGTCCCAGCTGTTCTGCACTCTGGTGCTCCCTGTGCTCCTGGCTGTACCAGCCTACTCAGCTGCTGGAGAGAAGATATGAATATGTATTTGTGTGTGTATGTCTGTGTGTGTGAGTGTGTGTGTGTGTGTGTGTGCGCGCGCGCGCGCCCGTGAGAGAGAGAGAGAGAGAGAGAGAGAGAGAGAGAGAGAGAGAGAGAGAGAGATGAAAAAAATCATAATACACATCCCCAATCTCTTGAAAGCTCCAAGTTTGGTAGGATGTTTGAGTGACATAGGGAAACTCATTTTCTTTCTGATAATGAAAGTAGAATGTGGATTATGTATTTTGAAAATAATTTTTAGCAACACAAACACTGAAAACAAGGAAGATTTGCTATTAAATGAAAAATCATATGTTTCTAACAATATTTAAATTATATTTTTATAAGGTCTTCTGAAATATATCTACATGAGATGCTTGAGAACTAAAGCATTAGGACCAGAATTTGACTTTGATCCATTATCTGAAGTATTTTTGATATGTATAAGTTCAAAGAAATTATAGAAATTTCTACTTTTCCACACTTCCACACTTGAAAATTAAAAATGCAAATTACAAAATACAGCAAACCTTACCTCTAAAATACCTGCCTGAAATGTTTCCTTATGTAAGTGTTGCTTTTTGTGTAGATGTGTGAATTTGTGATTTTTAAAGTCTAAAACCAAATGCTCTTATGATCTGTGATCATGTTTTTATTTCAAAATGCTTATGCTTGGATATCAATGAAATTTAAAAAAATTCTTGGAATGGCAGAATGTCTGAAAGTTTCTGTGGGGTAAAATGCTGTAGTATGGAGTCTGTGGACATCACGCATTGAATTACTTTACTATCCAGGCAGCTACTCTGAATTCTTCTTACTTACTTTTTCTCCTATAATCTAGTTAGCAAATTATTCGAGGTATATTGTCCCTAGTCAGTTGTGCAAGCATATCTTTCACTTGTATCATTACTTAATGAAAATGGAACAACACAGTCAGCATTTATGGAGTGGAGGCGTAGTAAGAATCCAAGTATTATAGATTATCCCATTCTACTAACCATCCTGCTTTGTGTCCCATTCATATCTTCTTTTTACAGAAACAAAACATCAGGTGTAAAAAGTTGAAGGAATAAATGGTTGAGCACAACTGGTGACAAGTGCTGTGACTCAGTGGACCTCATGCATTGTTCCATTCAACAATGTTCCTGATAGTATGAGATGGTTAAAAGAACTCTAGAAAGAATTACAATTTGTTAAAAATATCTTTCATGACTTAGTTTTATCATCCATGCATAGTCCCCAGAATATCTTGTTTGCAGAGTATATGAGAGTACAGGTGTTCATGCTATCTCATCTCTCTCTGTCTCTCTGTCTCTGTCTCTCTGTCTCTCTATCTATCTCACACACACATCAAAGAAAACTAAAGAAATCACAACACAAAACCTGTGAAATTTTAAGTACCTGAAATATAACAGTGGTAATTATTTTATAAGTACTCCTATAGATACTCAGATTAAGTTACTGAAGTGAAGGATTTACTTGCAGAAGATTAATCACCTTAGGTGAAAATAAATCATCTAATGTCAGATATGGTTCATTTCTCAAGGCAGTTATGATATCCATGTGATTCATAGAAGGAATATCATATATCTATAAATGTATGTAAGGTTTTTGTAATTCTTTGGCTATAAGAAGTTTCTATTATATGTAATCTAAAGTTAGGTATCAATTAATACATTAGTATTAGCATCTAAAATGAGAGGCCAGGTTTCACATCCAAAAAGAGAATTTAAGTGTGAATAAACTATAGACTTATCTGTGCATTATAATTCCATCATCACTAGATACATTTTTGTCTTATTTGAGTGCTTTTGTCTTTGGGATTGTAATCACAGCCTGATTTCTTTCATGTTTAGAATTTATGCCATTTCCTAGAAAATGACTTGAGGGACTATGGAGTATTCAATCTTTAAGATAAAAAGCATGGAGTTCTAGTTGAGTGTAGTACTGAAATTTTGCTTACCTTGGAAGCAAAGATATTTTTTAGTACAGTTCATTTAGCTTGATCACCATCACTATTGTCATAGTAACCATCATCATTATCATCCAAAGAGTTATGGTTGACATGACAATGTATAGTGATCAAGGTGTTTAGATGTTATTTCAAATGCACATCACAGCTAATTTACATATTATGAGAAGGAAACAAATTCCACAAATTTAATAATTCACCTGAGGTCACATCTCAATTACATCACTGAGACTTTTATACTGAATTCTCCTTTTTTAGCAGATGAGTTTGTCCATTGGATGTCCATTTAATTTCATTTCATGGAAACACAAAATACCAGAAATACATGACCATTAGACACTTTCTCCAGAACATGATATTTTCTATGCCAACAAGAGGACTTGGTACAACCACTAAGATTGACAATCAAGAACTTCTGGTTTTGAAGTTTGTTGATAAAACATGACCTGTGATCATTCCACAAACCATTGACTTTTATGTGTACTTTTGTAATGTATGAAACATATCCCTGCAAAAAAATCTGTGTATGCAGTTTGTACATAGATAATTTGAGCTTGGAATTTTTTTCTAACCTGCCAGATTAGTGTGTGTGTGTGTGTGTGTAATAAAGTTTTCAGAAATGAGAAAAGGCGGATTCAAAAACATATATTATGAAGTGTTGATTATTGAAATATGAATCCCTTTCTCCCTTTCGTCTTGAAAAATTCTTTGGATCTGCCTGTCCAGAGCAATTGTCTAGTGCAATTGCTTTCAGTACTCTTATTGGTGCAACATTGCCAAATAAGGCTGGGCAGCTGGGTTTGAAAGAAAATGACCTGATTCTTGTCCTTATTTTATTCATCCATTTTTTTTTTAGGAACAGATAGCTAGCTTAAAGGAACATTCTCTGTACTCAGCACTCCTGTGAGCTGCTATATCCAGGATTGGACTCCACAGCTGACATTTCTAAATCACTAGGAGAATTTCTTTATTCCATGCTTAAGATATCTCCTCTCAGCCGCAACATCAGAAAAGGATTAGAGTTGACTCAGGTTCTGGAATTGATCTGTTTTCAAAGTAACCGAAAATAGCATTTTGTGTCAGTATTGATAAGCCATTTACAGGTAAAAATCAATCTCCCTTTCCCCATTCAAGGTATAGATGTTTAGAGAATTAGTGGATACTTTACAGACCAAGTAAATGATAAGTTTCATCACAAGGTTAATTCTGGGTTTCATTATTAATTTTCATTAATGTTTATTAACATTAAGCAGAATTAACATGGGGATTTCTTATTAAGTAAACATTTACAGTTTAGGTAGTTGTTAAGATGAGGTTGTAAAACTTCCTCTTATCTTCATTAATGATTTTTTGTTGTTGTTGTTCAGGAAAAACATGTAGAGAGCAGAGAGTAGTCATAGAGCCATCAGTACTGGAATTTATACTTCCAAATCAGTCAGTCTCAGACTTTCATACAAGCCTGATGCCTAGACCCTATGACCAGGGTTTCTGACTGAGCAGAGTCAGAAAGCCCCATAGAGTCTGCATTTTTAGATGCCATTAATGTGCTCCTGAGAGACTCTCAGAAAACAACTGTTCTAAACCAATGTGATGAAGCTATTATAGAGAGCTTTACAAATTCTCTTGCTGTCACAATAAGACTATAACATATGTATTTTGTCCTGTTTTTGAAAAGATAAATAATAAAAATATAATAATAAATAAAAATTAAAACATGGATATTGTAAGAACTTTTCCAAAGCTATTTTGAAGGAACTGTCTTGGTGCATTCATGCTGCTATAGTCAAACAATTTCTCCTTAGAAATTAGGGAAAACAGCAACTCATTTATTATCTCTCTGGAGGCTCAGAAAAGTAAAGTAAAAACACTGCCTCATGCAACAGTGTTGAATGGCTGAGAGATGTTTGATTTTATGTGGTAGATGACACAAGAATTATTAATTTTAAGGATATCAATTCTAAGAAAGACAAGGATATTCTGAAGAAGAGAGACATGTGGATATTTGCATGATTAAAAAATGAATAAATTGTTTTTATTATGCCAAACACTAGTAAGAGGTCACGTGGGACAAATGGTGTTCTCACTGACAAGTTTAATTTCACTCAAGATCTGGGTTTAAGTAGAAAGGAAAAGTAGAAGAAATTAATATTGGACATACCTTTGAGGTATTTTGTCATAGAGAGTCCAGAAGTGGGCAACTGCTTAAAAAAGCTGCATGGAACACTGAGTTGGCTTTTTGTTGATAGAACCACTATGCATATTTATATTACAAATAGATGTAACCAGTAGAAATAAAATGATGACAAAGAAAAAACATTAATTTTAGACATTAACTTCTATTCAGTCATAAACTTGTTCATAGATAGGAATATCCAGTTCATTAATTATAATGGGAAAGATACTGCACACTTTGTAATAATTGCAGGGTTTTGATTGATCTTGTAGTGAACATGCTACATAGTTTGCTTAAGCTTACTGTTTTTGTTTGCTTGCTTGCTTATTTTGGGTTTTAGAAAACAGTAATGGGAAGAAAAATGAAGCTACTTTTTTAATTGAAAAATTTACTATGAAATAAATTTTATCATTCTTTGTCACATTTATCCCTCTGTTTACAAATTTTCCTACTAGCATATTGTCTTATGAATATGCAGGAAAATATCAATATTAAAATCTACAAGCCAGTTGTGGTGGCACACGTTGGTAGGATTTGCTGAAGGAGGCAGAGGCAGGAGGATCACGAGTTTGAGGCCAGCCTGGGCTACACATTTGCTGGGTGGTGGTGGCACATGCCTGTAATCCCAGCACTCTGGGAGGCAGAGGCAGGTGGATTTCTGAGTTCAAGGCCAGCCTGGTCTACAGAGTGAGTTCCAGGACAGCCAGGGTTATACAGAGAAGCCCTGTCTCAAAAAAAAAAAAAACAAAGAAACAAACAAACAAAAAACAAACAAAAACAAATAAAATCTGCAAAATATTTTTAATCAATTATAAGTGAAGATGAACAATTGATTAAATTTCCTATTGGATGTAAACACAGAATTGTCAATGTTCATAAAGCAAGTCACAAATTTTCATCAGCTAAACTTCCAAATAAGACATATAATTTTATATTCTTAGTGTGATAGACAAATATGCAGGTATAAGATTTTGTTCCTTTTCAAAGTGTCGAAAATCTCACATGTTACCACTGCCAGGCTTCCTGGCAACTTATACAACAGCAAGTAGGATTTGCAGAACATGCCATGATCTACTTTGAAGATTGTGGCCATACATTGAAAATCTTGAGGGCAAGGTTATGTGTTTCTATCTAGTTATTACTCATAATAAAAAATGGATAGATGTAGAGTTGAATTTCAATGGAAAAGCAAGGGTGAAAGAGAGGGACAGAGAGAATTGGAATAAAAGAGTTAGCTTTATGTATAAGAGGGCTTTTTCAGGACAGAATGTAGAGGATAAGTCAATTTTTGTGAGTTGAGAATTTGATAGTATATGTGGCAAATAAAAGTAGTAGTGAGATCAATAAATTGCATTAAAAATGAGATTTAAAATTGCCAGTGTGTGGAGGCCAGAGTGAGTTAGTTGGGATGTTTATTGTGGGTAGTATGTGTGAAGCCAGAGCTTCAGAGGTGAGACAGCTGCAGAGCATGAGGTCTGCTCTGAAGTCATTGTTTAAATTGCTAAGATGGCTTAACAACAAATAAAATTTAAGGTAAGGCAACAAAAGAGAACAGAGTTAGCAAATTTCTAAGAGAATATTCTCTGTTTTATATTCAGGTGAATTTGTCAACAATAACAATACCAAGGTACACAATATTTCAGTCAGTGATTACACAATAGGAAGAGGTGTCTTCATATGTTAAATAAAGTTGTCCACAAAATCCATACCCAGTCAAATCACGCTGTGCTTCATAAATCATTTTCCACATGTATTTGGAAGGCATGGGAAAGCGGCAGAACACACTGGTATCTGAGAAGAACAAGGGTACTTTTCTATCTATTCCTCTCTTTAAGTTCCTAGCTGAGACAGTCTAACAAATGTCAGGAACTTGGCAATATTTTTTTGAAACAAAAGATAGCATAGAAAACCACTAAGTCCAGGAAGGTAACCCATTAAGCACTGCTCTGTTATTTTGCACTGAAATTTTTATTTTATACCTACCATGCTATTTTTTGAAACACACATTTCAGATTCATGAAGTGAAAACTTAGTTGGAAAAGGGTGAGAAGAAACTCCCATTATCAGTCAATGGAATAGAGAGTTCATAAAGAAAAAAATGTAAAATAAGCAGAGCTGTACAGTGTTACCCTATTTTCTTCTGGATCACCAGAGAAATGGGTACGAGACCTGGCTTATGCTCCAACTTAGAGTTACAGTCAGCATTCCATTTAGCCATAGTCACTCTAAGAGTTTAATGTGCCTTGAAGAGACTTATCATACACTATTTTGAGACTGTTTCCTACTCTGGATTAAGCTGTGGCATTCAGGAGAGAATTGATTTTCTATTCCACTAAACTAACCTGCAAGATGTGCCAAAGAACTTTCCATATCAGAACGTCATGTAACCACACAGGGAATCTTGGCCTTTCTTCAGTATTTATTATCTTTGAGAGACTTTTCAAATATTAGTTAATTTGGCCTAGAACAGATATGTGGTGAAATGTATTTATCACTTCTGTCTTGGTAAGGATTTAAATTGTTGTGAAAAGACACTATGACCAAGTCAACTCTTATAAAGGACAATTAATTTGAGCTGGCTTATAAGCTTAAGGTTCAGTTCATTATCATCAAGGCAGGCATCAAGGCCCTGGGTCTAGAGGAACTGAGAGTTCTGCATCTTGCTCTGAAGGTGAACGGGAGAAAACTGGGTTCCAGATAGCTAGGAGGATAGTCTTAAAGCCCATCCCCACAGTGATTCTCTTGCTGCAACAAGACCACATCTACTCCAAAAAAGCCACTCCTACTAATAGTGCCAGTCCTTTGACCAAGCATATTTGAACCTGCAATTCCCATCTTAGAGACCATAAAGTGAAGAAGCAATGTAATACAATGTGTCTGCAAGGCCACAGAAGGAAGATACTGCAATTAAAGGCAAAAATAAACAAACAAAAACAAAAACGAAACAAATAGAAAACCCAAGGTTATACAACATATCTTCATAAAGTAAAGATGCTATCAGTTGTAGGTCATTGTTTAGTAGTTTTTCAATTTCTTAAAAATAATTCTATATGAATAAACAGCATATGGGCAGTAAGGATATGGTATGAAGGCTACTTTGACCATATGCAGCTATGCATCTTTTGAGACATGGATTTATAAAGGTGAGACTGTGGCAATGGTTTCTAATTTTCAATCTTTGATTTCCATTGAGCACCAAAGGAAAATAACACTTGTGGTCTTGCTACTTCTCATCATTCTACTGGACAACATCTTTCATAGATTTATACAGTCTCTATTGGACAGCATCTTTCATAGACTTTCACAGTCTCTATTAGACAGCATCTTTCATAGACTTACACAGTCTCTATTGGACAACATCTTTCATAGACTTACACAGTCTCTGTTCGGCTTCCTCATTGTGGATCCATCAGGGAAGAGTCAAAAACCCTAGAGAAAAAAAGTGTCATGAGTTTGCCATCAGATGCACTGTGTTTACCCATGCTTTTATTTTCCTCTTTTGTCTTTTTCTTTTGGATACTACCCAGAAGTTTTTGGTACCATGGGATTGTTTATTTATTTTCGTCTGGAGTCTCATGTTTCACTCTGTGGCTAGCTGCATTGTTACATGAGCCCCATAGTTACTCAAGTGACATGACTCTTCCTTTTCTCCTCCATTTCTCCATTATTCTCCCCAGGGTAGCTGCTGAGATTTATGTGATGCATTCACAAAGTGTTGTTGTTTTTTTTAATAATAGAATTATCTTTGAGCCTCAAAATATAATGCTTAATGTTGCCCTACTGTATATATAATTATTATATTGGAGGGAATTAAAGGGTTAACTTGATCTAAATGTCATGAGAGGAGTTAGAACAAATACTTTTGTCTAATTTATACTTTAAAATTTATCAAGATGTTAGAAATCCCCTACACTATGAAGAGAAAAGAGAAAACTTGAATTACTGTGACCATGTAAGACTAGTAGCAGAATAAACTTTAGACTTCAAATAGGTGGACTGGTGCAGCATTCTCACATTGGTTCCCTGACCTGTAGAGTGAGGGCTATTATGGTTGGAAAGGCAAAATGGAAGCCTTTAGAGTTGCCTCTGCCAAAGAAAATAGTGAATCAAAAACAGTATCGTATTCCTGGAGGAATTTCAGAAATTACTGCCACGATCAAGGACTTGAAAGATGCAGGGGGGGCCTGGGCGACCCTCAGTGCTGTTGCAGCGTGTGAGAAGAGAGAGCGCAGAGGCTGACAAGTGCCCCACTATCAGACCTCGGAATGTGGTGACCCACAAATAGCTCTCGACATTTGGAGAGTATGTGGCTGAAATCTTACCCAGGTATGTCCAGCACGTTCAGGTGACCTGCTGTAATGAGTTAGAAGTCTGCATCCATCCCGATGGAGTCATCCCAACGCTGACTTTTCTCGGGGATCACACCAACGCACAATTCAAATCCTGGGCTGACTTGAGGGCAGTGGATGTCCCCACCCAGCAGAACCGTTTTGAGATTGTCTACAACCTGCTGTCTCTGCGGTTCAACTCTAGGATTCCTGTGAAGACCTATGCAGATGATCTGACACCCATTGACTCCATAGTGTCTGTGCACATCACTGCCAATTGGTATGAGAGGGAGGTCTGGGACATGTTTGGAGTTTTCTTTTTTAACCACCCTGATTTAAGAAGGATCCTGACAGATTATGGCTTCGAGGGACATCCTTTCCAGAAAGACTTTCTCCTCACTGGCTATGTTGAGCTGTGCTATGACGATGAGGTGGAGCGGGTCGTGGCTGAACCAGTTGAGTTGGCACAAGAATTCCACAAGTTTGACCTCAACAGCCCCTGGGAGGCTTTCCCTGCCTATCATCAGCCTCCTGAGAGTCTCAGGCTCAAAGCTGGAGATAAGAAGCCTGAAGCCAAGTAACTTTAAAGTATGTACTTCCTAGAGGCTTTGGTGACGCATAGTTGCAGTAGAAGACCCTAGCATATTGGATATGCCAGTACCATGGGATGACCACCAAGAACAGCAGTGGCAGTAGAGTGGGATCAATCTGAACTTATAGTGCTACAGAGGGCAGAACTGGAGAAGTGACACCAGCTCTTTGGAGATGTACAAAAGATCATGTGTGGATCTCAGACACTGGAACAAGAAGCTGTGAAGCTGAAATTGACTTTGGGTACCCAAGATGGTAAAGCCAGTGCCACAGGATGCCTGCCAAGGAAAGCTGCTAACAGGGAGTGGAACAAGCCCAGGAGAAAGAACCTTGTTGAAGTCTACAAAGATGAAAAAGGAGTTGGATATCTGAAGACTGCTTTGCCATCAGACATGGAGATGCAGAGTTTGGACTTTGCCCAGCTGGTTTCCTGTCTTGCTTGGGGGATTACAGTTAAGTGATTGGATGAATCTCAAAAGAGACTTTGAACTTTGGACTTTTAACACTGTTGAGACTGCTATAGACTACAGGTACTTTTGAAGTTGGACTAAATGTATTTTGTATTATGCTATGTTTATGTATGGCCCCCCATAGACTTATGTTTGAACAAGCCTATGGGAGCTAGGGAGTGGAATGTGATGGTTTGTATATGATTGGCCTAGGAAGTGAACCTATTAGGAGGTGTGGCCTTGTTGGAGCAGGTGTGTCACTGTGGGTGTGGGCTTAAGACCCTCCTCCTGGCTGCCTGGAAGTCAGTCTTCTACTCGCAGCCTTCAGATGAAGATGTAGAACTCTCAGCTCCTCCTGTACCATGCCTGCCTGGATGCTGCCATGTTTCTGCCTTGATGACAATGGACTGAACCTCTGAGCCTGTGAGCCAACTCCAATTAAATGTTGTCTTTTATAAAACTTGCATTGGTCATGGTGTCTGTTCACAGCAGTAAAACCCTAACTAAGACAACTGGATAGGTGAACAGTGTCAGAGCCAGACCTCTGTATTATGTCTTAGACTCAATTTGCCATGGTATTTTAACAGAACCAGAGGAAGAAATTACTTTTTCAGTTATAAGTCTGTGTTAATTATAACTTTTCTTTCATATACGTTCCTAAGACTTATTTGGTATTCTATTTTCATGAGATACCCAATTTCTGCTACAACTAACATTTAAGTAAATTCTAGGTTTACTTCCTCTATGGAACTAAACCTCCAGAAAAACTATGGTTCTTGGATCATGTTCACTCTTGAATAAGAGTGAAAAATTCCTCTTATTCAAAACACAAATATTTGTGATAGTAACAGGAGCATGTAACAATGAACTGGTCAACAAAATTGGTTTTTGAATAATAGTTTCTATCACCTTTCTGTTCACCAGTGGTAAGATATTTCGAGGTTAACATTATACAGGAAGTTCTGAGTTTTGTGTCTTTCTGTAAATTAGGAGTGTCCCATAAAAAGGACAGTTTCTTTCTTTGCAGCCATTGCAGAAAGCAGGTTGAAGCTGAATAATAGACAGATAAGCTACCTAGCACCACAGAAGCATATCTGAACCAAGTTTCCAATTTCTGATTTTGAAATAAAAGTAGCAACTTTCAAGAATCCCTTTAGATCAAAACATTATGATTGTCAAGGCATTGATTGATGTGTTCATGTTTGCTAACATACAGAAAGTGTGCTCCTCCTATTGATTCAAAGACTCTGGAGAGCCAAATAAACCTATTAAAAATGGGGTACAGAGCTAAACAAAGAATTTTCACCCGAAGAAGTTCAAATGGCTGAGAAGCACCTTAAAAATGTTCAACATTATTAATCATTAGGGAAATGCAAATCAAAACAACCCTGAGATTTCACATCACACCAGTCAGAACTGCTAAGATTAAAAACTCAGGAGATAGCAGGTGTTGGCAAGGATGTGGAGAAAGAGGAACACTCCTCCACTGCTGGTGGGATTGCAAGTTTGTACAACCACTCTGGAAATCAGTCTGGCTGTTCCTCAGAAAACTGGGCATGACACTTCCAGAGGACCCTGTTATACCACTCCTAGGCATATACCCAGAGGATTCCCCGGCATGCAATAAGGACACATGCTTCACTATGTTCATAGCAGCCTTATTTATGATAGCCAGAAGCTAGAAAGATCCCAGATGTCCCTCAGTGGAGGAATGGATTCAGAAAATGTCATATATTTACACAATGGAATACTACTCAGCAATTAAAAACAATAAATTCATGAAATTCTGAGGCAAATGGTTGGAACTGGAAAATATCATCCTATATGAGGTAACCTAATCACAAAAGAATACACATGGAATACAGTCACTGATAAGTGGATATTAATTAGCCCAGAAGCTCTGAATACTCAAGACACAATTATCATATCAAATGTTTCCCAAGAAGAAGGAAGGCGAGGGCACTGTTACTGGAAAGGCTTGATGCAGCATTGTAGGGGATTTACCAGGTCATAGAAATGGGAGGGGGGTGATTGGGGAATGGGCAGAGGGAAGAGGGCTTATGGGATTAATGGGGAGGGGGAAACTGGGAAAGGGGAAATCATTTGGAATGTAAACAAAGCATATAGAAAATAAATGAATAAATAAATAGATAAAATGAAAAAAAGTGTTTACTTAACAATCATTTATTTTGTTTTGAGAGGCTTCAGGGTTGACCACAGGATGAGCATACATAAAGACAGAGAGCCTCGCTGTCTTGAGAACAAGACAGATACTATCCAACCACTTTATGAGGAAATGCAGATATCCCTGAAAACTTCTAAGATTTCAAGAAAATTCCTATGAGGAAATCATAAAATAGGTGAGCCTGACTTAGTGTGAGTATGAAAAAATATCAACCATAAGACTATATCATTTAGAAGCTAGATGTCGCCCAGTGGTAAGCATTTGACTGGTATGCACAAGGCTCTGGATTTAATTTCTGAATTAAAACTCTAGAGAGTTGTCTCTATTCTCACATTACAAACATGAGAAACTAAGAGTTTTGTGCACATAGTATGCTATAATCATTGAGGGCATTGTAAAATATGCTAGACTTTATCATTCCAAGACGGGGCAAAATGAGTAATATCCAAGCCAGAGGTGATTCTAAATTGAATGTGATGCATTGTAAATTCTGGCAGTGAGGTTCAGTTGAGTGGAGAAGTATGATTGGATAGTCATTCTGACCGAACTCAGCAGAGATTCAAGGTTATATGTTTCTAATAGGAATGACAGATATCCAACCAGGTTACTTGAAGAAACTGAGCTAGAGATGAGGGACAGAAGTTACTTGACACTTTTTCCTGATCTTGTTTTTTATTTGATTTAGGGTGGGAAGAAGGAAAAATATTTTTGACTTATCAAGTAAATAGAGTTGAACTCTTCAATGACAAGAGGACAAGAACATGTCCCAAAGAGGTGGTGGGCATCTGGAGATCCATGGATTTAGGAGTGTTAAACATAAGTGCGACTGGTGACATATTAATTGATTTTTGTAAGTCATCAATAAGAGTAACTACTGTAGGGTGCCTATGCAGTTTCTGGTTTATTTAGACTCAGAAGCAACAGATATAGACTACTGAAAGAAGCAAGTTTTGAGAGTAGGCAGTCTTCATAGTTTCCTCTTACAGGTTACAGAGTAAAAAATAATGACCAGAAATCTAGCCATGGTAGATTTTCTAATATTACTTTCTATGTATTTTGCTAAAAATTACTACCAAAACTGCTAATTTAAAACAAGGCTTCAAACTTTCTGGTAATTGGCATCTTTTGGTTGATCATGCTGTTATCATATTGCTTTTTCCTGTGTCTTCTTGCTCTCCCCCTTTCTTTTGCATTGATTTTTTTTCTTGAAAGAACTTGAGTCATTGAGTTTGGAACCTACTCTAAATCCAAGATGATATCATCTTTAGATGCTTAGTTTAATTACATTTGCAGGAACATTATTTCCCAAGAAGTTCAGTTCAGAGGTGGCCGAGATTAGAGCACAGGAATGACTTTCTAGGTCATAGTACACAGCCTACTGTAATGCAGTCCTCATGAGTGGGAAACAGGGCATGCTGAGGGTACAGTTACACAGGAAGCAGTATAGATTTTACAGTAACAGGATGACAACTGAGATCATGGGAGGAAAGCAACTTTTAGAAAGACAGATGCATAGAGGTCATAGAAGTCAGATGACAGAAAACAAAAGGGTGCAGGAAGGAAGACAGAAATGAGGAATCCTGGAACAAAGCTGAGAAGAAACTGTTTATGTTACCAAAATGATGGTTAACAACATTTTATCAGAAGATTTCAGCTTAGTGATAAATTCTTTAGATCTGCATTAAGTGTTGATGATACTCTCTAAAATTTCAAAGTACAACAATAGATGGTAATTTATTGAGGATGGTAAGTTAAAAGTGTTAGAAAAAAAAGTAGAATTCAAACATCCCCTCTCAGATATACAGCAGAAAGAGGAACAGTAGCATATTGGGCCAATGCCTACCAACTTTGACATGGGAATATTTTCTAAACTCTCTTGAAGCTCAATTTTCACAGCCAATGGTGTGAATATTAAAAGATATACCTTACCAAGGATGCTTATAAGTGAGAATACTAAATTTTATGTTAAAAAGTACATAGAGAGGTTTTTAAGATCTTTTTATGTTTAATGACTTAATAAAGCAATAATAATTATGCTGCTATTAATTAATTAATAGTAAATTAATAATTATTTAAGAACACCCTACAACTGTATAGTGATGATGTTCACTACCCAACTTTCTTTGAATTACATGAAGGTACATACCTCATCATCTTACTTTTCACCATCTTCAAATTCTATTTGAAAACAACATTTTTATAAGTCTTTCGAGAATATTACACAATGTCTTTTGATACTCCTTACCCCCTACTCTTCCCAGTAAGAGTCACATTCACTCTACTTTTTATTCTTATCAAATAATGCCATTTTATTTTATGTGTGTTGGTGTTTGTCTACATTGATGTCTCTGTACCATGTGTATGCAGGGTTTATTAAGACCAGAAGAAGGCAGCAGATCATCTGAGACTAGAACCAATAAGTGTTTTAGGCCACTATATATGTATTAGCACTTGTACCTGAGTCCCCTAGAAGAATAGACATTATTATTATTCACTGAGCTATTTCTCTCATCCTGTCCTCTTTGTTTTTCTTTTCTTTGTTTTGTTTTTAAACTCACCAAGTGAAATTTGTACCATGAACTATTAGTAGATGTGTGACTTTGCACTAAAGTGTGGACTGCATATCAGGTGCTGCACCCTTAGATAAAACTGTCCCTTCTCATAGCACATAAGGATTGCCAATAGCTCTTTGTCTAGAGGTAGAACTTAATGCCTGACTCTCCACTTCCTGATATTATTTGGTGTGTCTTGAACTTGAACTTGCACAAATCTTGTGTATGCTATCATAACCACTGTGATTTCATATGTATAGCTGCCTTGCTATATCCACAAGACATAGTTTCCTAGTCGTCATCTACTGCCTCTAGATCTTACACTCCTCTTGCCTTTTCTTCTGCAGTTATCTCTATAGCAACTAGCCAACTTAATCATCTTCTGCTACCTTCAGAAACAAGTTTTGGCTTTCAAATCCATACATAATCAAATCTTTTCCAATTGTTTCTTCTTTATCTGTTATTAGGTAAAGAAGTTATTCATCAGCAATATCAAGATGCCAATTCAAACGTAACCAAAGTTAATTGTATTGGCTTATTTTTCTGAATATCTGAGGCTCAAACACATTTCACTCTGCCTTACTCAGAAATACCTCCAGTGCCCTGACAACATCTTGCTTCTGCTTTGCCACTGGCCTCCTTTTGGGGAGAATTCAGTGCATAGTTTATGGTTATGTAGTGTCTTCTTTCTATATCTTACATATTCTCAAATGGAGCCTTCAAGCTATTTCTAGTCTAAGGATCACTAATTTACAGATAGCTATACTATAAAACTTAAAAATAAGCTGACATTGAAGAAATTAGGATGCTTCACAGGTTTGTGGAAAGCTAAGATACTTCTCATCTGGTAGTGAGGAAACCATGGCAGGGAAATCAAGTGCATGCTGCACTTTGAAAGTACATTGCGATTTCTCAATAATCCACAGCCCATTTCTGATAAACTGTATAGAAAATGGTCATGGTCTTCCTTATTTGTTGAATCAGGCTTCATAGTTGCTCAAGCACACAAATGCAGGGTCTGACTCTTTTCCTCCCTTCTTTTTTTTTCTACTTCCTTCCTAATGTGTATTCATTCAGAAATGCATTTAAAAATTCATACTATTTTACATTATGCATTTTTCTTTAATTTATCCATTTTCTAGCCATAATCTCAATTTATTTTTACAGGCATATAAATACTGAAATAAGAATCTCTAAATAAATACTTATATGCCAATATTCTTATTTCTGAAGATTACATTTCACAAATGAAGGCTGTTGGAAATGTTATTTGGACCAATTCAAAACACTATATATAGCTTTAATACTCAGTCTTGTTGCATTTATGAAACTTCCATTCCGTAAAACAGTATATTTCTCTAATTCCAAAGAATTTTATTTTCATGGATAAAAGAAAAGCCCTGAATATTCAGAGCAGTGGGATGGTTAGATTGTTTTAACAAAAGTTCCAAACTGGTTCTGTGCTTGGCAAGGGACATTACCTCTCTTCATTCTGATGTTCTGCTTGAGATTCATGCCAATTTCTCATTTTGTAAAACTTGAAGAATATGAAGGCTCATGATTCTTTGACAAATTAGTATTGTTCCCAGAACTCAATGACTTTTAAAGAAAGAATAGCACCATTTACCTATTCTTCATGAGATGGCTTTCTACTCTTCCCACAAAAAGAGCCTGAACTTTTATATGCAACTATGGCAAAACACGAAATTCTCTATTACTATACAATGCTTACAGTTGCCCCATATTTTGAATTCCTTATTTTACTCCCATAATATTCATGATAACACTCAATTTGAATCCATTATAGGCCTTTTCTCCTTTTATTCTTTCAATAACCTCATCTGGAGCATATAGCTTTATAATTCGCAATTTAAATATGTAGAAAATAACTTTTATTTTTTTGCTCAGGTGGTAAGTTCATAAATAAGGAACTAGATGTCCACTAAGGACACCTGAGCACCTGAGTACTAAGATTTGAAGTTTGGAAGAATGTATTCTTATAGTGAGTACCTGAATGTGGCATAACTATAGTATCTTCTATAGAGTATAGGCATCAGAGGCCTCTAATTTTCAACTTTTGATGAATTGTTGTTGAGATCTATTGTTTTGGAATAAATTTTATGTCCCAATATCTAAAACTTTGTTTAATAAATAGTGACCAGACTTTGTGTTACAATATACAAAGCTTTATATCAGTCTCAACTGACAGGTACAAAATGACCTTTTTATACTTTTGAGCAGTAAATTATGGACATATAAACTCAAGAGAATCTTGATAACATTAGTAGTTGCCAGTCAAACACTGCCCTACAATGAAGGTGAGTTTGTTTGCTTTCTTTTCTAGTGTTTTATCTTAAATTATATAGGTCTTCTTACCATATTTTAGGTTCTGATACAGGACTTCCTTCTGTTCAGCAAAACTACAACTCACCTGGGTTGTGGTCTCATCATCTATTTGTAGCCTCAAAGCTTCTGTTGGTATGTAAGCATCAACTAGCATGTCCTGTGCTACCAATTTGACTATTAGGATATTATAGTGAGCAATTTCTTTTAAAGTGTTTAGCAGTGTTTTTATTTTAATCCCACATGTAAGGATATGCGACTGCTTTGAACTGTCTGAGAAGGTGACTATACTTGTCTCATGCTCTAGCAAAGGCGTGGTTTTGTCTATAGCAGAAGGTTTCTGTGGTTGTGTGACATTTGGAATTTGGAAACTGTTCAAGAGTGTCTATAAATGCTTGAGTCCTGAGAGGTGAAGTTGGAGGTTGTCCCTGAATGAGGGAGTTTGGTTGCAGTGTGTCAGAAATCATGCTCAAAACAGAAACAAAAGGAAAGAAAATAAATTCAGGTTTCTCTCTCTCTCTCTCTCTCTCTCTCTCTCTCTCTCTCTCTCTCTCTGTGTGTGTGTGTGTGTGTGTGTGTGTGTGTGTGTGTGTGTCCTGCCTAGTGTTTTGAGAAGAAACTGGTGGGAGTCAAAAAAAGGATGGAAAATAGAGGAACCCACAAAATAGTAAAAGAGCAGCTACAATTTGTGCCTCAATATGTGGCTTAAGAGTTAAGGATAAAAAAATCAGAAATTTGATTTCAAATGCTGTAGGGAAAATGACAAGGGAAGGAGGAATGGATTTTTTTTTTCGAGAGGATAGCAAAATATTTATTGTGGCTGCTTGCCTGGGCTATCCCTGCTTTGCTTCCAGAGGTTATTTTCTGCTTGCTTGTTTCTTTTTCTTTTTCCTATACTCAGTTTCAAAAACAGTTGGGAGACTGGCCGAGCATTTGGAAAATATTCCAGGTCGAAATGAAGGGACCTGAGAAACAAAATACAAACAAACAAAAGGCTGAAATAGGAAAACAACGCAGTTTGCTCTCTCTTTTCTGAAAGAGTTGCAGAGTTGGCTGCGCAACTAGGAAAAAAGGAAAGTCGAATTAGAAGTAATGGAGAGGCAAGGAGCACATAAAAAAACAAGACAAATGAGTTCAGACTCAATGACTGAGTAAGACAGAAGAACTTTCCCACAGGATGAAAGAGGGAAACAAACTGCACTGGAGGACAATCAGTTCAGAGCAAGGCTGAAAGGGCAGAAGAGCAATTTGATAAAATAGCCTATTTTGAAAGAAAGAGTTAATCTCAAACTGACTGCACTAAAAGAGTTAAATGAAGGGCAGCTCTGGATTATAAAATTACCATCAGCTTTTCCAGTATTGTGCAACCTAGCCCTGATGAGGGAATGCACAAGGAAATGACAAGATAGGATGGCCTTCTATAGAAATGATAGGCCCTCTGCTGGGATTAAAGGTGTGTGCCACTAAAAAAAAGAAAAGAAAAAAAGAAATGATAGATCCTGGGTATTTTAAAGAGGCAATAATTTTATATGCTATATACTCACCTTTGTGTGAAACAAATTCTAAATAACTGAGCTACTCAAAATAAAATTATTCATCAAGACTATAAGGCATCAGTAAGGGCTATCCTTGAGGCCAGTCAGTAGTTGCAATAGTTGCCAAGGTTGAGGGAAGAAGCCACAAATTTTGAGCAGGAAAGTACTGTGAGGGGAATGAATATAGTGAAAGAACAGTTCCTAGGTGAAGGGTTGTACTCTGATATACAATACAGATACAATTTGATGATGCAACTATAGAACACTGTTGCTTATTACCTTTAACAGAACGGGGCAGAGTGGATGAGACTGGGGGAAAGTCCACCTCATTTACAAATATTTTACAAGGCTCTGAAAAGGCCTTCACTAAATAGATAGATAGGTAGATGATAGATAGATAGATAGATAGATAGATAGATAGATACATACATACATACATACATACATAGAGACATAGAGAGATAGATAGAGAGAGAGAAGTAATAGAAAGAGATACTTATACAGATATCAAAGATTAGTCTCATATGTGAACAAAGCCATATCAGACTCTGATATAAGGCAGATGGTAATAGAAACCTTGGCATATGAAAATGAAAATAATATAATTATTATATTATTATTATAATATAATAATGTTATAATATAATATAAAATGTTATTAGACCATTAAAGACATAAGCAGCACCTATGGTCAAATGGATAAGGGATGTGATCAATATTGGGTTTAATGTTTACCATGCTAATATAAGAGTTCAAGGCATAGCTCTCTAGAGGTCTACTTATTAACACACACAGTGATTTAACTGCAGGAAATATGATTGACTTAGGGTTTCACTGTTGTTAACAGACACCATAACCAAGGCAACTACTATAAGACAACATTTAATTGGGGCTGGCTTACAGGTTCAGAGGTTCAGTCCATTATCATCTAGGCAAGAGCATGACAGCATCCAGGCAGGTATGGTGCAGGCAGAGCTGAGGGTTCTACATCTTCATCTGAAGGCTGCTAGTGGAAGAATGGCTTCTAGGAAGCTAGGACAGGAATTTGAAAACCCAAGCTCACAGCAACATACCTATTCCAACAAGGCTACACCTATTCCAACAGGGCCACACCTTTACACCTTCTAATAGCGCCACTCCCTGGGCTAAATACAAACCATCACAATGGTCATTTGAAAAGAGACTGTAACCAAACCAAAAACCTTGGTTCTCAAAATACCTGCTCTGTCAACAGTGAGAAACACAATACTTTGAACTCAAAATGTGAACAAACCATTTTTAGAGGCAATGTTTTCTGAAATCTCAAACAAAAAGAAACCTTAGGTGTCTTGGGGTGGGATGTGTATGCATTCAGCAATGGCCAACCTTGGCTTGAGGAATGCAAAGTTAAAAAGAGATATTCCAGGTGCCTGGCACAGGCACAGCAGCAGCAGCAGCAGCAACAACAACAACAAAAACAAAAATTGATCCATACCAAGACCACAGGGAGCTCCCAGATACTGAGCCATCCATCAGGAGCATACACCAGCCTGTCTGAGTCCCCTGGCACAAATATAGAAAAGATCAGCCTAGTCGGGCCTTAGTGGGTAAAGATGTGCTTAATCCTACAGAGACTTGAGGCTCCGGGGAAAGGGGAGGTCTGGTGGGTAAGAGCACCTTCTAGGAGGCAAGGGGTAGGAGGAATGAAATGAATAGTGTGAAGGAGGACTGAGTGGGGGTGTGTGTGCAAGGACCAGAATGTAATAAAAAATTGATTCATTTCAGTCAAGGAGTAATATGCAACAAAAAGAAACAATAAATTAACAACTTCAGAGACAGAATCAATAATGCTCTGCTAACTTTAAATTTTCTGAATGTTAATAAAAAATGAACAAGCGTGTCTGAAAGACTAGAATTCATTCTTTTTTCCATTTGATATTTTATTTATTTATATTTCAAATGTTATCCTCTTTTCTTATCCCATCCATCCCCCCTGTTTCTATTAAAGTGTTCCTACCACCACCCATGCACTCCCACATCCCTGCTCTCGAATTCTCCCAGACTGGAGCATCAAGCCTTCACAGGACTAAGAACCTCTCCTCCTATTGATGCCCAGCAAGGCCATCCTCGGCTACATATGTGGCTGGAGACATGGGTACCTGCATATGTATTCTTTGGTTTATGGTTTAGTCCCTGGAGCTCGGGGGGTTCTGGTAAATTGATATCATTTTCTTCACATGAGGTTGTTATCCCCCTTAAGCTCCTTCGGACTTTTCTCTTGGGATTCATTCTTATAGGAAAAAAAAAAACAATCAAAAACAAGTGGAATTCAATCAGCGTAGATACCATAAGGATGTGGTAACATCAAAATGGAGTCCAGTGATAATTTTGCCTTGAGAATTCAGATTTGTTTGTATATGTACAGGAAATGAAAAGGTGTGGATACCACCAAACAGATAGATATTAGAACTGACAGGGAAAAGTGTCCTAAAGACCTTGGTTACTGACCCAAACATCACTCATTTCATTGAAAATCTTTATGCTTATAATTTTCGGCTCCACACAGCATAATTAATGGCTTAAAACAGAGCAGAGAAATGTAATGACAATTTTATAATATTGGTTTCTTTATAAAACACAGAAATATTATAAGAAGTGTTTTCATTTTAATCCCATGTGTGGGGATATGGGACGGCTTCAAACTGACCACATCAACTGACTGATTTGTCTCATGCCCTAGCAGAGGCATAGTTTTGTCACATGTGGCTAGTTTCTGAGATTCTGTGACATTCACAATTCTGGGGACCTTTCAGATTGTATGTAACTGAAGGAGCTCTGAGATGCAGGATGGTGATTGTTGGTTATTTAGGAAGGTTGTTTGCAGTTTGTTAGTAGTCATGTTTAAAGAAGAAACAAAGCAAAAGAACTAGATGAAGAGATCTCTATATCTCTCTTCACTCTACCCTTCTTTCTCTATTTAGATTTAGGTAGAAAAACCTGGTAGAAAATGAATGGAAAAAAAAAGAACTCACAACATAGTAAAAGACCAGCTGTACAACATACCCTGGGTACAAGGATAATCATATTTAATTTTCCATAGATTAAGTATAAGTCATTTGGGAAATGAATTTTATACTCTAAATTACAATTCATGTAAAAATACATGGATACATACATATATCCTAATAAACAGAAGAATTAAGGAAAATATCTTTAAAATCAGTTTTCCATGCCTTCTGGCCTGACATTCATTAGCTTATGAAAGAAAAGGATGCCAAAAATAAATTAAAAGTACTATTATGTGTCTTGTGGAATATAATATAGTGAATAAACTGAAGTGACTAAGTTACTTTAAAAATAAAATAACAAAGTTGTTTATAGCCCTCTTTGAACATCAGATCTTCCAGACACAGACTAAGAATCCAAGAAATATGAACAAAGGTTTTATATTTTGAAAATGACCAGAAAATCCAACACTGTCCACAGAGTCTATCATCATTAGTCTTTAGGACTTAGACATTATTTCTGAGGACCACCCTCAGCATAACCACATTAAAAAACAAGCTTTCTTTATGACATCTATTCTTCTCAATTCTCCTGCATTCACTTTTTAAAGAGTTATGTCAAATGAAACAAAAGTCTATAAAACATAATTTAAAGCAGGTTATCGTGACCTCTGAGGACATAATTCTCTGTAACAAAAAGGGAAAATTACAAAGGGAAAAACATTACTACATTGTAGTAATATTGCAGACTGAGCACTCAAACAGATTGGACCATATAATGAGTAAATATCTTTAATTTTTTAATTTCAGGTATCACATCAGCTGTAATGGATACACCTGCAGTAGTTAAGTGTTATGGTAGATGGTATGAGACAAGTACATGAAAGAAAATGTCCCAATCAAAACACCCATAACACTTTCATACATAATATATTTTATCATGTGATCTCTTCCATATATGGAGGGAAATTATTGTAATGACTTAGAGTCTGCCGTCTATTCACCCAACAATGGGAAGTTGTGAATGGGACTGCCTAGATGTCCTAGAATCTAGTAGTTGCTAAGTCCCATGAGGATAGGTGGTTCAAATGGTCTTCTGTATAGGTTGGAATCCTGAAGAAATAGATTCCAACAGATGTGCTGTCAAGTAAGTGCAAGTAGACAAACAAGAAAGCAAGCCCCCTGTTTTCCATTGTTCTTATGTAGGCCTCCAGCAGAAGGTATGGCCCAGATTAAAGGTGTGTAGAACCATTCCTGGATCTAAGGTGTCCTTGGAACTTGCTCCATCCCAGGCTGGCTTGAACTCAGTGAGGTTTGTCTTTGTCTCTTAGGATTAAAGGAGTGTACCTTCTTGGCCGGGCCTACACTTTTCATGGACACTATGCTCCAAGATCTGAGTCAAAACCCTGTGTCTTCCAGCCTCAAGATTTGGATCATACGTGTGCCTTTGATTTCTGGATTGTAGTACACTCCAGATAAAGTCAAGATGACGACTGGGAATAGTCACCACAGATAGTGAAATCTCCACATTTGTCTTCCTGTGGCACTTAAATACTTGTAATTCAAAAGTAGGACTGAAGATTGAAAGCCTTCACTCAGTCACAATGCGATGACACCTATGATATTGCTAGCTCCTAATAACATAATTCTGTCTATATCAGCTTTCTTCATGCCAGAAGTTGTAGTATGTAATATTTAGTAAGAGTATACCTCCTCCATGCCTCTGTACCTTTTCTTCCAAATATCCAGTAAAGTGTGACTCTTAAACTTAAATAGTTAACCAAATATATTTATGTATATAATACTCTGAATTACATAATGCCAATTTACAATGCTAAAGTATTATCCCACTATATACATCCTCTCCAAAACACCAGAAATATGTCTGAAGTCATCTGGATATTCATGGTTCTTGCTCTGCTCTGATCATCTGGACTTAGTTTTTCTCTCTCTCCACCCCTCAATTATCTTAACTCCTTCTCTTCTCTCCTTTCCAATCACTGGTTTCACCCTGACTCAATGTGAATGGATAGGAAATATCTTGCAACAAGAAGGGTATCTTTTTTTCCTTGTAATTCAGTATCATTTAGGGTGATTAGATAAGTTTTAGAGAAGGGGGGAGACTAGACAAAACAAACTGGATGGAATTAAAAAGAGAAAATTGTAATATAATATTTATTGTAATATAATATTGTAATTAATTGTAATATAATAATTATATTATTTATAATAATATAATATTGTAAAATAAAATTTCAAAATTACTAATATGAGTAAGATTTTGGAATCCTCATTGGGCAGCTTATCAGTGTTCAGTAAATGTAGCAGATATATAAATAACTGCATAATAAAATGTTCTGGCCAGTGATAAATGATTAATATACATATCCTAAAAGAATGTTCATCACCAAGGCCCTCATAGTGGGGTAGACTGTTAATAGATAGGTATAGTCATTTAGAGTCTTTTTAGAGATTATCTGGCTAACTTAAGGACAATTGACTCAAACATACGTCATAGCTTATGCTTGATACTTTTTCCATGTCCTTTTTTAATCCAATGCATTTCTATTTTATAGACTATTGACTTAAGAAAGAATTGAAGAAAACTGGCCCTGACTACAGGTACTAGGGTAGCACTAGTAAGCATATGGAGTGATTCCTCATCTGCTTTGTATTTCCTTGTAGATTATTCAAATTTAACAATACATTCTGTTCTTGAGGATGTATTTCATGTCATTGACTCATGACATTTTTCAACTTTCAAAATTTTTTCCTTTAAATCTTAGATGTGCCAAAGACATAAAACCAAGTTAAATCTATATTTATGACTGGTCTTTCCAATATTTTCACTTCTGTGAACGTAGTTAACTTTGCTAACCAGTTGTATGGGGATTGCTTAGCATTGGATTGAAATATAAAATCTCAAAGTATCTCAAAGAAAATGGCGTTTGCCTCACATGCCATGTGATTTACATTCATAGGTGCATAGGAAACAGTGTTATGAGGAATGTAAAATGTAAAGGAATTCACAGAGCTCTAAGAGTAACATCAACCATAGACATTTCTAGACATTATTGCCACATGCACTGTCCTTCATTTGCTGGGACCTCAGCTAAGAAAGGAAAACACCAGTACCACCTAAATCCCTGACTTCAACTCATTTTGTTTCTTAATGTCTTTTTAGCATCACTTTGCTGCTTTGAAACTCCTTGAAGAGAGCAAGAGGAACCCTGAGTGCCTACTTAGAATTCAGATTAGAAAATATTCAAATATAAATCACCCAAGAATATTTTAATTTAATAGAAACAGGTTCAGTTACTCAATATTAACCTCTGCCTCAGGCAAATGGAAATCTTGCTCAAAACATCTTCCTGCTCTGTTTTTGATATTAGTTGGTGAAGAGAATCAGAGTATGGTTTAAAGAGCATGGACTGAACATTTGTTTGAGAATTCATAATCCCGGATTCTTGTTCAAAATCAAGCATCTTCTTTCATGGTGTTCAGACACCTTTCCACATCAGACAGGATTTTGGTGTGTCTGTGAGTGCTGAGGGGAGAGTGTCTCTGAGTTAGTTTTCAATGTTCTCTGTTATTGGTAAAAGTGAAACAGCTCTCTTATTCAGGATGAACAAGGCTTATATAAATCTTGGGGAGGGGTTAGGGGTTTTTGACAAGAGCATACATTACTAGCTATGGTTGGAGTGCTAGAAAAACCTCATTTACTTAAAGAGGAATTCCAGGTGCTTGAACCTGTAATTTGGCCATGAGGCTAACTGACTGACTACTCAAGAAGGATGATGGTGAGTCCAATGCACTGCAACAGCCTTGAAAATATTCAGAAAGTCTAACAGGGTTGCTTTGGGTAAAAGTGGGATTGGTATTTTGAGTGAACTATGTTTGTTACATAAAGAAATGTCAATATTCTATTGAAATTAAAACATTCTGACATCATTATTGTCCAATTCTCATCATTTGGTAGAATCATTGACTTACAAGTTCAGAAGAATTGTGACAAGAAATATCAGAATGAATGTCACCATTTCAACAGACTGGCTACTTGAAATTAAGCTCAAATTTTGTGTAATTAGCATGAAATGGAAAATAACAGATATCAATCTTGTGTTAAGAGACAGAGTAGAAATGATAGAGAGGGCTTTTTGTAGTGAAGATCTTAGCAACAATCTGCTAATACAGAGGAAAGAGGCAGTAGAAAAGGAAGAGAGAAGATTTGCAGCAAATGCAATAACGTTCTGGAACAAGTGATGCCAGTTGCACTATGCTTTTAAGCACCTAGCTAAGCACCTATGTTGGGAAATCATGCCTAACCTGATCCAATTACTCTCTAAGATTTTGCATCTATATTTTTATGTCTGTCAGTGCTAAAACTGGCTGTAACTTGGCTTCCTATTCTGAATTTCTGGTCTTTACTAAACTGTCTCTACCTCCATGTCATACCCTCTTAAGCTTGAGCTAATTTTGAGTAATTGCCTTTACCGATATGATATTACTTTATTAATTTACCTTGACTAAAATGGTGTAATCATTAATTGCAAGAATTCCCTCATGATCCTTGGAATAGTGAAAAAATCAAAAGCTATTGTAAAGGGCTAACTAGTAGGCATGCTTTGTCTTTATTCTAACTGTAAGGATAATTTCATAGTATAGAAATAGTCATATCAATCTAATGGCTAACCATTTCTTGCCAATGTCACTGCGTTTGGTATCAGGACACAACTCTGGGCATGTCTGTAAGGATGTTTACTAAAGAAGTTTAACTGAAATCTGAACATCTTTCCTGAATATAGGTCTTATCCAATGGTTTGGAGTTCTTGACTGAAGAAAAAGAAAAGAGTAAGTCAACTGAGCATCAACCATTTTTTACTTATTTTTGCCTCCTGAGTGAGTGTGTAAAGTGTCCACCACTTCAAATCCCTTGTTATACATTTTCTTGTCATGATGGACTGTATTCTTCTGAACCACAGCCCAAGTTTCTCTCTCTCTCTCTCTCTCTCTCTCTCTCTCTCTCTCTCTCTCTCTCTATCTATCTCTCTCTCTCTCTCTCTCTCATTCTCTCTCTCCCTCTCCCTCCATATATCTGATCACAACAAGGAAAAATGAAACAAATATAGGCAATGTATAAACAAATGAACATAGCTATGTTAGAGTAAATCCCTATTTATAAAACCAGAAATCCTTCAGGTAGGACTTAATCCAATACTGACTCTTTGATATATACTACATATTCAAAAATTCAAGCTTTATTTAATGAGCTATAATTTGCCTCTTTTTGAAATATTTTTCTCTCTTCCTTGGGTCTCTAGGGATTGCCTAATCATCTTTATATTATTACACTCAACTGGAGCTCTACATATAATTTAAACGATGATTTCTTTTGCTACAGACCTGCCTTTAGTCCTGTCTATTAGTTTTCTGATGTCAGTAACGATTCAATGCTTTAAGGGCATTGTTGTATGAAGTACTCAAAGCACACCATGTGGTTGTCACTATCAAGCCCATTATAGCAGATTTTAGAAAATTGCATAGAAAGATTTGATAACTCAATTAAACATGCAGCTTCTCAATATACTTCCCCTTGCCCTCATCCTGTCAAATATACACATCCATATGTCTGATAAGCAGATACAATGAAGCATGTATTGAGAATTCTTATAGAGTATTATTCTGTTTCATTTGTCAGTATTGTGAAGGAACAAAAACAACTTAAAAGAGGAAGATTTTATTTGGGCTCAGGATTTAAGATGATACAGACCATAAGGCAGAGAAGCTATGCTGGCAGTAGGATATTTTGTCTCAGTATCAAGATCTTATAAATTATAGAAGTTGATTGCTAGAGATAGAAGAGAAACCTGGCTATAATTCTAAAAGGTCTATGCCCAGTTGGCCACTCACCTCCAGGTAGGCTCCATCTCCCAAAAATTTTTCAATGGTTTCTAATACAATTCTAAAATAGTTTAAGCAGTGATGGACCAAGTGTCCAAATAGAAGACACTATAGAAAATATTTGGTATCCAAACTAAACAATCACCAAGCATTATGTTTATGTATGATTTTAAACCACTGTATTTAAACAGAGGTGATCAAGGACCATATTAGCACTGCCCCTAGTCAACACTGATCAGTGAGGAGTCTAGCTAGGGTTATACACATGAAAGTTATAAGAAGAAAAAATTAAAGAACTGCAACTTTCCTTCCATTCAGATTGTATAATAGCACACACAGGCATATGCACACACACACACACACACACACACACACACACACACCACAATTAAAAATTATAAAAGTGGATGTAATTAGACTTTCTCCTGAGATTGCTACATATAAACTCTAAACCCAGTGTACAATGGTGGCTGACACAGGATATTCCAATTTCTCTGTATTATGTAATGAATATATACCAGCATTCTACTCACTACAACTAAAAACTTTGATACAGAATTAAAACTTTCCAGAACCACAAAATAAATAAGGAGAAACAAATGTGCTATGAATTTAATCAGTAGCTGACATGACCGTAAATTCCCTATTTAACTCTTTTTTCCCTAGCATATTCTTGAAAGTGAATTGCATAGCTAAATGGGATAGCATCTTAGACACTTGAGCCTTATTTAAAAATACATATTATATATGCAGGCTAGGGAATCAGGTAATCAATTTTCAAGCTCCCTGTTTTCCTCCAATTCCAATTTCTGGGTTTTATTGTTCACTTTTTAGCAGACTATCAGACTCTCTTTTTCCATTCTCATTTCTCCCCTTTCCAGTGAGTATACAAATCAGCATAGAAATATAACTAGCTTTCCTCCCACATATGGACCTCTCAGACATCTCCTTCTATTCTATCCTCATTCTTTTTGTATTTTTACCTAATATCTAGAAACTTTTTCTTGACAGTACCTAGAGTAGCCATACCTGGCTCAGAAGAACTCTCCACAAGCAACTCATAGTCATAACACTATCCAGATATGCAAAAAAGAACTACAAAGCCAATAAATTGACTACCCACCAGGCAAAGACAAGGCCAGATATCAACACCTAGAATTACAATCATCATGACAGATATCAACACCTAGAATTACAGTCATCATGAACTGACGTGCCTAGATGACCAGCAACAAAACAGAGCTAATAGCAGCCAATACAGTTACCATCCACTAGAGGCTATGAACCTTTGTGGAGTTTCTGAGAAATCTCAGGAGTCCTGAGAAATCCAATATAGCTGGGGCCCAAAACAAGGACTACAAAATAGTGATTCTGAATATGGATAAGAATGTTAAAGAGAATATAAAGGAATTCACTAATAAATTGTATGAAAATACAAAGAGTAGAATAAAGTAATGAAACTTTAAGATATGAAAGAAAACGTAAAACAAAGAAAACCCCAAGTGAGATAAAACTTAAAAGGAATATTTTAAGAAATTCAAGAGCTGTAGGGATTGAAAGGGAGAAGAGCCTGAGAAAAAGAAGGTCCAGAGACAGGCCCAAAGTAGGATCCAGCTCAAGGTGTCTCCCCATGATCTGAGACTATAACTGAGGCTATGGAGCACTCACAAATCACAACTGTCTTCTGAAAGACCCAACAAGCAGCTGAAAAAGTCAGAATCAGATATTTGGACTCAACCAATGGACAGAAGTTGCTGACCTCTTGTGGTTAAATTAGGGGAAGAATGAAAGAAGATGAGGAGGAAGGTGACCCTGTAGGAGCACCAGCAGTTTCAATTAACCTGGACCCCAGAGATCTCTCAAACATTGGACTACCAAAAAGGCTGCATACATCAGCTAATATGAGGCCCCCCAACACATATACAGCAGAGGAGTGTCAGGTCTGTGTTCATTTAGAGAAGATGCACCTAACCCTCAAGAGACTAGAGAGCTCAGGAAGTTTAAATGTCTAGTAGGGTGAAGGATAGGGGATGGAGACAACCTACTGAAGGCAGGGGGTGGGGAGAAAGTATGGGATGTGGAAGAGTCAGATGGTAGACAGGGAGGGAAATAAAATCTGGAGTGTGAAAAAAAAAGAATAACTGCAAAAGAAAGAAAAGATTTTCAAAAGGAACCTTAGAGGCAAAGCTCACAAACGGAATATAAGTAATGGAAGAGAGAATCTCAGGCATTGGAGACAAGATAGAAGAGACAATTATCTCATTCAAAGAAAATGTAATGTTTAAAAACAACAACAATAGAACGAAGACACAAAAATCTCAGAAAACCTAGGACACTGTAATACACCAAATATATGAATAATAGTAATAAAGGAACAATGTCAAGGCACAGATATTTTTAACAAAATTATAGAAGAAAAAAATTTTCTAACCTGAAGATTGTACCTATTAAAGTAAAAGAAACATAAAGAACACCAAATAGATAGGACAAGAAAAGAAATATCCTTAAACACATAATAATAAAAACTCTAAATGTATAAAATTAAATGTAAAACAAAAGTGAAAGGAAATAGTCCATATAACATAAAAGGGAAAACTCATTAGAACACTTGAATTTTCAGTGGAGACATATACCCAAAAGGAGATGGACAGATATTCTATGAACTCTAAGAGGCCACATATACCATTACAGACTCTATACTCTATACTCTATAAAACTTTCAGTGAAAGGGAAAGTCATTCCACAAGAAAAGACAACGTAAGGTATATCTACAATTTCAGCATACTGAAAGCACTAGAAAGAAAATTTACTTCTTAATAAGTTAATGAAAATCAAGAAAATGCAATAATTAATACTGGATGAAAAAACTAAGAAGGGGAAGGTAGAGAGAGAGAGAGAGAGAGAGAGAGAGAGAGAGAGAGAGAGAGAGAGAGAGAGACCTTACCAATAAATAATAGGAATCAATAAGCACTGCTCATTGATTGCTCTTGTCATCAATGGTCTCAACTCCTCAATAAAAAGACAGGCAAATAGATTCTGCTGGGCTATGCCCATTTGCCCAGAGTGGCATGCTGTCTCTCCAGAGCTCCAAAGTCCAGCAACCTCTCCATGCATCTTTATCAGATCTGCTGATCCAGAAATATATAGGTTAGGTACCTTCCTTGTCCCCATCCCCATGATTGCCAGGTCCTCTGAGGTGCTGTCTGTACCATCTCCAACTTAATTGTCCCATCACCTCTCTGTACATCTAGCCCTCCCATGCCCCATATTCCCTATCCACTTTGTCCCCTGTGGTACAGTTAGCTGTTGGAAGACACCCTGTCCACTGACTTCCATTGCACAGCCCAAGAACACTTGCAAGAAGACTACTGTACCAAGAACATTGTTCGTAGGTACCCCTCCCAATATCTGCTACATTAGAAATATCCAGGTGGTTAAAGACCAGCATATGAACACAATCAACAAAACGAGGGAAATATGACATCTTCAGAACACAGCTATCCTATTATACAACAAGCCCTGGATATCCTAACACAACTGAAGCACAAGAAAATGACCTTGAATCTAATCTGACTAAGAAGAAAAAGTGGAAAAGAGTGTCAAACTCATTGGCACAGAGGAAAATTTCCTTAACAGAACACCAATGGCTTAGACTCTAAGGTCAACAATTGACAAATACGACCCCATAAAATTGAAAACCTTCTTTAAGGCAAAAGACATCATCAATAGGACAAATTGGCAGCCTACAGATTGGGGAAAAACTTCATCAACTCTACATCCAACAGAGGGCAAAATCCAAAATATTTAAAGAACTCAAGAAGGTAACATTAAAAAAAAAACAAATAATCCAATTAAAATTTGGGGTATAGAGCTAGGCAGAGAATTCACAACAGAAGAATCTCAAATGGCTGAGAAGCATTTAAGGAAATGTTCAAAGTCCTTAGTCATCAGAGAACTGCAAATCAAAACTACCCTGAGATTCCAATGTACTACAGTCAGAATGGCTAAGATCAAAACTCAAGTGACAGGACATGCTGTCAAGGATCTGGAGAAAGAGCAAGGAATATTCCCTCATTGTTGGTGGGATTGCAAATTGGCACAACTTAATCTGGATATCAATCCGGACGATTCTGAGAATTGGAAATTGTTCTTCTTGAAGATCCAGCTATTTCACTCTTGAGTATATACCCAAAGGATGCCCCACAATACCACAAGAACACATGCTCTACCATGTTCATAACAGCCTTATTTGTAATAGCCCGAAGATAGCAATCAAAACAGATTTCCCTCAGCAAAAGAGTGGTTAGAGAAAATGTGATTAATTTACATAGTGCAAACATACTATTCAGCTATTATGAATTTTGCAGGCAAATGGATAGAACTGTACTCACTGATTTGTGGATATTAGCTAAAAAGGACCGAATACTTAGGATACAACCCACAGACTGTAAGAAGTATAATAAGTAGAAAGGCCCAAGTGAGAAAGTTTTAATTCCACTTAGAAGGAAGAAGGAAATAATCACTGGAAGCAGAAGGAGGGAGGGATCTAGGTGAGAGAGGGAAGGAGGAGGGGAGAGGAAAAGGGGAGCATGATCAGGTGTGGGACAAGCAGGAGAGAAGCCCTAAGGGCCAAGAGAATGAATGGAGATAAGCAGCTTTTGGGGATTATGGGTGGGAAGTGGAGGGACCCATTAGAAAGTACAGGAGACCTGGGAAGTGAGGGACTAAATACTCAATAGAGGTGGCCTTAGCCAAAATGCCCAACTTTTGGGAAAGGGAAGTCAAAGAGTCTATCTCCAGTAGAGAGACATAACATCGAGTGGAGAGACCGGGTTACTAACCCACACTCAAAATTTCTAACTCCAAACTGTTCCTATCTAAAAGAACAACAAGGACAAGAGGAGAGAAGAGATTGAAGGAAAGGTGGTCTAATGACTGGACCAAATTGGATCCATCTCGTGGGAGGGCACCAAGGCCTGACACTATTACTGATGCTATGATGTACTTACAAAAGGGAGCCTGGCATGAGTGTCCTCTGAGAGGCCCAACCAGCTGGCTGAGACAGAAGCAGATACTTATACCTACTTATTCAACTCATGCCAGAGATCCCTATGCTTGAATTAGAGAAAAGATTGAAGAAAATGAAGAGGAGAGCTACCCCAAGGAAGACCAGCAGTCTCAACTTACCCAGGCCCCAAGGACCTCCCAGAAACTAAAGCAGCAACCCAGAGTATACAGGGGCCAGTCCATGGTCCTTGGCACAAATATAGCAGAGGTTGGTCAAGCCTTAGTGGGAGAAGATGACGTGCTTAATCTTGGAGAGACTTACAATCCCAGGGAAATGGAAAAACTGGCCCAGGGAGTGCCCTTGTCTGGCCTCAATGGGAGAGAATTGACCTAGCCCTGTAGAGAATTAATGTGCCAGGGTTGGGGAATAGTCAGGGGGAGCCTCCACCATCTCAGAGGAGCAGAGGAAGTATGGGTAGAAGGACTATGTGAGAGAAGAACTGGAATGGATCAGCAATCAAGATGTAAATGTATTATTATATAAATTAATAAACACAAAAATAATAAACCAAAAAAAAAACAAGAGAAAATAAAAAGTGGTCTCAACCTTTTGCTCTATCTAAGAAATATTAAAGACTTCTGCAATTTGATGAAAATGCTGACACTTCTGGATATGAAAATAACCAAAGTTCTAGGGTTTAACTTATATTTTTATGAAAATACCCAAACTTCTGGAAGACAATGAAAGCAGTACTAAGAGGAAAATTTATAGCACTAAGTGTCCTGGTAAAGAAACTGGAGAGATCTTTCACTAACAACTTAGCAGTTCACCTGAGAGCTCTAGAACAAAAAGAAGCAAACTCACCCAAGAGGAGTAGATGTCAGGAAATAGTTAAATTCATGGCTGAAATCAAACAAATGGAAACAAAGAGAACAATACAAAGACTAAACAAAATCAAAAGCTGGTGCTTTGAGAGTATCAACAAAATAGATAAACACCGAGCCAAACTAACTAAAGGGCCAAGAGACAGTATCCAAATTAACAAAATCAGAAATGAAAAGGGAGACATAACAACAGAAACAGAGGAAATTCAAAAAATCATCAGATCCTAATATAAAAGTGAATACTCAACAAAACTGGAAAATCTAGAGGAAATGGATGATTTTCTAGACAGATGCCACTTACCAAAGTTAAATCAAGAGGAGGTAAACTATATAAACAGGACCATATCACAGAAGGAAATAGAAATCATTAAAATCCTCCCAACCAAGCAAAGCCCAGGGCCAGATGGATTTACTGCAGAATGCTATCAGACCTTCAAAGAAGACCTGATACCAAAATTCCTCAAACTATTCCATTAAATAGAAACAGAAGGAACACTACCTAATTTGTTCTATGAATCCACAAGTACTCTGATACCTAAACCACACAAAGACTCAGCCAAAAAAGAGAACTTCAGACCAATATCATTTATGAATATCAATGCAAAAATACTCAAATAAATTCTTTCAACCCAAATCCAAGAATACAACAAAATCATCATTCACCATGATCAAGTAGGCTTCATCCCAGGGATTCAAGGTTGTTTCAATACACAAAAATTTATTAACACAATCCACTATATAAACAAACTCAAAGAAAAAAAATCACATGATCATCCCCTTAGATGCAGAAAAAGCATTTGATAAAATACAACGCCCCTTCATGTTAAAAGTGTTGGAGAGATGAGGAATTCAAGGCCCATACCCAAACATAATAAAAGTAATTCCCGAAAACCAACAGCCAATATCAAATTAAATGGAGACATACTTGAAGCAATCCCACTAAAATCTGGAACAAGACATGGATGCCCACTCTCCCCATATCCATTCAATATGGTACTTGAAGTGCTAGCTAGAACAATAAGACAACAAAAATAGATCAAGGGAATACAAATTGGTTAAGAAGAAATATAGGTATCACTATTTGCAGATGATATGAAAGTATACATGAATGATGACACAAAATTTCTATCAGAGCACTTCTCCAGCTGATAAACAACTTAAGCAAAGTGGCCGGATATACATTTAACTCAAATACATCACTAGCCTTCTTTTATACAAATGATAAACAGGCTGAAACAAAAATTAGTGAAAAAACTCCCTTCACAATAGCCACAAATAATATAAAATATCTTGGAGTAATTTTAACCAAACATGTGAAAGACCTGTATGACATTAACTTCAAGTCTCTCAAGAAAGAAATCTAAGATCTCAGAAAACAGAGATCTCTTATGTTCATGGATTGGCAGAATTAATATAGTAAAAATGGCCATACTACCAAAGGCAATCTACAGATTCAGTGCAATCATTATCAAAATATCAACACAATTCTTCAAAGACATTAAAAGGGCAATTCTCAAATTCATCTGAAAAGGCAGAAAACCCAGAATAGTGAAAATAATTCTTTACAATGTTAGAATGACTGGAGGAATCACCATCCCTGACTTCAAGTTTCACTACAGAGCAATAGTGATAAAAACTATTGGTATTGACATAGTATTGGTACAGACAAAGACATGTTGATCAATCGAGTAGACCTGAAGACACAGAAATAAAACCACACACTTATGAACACTTGATCTTTGACAAAGACACCAAAAATATACAATTGAAATAGGAAAGCATCTTCAATAGATGGCGCTGGTTTAACTCTCTGTCTGTATGTAGAAAAATGAAAATAGACCCTTATTTGTCACCTTGTACAAAGTTCAAGTCCAAGTGAATCAAGGTCCACAACCTCTAATGGAAGAGACATTGGGAAAGAGCCATGAACTCATTGGCAAAGGGGGAAATTTCCTAAACAGAAGTCCAATGGCTCATGCTCTAAGATTGAAAAATGGGACCTCATGAAACTGGAAACCTTCTGTAGGGCAAAGGTGTAGTAAATAAGACAAATGAGCAAACTACAGGTTGGGAAAAATTCTTCACCATGTCTGGTAGAGGGCTAATATACAAAATATATAAAGAACTCAAGATGCTAACCACCAAAAAATCAAACACCTCAATCAAAAAATGGGGTATAAAACTAAACCAAGAATTAACAGAAGAATCTCAAATGGCTAAGAAATGTTCAGTCTCTGCTCCTCACTTTGTCTTTATATCTCCTCCCATGGGTATTTTTCCCCTTTTTAAGAAGGAACAAAGTATTCATACTTTGGTCTTCATTCTTCTTGAGCTTCATTTGGTCTGTGAAATGAGTCTTGGGTATTCCAGGCTTCTGAGCTAATATCCATTTATCAGTGAGTGCATACCTTCTGTGTTCTTTTGTGTTTGGGTTACCTGACTAAGGATGATATTTTCTAGTTTCAACCATTTGCCTATGAATTTCATGAATTCATATTTTTAAAAGCTGAGTAGTATTCCATTGTGTAAATCTACCACATTTTCTGTACCCATTATTCTGTTGAGGGACATTTGGATTCTTTCCAGCGTCTGACTATTATAAATAAGGCTGTTATGGACATAGTATAGCTTGTGTTCTTATTACATTGGAAAATCTTCTGGGTATAAGCCCAGGAGTAGTATAGCTGGGTCCTCTGGTAGTAATATGTCCAATTTTCTGAGGAACCATGAAACTGATTTCCAGAGTGGTTATACCAGCTTACAATCCCTGCCCCACCTGGGGATCCATTCCATATACAGTCACCAAACTCAGACACTATTTTAGATGCCAACAAGCACTTTGAGACAGGAGCCTGATATAGCTGTCTCCTGAAAGGCTTTGCCAGTATCTGACCAAAAATAAAGGTGGATGCTCTCAGCCAACCATTGGAATGAGGACAAGGTACCCAATGGAGGAGCTAGAGAAAGGACGGAAAGAACTGAAGGAACTTGCGGACTCATTGGAGGAACAATAGTATGAGCCAACCAGTACTGGCAGAGATCCCGAGACTAATCCACCAACCAAAGAGTACACATGGAGGGACCAATGGCTCCAGCTGGATATGTAGCAGAGGATGGCCATGTTGGACATCAAAGGCAGGAGAGACCCTTGGTCCTGAGAAGGCTAGATGCCCCAGTGTATGGGACTGCCAGGACAGCTAAGCAGAAGTGGGTGGGTTGGTGATCTGGGGGAGGGGGATGGGAAAGGGGTTTTCAGGGGGCAGGAAACAAAGAAAGGAGATAATATTTGAAATGCAAATGAAGAAAATATCTAATAAAAATAATAATAAAAGAAATGTTCAAAGTCCTTATTGATCAGAGAAATGCAAATCAAAACGACCCTGAGATTCTACCTTACACCAATCAGAATGAATGAAAACATCAGGTGACAAAACGCATTATTGATGATCTGGAGAAAGGAACACTCCTCTCTTGCTGGTGGGTTTTCCAACAGGTACAACCACTCTGGAAATCAATCTGGATGTTCCTCAGAAAATTGGAAATAGATCTACCTGAAGACATAGAAATACCACTCTTGGGAATATACCCAAAAGATGCCTCACCATGCCACAGAGGCATGTGTTCCACTGTGTGCATAGTGGGTTTTTTTGTGATAGCCAGAAGCTGGAAACAACCCAGATGTCCCAAGACAGAAGAATGGATACAGAAAATGTGGTTCATTTACACATTTACACATTTACACACTACTCAGCTATTAAGAATAAGGACATCCTGAGTTTTGCAGGCAAATGGATGGAACTAGAGAATATCATTCTTAGTGAGGAAACTCAGACCATAAATGACATGTATTGTATGTACTAGTAAATAAGTTGCTAGTAATCCCCCCAAAAGTACTGAATACCCAAGGTATAGTTCCCAGAGGCCAACAAGGGACCTGGGAGGGAAAGTGGATGAGAAATGGGAGAGATATAGCTAACCTGATCTGGTATTGGGTGAGGGGAAAGGACTGAAGCCTTGAGGGCCAGCAGAAAGAATGGAAACAGTCAACCTCAGGAGATAGGTTGTTGGAGGGACCCTCCAGAATGCACCAGAGATCTGGGAGGTGAGAGACTCTCACAACTCAAAGGGAGGGACCTTTGATGAAATGCTGGAGAGTAGGGAGAGGAAACTTATAGAGTCTATTTCCATCAGGAAGACAGGGCATCAAGTGAGGGAGAAGGTTGCCATCCCACAGTCAGAATTCTGACCCATAATAGTTCCTGTCTGAAAGAACTACAGGGATGGAAATGAAGAGGAGCCTGAGAAAAAGAAGTTCCAGTAACAGGGTCCAAAGTGGGATCCAGCTCAATGGGAGGTCCCAAAGTCTCACATCATTACTGAAACTATGGAAAGCTCACAAAAAGGGACCTATCAGGACAGCACTCAGAAGACCCAACAATCACCTGATAGAGTCAGATGCAGATATTTTCACCCAATCAGTGGACAGAAGCTGCTGACCCCTGTGGTTGAATTAGGGAAATGCTGGATGAAATAGAGGAGGGGGGTGACCCTTTAAGAAGACCAGCAGTCTCAACACTGGACCCCAGAGATTTCTCAAACACTAGACCTCCAACCAGGCAACATACGCCAGCTGATATGAAGCCCAAAAATCTTATACAAAAGAGGAATGCCGAGTCGGGATTCAGTCAGAGAAGATGCAGCTAATCCTCAAGAGATTAGAGGCCCTGTGTGTTTAGAGGTCTGCTTGAGTGGGGGGTGGGTGGTAGGGACATCCTCATGGAAACAGGGGGTGGAGAGGAGGTATGGGAGGTGGAACAGTCAGAGGGTCAAAAGGGAGGGGGAATAAAATCTGGAGTGTAAATAAATAAATAAATAAATAAATAAAAGACACACAAAAAAGAAATATATCTTAACCTCAAGGATAGACATCACTTCAGAGCAAAGGGATGGAAAAAAATCCAAGCAAATGAGCCTAAAAGAAAGCCAGTGTGGCCATTTTAATATCTGACATAATAGATTTTAATCTATCACTATTTTGAAGAGATAGTAACAGGTACTACATATTCAAGATGAAAAAAAATCTACCAAGATAATCTTGCAATTCTACATATCTATTCACCAAATAATAATTCTACAATTGAAATCACATATTGATTACCACAAAGTCATAGTGATTGACTTCCCTATTTAGTTATAAATAGGCCATCCAAACAAACACCAGAGAAATATTGGAGTTAAATGATATAACCAAATGGACCTAACAGATATTTACAAAATAATTACCTAAGCACAAAAGAATATACTTTCTTTTCTGCAGCACATGGAACTTTCTCCAAATTTGATCACATACTCTGACAAAGGAAGGTTAAACAGATGTAAGAAAATTTAAATAATACTTTGCATCCTATCTGACCACCATAGATTAAAGCTGGATTTCAACAACAAAAACAACTGAAAGCTTACAAACTCTTGGAATTTAGGCAACTCACTACTGAATAAAAAGTGGAAAAAGAAAAGAATAAAAACTCTCCAAATTAAGTGAAAACAAAACAAAACATACTTATAGGACACAATGAAACGTGGAGATTTTTTCTTTGAGAAAATGAGTTAAGATGGACAACCCCTTATACAAACTAACTAAAATGTTGAGATAGAATATCTTATTAACTAAGGTAGAGAAAAAAAAGAGGATCAGAGAAGCATGTACAAAGGAAAACAAGAGCATCCTAAGCACATTATTTAAAACCTACACTCCACCAAATTGAAAATCTAAAATGATTGGATAGTAATCCTGATATATAATTTCTATCAAAGTGAAATCAAGAACACATAAGCATTTTAAATAGACCTATAATCCTTATGGAATAGAAGCAGTAATTAAAAGTCTACTAACATAATATAAACTCAGGACCACATGTTTAGCACAGAATTTTACCAGAATCTCAATGAAGAGCTAACCCCAGTACACCTTAAATTATTCCACAAAATAGAAATAGTAGGAGCATTGCCAAATTCTTTTTATGAGCCTACAGTAACCCTGACTCCTAAACCACAGAAGGACCCAATGAGGAAAGGAAATAACAGAATGATTTCTCTTGTGAATATAGGCCCAAAATTTTTAACAAAATATGTGCAGACTGAATACACATCAAAAGTTCATTCACATGTTTAAACCAAAGGACACATGGATGGTTCAACATACAATACAATTAAGGAATGTAATCCACCATATGAACAGATTAAAAGGTGAGATGCACATGATCATCTCATTAGATGCAGGCAATGTCATTAACAAAAACCCAACATCATTTTATCATAAGAGAAGTATACCTAAGTGATCTTAAAAGTTAGACCAGGAAACTCTTAGAGATGAGAAGTGCTCAAGAAATAGTGGATGCAAATTTTTTTATTGGATATATTCTATATTTACATTTCATTTCCCTTTTTTTGTTTCCCCACCCCCCTAAGGTCCCACATGCCCTTTTCCCTCCCCCTGCTCCCTCACCCACCCCTTCCCACTTCCCTGTTCTGGTATTCCCCTACACTGATGCTTTGATCCTTTCCAGCATCAGTGTCCATTCCTTTCTTCTTGTCAGATATCATTTGGTATGTGAATTGTGTCTTTGGTGTCCCAAGATTCTAGGCTAATGTCCACTTATCAGTGACTGCATACCATGAGTATTCTTTTGAGACTGGGTTACCTCACTTAGAACGATGTTCTCCAGTTCCATCCATTTCTCTAAGAATTTCATGAATTCATTCTTTCTAATGGCTGAATAGTATTCCATTGTGTATATATACCACATTTTTTGTATCCATTCCTCTGTTGAGGGACATCTGGGTTCTTTCCAGCTTCTAGCTATTATAAATAAGGCTGCTATGAACATAGTGGAGCATGTATCCTTATTGCATGCTGGAGAGTCTTCTGGGTATATTCCCAGGAGGGGTATGGCTTGGTCCTCCGGAAGTCTCATGTCCAGTTTTCTGAGGAACCGCCAGACAGATTTCCAGAGTGGTTGTACCAGCTTGCAGTCCCACCAGCAGTGGAGGAGTGTTCCTCTTTCTCCACATCCTCGCCAACACCTGTTGTCTTTTGAGTTTTTAATCCTAGCCATTCTGACAGGTGTGAGGTGAAATCTCAGGGTTGTTTTGATTTGCATTTCTCTAATGACTAATGATGTTGAACATTTTTTAAGGTATTTCTCAGCCATCCGAATTTCTTTTTTTTTTTAATTTTTTTTTATTTTCTATATTCTATGTTTACATTCCAAAGGCTTTCCCCTTTCTCAGTTCCCACCCACCATAGTTCCCATAGTTCCTCTCCCCCCCAACTGTTCCCCAATCATTCCCCCTCCCCCCTCAGTTTCTTTACTAAACTGGATGCAATCTTTACAGGCCCAGGGTCCTCTCCTTTCTTCTTCTTGGGAAGTTTGTTTAGCCCTGTACCCCATTTTTGGATAGGGTTATTTGGTTTTCTGGGGTCTAACTTCTTGATTTCTTTGTATACATTGGATATTAGCCCTCTGTCGGATGTGGGGTTGGTGAAGATCTTTTCCCAATTTGTTGGTTGCTGATTTGTCCTTTTGACAGTGTCTTTTGCCTTACAGAAACTTTGTAATTTTATGAGGTCCCATTTGTCTATTCTTGATCTTAGAGCATAAGCGATTGGTGTTCTCTTCAGGAATTTACCCCCTGAGCCAATGTCCTCAAGGGTAGAGGAAATAAGAAAATCAGTTAAAGAAATGCAGGAGAACTTGAAACAACAGGCAGAAGTCACGAAAGAGGAAACACAAAAATTTCTTCAAGAATTACAAGAAAACACAAACAAATGAAGGAACTGAGCAAAACCATCCAAGATCTGAACACAGAGGTAGAAACAACTAAGAAATCACAAAAGGAGGCAACATTGGAGATAGAAAACCTTGGGAAGAAATCAGGGGTCGTAGATGCAAACATCAATAACAGAATACAAGAGATAGAGATAAGAATCTCAGATGCTGAAGATAACATAGTAACCATTGACTCCACAGTCAAAGAAAACACAAAATCCAAAAGGCTCGTAACCCAAAACATCCAGGAAATCCAAGACACAATGAGAAGACCAAACCTAAGGATCATAGGGATAGATGAGAGTGATGATCTACAACTTAAAGGGCCAGCAAATATCTTTAACAAAATTATGGAAGAAAACTTCCCTAACTTAAAGGGAGAGATGCCCGTGAATATACAAGAAGCCTATAGAACTCCAAACAGACTGGACCAGAACAGAAATACCTCCTGTCACATAATAATCAGAACACCAAATCTACTAAACAAAGAAAGAATATTAAAGGCAGTAAGAGAAAAAGGCCAAGTAACATATAAAGGAAGACCTATCAGAATCACACCAGACTTCTCTTCAGAAACCATGAAAGCTAGAAGATCCTGGGTGGATCTCATGCAGACCCTAAGAGAACACAAATGCCAGCTAAGATTACTATACCCAGCAAAACTCTCAATCAACCTAGATGGAGAAATCAAAATATTCCATGACAGGACCAAATTTACACAGTATCTTTCCACTAACCCAGCTCTACAAAGGATAATAGGAGGAAATCTCCAAGACAAGGAGGGAAACTGCACCCAAGAAAAAGCAAGATAGTAACCTACTTCCATCAAACTCAAAGGAAGATAACTACTCAAAAACAAAAATATCATCAAAGATGACAGGAACAAATAATCACTATTCCTTAATATCTCTTAACATCAATGGATGCAAAATTAATATACTAAAGTCAGTACCTTTTCCTATATACAAATGCTAAAATGGTTGAGGAAAAAAATCAGTGAAACAATGCCTTTCATGGTATTATCAAAATGATACAAAACAAAACAAAAACAAAACCAAAGAAATCTTGGTGATTAATGTGACCAAGTAAATGAAAGACTTTGATAATAAAAACCTTAAGAAATTGAAAAATATTAAGAATATATCAGAAGATAGAAAGATCTCTTGGACTCATGAACTACTAGGATTAATATAGTAAAAATGGTCATCATGCGCAAAGTAATCAACAGATTTAGTACAATTGACATCAATACTACAACATAATATTTACATAATTTGAAATAAAACTTTTCAGTTTCATGTGGAAATACAGAGAGAGAGAGAGGAGAGAGAGAGAGAGAGAGAGAGAGAGAGAGAGAGAGAGAGAATAGTGAAAGTAATCCTGAATAATAAAGAACTGCTGGATGTACCATAATCTCAAATTTCAAATTGTATTTCAAAGTTATAATTGGCATAAAAGCTGACATACCAATCAATGGCATTAAGACCAGTAGTTAATTGGGATCTGTGGAGCTTCTGCGTGGTAAAGATATCATCATTCAGATAAAGCAACACGATTCAGAATAGGAAAACTTTTATATCTGTAAGAATGACCTAAAATATGATAGCACATGCTGATGAGCAGTTGGGCTAAGCATATCACTCACACTTGGGAGGGAGTGCAAGCATTTACAATTACTATGGAAATTAATGTAGTGATTCCTTTCTAGCCTAAAGAATGATCTACCCGAAGATCCAGCTATACCAATCTTTGTTATATACTCAAAGGACTCTCCATTTTAGTAGAGAGAGTATGCTTAGATTTTTAAAGCTTACTTTAATCATGGTTCTTTAATGCTTAAACCTCCTGTCTAGTCCACCCCCTACCAGATGTAGGGGGAAAGAAAGGTTAATAGGAAACAAAGTTTGTGGACCTGTTTAGAAATAGTTCTTTGAGGTGATTCCAATCTTAGCAGTCAGCAATCCAGTCCACTGGCACCACCAAAAACAAATCATTAGCAGCGTCTCAATCCAGAAGAAATGTGAGGCTCAACACATTGTGATCAGTCTGTAGAAGCAACAAGAAATAGCTGAAATACGACCAGTTTTTTGGTGTGTTTCTTCTTACAAATTCATAAGTGAATATTCTCGAGTAAAGGAGGCAAACAAATGAGAGTGTCATTAATAAAGATCTGCTTCAGTGAAGCCCAAGGATGATCAGTAACAAGTTGCAACGTGAACTAATGCAAGAGTGTGCACTGTCAGTTAGGTTATACTTACACTCTTTCCAAACATCAGGCATCCTATCAAGTGTCCACTCCACCAAAATATAATGCCCATTTCCATCAGGCAACTTCCAGAAAAATACCATATGTCTCTTCTCAACAAAGCATCCTCTCACATGTCTGCTTCAGCAAAAACATCCTCTCATAATACAGTTTCCAGAAGAAAATCAGATGACACAACCGAGTCTCCAACAAAAACAAAATCCCACTTCACAGTGACACTTGCTTAACCACATTCATTGCTGCTAATCATAGCCAGAAATTGGAAACAACTTAGGTGTCTGTTAACAGAGGGAGGGAGAATGACAAAATGTGGTAGTATATTTGTACAAAGAATATTACTCAACTGCTGAAAAATTGAAATCATGTAAGTTGGTGGAGCCAGAAATAAATCTTCCTGAGGGAGTTACCCAGTCCAAAAGGATAAATATGTTATATGTTTGCTTGTATGAAGATGCTAGCTAATAAGTCTATGGTAACGAGGTTATAATTCATATAATCATAGAGTAATACAGAGTAATGGACCAACATGGAGGGATGGACCTCTCTAGAAAGGGTAAATAGAATAAATAGCTATGGATGCATAGAGATGGGGAGGCTGTAGCAGAAGGATCAAATGGAGACAGGGATGAGAAGGATGCAAGCTGTTTGTCACTGATGCCCCTGCCAAACACCACCAAAGCTATTGTTCTTCACATAATTTTCTTCAGACTTTAAGGCCCTCTTGTTGTGTTGTAGATAACATCTATGAAATTCTGATCAGGAAAAAAATTGAGCTGCTCCCTGCCTAGATCCTTCACCATTATGGACTGAAGTTTATATTGGACGGTATACCGCACATAAACAAAAGTGATAGGTAAACAACGACTGAGCAACAAACTCAATTTAAAAAGATGGCCTGCTATCAAGATGAATTAGTGTAATAGTGGCACAATACTTGTGGAATAAACCAACCAATATCTGAATGGGTTTAAGCCCGAGGCCATGAGACGGAATACACTCCTGATACTGCTAAGTGGTTAAGAACCCTAGGATAGATAGGACATGTACCTAAGAGAAAACAAGCACTAGTGTTCTGATAAGGGAACATGACAGTAAAATGATTCCTAAAGACAGTCTGCTATACACGTAGACCAGGGTCTTGCTCAACTCATATCTGCAAAGCTTCTTCTTGCAGTAGATGGGAACAAATACAGAGATTTACGGTTGAATAAAGTACAGAGAGTGAGAGATCTTAGAGCACTCAGTTCTAAATGAGAAGTCTCATTATCTCAGGCTCAGGTATCTCTGTCGAAGCAAATATTAAAAGACTATAAGAACCAGAGTGGAAGTGGGGCACCAAGGTAACAAATCATTCTAAACAGAGCAGGGCTGCCACACATAAGAACTCACAGAGACTAAAGCAACATGTGCAGGGGCTGCACAAATCTGGCCCTGATGAGGTCCCAGTTTCTGAGACAGGAAGTGGACATAAACTTGATCCTTAACCCAAAAGAAAGCTCTAATATCTGCTTTCTTCAATGTAGCCTAATAGGGTATATCTAGGTATATAAACCACTAAATAAACTCAGAGGTATCTTTCCCCCTACCTTACAGGTTCTTTCTGTGGTTTTTTTTTCTTTGTGCTTTATGGTATTTCTGTGTGTGCTCAAATGTGTTTCTGTGGGTATATGTGTTTGTGTTTTTTTCTTTGAATATTTTTCTTCTGTTTATTTGAATATTGGATTGTTTTATCCTATTCTGGGTTGTTTGTTTTATTTTATCATATTTTATTATTAATTTATGTGCCTATTTATCTTCTTTTTATTGGATATATTCTTTTAAATATTTTTATTAATTATTTTTATACACTCCATATTTTATTCCGACCCTGCCAACCCCTGTCTACCCTACGACTATTCCATATCCCATACCTCTTCCTCTCCCCCTGCTCCACATGGATGCCCCTACGCCCCACCCCTCCTGACTTCTAAACTCCCTGGGGCCTCCCGTCTATTGAAGGTTAGGGGCATCATTTCTGAATGAACACAGATCTGGCAGTTGTCTATTGTATATGTGCTACAGGCCTCATATCAGCTGGTGTATGCTGCCTGTTTGGTAGTCTGGTGTTTGAGAGATCCCAGGAGTCCAGATAAGTTGAGACTGCTGGCCTTCCTACAGGGTCACCCTCAGCTTCATTCAGCCTTCCCTAATTCAACAGTAAGGGTCAGCTGCTTCTATCCATTGGTTGCGTGCAAATATCTGCATCTGACTCTTTTGGCTGCTTGTTGGGTTGTCCAGAATGCTGTATGCTAGGTCCCATTTTTTGAGCGCTCCATAGTCTCAGTAATAGTGTCAGGCCTTGGGACCTCCCCTTGCACTGGATCCCACTTTGAGCCCATCTCCAGACCTCTCCATTTCCTTCTCTGTGCATCAGAGTCATGATGTGGGATACATGTTTCTCCCTCATTTGAAGCCCTGTCTTTCTGCTGGAGGTAGGCTCTATAACTTCCCTCTCCCTACCATCAGACATTTCATCTAAGGTCCCTCCCTTTTAGTTCTGTGAGTCTCTCACCTCCCAAGTCTCTGGTACATTCTGGAGGGTTCCCCCAACCTCCTATCTCCCAATATTGCTTGTTTCCATTCTTTCTGCTGGCCCTCAGGGCTTCAGTCCTTTTCCCTCCCCCAATGTAAGATCAGGTTCTCCTGTCCCCCCTCTGCCTCTTCTCCCCAGCCTCATCTACTTTCTGTTACAGGTTCCTCTCTCCTTCCTCACTTGTGATTGCTTTCTTCTCCATCACAAGTGGGATTGAGGTGCCTTCACTGGAGTACTGCAGCTTGTTGACCTTTTGGAGTTCTGTGGACTGTATCTCAGGTATTCTGTACTTTTCTTTTTTTGGCTAATATCCACTTATTAGTAAGTACATACCATTCATATCCTTTTGGGTCTGAGTTATCTCACTCAGGATCTTTTCTAGTTCAATCCATTTGCCTACAAAGCTCAGGCTGTCTGCTTTCTCAATAGACAAGCAGTAATCCACTGTGTAAATGAATCACATTTTCTGCATCCATTCTTCTGTCATGGGACATCTAGGTTGTTTCCAGTTTCTGGATATCACAAATAAGGCTGTTATGAATATAGGGGATCATGTGCCTCTGTGGCATGGTGGGGTATCTTTTGGTCACATTACCAAGAATAATAGATGGGTTTTCAGATATATCTATTTCCAATTTTCTGAGGAACTTCCAGATTGATTTCCAGACTGGTTGCACCTCCCACGAGCAATGGAGGAGTGTTCCTCTGTCTCCAGATCCTCTCCAACAAGTGTTACCTGAGGTTTTGATTTTAGCCATTGTGATTGGTATAAGGTATAATCTCAGGTTCAATTTGATTTGCATTTCTCTGATTACTAAGGACTTTGAACATATTTTAGGTGCTTCTCAGCCATTCAAAATTCCTCGGTTGTGAAATCTGTTTAGCTCTGTACCCCATTTTTTGATAGGATTATTTGGTTTGGGGTGATTAGCTTCTTGAGTTATTTATAAATTTTGAATATTAGCCCTCCATAGGATGTGGGGTTAGTGGAGTTATCTTCCCATTCTGTAGGTTGCCGGCTTGCCTTATTGACTATGGCCTTTGCCTTACAGTCACTTTTCAGTTTCATGAGATCCCATTTATCAATTCTTGATCATAGAGCACGAGCCATTGGAGTTCTGTTTAGGAAGTTTTCCCCTATGCCAATGAGTTCCAGGCTATTTCCCACTTTCTCTTCCATTAGATTCAGTGTATCTACTTTTATGTTGGGGTCATCAATCCACTTGGACTTGAGCTTTGTGCAAGCTGACAAATATGGGTCTATTTTCACTTTTGTACATATAGACAGCTGGTTAGATCAGTGCCATTTATTGACGATTCATTCTTTTTTCCATTGTATATTTTTGGCTTCTTTGTGAAAGATCAAGTGTCCATAAGTGTAAGGTTTTATTTCTGGGTCTTCAATTCTTTTCCATTGACCAACCTGTCTGTTTCTGTACCAGCACCATGCAGTAAAGTTAGAGGTCAGCGATGATGATTCCCCCCAACATTTTTATTGTTAAGAATTGTTTTTGCTATTCTGTTTTTTCTGCCTTTTCAGATGAATTTGAGAATTACACTTTCCATGTCTAAGAATTGTGTTGGGATTTTGATATGGATTGCATTGAATCTACAGATTGCCTTTGGTAGAATGGAAATTTTTACTATGTTAATTCTGAACAAGGGACATCTCTCCATTTTCTGAGATCTTCGATTTCTTTCTTGTGAGACTTGAAGATCTTTCACATGTTTGATTAGAGTTACCCCAAGATATTTTATATTATTTGTGGCTATTGTGGAGGGAGTTGTTTCCCTAATTTCTTTCTCAGCCTGTTTGTTATTTATATAAAGGAAAGCTACTGATTTATTTGACTTAATTTTATATCCAGCCACTTTGCTGAAGTTTATCAGCTGGAGAAATTTTCTGTCAGAATTTTTGGGGTCACTTATGCATACTATCATATTATCCGCAAATAATGATATATTTATTTCTTCTTTGCCAATTTGTATCCCCTTGATCAATTTTTGTTGTCTTATTGTTCTAGCTAGCACTTCAAGTACTATAATGTGTACATTTGGGGAGAGCTGGCAGCCTTGTCTTGTCCCTGATTTCAGTGGGATTGCCTCAAGTATGTCTCCACTTAATTTGATATTGGCTGTTAGTTTGAAGTAAATTACTTTTATTATGTTTAGGTATGGGCCTTTCATTTCTGTTCTACCCAATACTTTATAATGAAGGATGTTGTATTTTGTCAAATGCTTTTTCTGCATCTATGGGGGTGATTTTGTGATTTTTTTCTTTGAGTTTTTTTATATAGTGGATTATGTTAATGGATTTCTGTAAGTTAAACAAACCTTGCATCTCTGGGATGAAGCCTACTTGATTGTGGTGAATGATAGGTTTGATGTGTTCTTGGATTTGCTTTGCAAGAATTTTATTGAGTATTGATCTGAAGTTCTCTTTTTCAATTGGATCCTTGTGTGGTTTAGGGATCAAAGTAATTGTGGCTTCATAGAATGAGTTAGGTAGTGTTCTTTCTCTTTCTATTTTATGGAATAATTTGAGGAAAATTGGTATCAGGTCTTTTTGAAGAATTGGTGAAATTCTGCACTAAATCCATCTGGCCCTGAACTTTTTTTGGTTGGGATGTATTTAATGACCACTTCTATTTCCTTGTGCGATATGGGCCTGTTTACATAATTTACTTGCTCTTGATTTGACTTTGGTATGTGGCATCTGTTTAGAAAATCATCCATTTCCTCTCGATTTTCCAGTTTTGATAATATAGGCTTTTATACTAGGATCTGATGACCTTTTGAACTTCCTCTATTTCTGTTGCTATGTCTCCCTTTTTATTAATTATAGTGCTTCTTGGCCATTTACTCAGTTTGGCCAAAGGTTTTTCTATCTTATAGATTCTTTCAAAGAACGATTTTCTGGTTTTATTGATTCTTTGTATTGTATTCTTTGTTTTGATTTGGTTGATTGCAGCCCTAATTTTGACTATTTCCTGTCTTCTTCTCCTCTTGGGTGTGTTTGTTTCTTTTTGTTCTAGAGCTCATGTGTGCTGGTAAGTTTTTATTGTAAGATATCTCTAATTTCTTTATCAGGGCAGTGAGTGCTATGAACTTCCCTTTTAGCACTGCTTTCATTGTCTCCCATAAGTCTGGGTAAGATGTGTCAACATTTTCATTAAATTACAGGAAGTCTTTAATTTCTTTCTTTTTTTCTTTTCTATATTCTTTGTTTACATTCCAAACGATTTTTCCTTTCCTGGTTCCCCCCTCCCCCTAAGTCCCCTAAGTCCTCTTTCCTCCACCAGTTCCCCAATCAACCCCCTCCCACTCCTCTGTCCTGGCAATCCCCTACAATGCTGCATCAAGCCTTTCTAGGACCTGGGTCCTCTCCTTCCTTCTTCTTGGAAATGATTTGATATGTGGGTTGTGTTTTGGGTATTCTAAGGTTCTGGGCTAATATCCACTTATCAGTGACTGCATTCCATGTGTGTTCTTTTGTGAATGAGTTACCTCACTTAGTATAACACTTTCTAGTTCTAACCCTTTGCCTAAGAATTTCAAGAATTCATTGTTTTTAATTGCTGAGTAGTATTCCATCATGTAAATATACCACATTTCCTGTATCCATTCCTCCATTGAGGGACATCTGGGTTCTTTCCAGCTTCTGGCTATTGTAAATAAGGCTTCTATGAACATACTGGAGCATGTATCCTTATTACATGCTGGGGAATCCTCTGGATAGATATAGATATAGATATAGATATAGATATAGATATAGATATAGATATAGATATAGATATAGATATAGATATAGATATAGATATAGATATATAGTAGGGTCCTCCGGAAGTGTCGTGCCCAGTTTTCTCAGGAACCACCAGACTGGGATTTCCAGAGTGGTTGTACAAGCTTGCAATCCCACCAGTAGTGGAGGAGTATTCCTCTTTCTCTACATCCTTGCCAACACCTGCTGTCTCCTGAGTTTTTAATATTAGCCATTCTGAGTGTTGTGAGCTGAAATCTCAGTGTTGTTCTTATTTGCATTTCCCTAATGACTAATGATGTAGAGCATTTCTTAAGGTGCTTCTCAGACATCCAAAGTACTTTATGTGAAAATTATTTGTTTAGCTCTGTACCCCTAGGTTATTAATTTGGTTTTCTGGGGTCTTTTCAATATAGTACTTGAAGTACTAACTAGAGCAATTAGACAACATAAGGATGTCAAAGTATACAAATTGGAAAGGAAGAAGTCAAACTATCACTATTTGCAGATGATATGATAGTATACTTAAGTGACCCAAAAAACTCCACCAGAGAACTCCTACAGCTGATAAACAACTTCAGCAAAGTGGCTGGTTATAAAATCAAATCAAGCAACTCAGTAGCCTTCCTATACTCAAAGGATAAGCAGGCTGAGAAAGAAATGACACCCTTCACAATAGCCATAAACAATATAAAGTATCTTGGTCTGACTCTAACCAAACAAGTGAAAGATTTGTATGACAAGAACTTCAGGTCTCTGAAGAAGGAAATTGAAGAAGACCTCAGAAAATGGAAAAATCTTCCATGCTCATGGATTGGTAGGATTAATATAGTTAAAATGGCCATCCTGCCAAAAGCAATATACAGATTCAACACAATCCCCATCAAATCCCAACTCAGTTCTTCATAGAGTTAGAAAGAGCAATTCTCAAATTCATCTGAAATAACAAAAAACCCAGGATAGCTAAAACTATTCTCAACAGTAAACAAACTTCTGGGGGAATCAGTATCCCAGACCTCAAGCAATACTACAGAACAATAGTGTTAAAAATTGCATTGTATTGGTATAGTGACAGGCAGGTGGATCAATGGAATAGGATTGAAGACCCAGAAATGAACCCACAGACCTATGGTCACTTGATCTTCCATTTGGGACATAGATGTTCAGAATTGAGTGTTCATCTTGTTGGATTTTCCCCTTGATAAATATGAAGTGTCCTTCTTCATCATGCCTGGTAATTTTTGGTTGAAAGTCTATTTTATTGGATATTAAGATGGCAACTCCGTCTTGTTTCCTGGGACCATTTGCTTGGAAGGCCTTTTCCCACCCTTTGAGTCTGAAATAGTGCCTCTCTTTGTTATTGAGGTGTGTTTCTTGTATGCAGCAAAATGATGGATCTTATTTTCGTAACCAGTCTGTTAGCTTATATCTTTTTACAGGTGACCTGAGTCCATTAATATTGAGAGATATTAAAGAGAAATGACTATTGGTTCCTGATATGTTTGTTTTTGTAGGTGGATTTTGTACTTGTGGTCCTCTCCTTTTGGATTAGTTCTCAGATGCTTAATATTTTATCCTTTCCTTGGTGCAGGTACCTACCTTGTGTGGTAATTTTCCTTCTAGGATTGTCTGTAGGGCTGGATTGGTAGATAGACACTTTTTGAATTTGGTTTCGTCATGGAATATTTTGGTTTCTTGATCTATACTGATTGAGAGTTTTACTGTGTGTAGTAGCCTGGGTTGTCATTTGTGTTCTTTTAGAGTCTGCATGACCTCTGGCCAGGCACTTCTGGCTTTCATAGTTTCTGTCGAGAAGTCTGATATAATTCTGATAGGTTACCACTATATGTTACTTGACCCTTTTCCCTTGCAGCTTTTAATATTCTTTCTTTGTTCAGTGTATTTAGTATTTTAGTTATTATATGACAAGAGGATTTTCTTTTCTGGTCCCATTTATTTGGTGTTTTATAGCCTTCTTTTACCTTTATGGCCATACCTTTCTTTAGGTTGGGGAAGTTTTTTTCTATGATTTTGTTGACATTTTGAGGTCCTTTGAGCTCAGAATCTTCATTTTGCTCTGTTCAGATAATTCTTAGATTTGGTCTTTTCATTGTGTCCTGAATTTCCTGGATGCTTTGGTAAGGATTTTTTATGTTTTGAATTTTCATTGACAGTTGTATCAATCTGTTCTATGGTATCTGCTACACCTGAGATTCTCTCTTCTATCTCTTGTATTCTGTTGATAATACTTATGTCTGTTGTTCCTGACCTCTTTCCTTGTTTTTCCATTTCCAGGATTGCCTTCATTTATCTCTTATTTATTGTTTCTACTTCTAGTTTTAGGTCTTGGATCTCTTTATCCAATTCCCTCACCTGTTTACCTGTGTTTCTTTCAGTAAGGTATTGATATGCTCCTTAAAAAACTCATCTATCTTCATGAGATAGGGATTTTAGGACAGGTTCCTGATTTTCAGGTGTATCCAGGACTTACTGTTGTGGGAGAACTGGGTTCTGATTTTGCCCCTGTATTTTGGCTTGTGTTGCTTATGGTCTTGCACTTGCCTTTTGCCATCTGGATATCCCTGATGTTTGTTGGTCTGGGTGACTATCTAGAGACTGCCTCTTTTGTCCCTGGGTTGTTTTAGGTCTCCCAGTAGGCCTACAGCTTTGTCTGTAGCAGACTACCTGTGGGGACTACCAACTGGGGGCTCTTCAGGGGCAGAGAAGTTGCTGATCTGTTTTCCTGGGTTCAGTAAATCTCCTGGGAAGCCTTCAGACTGTTGGGTCTTCAGTGGAGCAGTCAAGCTGTTGTCCAACTGCTCTGCAGCTGATCCTCAACTGCTCTGAGTGCAATGGATCCTCAACTGCTCTGGGTGCTGCTAGTCCTCAGCTGCTCTGAAGACAACAGGTGCTCTGGGATGGGTCTGAATATTGTGTCTTCAAGGGAGCAGACTAGCTAGGAGTCTGCCCCAGCAGGAAGGAACCATCAATTGATACATTCTTTATTTACATTTCAAATGTTATCCCCTTTCCCAGCTTGCCCCCTCCCGGATAGCCCCTATCCCATCCCCCCTCCCCCTACATCTATGAGGATATTCCTCCACCAACCCCCCTCCTACTTCTCCGAACTTGATTCACCTATACTGAGACATCTATAAGGCCTTCATAGGACCAAGGACCTCTCTTTTCACTGGTGCCTGACAAGGCAAGATTAATGGAATAGAATTGAAGGCCTGTTTGTCTTCTAATGAGTTATCAGGGGAAGATATGGAGGAATCAGATGTTGGAAAACCCTAATCAGAATACATTGCATGAAAAAAATCTCTTATCATGAAAAAGAAACATAGACTAAAAGAAATGTTATTCTGAAACACTAATTCTCAAGCCTGCATTTCTTTATAATTACCAGGAGTCTGAAAATGGGCTAAAATAAAAATAAATATTATCTTACACATTGTATATAATCATATATGTATGTATATATACAAACATATAACTAGAAGGAATAGGAAAAATAACCTGTGTAGATAAGCACATAGTCTAACCACTCAGCTATATAGGTATTTGATAGATGCAGAATTAGTATGTCATAGGCTTGGAAAACTGAACTGATACTGGAACTGCCCTTCAGAAGACATGACATTATTTGTTTTTCAATACTAATCAGAAAAACCAAAGTGCCTATATTCTATATAGGGCTGTAATAGCAAGCAGAACCCATACTGATCAGTAGGCAAAGGTTTTAGGATTGGCTGTCTATGGCTAATTAAAGAATTCCAATGCTAAGGACACGTAGACATAGTAACTGACAGGAACTTTAAACAGCCTCTCTTTAAAATAACATCTCATTAAAATGTTTCTGAAAATTATATATAAATACTATATTTATATCTTTTTTAACTGCTTCTTGTTCTCACGCTCATTCCTCTTATCCTGGTTATGTGGGGAGGAGGTCTCTACCTCCCCACAAACCAAACCCAATACTTTTTGCTCAAGTACTGTTACATATACATACATTTGTATGTATATTTATTATATTGGTGCAGAAAAATGACTGTAGTTGGTTTTTCTATGAAGTGATTCTCAGCCTGTGGTTTCACCAGCATTGGAAAACATATTTCTGATGGAATTGAGGAACATGTTTCAAATATCACAGAAATCGTAACAATGTTGGGCAGCTAAGTTTGTCGGTTTATGAGGCATTATCTGTGTTTTCTTATTCCCCTTCTGTGTTTCAGAGCAAGATAATGACGAAGATGATGAGCCCACATTCTGAGATTATAAATTAGAATGACTACCCCCAAAAGACCTTGTACTCACCTTTCTTATCTGACTGAAATTCCAGCTTCTTGTTCCTGTTTTAGTCTCTTCTGTTGTTTTTTCTGGGGTTGCATTTCTAGTGCCAGGTGGGAACAATAGCTGAACACTGTGGGGATGAAACACACAGGGAGTTTGCTAAAATACTAATGATGTTCTGCAGCAAGGCAGAGCTCTCATAAACACAAGGACAGATGTAGCATCAGCTGAGAAAGCCTCACAAAAGTAGTTGGCTTTTCTCTTGAGTCTGCAGTTTCTCTCCAAATTGTGAAATTTTATCAAATGATAAAACAAGAAGCATTGGTTTCTTGCATCAGCGGCTTTTACACAAGGAACAATATAAAGTCAGACCTGGAATACATTTTTTTTAACAAATTCTTCAGAAGTAAGAATATAATTATTTTAGTCTTGTAGAACCTTAGCTTAAGCACTTCCATTATGTCTAAAACTGTAATCAAAGAAACTGCATCCCTCCTCAATGTATGTTAATAAGGAGAGCGAAATATCATTCATTTGCTTGTAACTAAAATTTTGCTCTCTACTTTATACTGGGAAAATTATAATTTTCCACCATGTTTATTTATTTAAGGGTCTGTGAATATTATAACTGAATTCTATACACTTCTCTAAATTATGACAAATATTCCCATTGGATTATGCATTTCTAGAGGAAAATGGTATATTCTCAGGTATCAGCAAATTCTTAAACATATGTATAGTGGTTTGTATATGAGAAGGGCATCCATGATGCTTCATAACATAATACCTGCTAAGACCTCCTAGTTGGTGAGTATTTCTGTATCTTATCATCTTTTAGCAGTGCTGACTGAAGTATCATGAAAAATGTTACATGTATTCTTTTAAATCAAGTTTATACAGAAACAGCATGGTTAAATAAAAATGGTAACCATAACATCATGCACTGGCAGCAGTCGGTACTCAGTAAAGCCTTATTTAAATTGATCTCATTAGAGATTTTTAGCATCTCTAGTATATAATATCCTAACAGCTGTAAGCAGAAACTTAAGTTCCTTTCTTTTTGATGTATTAACAATTGCCTATACAAATAGGAGCTCCACAAAATTGATTGTGACAGAAATCTAACAAGAAGCAGCATTTTTCTCATTATATGAAGATTTCATAGCTAGAGATCCTGCAGCCTCACCATTAGTTTTCTTCATGCTGATGGTTTTAATGAGATGTTTGAAATTGGAGGGAAATATTTGTGGTATTTTGCTTCAGAGAAAACAGACAATTTTTCTGTTCAAATGGTGACAATAGTAGCAACCATAAATTAGAATCAGTCTTCATTGACCATAGATAAAGCTTGAATTTTTGTTTTTCATTGTCTCTCCCTGATGTTATCTCTTCTCCTTAGTCTATCTCTCCTCAAAAAACATTTTCCCTTTTCCAAAGTATCTTATACCTTTTCCCAAATCTGACATATTGATATATGTTTAAGTAGAACATTGCATGAAAATGACACCTGAAAACAAAATAGATCAATGTAAGTTATCCAAGATGGTGTCATAATCTCTACAACAAATGTTATAGCAAGAGATTTTCTATGACTGTGGTTATTAGTTACGATTGTAATTTAATGTATTTTCAAACCTCAGCTTGCAATCTATTACTGTATCAATAATATTACATGAAGGAAAAGCTACAGAAGAGGGAGGAAGAGGAAATGTTATAATACAGAAAGAAAGAAGACATGCTTTTCCTTTGCATTCTCCATTTTTAGCAAGAAATACAGAAATAAAATCAACTTTGTAAGGGTCTAGTAAAATTGAAATTAATCTATTTGATTGCCCAGTGATAATGATATATAAGAACAATAGAGATCCCAAAACCTTTAAAAAACAGAGAATAAAATATAGAATATGAATTTTAAAATATTTTGATAAAATAAACCATTTCATATTACTTAACATATACATTCCTATTGAAATATATTCCATCATTACACCTGCCTTTTTCACTTTTCTTGTTCTGTTTTCCTCCTCCCTCTCTCCCTCCCTCCCTATCTCTCCTTCTTTTTATTCCTGTCTCTCTTACTCTTTCTATTATATTTTTTATCCTTCCACTTTACTGGGATATTATAAGTCCCCCTCCCCAAGATGATAAGTTCCAATGGTGCATTTTGAATTTCATTCAGAACGTGTCATTTTATGTTTGTAAAATACAATTGTGTTTTAATCAAATTCTAAAACCAAGGACCTCGGAGATATAAATATGGAAACTCCATCCTCCTAGGATGAGAGCCAGTGTCTTGGGAAACAATTGCATCTTGACCTTAGACCTGAGCAGCACTGCAAGTTACAATGAGCATAGTGCGAGAATTGCAGATGTTGCTTATCATGTGACTAGTTTTTCCTCTGACAATGCTCTCTCTCAGCAATGAACTCAAGGAGGTTCACTCATACTGTAATAAAAACTTAAGTAGCATTTTGAGGCTAGAGAAACGATGAAAGAACTTTAAAGTATCAGTTCCTAATCTTGAGGGCCAAGCCTGAAGTTTAAAGGTCACCTTGGAGTTATTGAATCACCTGCATCCTATAGATAATTTAATACTTCTGATCTTGGGGAGAGTTAAGAAAAAAAGAAGCAAGAGAGAAAAAGATATAAACATATTAGAAAGGACAGCAAAGGAACAGATTATGGTGAGATTAAATTAACAACACATATATGGCAACTATCCAAGAGTGTATGCAAAATAGATGAACTGGATGTACATAATCTCCCTACAATTGATTGTCACAATCAAAATCACATCTCCCGGTTCTCTTTGATAGTTTTACATCCCCAGTGTGCTATGCTCATTAATGTTGGAGTCATATTTGGCTGTAAGAGAAACAATGAGTAATTTTAACTTCACCTTGAGCTTCTTATTAAAAATAATCTAAGTTGGGCGGTGGTGGCGCACGCCTTTAATCCCAGCACTTGGGAGGAAGAGGCAGGCGGATTTCTGAGTTCCAGGTCAGCCTGGTCTACAGAGTGAGTTCCAGGACAGCAGGAACTACACAGAAAAACCCTGTCTCGAAAAAATTAATAATAATAATAATAATAATAATAATAATCATCATCATCATCTAGAGAGAAATTCAATAGATACGCTAACTAAGTCGTGCAATGGTGAACAAGTGTACGATGATGCCTACTAAATTTAATTGAGTAACACTTTCTTCAGACAAGCTGTCAATCAGTGCAACATTTTTCTAAGGGGAAAATGAGACTGTATCCATGTTCTGGTGTGATAGAGACTTAGAGTACATTCCAAGACTACCTTTGGTTTCTTAAAACATCATAAAGATTTTATCCATTAAGAATCTATGCTGGGTTGGAGAAATGGCTCAGCTGTTAAAGGCTAGGCTCACAACCCAAAATACAAGAATCTCTGCTGGGCGGGATGGGAAAGATTTGCTTAGAATTTCAGAGCACTTGTTACTCTTCCAAAAGTCTGAGTTTGATTCCCAGCACCTACATGGTGATTTATGACCTTCTGACATTCCAGTTTCAGGGGATGTGACGTCATCTTATGACCTCCAATGAGATGTAAGTGGGGCACAGTACATGCATGTAGGCAAAACACTCACACATATGATTAAAAATGAATAAATACACTAATTTCAATGAATTAATTTCAGGTGGAAAGCACAGGTCTAAAGAGATTATTAAACAGAGCCCCATAACTGGGTCTTTTTTAATAAGCCATAGGAAATAATAATTCATAAGAAATGTGAGTCAGTGGAAAGAAGGTTATCAATTGGTTAGTCATTGGCTGGTAAGACACCACAACACTGTGATACCACCATAAAAGGAACAAAATTGAGATATGCATAACATTCAGTCTCATGCAGCAAAGCACTGCAAATTAAAATCAAACAAAATTCACCATCATTTGAGACTTTAATTCTAAGATATATAATTGGATTTCAGCACATGATAGAAAGAGGGATAAGAACATATTAAAAATTAAAATGCTCATACAGAGTAACATAATATCACAATTAATATATTTCTCCCTAATATAAGAAAGGAATGAAATATGATTATGTTTGATTTTAAACTAAGTATGACTACCAGTAAATCTATTAAAAGATATAAAACTAAAAGATAATCAAACCATGAAATTAAATTCTACCAAAAAGAAATATATAAATATAAAACACATAATAATTGGTAACATACATAGTAATTGCCCCAGTTATAATATAATTATATTTGAATTAGATCATTATATGTGCAAATATAATGAAATGAATTACTTTACCCACATTTCCTTTTAAATTTAAACTATATAAATGCTATATATGGCATGAACAAAATGAATCAGAAGGTTTCCACTTGTGTGAATTAAAATTCAGATAGTAAATGAGAACGGTTTAGTAATATGAAACAAAACAAAAAGTAATGGCTATGGAGTATACCAGTGTTAACCGAGAACCATGGATTCTCATTTTAGCATAGAGAAGGAAAAAATTGTAGGAAAATTTTGCTGCGTATGCTGATAAAACATTTTGTAATTATTTCAAATATTAAAATTCTAAATTTTTGAGACAAAATGAGAAGCTAAACATGAGATTCTCATTTTTCCTAAGAGAAGCTCACACCCTCCGTAGAACAAACACTGACAGTGGCTGGTATTAGGGAGTTGACAACAGAGCAAATGAAGACTGGTATTTTATTTCCCAGCCTTTATAAAAGAGAAGAAAGCTCTTCAATCAGACATGAGTTTGACATCTTCAAATTAAATGCAATTAAGTTAAGTATCAAATACAGAAAGTTCCCACAGTGCTGTTATGGGATGTGGTGTGTTTAAGGGTGAGCAAGTTAACATAACTCAGTGGGGAAAGTGGACCAGTGTGAAAAGTTCTGGCCAGACAAGCATTAGGAGCTTATTTGGATATCCAGGACATACATGAAGCTTTACATGATAACATTCATCTGTAATCTCTGTCTTTCTATGGTGAGACAGCAGACAGAAACTGGAGAAGGTGAAAGGCAACATGCAGTGACAAAGAACAAAAGACTTTGGCTCCAAATGGAGCCAAGAACCAATACCAAAAGTTGACCTCTGATAGCTGCATCCACAACCATCTGGCCCAGGTTACAAAAAGTTATAGAAAAATCTGTTTGCGAACACTGAATAAACCCTTTATTTATATTACACAGGTACATATGTAACAAAGAGACCGGAAAAAAGAGCTAGTATTAAATGTCAAGAGTAGCTGTTTTTGGCAAAGTCCATTGATATTATCAGATATCTTCTATGCAGCTCTCATTTTGTAATATTACAAGGTATCTACATATATATTTTAAAATCAGGCAAAAGTACTATAAAATGAGAGTCAGTAAATGGCATAGATAAAATTTATAGATAAGAATAAATAAAGACAGACACATATTTCTTCATTATAACCACACAAAATATCTTACTACCAAGTGTGTCTTGGCATGAGGGAAAATGACTTTAGAAGATTCCAGTTATATCTAACGCCAATCACAACACTAATCATTGAACAAATGGACTTTCAACAACCACAGTGTGGTGACATGACCAATGAGGATAAAGGAGTGAAAACCAAGTAGTGCAAGTCCTCAGTGCAGGTAAGATGACAGGAGTCTTGTGAAAGTCATATGAGTGAAAAGAACCCAGAATACTCTTGCTAGAAGGTGACTAGGTATACTTTTCATAAAACTTAGTTTCAAGGTTTTATTGAAATGGAGGTCATGTAATTTGGGTTTACAAATTACAGACTTTAAGAGCAGACAGCAAAACCTATGAGCTGTGTGAACTTGACCTATTTATTTTAACCCAGTTGCTTTATTCTTGTAAGTTCCACAGAAGCAGAGTTTCATGTTGTCTTAAATTTGAGGAAATTAAATAAGAGAATTCCAATGTGGCAAATGGTAGAAAAACACTGTGATACAGTTAGATCACAAAGTGACTTCAGAGACAAACTTCTGTAGGAAAAATAAATGCATAAATAAAACGAATACTACCATTTGGGTAGGCAAGTTAATTAACATTTGTTTCAACTTCCCTATCTGCAACATAATGAAAGTAATACTATCGTGATCCAAAGTTACTCTGAGGATAAATGAGCTTATATATGATAAGGTTTAGAATGTGAGCCATATGGTAACTGATCTAGAAATGTCAGATCATCTTTTTATGTTCATTTTATACATGGAAAGTCTGGAAGACAAAAAAAAAAGTTATGTATCTTATCTACCGCTTAGAAAAAGAGTTAACCAACATTTTTGGATGTTGATATAAGAAAATTCTCATCAGTTTGAAGTGAGCCTGGGCTGTAGAGCATATTTCAGGCCAACTTAGGTTATAAAGCAAGACTGAATAAAAACGCAAGAAAGAAAATGAAAAGAACAGATATATACATAAAGGTTTATACTTAAACTCAGGCACTATGGTTCCATAGTTTTTATTCTTATATTCTATGCAACAGCTTTACTTAATACTGTCTTTATTGTCTTACGGATTTATTTTCATTGTGTGTAGGTGCACATGTACTTGTGTACATGTACATTGCATCTGCCTGGTGATGACCATAAGAAAGCACTGAATTTGTTGGAGTTGGAAATATGGATATTTATGAGCTAACTAATATGAGTGCTGAAATCTGTATTCAAATCCTCATGCTAGAACCTCAAGTGCTCTTCACTGTTGAGCTACATCTCTAGCGCCCTGATATTTTTGAGTCTAGAAAGAGAAGACAAACCTACCATCTTTCTTGATAGGTTACTCTGGGGCCCAGTGTCTAGTATCTCAATATTTCCACTGTAGTTCTTACAAAGTCATCATATTATCATTACACTTCTGGGCAAGCATTTTCTCTTTCTTTGGAAATTTCAGATTATATCTGCTTCTAGTTTCTTTTCTTATATTCTAACTGCAGATTTAAATTCCTGTTGACTTAAGGCAATCGACATGTTCCTTTTTTTACCATGGTTAATGGCTGAGGAAGGGATGGTGCTTCAGCTGGATTTAATTAAAAAATGCCTACACAAATTTAAGCTGAAGCTTTCAGGGACCTCTTTGTTTCCCCCGGAGCTATACTGGTTGATGTGGGTTCTAATGGGATAACTGATAATAAAATCAACATGGTGAATACATTATAGAGTCACCACTGTACTACTACTATCTTTAGCCTTGTTCATTCAGTTTTGTTGGCACAAACTGATCACTGGCAAATTGGCATCACTAGTTTTCATTTAGTTCTGTTAGTTGTATAAGCATACAGACCTAAATACAATGTCCATCACCTTCATTTCAAGGAAATATTACATAACTATGTAATGTTCATATTTTTAACAGGCAACTAGACTAGGACAGACACTGCAATATCTTCTTTAAAAGAATAAACACACTGATTTTCAAAACAATTCTTTGTGCAGCTGATATTTGATCAATGTTTCATTTACTTTTTATAGTTACATAACAATGTGTACCTTCATGTTGGACTGTCTCCCATACTACCTGTATCAGGTCTTGTGACACTACTACTAAGATACAAAGCCCTAGTGTTTCCTTTCCTCTGTTTCAGAATACACTGAAAGCATTAGCTTTATGATCATTCCAATTTGAGTATATGATCCAATGGTATCTTATAAAATAGTGCGACATAGAGAAGATGAACATCTATCTTTTGGTAAATAATATGATACTAAAATAATGAGTACTCTTTGGTATTTAAAATTGTTTTTTATTAAATGAAGATGTATACCTTCAATACTCTCTTATAATATATATTATATGTAAAATATATACATCTCAAAGGATAGATTAGATAGATAGATAGATAGATAGATAGATAGATACAGAGATGATAGAAATAATAGAGATGGAGATAAATGTTTACTTAGAAGAGGGTGTTTCCAGTCCTTCAAACATTTAAAGGTGTGAGATAATGTTCGCAGGACTCAAAATACATAAATTTATATCATTGTCCAACATCCTTTTATTTATCAACTTAATATTCTTTATAACATGTTTATTATCTATAAAAGGATTCCAATTATAAAATCATACACAACCTATATTCTGTGAGGATAAAATGAATAGACATACAATTGAATCAAATAGAATTAGTCTTAAAGACAGCTTTTAGTTTTGACAAACATAATTCATCTATAAATTCAGCGTGAAAGAAATAGCTGGATACATTTTAAAAAATAGAACAAGACAGAAAAAAATTGTTATGCTAATATGTCTTCATCTAATCACTATCCCAATTTTTATTAGTATACCAGTAATGTGAAACACACTTGGTAAAAAAGCAAAATTAAAAAAAAAACAAAACACTTCTCTCTCTCTCTCTCTAGCCAGGACAGAAGGGTAGTGTGGAGTGAGAAAGAGCACAGCAGGGGGTTTGCTCTGACAAGACAAGTTTGTTTGTAGCAGAAGGCATTTGACTGGAAGCTCACATCTTAAGCTCCATTTTATATATTTATTTAATAGACTAGCAGATTGTAGCACAGATTCACCTTTGATGCTTCTTTTCACATAATGAGTTTCCTAAACTATATTATAAAACCATTGACTATAAATGCTTCTTTTCTTTCAAATGGAAATTTCACAATAAATGGGAGATTTAGATACAAATGCTATCATCATACATGAGAAAGAATAAAACATATTTTCTTTATTTTCTCTTGAGGAAGGAAAAACAATAAATTAAAAATGACTGCCTTAGGAACTTATCAATCAACAATATTGCCTGGCCAGCTGGATTTAAAGCCCTCTCTGAAGGCGCTATCTTGGTTCATTTATTTAACCTTTCTAAATATATTTTTCTTCAGGAAAGTGGAGATTATGAGTCTTGGTTTATGTGATTCTTTGAAACTTTAAAAGAGTTAATAGGGTTCAGGAAGCATCCTCCTCACTCATCACTTCTGCTTTAGTTTTCTTATCACTCGTTGGTTTATGAGAGAATAAGTCATGTCAAATTATTTCCTATGATAACTCCTATAACCAGTTTTATGAATATGAGTGAGAAGAGTGCATTTCTACAAAACAGAATGGTGAACACATGAATAACCTGTCACCTGCCTTCTTATGAAGATATATATATTCATAGTGATGGCTGGCCATTTTGCTCAGAATGGCATGGAATGTATACTGGTATACTGTGGTCATACAGCCACATCTTTAAACAACTAATAAAATAGAACTGATCTCTACCATTGTGAAGGTGGATGTACATGTTTGTTGGCAAAAACGTCTACTGATCCATGCTATTGAACTTAGAGTCAAATCTTCTACTGGAAATACTGTTTCTGGGATCTATTCACAGCACACAGAATAATTATGGGGCAAACTTTCTGGAATACTCTTCAACTATGCTAATAAGATTATTCCTTTGGAAAGTCAGAATTGCCATCTATCTGTGAAATCCTCTAGATTTAAAGCTTTTGTTGGACACAATGCTGAGAAAATGAGTAAGAAAATAACTTGCCTTAATTTCTGTTTGTATGAGCTCCTCCAGGCATTTCTTATAGTTAGTCTCACAGGTCATGGCTTTTCACATTTTGGATTCCTTTAGAGAACAGGCAATTTGTTTAATAACAATAACTAAATCAAGCCTGAGTGAGGGGACTGGAACACACTTGCCTTTTTTGTCTTTTACATGTAAAACTAGACAAATGAAAATCATTTAGTATGCTATCGAATGCAGGCTTTTAATTTTAGTTATTCTTTTAGGTCCAAAAAGAATATTCCTTTGATATCATTTAAAATGGTACTTATACAGCACTAGTTATTTGATAACTTAGTTACTAAGTATTAATTGAAAACTACTTAGTTATCAACATTAGTTGAGCAGAATTATGTCTCAGAGGTGGTTTCTGCAGTGTTGGAAGGCAATATTTCATCATTTCTTTTGCAATGCTACATTGTTTTTCTTAGCTACAAACTTGTACTATGAACCTTATCTTCTTAAATGTAAGTTCTCAGACACTGAAGACAGGATTTGACTGATTTTATCCAATTATCAATTTTAGGAAATTTACTTAATTTCAACGCATGGAATTGTTAGAGCCTCAATAAATTCATAAGTTAATACTGGAATTATGATTCTGCTCCTGGGTTATCCTGCCCAGATTGTAGGGTCTTCATAATTCTTAAGAGCCAATTAAAGTTGGGCAGTGGTGGTGCATGCCTTTAATCCCAGCACTTGGGAGGCAGAGATGAATTTCTGAGTTCAAGGCCAGCCTGGTCTATAGAGTGAGTTGCAGGATATCCAGGGCTACACAGAGAAATTCTGTCTCGAAAAACAAAAACAACAGCAAACCGAACCAACCAAACAAACAAAATCCAATATAAATTTGTCAAAAAAATAGTCTCAATTGCTGGTGTGAAACTCCTATATACCTTTGAGAGTTAGAGAATATCTACATAAATCAAATGTGTTTATCTTGAAAGATTTTTACTGACCCTACAATTAGGCTTTAGTGTCCAGTCTAGTTTTGACTCCCAGACCTTTATCTAGAATGGAAGATTTATGAATAGATTAACTTTTAAACTAAGCAAGTATTAGACTGTCACATTCTATTTAAATTCTTCTGGAACATCGTATTCTATAACTTATTTCCTTCACACCTTATTGCTATACCAACAGAGCTGGAAACGACAAGGGGATGAGAGTTAAGCTTCAACATTTGTTCTAAATAATACCATGAATGCTAAAGATGAAGAGATTCCATGGCAGCATCTTTTCAATGATCATCCACGGACAGATTCAAAACCACCATTAATGGTAGTTTGCAGTACACCAGTGTCATACAAACCTGATTTACATTGCTGTATCCTCCAAGAGAAGTCTGCAATGTGTGCTAATGTGTCTCCATCAGTGTCTTCTTGCCACCTCATATCAAAGGTAATATAATTCATTCTAAGTGTTTTTTACCACACCACTCACACATTTCTACATGTTTTATGCATTGCTACATGAATAGTATCCCCAAAGTAAAAGAAGAAAATAATGTGTGCTCTTCTGGCTTTTGATTTTCTCGGTTGCCTTTGGAGAGAGGTTTATCCAAGTGGTTCTTGTGCTTATTTCAGAAGACATTTATAAAATGTTGTTATTCAAGGCTGTATTTGTCTACTTACTTATGACTGCCAAACCTAAAATGTCCATGCCCATTTACATGCCTATTTTCAAGAAGCAACTGCTGTATCACTAGTCTCTACATTGAGCTAACTAGTGTGAGTACATTCTAATTTTCTCTCATTGTTTCTATCTTTTGACTTGGAGGTGACACATCCAACAAAAGCTCATATTTTGGCACATTGGTTTCTAGCTAGTGCATTATAGGATGTGCTCAGACTCTGTAGTCTCAGCACTGATTAGAAGATCCATCCCTCGATTAACTGATGATATGGTAGCATTTCTAAGAAGTGGTAGAAAGTAGGAAGATGGCAGGTTGCACCTTGTTGGAAGATATCGGTCTCTGGAGATATGGCCTTTAACTTTCTCCCTTGTCCTGATTCTTTCACACTTTCCTTTTCTGTGCTTCCTGTCTGCAATGAGACAAACAGCCTCTGTCATATCTTCCCGTCACCATGGAGTTCTGTCTCACACTGGGATTCATCAATGGAACCAAGAACTATGAATGTGAACCTCTGAAATGATGAGTCAAAACAGACATTTTTCCTTTTTGTGTGTGTGTGTCTGTGTGATGATAATTCACCACTGTGGTACAAGAATAGTTAACCATTTTAAAAAGTGAGCTCTAGGTGCCAATGTGTAAGCAACTGTTGAGCCCCTGCTCATAGAGCAATGAGAAACATCCTGATCAAAAAGTCAGCCAATAGCACAGGTACAGTTGAGAAAATAAATTCTTTTCCTGGGTGGGAAGTATCCTAGGACCTAATGTTAAATGATAACAGTAGGAGGATGGAAGGATATTGCAGCTCATTTTGAAAACATTCACCCTCAGATTGCTGTCATTCAAGTAGAAGCTGCCTTACAAATCTTGGAGGGTCTTCGTGTAGTAGTGAATTCAACGTTGTTCCTGAAATTGCTTCTTACTTTTTTTTTCTAAACCAGAATTTGTTAGAGATAAGAAAGAAAAATTGAATCATATCTAATGTTTTGTTATTATTTTAAGTCTTGTTGGCTGAAGGCCAATGCAGCTTTGAAAGGATATTGGTAACTACAGTCACCTTAGAGACAAAAGACCAGGCATTCAAGCCCACAGAAATAGAAAGGCACACAAATCACATTAATAGATTTCATCTTCTGTACACTGAGTTGAAATGAAATCACAAATATTTAGATTATTTTTGCCCTCCCATTCTAGCTCCATTTCCAGATGAAAATAATTAGGCTTAACAGACCTTTCATCATAGATTGGTCATGAGTGTAGGCAAAGGACAGAAAAGTAAATATGTTCTTTATAAATGACCTTCAATATAATTTTCTCTTTTCTCAAATGATATTCAGTGTTCTGCAGAAATAGGAATGTGGATGCTGGCAACTTACAGCAGAAAAAGTCAACTCAATCCCATTAGTAGAGTTTGTCATTCCTAAGATAGAGACAGACTGTGGCAGGATTTTCCCTATCCAATTACATTAAATATTTGTATATTAGGAGACCTGTGGTTGGACAGGGAAAAGGGAGGCAAAGCAAAAAGTTTCAGAGAGGGGGGGGGAGAGAAAGAGAGTCAGTGTCAGGTGAGGATTGCAAAGAAAATGCCAAAGTTTTAGAAAATTTCTTTAAATCAATGAAAAAACTGTGATAAAGCAATTTCAGATGTCAAAGAGAGTTCTTCACGTTTTTTTTGTTTGTTTGTTTCTGGCACAGTCTTGGAGACCTTAAGTCTTGGTTATGGCGTTATGCCTAGGCTGAGCAGAAAACCTGATAACCCTTGTTTTAGTCAAAGACATTTGGATCATTTTCCATCTGATGGCATGCTTGTCATTCAGCCAAGAGAAGAGAGAAGAGTTACACATTATTGGCGAGTTAACGAATTGTCTCTTGGAGGTTAGCACTCCCATGCTGGTGTTAACTGCCCTCTCAGCAAACCCTGCAGGAATGGGGGGTCATAACTCTGCCTCCAGCTGTGGAGCTCTGTTGAGCATGGTAGTTTGGAATCTGATGACTCAAGCCACCATCCCAGGTAGCAGCTGGCTGTCTTTGGATTTCTCTTTTCTCCTAATGTTCCATTAACCTCTCACAGCTGGCCTCCCTGTGCAAGATCAGCAGTTCTACTAATCTTTCCCTGATCTCTCCCCTTCTTGCAGGAGGATCATCATTAATACATTCTCCCTCTGCTCCTTGCTTCCCCTCAGCCTACCAGTGCTCTCCATTAGTACACGCTGTGCCAGAGGCAATTCATTCTGCTGTGTGCTCAGCACCAGCTTTGTTGGGCCTCAGCACAGTTGGACCCTAAGGCAATGTGTGTCCGAGCCCATTATACACTGTGTTGGAAGCAATGTGAGGATATCACCTTGTATAGGAACAGGTTGAGGTGCATTTTCTGTGTGAGCATACTTCTTGATGCTTTATCCACACCTATGGCTCAAATGAATCGCAATAATAAAAACAGTAGTAACAATGGATATGTAGTAACAATAATAGTGATATCATAATAAAAAGGATGGCCAGTTTTATATACATAGGCTGTTAATGGGACCAAATATTCCAGATTTCTATTAGTTTTCTATGAACTCTCTATGACTTAGATAATATTGGTGAGGTTGTATCAGGTCAATGAAGATTTAATGACTGTGCCAAAGCCAAAGCAATCCTGCCAGTAATAAAGTAGTTTCCAATTGCCTCTCACTTTTCAATTCCTTTAAAGTTTGTTACCTTAAGCATTATCAAAATAATAAAATAACCACATTCTTTGATGCTTAGAATATTATCAAAATAAAATACAGTTCAGTTTTGAAATTTTGTAGAGATTAATATAAATTAATTAGGTATATTTATGTAATAGTACATTAAACTTGTATGAACTTAAAAATAAGTTATGAAAAAGAAATATTCATGTATGCTACATTAAATGACCAAGCCACTCCTTTTCCCTATGATGGGAATGGGAAGATTTATAAAGAATCAGAGAGGCATGAGGATGTAAGAACATATTCCTAAAGAATTAGTGAGAAATGAGGATGTAAAAGCATGTTCCTAAGACATGGCTGAAATTAGAAAACTTTACTTATTTTCTCTGAGTGTTTTTGTGTGTTCACACAAATATATATATAAATGTGTGTGTGTGCACATGGTTGTGTATAAATGTATATCTGTGTGTGCTTATCTATATGGGCATTATATGTGTGCAAGTGTTTGGGAAGCCCCAAAAACAAAACAAAACAAAACAACCCACCCAAAACCAAATCAAAACAAAGTCTATCAGATGTTCTTAGAACTGAAATATTTGTGAGCTGCTTAATTCAAGTATTGGAGCTAAATCTTCTGCAAAAATAATATGCACATAACCTCTGAGCATTTCTCAAGGCCCACATTGATTGTAGTTTGTTCCAATGCCTCGGGATAGTTTGTTTATATTTAAAGCAAATGGTTTCAGCCAAACTCTCTATTCATATATCTTTTACTATTTGGTTACCATGTTATTTCTACTTTTTTGAGATTAGAGGGTTTTCTCCATCTCTTTTCTCCCAAGTAATTTATTTTTAACTTCCAGAGTTCAATTGATAGAATCCATTCCTGTAAACTTGGCAAATATAGGACAGTCCAAGCAGTATTCCCTCATAGTGATGGCTTTCCCACCTTTTTATGAGTTTATGATGTTGACATGAGAGTATGTGACCCTACCTTCAGCAACTCAGATGGAGCAAAGTATTGATGCCACAAGAATGATGACCAGCAAACAAAAAATTCAGCCTAGATTTTTGTTTGTTTGAGTTTTGTCCCTCAGTGATCAAACGTGATCATGGAAGTGACTTTGTCTATTGCTGGTAGCTCTCCTTTCAGTACATCACTTCAGAATGGGCTACTTCTCACATTCTTATAGTTCTGATTTTGTAAAACCAGCAGAAGAGAAGGGAAGATACACTATTTAGAGGATGAAGGAGAAATGTGGAAAAGAATGAAGCAAAGAAGGAAAAATAGAAAAGGAAGAAACAAAGCAATAGAAGGAAAGGGGTGAGTAAAAAAGAAAGCCAGATTCTGAAATTAGAAGAAAGAAATAGATTTTTAAAAAATAAAAATGGAACAATCAAAAGAGGTCAATGAAAATGTGGCAGGAAGAGGGAAAGGATGGAGGGAAAGAGGTATAGTACAATAAAGGGAAAGTCATGGTACTAGAAGGTGCCATGCAAGCCTCCAGAGGAGAAAACAACCAACAGCTCCACCCAGCTATAATTCCTGAGTCAAATCAATGGCCAACTTGATAATATTATGAGGCCAGTAGTGACACACATACTTTGGTGTTAGCTGTTTCATTGGACTTAAAACCTGCTCAACAATAGAAAATTTATGCCTGGTAGTAGAAATCTAGCCAACTACCCTGGACAAATGTCATGGATTTTGGAAGGGAATCTACAACTGCCTCTTTACTAAACTAGCATAACCCCTATTTTATTCTAAAAAATATAGTTACTGTGCTTATAACCACAGAAAACTGAAGTCCTCACACTTGACTGATCAAAATTCTCCTTTGCAATAGAAAGAGACCATTACATGAAATCATAACTGATGAATATATGGAGTGGTAGACCCAGTTCCAATGAATATTTCTACACTACATCTTTTCTACCTAAGGCTTGAAATCATTTTTGAAAGGGAGGTAGAAAGAGTGTGAAAAAGCCAGAAGAGCAGAAAATTTGCTGTGAGATTATGCTTTCTATATCTGTCAGAAGCTATACTCATGATGTCTCAGCAACATGGCTGGCTAACATAATCTTAAAAAGGATGATAATAAGGGAAATGATAAAGTGGAAGTTGGGAGAGCCCACAAAGGCTCAACCATAGAGCTATGGGCAACAAAGGAAAACTAAACAGGAAAAATAGTCTCGCTCAGGGAAAAGCACACCAATTACCAATGATCACCTCTGTAATATTGTATGGATTGGTCAGGTTGTATCTATAATTTAAGTATATATATACATATATATGTATATATATACATACATACACACACACATATATTATATATATACATATATATGTATATATATGTATATATGTATATATATATATATATATATATATATATATAAATATATTGTATGTACCACAATGTGAGTGAACATTTCTTCTTTCAAGGTTATGGCTTCTATGAAGAGTGCCGGTACTAGCTCATGGTGTATTCTTGCCTTGTTTGTATTTCTAAAATCTGATTTGCTCTCCTACTGTGAGCATTCCCAGGTTCCCTTGTATATTAATATGCTTGGTGATTCTGTACATACAAGTAACTTTGAAAACAATTGTTGAGAAGGTGGCTGTGAAATCTCCACAGACTTCTCAATGTGTTTCAGGGGGTCTCAGAACAAGTCTAAAGTATGCTACCTAATCAAGGTAGAAGAAAGAACTCAAAAGCAAATTCGATCAGGTAAAATGTATCTCCATCATGGGTATAGCCTTTTCATTAAGAAATCTCATACTAATTTTTCTATCAGTACTTGGGCTGTCATGTCTGAAGATCATTACAGATAATTCAGCTATTATGATATTAATTTGGTTTCATTTTTAGTAATTTCCATTTGAGCATTTTATTTTATTTTCATGAATTATTTTTTAAAAAATTGAGTATTTTTTATCTCTACCTCCCTTCCAAACCATATTTCACCCTAATCACTTCCAAGCCCCTAATACTAGGTAGGAAAATAAGAAATGTAGAGGAGAAAGGGGGTATAGACCTCTTTTGACTACTTTCTGCTGATTAAGGACTCTGAATTCCTTGGGACAAATATTCTTTGCCAGGATATCTCCAATTTCTTCTCCTCATCAATCTGAAGAACTGCAACCAGGGGTATGGGGAGCAGCCACAGCCACCACAGGCCCTCCCTGAGCTCTTCCATTTAAATGCTTTCCAGAGTATCCAGAATTATACTGTCCACTGCTGGCAAAACATCTCAACTCACAACTCTACAAGTACACATGGCAAATCATAGTCATCTGCTGTGAAGTATCCCCTTACCCTAAACCTAGGACTAAAACAAAAATGTATTCACATAGTATAATTGGATTTTTTAAATGAATTAAAATTCTGACTATAGTGCATGACCTCGGATAAATGAATGATCAGCAAAGTCCTACACATGCGACAAAGCTCTGGGTCCACTTCACTCCTCTGCTTTTTTACAGAGACATTTGGATAAATTTAACAGCATGCAACAGAGTCCAGAAGTGGGCTGTGTAGTGGCCATGTGTAATGCAAAGGAACAAAAGGGATCTAACTTTCTCTCCAGCTATGCTTCAGCCAAAGCAATCATGATGATTTATTTTTTCCATGTTATATTTGTGTAAGTCTCAATTTGAATATTACCACAATATATTGATATCTACAATTATATATTTAAGTAGTATTGTTATAGTAGCAACATAATGACATGGTCTTATAATAAGATGCCATTGCAATAATTGTAATGTCATTTTCAAGTCTAACATTCATTCAATTTCTAGAAACAGAATGGGAAAGCATACCCTAATAAAAACCTAAAGCCATAGTAGCATTGCCACTGACCTGAGCCAGACAGAATGATTCAATGGGTAAATGTCAAAATAGATTAAAGAAACCTTATAGGCACATTTTTAAACGTGCTTCTATGGGTCTGATTGTTCTTACAACTATTGCAACTTCTCAAAACACCAAAGGGAGACCCACTGCACCTTCTGAGATGCATCAAAAGTGTACCTTGAAAAGAATACCTTGGAGGATGCTATGCCTTCCTTTCCTGGTCCTCATCAAAATGCAGAGGAGTACATGTAGAGACAATCTCTCCCCCTTTATAAACATTTCCTTCATCCTGTGGATAAGATGCCTATCATGGAGGTTGGGAGAAGAAAATGTTTTTCTTCTAATATTCCACTTGTGATTCTTCCATGCCAGAAAGGAAAGTCAAAACTGGTTCTGTAGGTTGGCAATTCCAAATGATCAAGCTGGACAGGCAGAGCAGTTGGGTGAAAGGGCAAATAGCTTCTGAGAGTCTCTCAAGTCCCACATACTTCTGATCACACTGCTAAGGAATAAGGAGGAGGGTAAAGGCATTCAAGACAGGAAATGCCCATGTGTGCATCAGTTCCCTAGTAATCAGGTCTGTTTTAAAAGAGGTCCCTAGGTAGATAGATATAAGGCAAGTGGAGATAGAAGCATTCTGAATCTAGGACTTTAAACCCTACTAAACTTTAACTAGTTCTTCAAAGTGAAGAACAGAGGACTCTGTTGCTTGCTATAAGAATTATAGTCACAGCTTCTGACATCAACTTTTAGTTTTCTTTTCCAGATATAGTATTGGTCTGAGACTGTAAGAATGCCTTTGGTCATCCAACTTAGATTGAATTGTTCATTCACAAGCTATTATTAAGTGAACTGCACTTATCAAGACAATCACATAAAGTATTACATTTGAAAAATGCATAACATTCATTTTGTTCTTCATAAGAAAAGTAAAAACACAATAAACTTATGGCAACTTTAAATAATTTTGCATATTGAATTTATTTTTGTCTAGCTAACAGACTGAAGATATTTCCTTTAGTAAAAATTTGTGTAACGAAATTTTTATCATTAGTTCTAAACTTGCAAAATACTTAGCATATTATTTAGTGATAACAAAACTTAGAATATTCATGGGTCTGGAAAGATGGTTTCAGTGGGTCAGAGTCTGTTGATCTTTCAATGATTCTAAGTTCTATTCTGGGTATCCATATCAGGGTAGCTCATAGCTGCCTCTAACTCAAGTTGTAGGGGGCCCAACTTACATTGATGGTCTCAGTAGATACCCATATGCTCATAGCATCTGCTTTCTTATACATATAAACAAAAGTAAACATAAAACAAAAAATTCATCATTGTTGTAAAATCAAGGAAGGTATATACATATTCAGAATGTCTCATTGTTATACAAAGGTCATTATTAATATGTGTATGTGTTTGTATGTGTATTTGTGTGTGTTTGTGTGTGCATGTATGTGTGTGTTCATAGAGAAGTACACTGGAATGAAACCATAAAAAACATGGTTCATTTGAATGCCCAATTAAATATACAGTGACAACGATCAATGCAAGTATTTGATGATATGATCCATTAATTCATTAAACACATTAAAATCATTAAAAACATTATTATGTGACACGTTAAAATCATTAAAAACATTATTATGTCACTAAATTACTTTAAAGAAATTTTTAAATTAAAATATTATGTGAAGGATAGAGGTATATTTCTTTATAAAATCAATAAAAACATTATTATTATGGAAAGAGATAATAATAAAGGAAACAGTAGGCAATGGTAACTTTACATTGTTATAGTTATGAACTGACTAGAGATTTCTTTAATAACTAACAGTTTATATTTCTTGACAAGGAATTTCATAGTGAAACATAAATTCAGGAAGGGGCACTGACAAAATAGTAGTCCAAATGAAATGCATGAATGAAGGGAGATATTGAAAGACAGGGGGAAGCAAGGAGGAATGGTTTCATCTGGACATGATAGTACCTTCTTGTAATCTTAGCACTTGAGAGGCTAAGACAGGAGATGTGGAGTTTAAATTCAGATTGATCTCCACAAAGTACCTTTAAACTCCTTTAAAAAATATCCTTTTCTGTTTCAAAATGGTGGGAAGATGTGTTACATGTCATACCTTCTGTGAAGCATCCACATTTGAGTTAAATTTGCAGTTAACTTTGTCTTTGAAAAGTGATAAAAGAAAAATGTTATAGAAAAGAACAAAAAAAAACCAAAAATTATTATATATAATTTGTCAATTTAAAGAATGATTCAGGAATCAGAATCATCTGTAGTTTCCATGTTAGTATTATCCATATTGTAATCCACATAAAATTTCAAGTACAATTATTTTGTTTGTTGTCTTATCAATGGCAGACCATGTTCTCACCCATAAAATTTTAAATTCCTCTGAATTTGCCCTGTAGATATGAGAGCTATACATTCAGACAAAGTAGTTTAACAACTTTATTGTTGAAATAAACCCACTGAACTTCCTCAGTTTCTCTCAGCCAACAGGAGCACATGAAAATCAATGATTCACCTTGAGGAAGCTACACACTGAAATGAGTAAGATTGTACATAAACATTATTCATACCTTACATTTAAATTTGGGTCAAAAGAGATGTTGCCTTGTAACAGAAAAAATATAAAAGGAATAATTAGAACTAAACATTATTGAAATATCAAATATAGTACTTTACAGCCTACTCTTAAAGTAGCAGACACTACTAACATAAATTGTCAAATGCAGATTAATAATGCATGGCAAACAATATGTAATACTATTGAGAAACAGCTTTTTGGTTTAGTTGGTAAAAGCACAGAGGTACATGGATATGTTAACTATCAACTAAGATACAAATTTAGGTTACTGAGTCGCTTATCTATTTTTTGAGGTAGAAGCTACATCACTCTACTGATGATTGAAGATATTATGAATAACACTTTTACTTTTATATTGATAAATGGGTTCATAATTTGTGTAGATTTATAGAGCAACATCGTCATGCATATGAATTACTTTAAAGAAATTTTTAAATTAAAATATTATGTGAAGGATAGAGGTATATTTCAGCAACACATAATATGCTTTATAGGCATGACACTCTGTATTTGATCCCCAACACCACTAATAAATAAAATGATAGAAAAATATGAGATGGATTTAAGAAACTTAGAAGAAAAGAGATTTGGCATTTGGAAATGCACAAATATAGGATCTTATATGTCTGACAAAGTTTTGTGTACTTTTATCAGTTATGAGTCTCTGAGCCATTGAAGTTTTCTCAACAGGAGAAAGAAAAAGCATTTTTTATAAGAAATCTGGCCAACATATGGTGAATAAAAAAAGAGGAAAATTAGGCTGGAACAAACATGAGTAGTTTTTAGAATGGTTAATTTTAAGGCAAAAGACATACCCATATTCTGATGAACATTTATGTTAAGTGTGAAACCTCAAATATGCCAATGTTAACTGAATTTTATTAGGGAAACTTTCACCTTTTCCCATTCATCTTCTGATGAATAAAATGATGTCTCTCTGAAGCCAGTGTCATGGTAAAAACAAAGAAAAACGTAGACTCTGTTGACACATGGCTGAGATGTCTGTTTCCACGGAAACAACCTGTTGTTTACAACCTCTGTTCATCAGTCCTTCATCCTTTTACTAGTAAAGTCAATTTACTAATAGTTCAATTACTACATGTTTATCTTTAATATCTGTTTGTACCTATATTTATATCTATTTTTCTTTACTATATATGTATATATCTGTATAATTTATATATATCCTACATTTACATACTATATGTATCAACCTATCTACATAAAATAATTTATATATTATATACAGAATAACCTATATATTCTAATTTTATATAATTTACTAGGTCCATAGTAGATAATAAATATAACTATGTATTATGCATTATTATTTTTATCATAAAACTAGCACATCCATGAGATCCATGACAATCTTCAATAATTGCTATGATTTGAATAGAAAAATGTCTTCTAAGATTTATATATTTGAACACCTGAATCTTAGTTGTTCTCTGTGATTCCTAAATATTTGGGACATATAGCCTGTATTGCAAATGTAGGCCATTGGGGTTCTGCCTTGTGGGTAATATCCTTGCTCTTCTCGGGCACCCCTCAACTTTCTGTTCTACCATCCAGGCATCATGTACATTATATAGATGCTTGTACTGCACTGTTTAAGTTCACTGAATTGCTGGCTTTGGAAATGTGTCTAACCACCAACTTTAGACCAAAACATGTTTATGTCAAGTGTCATCCAAACACCAGTCAGGCTGACCTTCTGGATCTGCAATTGAAATGGGAAAACTAACAAGCAGATCAAGCTATGAAAGAGTCATTGTTATTTAGATAAACTAGAAGACTTATCATTTCAGCAGAAGTCATTATTTTTTATCCCATAAGTACCCGTAGTGGGAAAGAAAAATAAGAAGCTCTTTCTTAGAGATACATTTAAGATGGATTCCCAGCTGACTGCCTCAGGTTTCTCAGTCAGTTCTGACAGATAGAGGACTGCCAGTGCTTCATGTGATGAAGATATTTTTCTACTGTTATTTTTCTTTTAATGTGGATGCCTTACCCAAGCCTCACTCAGCTCCACCTGCAAGTCTTTCTATTGGGAACTTAGCTAGCTGCCTGAACTGACTTCCTGAGTTGATTTCTTCTGAATTATGTTGTTATTATCTATCTGTGTCTTGGGTATTTATTATTTTAGCTTTCCTTATTTTATACATGATAAACACCCTCATTCAAAGCCCAAAGCACTACAACTTTAGATCATTCTCTCGATCAGACAGTATACTTACCATTAACTCCATCAGGAACTAAGCTGTACCCCCTCCTGTAGCTTCTCTGCTGTAATGAAATCATATCCCTAAAATAATGTCCTACAGTTTATTTCATCACTATAGCATGAAAAAATAAATAGTAAAGAAATTTGTATCAAGAAGTTGAGTGGTTGCTCTGATAAACTTGACCATGTATTTCTTGGATCTTCAAATACAGTTTTCATTAGAATGTGAAATAGTTTTGTGCTAGGGGCTGCAAGTTCTCAGAATGTGACAATTATGACTCTTTTTTACATGCCTCTAATGTTTTCTGTTTTTAATAATTAGCATACCACTTCTAAATTATTTGTAATGTCATTTAAGTAATGACATCGTGCTGTTTTCTCTCTTTGTCCAAGTGACTTACTATTTTTTAATGTTTATGAAATGTAATTACAGTATTTAATGATTTTACACAAATGATCTATCCATTTATGTACCCAAACATTACTGCTTGTGATAGAATCATATATACAATAAAAAGTAAATTGCCATTCATTTATTCCTCACTGCCACATACTGTATATTTTCTGTATTGACAATGCACAGCCAAACCACAGTAGTTGGTTCATGTGAGTGAAAAAAAAAAAAAAAGCATGCAAGGATGGTCAATGACAGAGTTTGGGCACAGTCAACTTTCATGGACTAAGTCATTCAGTCTTGCTGAAGATCTGAAACTTATTCTATGAAGGATGGCTTCTAGTAGGAATTAATATAGAGCATTAAGATTTTTCCCACTGACACGCCCATATTCATTTCCAGTATACTTTCCCCAAAATAACATTGTGAAAATGACTACATAACTGAACGAGGTCTAAAGATTCTTTGCAATTTTCATTACATTCCTACATCATACTCTAGAGAACTTGGAAAAAATCAGCTTAACACTCATGGAAACATACAAAACCCTCCCCAGAAACCTCAAAGTAAGCCAGGCAGAAACAGTAATACTGGCGATATTACAATATCTGACCTCAAATTACACTACGTGGGTGTAAGGCCAACCACACCAAGAAATTGGCACAAAAAAAGAGAGAATTAGAAATGAGACCAAATAATTATTTCAACCAAGCTTTTAACAAGTATATGGAAAACATTCAGAGAAAAGGACTTCAATGAAATATACAAATGAAACTCTGAAAAATTGTATATCCACATACATACATTTGGATGAAATTAGATCCACATATCTTACCTTAAAAATAATCAATTTAAAATAAATTCAATATTTTATTAGACCATTTCAAACACTGAAATTGGTAGAGAAAATTAAAAAGAAAAACTTAAATAGGCAATGTTCTGGTCCTCTCCTACAAAACTGGATTTAGTCTTTTCCAGACCAGGGTCCTCTCCATCCCTTTTCTTGGGAATCTTTTGCTTAGCTAATTGTGTCTTGAGTATCCAGAGCTTCTGGGCTCATTAATATCCACTTATCAGTGATTGAAATTCATGTGTATTCTATTGTGATTGGGTTGACTCACTTAGGATGATGTTTTCCAGATCCAACAATTTGCCTACAAATTGCATAAATTCATTATTTTTAATTGCTGTGTAGTATTCCATTGTATAAATATACCACGTTTTCTGTATCCATTCCTCTGTTGGGGGACATCTGGGTTCTTTCCATCTTCTGGCTATTATAAATAAGGCTGCTATGAACATAGTGGAGCATGTGTCTTTGTTGCATGCAGGAGAATCCTCTGGGTGTGTCTGCTCCCATGGATTTCCCCACTATGGGGTACGTTTTCCAGCTGAGAGCTAATATAAACTCTCTTGCCTTACATTCATTTTGTCAATAGTTTATTATGGGAACAGAAAAATAGAGGAATTATTATCATTATTTATTACTATTATTATTATTATTATTTAAAACAGAGAAAGCTGGGTTGTTTCTAAAAACTTTGAAATGTTTTTATCTACACCAATAAGCAGATTTCTTTTTCTTGTTTTATTCCTCAATTATAAATTGTAGGAGACTTACAAATTATAAATTGTAGGAGACTCAATTTTGAGACTTTATCCAATTATGTATTCTTTCTCTTCCATCAGGTTAAACTCATATTGCAGTATTCAGAGTAGATGCGCAATGAAACTGTTACATACCTTAAGAGGCTGTACGATAGATCAATGGGTAAATACCCTTGTATTATAAGTCTGTGGTTCTTATTTTTGGAATCCACTGGAAGGAAGAGATTGACTCCCCAAAGTTTTCTTCTAACTTCCATATATGTGCTGCAGCATGCACTCTAGCATACATATACATTATATAGGCATCTCACACACACACACACACACACACACACACACACACACACAAATAATAATAGTAGTAGTAGTGGTAGTAGTAGTGGCAGCAGTAATAAATAATAAAACAAATTTAAGCAGGTAAAAAATATTTAAGGTGCTTTAAAATATTTGAAAATTATTATCAAAATCAAATCTGTTTGAGACTTTATATTTAACTTTTTTCACAAATATTAACACCTCCATGTTCTTCAAAACTGTGCTTTATCTGGGCCCATTTCCACCCATTAAATGCTCTTCTGTGTTACATATACATTTATGGCTTTCAAAATTGTCACATTTCTCTCTAATAACTTTCAATTGATTGGATTCTGATAATCCAGGGGCAGAATGGAAGAGACGAAAGAAAGAAAGAAAGAAAGAAAGAAAGAAAGAAAGAAAGAAAGAAAGAGAAAGAAAGAGAAAGAAAGAAAAAGACAGAAAGAGAAAAAGCTTGAGCTGAGAGGTGGTAAGTCACAAATAATATTAACTGAGAAGGAACAGAAAGATTTTTTTCTTCGACTTCTGAAACTGACTCAAATTTACTTTTGAAGTAATTTTTACCAGAAAATAGATTACAAATTCAGAGTGTTCTCAAGAGATCACCTCTCTTTTCTTCTTTGTGCTTTTCAGGGAAACACAAAAGGTAGAGGGGACCTTGAAACTGAACTTCCTTTCTTTTTTAAAATTTTTTATTCAATATATTAATTTATATTTCATATGATTACCCCTTTCCAGACTCCCTCCTCCCCACAAGTCCCATAAACCCTCTTCCCTCCCCCTGTTCTCCCATTCACCCCTTCCCTCTTTCCTGTTCTGGTATTTCCCTACACTACTGCATTAAGCCTTTCCATAGTCAGGGGCCTTTCCTTCCTTCTTCTTGGACATCATTTGATATGTGGATTGTATCTTAGGTATTCCAGTCTTCTAGGCTAATATCTACTTATCAGTGAGTGCATACCTTGAGTGTTCTTTTGAGATTGGGTTACCTCACTTAGGATGATGTTCTCCAGGTCCATTCATTTGTCTAAGAAAGTTCATGAATTTATTATTTCTAATGACTGAATAGTACTTCATTGTGTATATATACCATATTTTTGTATCCATTCCTCCTTTGAGGGACATCTGGGTTCTTTCCAGCTACTGGCTATTATAAATAGGGCTGCTATGAACATAGTGGAACATGTATCCTTATTACATACTGGGGAATCCTCTGGGTATATACCCAGGAGTGGTATAGTAGGGTCCTCCGGAAGTGTGGTGCCAGTGTTCTGAGGAACCACCAGAGTGATTTCCAGAGTGGTTGTACCAACTTGCAATCCCACCAGCAGTGGAGGAGTGTTCCTCTTTCTCCACATCCTCACCAACACCTGCTGTCTTCCGAGTTTTTAATCTTAACCATTCTGACTGGTGTGAGCTGAAATCTCAGGCTTGTTTTGATTTGCGTTTCCCTAATGACTATTGATATTGAACATTTCTTTTTCTTTTTTTTTATTTTTGAGACAGGGTTTCTCTGTGTAGCCCTGGCTGTCCTGGAACTCACTCTGTAGACCAGGCTGGCCTCGATCTCAGAAATCCGCCTACCTCTCCCTCCCAAGTTCTGGGATTAAAGGAGTGTGCCACCACTGCCCAGCAGATATTGAACATTTCTTAAGATGCTTTTCAGCCATCTGAATTTCTTCAGGTGAAAATTCTTTGTTTAGCTCAGTACCCCATTTTTGGTAGGGTTGTTTGTCTCTCTGGAGTCTAACTTCTTAAGTTCCTTTTATATATTGGATATTAGCCCTCTGTCAGATGTAGGGTTGGTGAAGATCCTTTCCCAATTTTTTGGTTGCTGTTTTGTCTGCTTGACAGTGTCCTTTGACTTACAGATACTTTGTAATTTTATGAGGTCCCATTTGTTTATTCTTGATCTTAGAGCATAAGCTATTGGTATTCTATTCAGGAACTTTTCCCCTGTGCCCATGTCTTCAAGGGTCTTCCCCAGTTTTTTTCTAATAGTTTCAGTGTGTCTTGTTTTATGTGGAGGTCCTTGAAGCACTTGGAGTTGAGCTTAGTACAAGGAGATAGGAATAGATTAATGCACATTCTTCTGCAAGCTGACTTCCAGTTGAGCCAGCACCATTTGTTGAAAAGGCTCTCTTTTTTTCCACTGGATGGTATCAGCTCCTTTGTCAAAAATCAGGTGACCATAGGTGTGTGGGTTCATTTCTGGGTCTTCAATCCTATTCCATTGATCTATCTGTCTGTCACTGTACCAATACCATGCTTAACTTCCTTTCTTACATGGGAGGATAAGTCTAGAGAGGGAGCTCCTCAGGGGACTATCCAAGGGTCAGAAGACTGAGGCTTATTGAAGTGAAGTGAATTTCCTTTTTTTTTTTTCAGTGTTTGTTCAGGGCAATGCTGTAACAGTTGCAGAGATTTTTTTAAAAAGATTTATTTACTAATACATGTAGTACACTGTAGCTGTCTTCAAACACACCAGAAGAGGGCGTCAGATCCAATTACAGATGGTTGTGAGCCACCATGTTGGTGCTGGGATTTGAACTCAGGATCTTTGGAAGAGCAGGCAGTGCTCTTACCCGCTGAGCCATCTCCTTTTACAGGAGTCAAAAGTATTGAAGAGGGTGGCTTTCTGAATAAACGCCCTTGTGCATGAGTTAGCCCAGTGTGCCTGATCTCAGGTGAAGAAAGACATCGAGGAAAAGGCTAGCAGGAAAAATATATACACTAAAAGCAAAAAGTCTGTGCTAGCAGAAACCTGGATGATGCATCCTAGTTGGCAGCAAGTTAGATCTAAACAGGACAGCAGTCTCAAATTATTTATGCATTCTTCCTACTTTCCTGAAATACATTTTTTATTTGTGGAAAAGATGGAATTAAGGCATGTCACCATAATTTGGAGGAAGAAATATATCCCAAAGTAACATACGAGCAGTAAGCAGACTGTAGCAAGCATCCTTCTTCCTAGAAACTAAAGCCTTTTCATGGAATCTCAGTTACCGCTACCCTTGTCAATTCATTCACCACTAAAAAGTATCAATCCCTAATCACAATCAAGCAGTGCAGGTGTTAGTATGGCTTTGATAAGAAATTACTCCCCTTCTAGGAAGGACCAGTGTATCCATACTTTGTTCTTCCTTCTTCTTAGGCATTATTTGATATGTGAACTGTGCCTTGGGTATTCCAAGCCCTCCACTGCTTGTGGGATTGCAATCTGGTACAACCACTCTAGAAATCAGGCTGGCTGTTCCTCAGAAAACTGGGTGTGATACTACCTGAGGACCCTGTTATATCACTCTTGGGCATATACCCAGAGGATTCTCCAGCATGCAATAAGGACATATGCTCCACTATGTTCATAGCAGCCCTATTTATAATAGCCAGAAACTGGAAAGAACACAGATCTCCCTCAATGGAAGAATGGATACAGAAAATGTGGTATATTTACACAATGGAATACTACTCAGCTATGAAAAACAATGAATTCATGAAATTCTTAGGCAAATGGATGGAACTGGAAAATATCATCCTAAGTGAGGTAACCCAATCACAAAAGAACACACATGGTAAAAAATATATAATTACTTAAATCTGCCTCTTTTTAAATAAAGGAGTGAATGATTAAAATTTTTTAATGAGCTGATGTCAAATTAATAGTGAGCATGAGACTGAAGCACACTAAGAATATTGACATAGTCTCATGTAGAGAAACTGACAATTTGTAATCAGATGGCTGTATTCTAATCCCAGAAGAATACTAATTAATATGCAAACTACTCTAGTGTATTTGGGTAGGATAGTACCCCCTCTCACCACTGGTAGTTCAGCGTGACTGCAGGAGCTGGCTATGCCAATCTCCATATGTCCACTGTTAGGAGTCTCAGCTAGGATCACCTCACAAATTCCCAGAGCCTTCCCTGTTCCAGGGCTCTATCTAGTCCTAAGGTTGCTCGCCCCCATGATCTGATAGTTTCCATTTTTAGACCTAGCACTCTCATATCAGACCTCTCAGCACACCCAATCCACATCCTTGTTCCCCTGTTCACACCCTCTAAATTTGCAGGCAAATTGATAGAACTAGAAAATATCATTCTGGGTGAGGTCAGCAATATCCAGAAAGACATGTATATGTATACATGTATACATATACATGTATATGTCACTCATTTATAAGTGGACATTAGACCTAATAATACAGGATGACTATTCTACAATCTACAAACCCAAGGAAACTAAGTAATAAGGAGGTCCAAGGGAGGACACATGAATTTCACACAGAAAGAAAATAAAATTGCTATCTAAGTGAACATATCATATTCCTAATGCTAGACACCAAGGTCCATTGCCTTATTTGGCTACTTTGTTATTTCTCAAAGTAATCACCATAGTCCAGCTATCAAAATATCAAGGTCTAGCAATTAAAATGCATTATTTTGATTAACTTAATAAAAATACACAACCGAAATTTACCAATTCATATTTCCTTCCTTTAACACAGACCTCCCCATTTTTTTATTAAAAATTAACACTTGCAAAGCATTTGCTGCTGTTTCTACCCAATTCAAACTCAGGCACCTTGTCTCTTTGTTTTGCTTAATAAAAGAAGATTTTGTGTTTGGTTTATGTTTGGATATTGGTGTTATGGTATGGTCTGTGCCTAATTCAGGGTGTAGAGGGGAATACCCCAAGTACATGAGCCCCTTCACTGTAAACTGATTAATACAGGGCCAGATTCAGGGATGGAAAAATGACCACTGTGTAAAGTGTTTACTCCTCAAGTATAAGGATTTGAGTTCAAATCCCAAGAACTTACCTAAAGTAAGATATTGTAGCACATATCTATAATCATACTGCTGTTAACACAAGAATTGGGGTGTTAATAGCAAAATCCTCAGAATCTCTCATGCTAACTACGCTGGCAAAAGCAGCATAAAGAAATCACTGAAGCCGGGCATGGTGGCACACGCCTGTAATCCCCGCACTTGGGAGGCAGAGGCAGGTGGATTTCTGAGTTCAAGGCCAGCCTGGTCTACAGTGTGAGTTCCAGGACAGCCAGGGCTACACAGAGAAGCCCTGTCTCAGAAAAAAAAAAAGAAATCACTGACCTGTCTCAAGGTGGAGAACCAAGATTAGCACAAGAAATTTTCTTTCAACTTTTATAAGCAACACTGTAGCATGTCCATGCTGACTCACATAAAACATGGGACAGAAGATAAAACATCACAAAAAGCATTAACACAAACAGAAGAAACACACATTTGTGCATATAGAGATGCAAGCATGCAAATACACACACAGAGAAATACAAATATATGTGCACATATTCAAATATACATACACACACATGCATGTCACCTCAGCTTCAGCAAATGTGAACTTCCTTAAGCATTAAATCTTAGAGCTTTCATGTTTAATAATACCTTCCTAACCTTCTGTTCTATGCTCCCTACCCATATCTTCAATAGAAGTTTTGATATGTATCTTTATATTAGTAAACAACAAAGGAGCTCTTGATAGCTATAGCAGATAATTAGTTTTGTTGAATTTGCATTTATTTGCCTTATGGTTCTTTTGAATTTAATAGCTTATTTATTTTAATTCTTTAGTATTGAATTGTCTTCATGTGTCTTTACTTAATTGCAAGGGTTTTAGCAGGAGGACCAACAAGCTCCTTGGGGAAAAGTCACTTTTTTATTGTTGTTGAATTTAAACATTGTGCTCAGGTTCACTCTTGCTAAGAATCACTTAGAGTAAGTAGTATTAGAAGGTGATGTCAAGACAGTCTCAGTCATAATAGACCATAGCAGGGGCTCCGTTTTCTTAAGTCATCTCAGTCTCCATGTGACAAGGGTACCCATCCCCAGGATCTACACATATTTCCTTATAGTTGACATCCAGTGGCGCATGGAATAAAGCAACAGAAATCCATGAAGGAACTTAAGCCAATGTGCTCCTGAAAAAGACTTAAGAAATAGCAATCTGAAAGGACTGAACTGGGTTCTGCTCCTGTACTATTTATAGGTAGACTGTGTTATTCATGTGTTTGCATGTCTTATGGGAAGGGAGAATGATATTCCTCACAAAGACCTACAGCATTTTCCCCTATTAATTATAAACATCTTCTTGTTTGGGTTTCTCTCTACTTGATAAACCTTTCACACCCTGTACCTCTATTTTAAAGGGCCTTTCCTGTTTGTTTGTTTCTTAAACTATTGATGTAGCTCTCTCCAGTGTGCTTCACTTTGCTTGTGTCACAAATAGCTATGCCGTAGGTACACACCATCTGGTAACAATTTATTCTATGCCTCAATATTTTTTATAGCAAACATGTCCTAATTGAATTATGAGAATAGTTTGAAGTCCTACATGCAAACGGATTGATCCTTCATATTCCTTACCTATCATACCTTATAATACACAAAGGTTTTAGCATTACTGACTTGATTCAAGTTAAAATTTAGAAGCATGCCCCAACCTATGGCAAATCACATATACTTTGAGCTTTGCTATTGGGAAGCAATCTTAATTTAATGAAAACTAATTATACTCATAATTTGTGAATAAGCTGAAATTAAATTAAATTGCAAAGAAAAAGATTAGTAAAGATATCATAATTGTCAAAACTGTACAAATAGATCTAGAAAAGACAGTAAAAACAGTCTTTTCCCATCATAGCTGATTTTCCTACTCTGCATATCCACAAAAACCATCTCTGTGCTGTGTGTGTATTTGTAAGATATATATATATATATATATATATATATATATGTATATATATATATATATGTATATATATATATGTCTCTATATATGTGTGTGTGTGTGTTTGTGCATGTGTGTGTGTGTGTGTGTGTGTGTGTGTGTGTGTTTGGCTATGTGTGTATACACATATATATGTATACACACACACACACATGCCTATCTTTAAACAACTCTGAGAGATGTTTTGTCAGCACATAGGTTTACATTTTCTTTAAAAAATCAACATTTCAACGTTGCTTACAATGCAAGCTCATTTCTGATTCATTTGTGTGTTGAATGTGCCTAACACATGCAAATCCACTGAAAGCCAAAGAATTGATGTAAGTTTATTAATATCCTAATGATATCATTACAAATTACAAACTGAATTGTATAAATAAGTGAATTTATGCCCAGGTTTATTAATCCTTTGATTCTTTTAATTAAGTAGGGAATTAAAAATTTATCATCCTTTGTGCTCCGAGAAGAGAATTCCTGTACAATACTATGGAAAAATTTAACATGACTTAGAGATGCCAGTTGTTTGGGGATCTGACAAGGCCAGGAATATCCTCTAGTTTCCATTCATTCCTCTCATCAATCTAAACACACTCTTGTTAAGCACATACTCCTTTAGGATCATTCCTTCCTAAAAGTCCCTCAATGACCTACATACTTCTAGCCTTATTTGCCATGATGGATTGTACTTCATCTGACTTGGCTTAGATGAAGATTCAGTCTTATGGTTTAGCCAATGTTTTCAATCTAAAGTCTTGGGTTGTACCACCATTTCCCACCACAATTGAAAATTCACTAAATGGAAAAAGATCATGGATGCACGCTAAACCTATCTTTAAAATAAGATAATATGCTTTGTAACTTTCCGCCATCTTCTGTCCTGTTATCTGCAACAGTTTCTTCCATGGGAAAGAACAGTGAGCTGTGGTAGGCATCTGCAGGTAAAATGGCTGCAAACTCCAAGATATGCAATGAATCCCTTGGGCTGGGAAGGAGACAAGCACAAGTCTTTTGGATACAAGTGAGGAGGGATCCCAGGCTATACCTGCCTAAGAGCATGAATCCATGAGACAGCAGCTCAAGTGCACTTGAAGGAAAGCCAAGAGACTTTTCATAAGAAGAATAAATAAGGACGGAAGGAATGAATATGAAAGAGAATGGGATGAAAGTAACTTTTTCCTTTATTCTGAAACAGACTCAATATAATTTACCATTTCAAAAAATTAAAAAGTAATACTCTTATTTAAAATATGCATATTTAAAATATACCAAATAAGGAAACAAAAAAAGGTTTCCACTTTTTGTTTGTAATAACATAAATATTCTCTGAGACATATGAAAGATAAGAAAAAGGGAATAAAACTCATTTTGCTATACTGAATTAAGCAGCATCTTTCCTTTCTTACTCTGTAGGAGAGAAAAGTTCTAAGGCTGTTTAGCTTCAGCTCAGAGCACACACAGTAGTTTCTCAATGATTTCTGTGTCTTCAGATCAACAATTCTCCAATTAAATAATCGTTCCATTGAATATTTCATCAGAACCTCACTTGCTTTACCCATTTGTCTTGTCTGAATTCAATTACAGCTGCTATCAGTTTTTAAGGGTAGTTTCATGTAACTTTTCAATCTGCCTTGAATTTTTCTCCTGTAAAAATGACACATTTCATGAGATATTCTCAAAGTATTACCAATGGTAAGGACATAAATTCTTTTTATTTCCTGTCTCATCCTTGAAGTCAAAACCATTCCCATTAGTATCAACAGGTGTTAGGCAAAGATGCCAGTAGTGGTACTGTCACAACTATTGCCTACCTGATATGTGATTCAGCATTCAGTCACTGAATTCATTCGTTTAGTTCCTATGTCCTCTGTGACTAACTGAAAGACCACATGGTCACTGTTTAAAGAATTTATCTGAGTAAGTGAATAATGCAACTCAGGTCATTCCAATTTAGGTAACCGGTGCTGAGCCAAAACTTCTTGAGTCTGCCATTGGCACGTTCATTTTTGCCATATTTAAGCACAGCACAGTTTTGGGAAAAATAATTTCATGTAACAATTTACTCAGCCCCGTGAGCACAACAAAGCTTAAGAAATGTTTACACCAAATCTCTTTACATAGTGTGCACGGCTTTATACATAAGAAGGGTTTCTGTTGACATCAAAACAATGCACAGAATAGCAGTCTATGAGAATGACTGAGGACAACATAATCCCTGCAAGAGTCCAAATTTTACCTGGCTCTAAAACAACATAGAAGTCACTTAGGCCTTTGTAAAGCACAAATAAAATATCTCACAAGAATAAGTTTCATGACCTAGAAGCAATGCTCAGGATTTTAAGGGAAAGAGTCTGGAATAAGAAAAACAAATTCTTGGTGATATGGATATGCGTGGTGGCAGGGATTACCAGGTTGTAAACTAAATTCATCCCCAGCATTCCAGGAGGAGGGTAGCTTACACATCTTTGCTTTGAAGCATACCTGCAAGCTTAACTTTCCTGACTTCTTCAGTGCTTTATCTGTGTGAACACATACTTTTGCCCTCTTGAATTTCCTTTTAGACAAAACCTTGTAAAAGGCAAACAAAGATTAAATAAAAAAAGATCTTATTTTATTTAAATTTTTCTATTCCTGCTTGTAAAATAACAGTTGTAAACAGAACTGAGAAGTCTCGGAAAATTAATCAATAATTTAATGTTTATTTTGCAAAAAAGAATCTGAAATACTTTGCCCAAGATGATATATTTAAGCCAGAAATATAATGTGTGTTTGGTTAAATATATTGTTTTAGCTAAAAAGACATTATCTTTAAGATATTGATCAACTGCACTGTCATAGTCTGTTTTGCTGTTACTTGTTGTGTATGATACTAAGGTCTACTTTTTGTGGTTCATGTTGCTGTAGGTTCCTCTCCCTAACTTCCCCTTTTAGGGTCTTAGCACCCATCATTTCCCAACTTTAAATTGATGTATTTCTGAGTAATTTTGAGAAAAATATTCTCACTGACATAAAAATAGTTTATGCCTTTGTTTTTATCAAAGAAATATGTTCCTTAAGAAAAGGAAGTATGCATTTGTGTGTGTGTGTGTGTGTGTGTGTGTGTGTGTGTATGAGTGTGTGCTCATGCATGTGCATAGATATGCAATTATACTTGTACATGCATGTATATGTGTATGGAAACCAGAGGTTGATGTCAAGTGTCCTCTTTTTTTGCTCTCACCCTTATTTTCTGAGATAGAATCTTTCACTGAACCTGGGAACCACTGATTTGGCTAAACTATTCCTACCATAGAGCTGACATTATAGGTACATAATGAGATCTGAAATCAGGTCTTTAAACATTCAGAGCCATAATTTGAAATCCTAAAGAGATATCTGGTCATTAGCAAGAACTTAAATAGTTGCTGGATACATAACTCCATTCGTTTCTTCCTTTTCAAGAGAACTGGGTCAAGCTAGCAGTCATTTGCTCTAAATAGCTATCACTAGTCATGCTTTGGTATTGTTTCACAAACTACAATCATTTTTAATCTTTCTTCACAGTTAAATAATATATTTGACTTAATGGGGCCTCCAATTATTACAGAATACAAATATTTACACCTAATACTACTTCTTCTCTGTCACAAATATGTCACATCAGTACACACAGTCACATTTGATTTGCTATTCCTATTTTTCTAGATTTCTGAAACACACCAATTATTATTTCAGAATTTGCATTTCTTATATTTTGACTAATCCAATATTTGCTCATTCATTTAAACAGCACTTACCTACTAGCATCTGTGAGCCATGTGGATCTTAGAGATAGAGAATAAACTCTTAAGAAACTGAGTTACTCCTATTGTCAGGGATCTTGTAATCTAGAGTCAGAAAGAACATAGGAAAAAATAAGAAAAAAATCCTAAAGGATACAAATTATTTAAAACAGAAAATAGAACAACTATAAAGACAAGAAAAGGTTTTTGAAACCAAAGTTTCTGACATTAATCAGTTTTTCACTTATTCAAAGAAGGTTTTTTAAGTGAGTGCTTTGTGTAATATTGAACTGAAAACCACTCTGGTGGTTTGAGTGAGAATGGACCCTATAGGCTTATATATTTTAATATCTGAACCCCTCTTGTTTGGGAAGGATTAAAATGTGAGGCTTTGTTGAAGAAGCATGTCAAGGCATGTGGGCTTTAGTACACATGTGGGACCCATGTTTCCAGATGCATGTGCAACAGAAGATGGCCTTTTTGGACATCAAAGTGAGGAGACGTCCTAGGACTAAATGCCTCAGTGTAGGGGAATGTCAGGACAGGGAAGCAGGAGTGGGTGGACTGGTGAGCAGGTGGAGCAGGGATGGATTAGGGGATTATTGGGGGGGGGTGTCCAGAAATGGGGACAACATTTGAATTGTAAATAAAGAATTTGTCTAATAAAAAAAAAGCCATTCCCAGTGTTCAGTGTTTTATATAGTAGCTGTTGACTGAGATGTGAACTCTCAGCTTCGTGTTCATTCTGCCATTATGGACTCTAATCCTCAGAAGCCATAGGCCAAAATATTTTTTTCAATAGTAGCCATGGCCCTATCACAGCAGTAGAAAAGTTACTGGTACATCTATTTACTGGTACGTCTCTTTTAAACTTCACAGAACTGCAAAAAGTATTGTATTAATGCCTGGTGAAATACTGAATTGGTTCATTCTATTGTAAGTAGGAAATGTGTAAAATAGTGTAAATCAATCCTGCACGTTTTTTTTCCTCTTTAATTTGAATCAGTGTTAGTGAGCACTAATTATGAGAAAAATGTTAAGGATTAAATAGTGGTAGCTTATAATGTTTAGTGAAAGCATAGTTTAACCTCACAGCTTCACAGGATTTTTTTTTTTGTACATATAGTATGGTTTCTTCTTTTGTGTTTCTATGGGGTTTACAGGTGTAGCATGTCTATACAGTGTTTTATGTGTTTGTTATTTGGCTTTTTATTTAATTATTTTTAGATGCCTGGTTGTTTTTTATCAGAACGAAGAATAAAGTATGTGGATCTGAATGAGAGAAGTGGGGGAGGATCTAGGAAGAGTTCAGCAGAAGGGAAATCTTAATGAGAACAGGGTGTAGGAAAAAAATCTATTTTCATTAAAAACTAGAAAAAAACAGAATGTTATTATCACAAAACAGTATTAAATAAAACACTCCTCCACTGTTGGTGTGATTGCAAAATGGTAAAACCGCTCTGGAAATCAGTTTGGCAGTTCCTCAGAAAATTGGGCATGTCACTTCCAGAGGACCCTGGCATACCACTCCTGGGCATATACCCAGAGGATTCCCCTGCATACAATAAAGACACATGCTACACTATGTTTATAGCAGCCTTGTTTATAATAGCCAGAAATTGGAAGGAGCCCAAATATCCCTCAAAGGAGGAATGGATACAGAAAATGTGGTATATTTATACAATGGAATACTACTCAGCAATTAAAAATAATGAATTCATGCAATTTGTAGGTAAATGGTTAGATCTCAAAAATATCATCCTAAGCAAGTTAACCCATTCACAAAAGAATACACATGAAATGCAATCACTGATAAGTGGATATTAATGATCCCAGAAGCCCTAAATACTCAAGGCACAATTAGCAAGTCAAATGATTCCCAAGAAGAAAAAGGAGAGGACCCTGGACTTGAAAAGATTGGATCCAGTTTTGTAGATCCAGAACAGAGAAATCATGGTGGGGGGGGGCGATGATTGGGGAATGGTTGGGGGGCAGAGGAATTATGGGACGTATGGTGGGGGGGAACTGGGTAAGGGGAAAGCCTTTGGAATGTAAACATAGAATATAGAAAATAAAAATTAAAAAAAAGAAAGAAATCATTAGATAGTTTACAAGAATATGGCTAGGTTTAAGACAATGTCTCTAACTACAACCTCATGAGGCATTCATACATCTAGTACATCATGGTAATAGATTCAGTTCCTGAATATGTGGTAAAAGGCGGTGATTTCCAGAAGTAGTTTATGCTTTCTTGACAGGCTGTTTGACAAAACTTGAAGAGCTGTTTGACATGTGCCAGGGATGTTTTGGGGAACCATATGCCACTACTTGAGTTAAGGAACTCATCAATTTCTCTTTCTCTATTTAAGAAAAGACTCTCTCTCTCTCTCTCTCTCTCTCTCTCTCTCTCTCTCTCTCTCCTTCCTCCCTCTCCCTCTCTCTCCTCCCCTCTTTCTCTATGCGTGTGGTGTGTGTGTGTGTGTGTGTGTGTGTGTGTGAACATGCATGCACACAGAGAGGCCAGAAGTCACTGACAAACCTCTGAACCACCTATTACGGCTGTTAGAAAATGAACTCTGGTCCTCTGAAAGACCAAAAGACACTCTTAATGTTCAGGCCTTCTCTTCAGCCCCACAGTGCTTTCTACTTCAGTATATTAAATTTAATTCAATGCAACTTGATCTGTTTAAAATCATTTTGGATTTTAGAAAGCAGATCAGATTTTGTGTTCATGATATAGCTAACACATTTGAATCTTGCATGCTCCTTTTGTAGCATGCAGACAGTGGAAGCCAAGTAGCCTAATCCACATCAACACTAATATATGGCCTCATCTCATAAGCAATGGGGTTTCACATATTATGTTTCTGTGGACTCTTCCCAGAGCCAATGGAGTTCCATTTATTGTGTTCTGAGGTGGTATACTGAAGTCTAAAGAGGTCAGAGTATTAAAAATGTACAACATATAGATAGCAAGATTGTTGTTAGAAATGAGGAGCCTGCAAGGCTGAGACATGCATAAGAAAGAAGGGGATTTTAAAAAGATTTCTGTATGCTGCCATGTATAACAGGAATAGAACAAGAACAAATTCCCTACAGCCTCTCCAGGGTAACTGTGCAGACCACTGTACCTGAGAGCTAAGAAATGCTTTCACATTTCTAAGAAACACACAGCCAGCTGAAAAATCAGGCAAAGCTGATATTTTTATGTTACAGTTACTAATGACATTTGTTGAGACTGGTTGGGAAGGGTAAAACACCCGAGACAGCTTCTAAAAGTCAAATTTAATTGTCCTGATAAACACTTGGGAAAAATAAAGACTGTTTCCCACATGATTTTCAATTTCGTAAAGGAAGTTGGCAAGGACAACAATAAACCAACAAGAACCCTTTTCTTTAAATCGAGACAAAATAAAACAAAACAAAAACACTGAAAAGCAAAACACATTTGAAGGTCAAGAACAGAGAGAATATGCATGAAATAGACTTGGAGTTTCCATCAGTGTTTATGTCTATAACACTTTCGTAGTAGGCAGGCTGCAGAAGTGGTAGCAAAGCACAATTTGGAGAGGATACACCTTATAATAAAATTGAAGTTTTCATCCTAAAATGTTTTGGGTTTCATCTCTGGAAAATTGGCAGTTGTGTTAAATTCACCAGCAACTACTGCTGATCACAATCTCCAAAGTCAATGTAGTCAGACAGTGTTAATCCCCTCTATATTTTTATGGGCCTCCTAATAACCGATATTCACTATTGGTTGTCTATTGTGATTGGAATACATTTGTTGATCCTAGCATTTCCCTTGTTTATTTGGAACTATGTTTACCCTGGAATATGCCATCTTCTCTGGTCATTGGAATCCACTTTCAAATCTTCAACAACCACCCACTAAACATATACACTCACTAGACTGAAAGAAACACAGATCAAAACCCAGTGGCTTGCTCATTTGCTGCATGGAGTTACTTTGCCACAAAATCTCTCAAGGGAAATCTTCTAAAATAAATAATGTAGAATAATGTTTCCCAATTTCAGGTCCTGAAGAAGCCATGGACCTCCACAGAGACAAAAAAAATTGGGTCAATTACCAATCCACAATCTCCTAAAAAACATTTTAATCGGAGTCTCACCATAGAGCCACGACAGGTATGAAACACATTATATACTCCAGACTGGTCTTTCACTCTAAATCTCTTGCCTTTACCTCACAAGTGATGGGATTACCATTCTAGCTTAACTGTCACCCACTTAAAAATTCTTGTACTTCCTTATTATCAATGTATGGAGTGTATTCTTCTCTTATTCTTCTGTCTCATTGAGCAGGCAAAGCTAATAGGGGTACAGGGAGACACACATACACCCCTAAACTCACCCATACATATTGAACTAAACACAGATATAATTCTATCCACATCTCTACTCTGGTCTATGCCAGTTGTGTTCTTATTGGTCTCTCAACAACCTAGGTGTTTGGTTTAAAAAGGCATCCAGCCCCTTTCAAGGTTTCAGACACCACTTTACTATTACTGTGAAACCAGAGACCTTTGCTAATATTATAAGCACCTACCAGCCCCAGCCTTACACTCTTGGTTGCACATCTGATCTTCCATTGCTTCCAGTCTAGCTGGCCTTTTGGTCATGAAGCAAATAAACAACCCCTGTCTCCACTGAAAAAAAAACAAAATATTTGTGTGTGTGTTTGGGGTATGGTGATAAAGACAAAGTATCTTTAAGAACATCATGTTGGTTTTGTTTCATTCTGTTTGGCTTAGTGAATACACATACATATACACATAAAACACACACACACACACACACACACACACACACACATGTATACAGGCAGGCTTGCATGCATGGCCTAAAAAGAATAAGGTGTATTCAGTTGACAATCAAATATGTAATCTGTGATCAGTGATACTCATGCTTATTTTAAAATGAGACTCTTCCACAGAAACAAACCTACTAATGCCTTCTATTGGTGAAAATCAACTACCAAGAATAAAGATCAACAAACAAATTCAAATATGTCAACTTTGTTTTATGGATAATTTCCTTTCAATTTTGAACAAGAGTAACAGAACGAAACAAACAAAACCATTTGGAGCAAATATTTGGTTTTCTGTTTTGTCTCCACCTAGTGGCCAAGTGTGCATGTGGAAGCTTCCTCAGTAGGATAGCTGGCTGTGCTTTCTACAAAGAGGGTTATACTTTTACTCTGCCAGGCACTGTCCAATGTACCTGACTAATGACTAAGCACATATATAACATTATGGCTACTGCCATACTGTTCAGAAAACTTGTAGAGTATGCTCTAAAACTGCATTTCTTTGGGCTCTGAATGAGACATTTCATTTGACATAGGTAATACCATCATGTCAAGGCACATCTTTCTCTCCTGTCCTAAATATGGGGCAAAAACTTGAGAATGGTTGGCACAAAATGAGACTTGTTACTGGGAGAAAGAAAGCACAGCTCCATTTTTCTTTATCTAACAATTGAATTTTATCTTATTAATTTGTAGATATGGAATAAAAATAAAAGATTTTAGCAGTAGTATGAACTTGTCATTACTGTTCAGTGTCAGTTTATTTCAACTTGCGAGGACAATGATACTCTAGTCCAACTAGTTATAGACTCAATAGAGTTTAGAGTGATTCCTGGTGTTGTCCCGAATGCTTCTCAATTTATGATGGGATTGTATCTTGACTAAAACCACAATGAACTGAAACCATGCCAAAATGAATCAGTACACATGCCCCAATAACTATTATAGCATATCAACAAAATGCAATGCAGACTGGGCATTAGCAGTAACTGTGCCATCATGTAATTTGCTGTAGCTCACTGCTTCCTCCCGGGATCTGGAAGGAGTATCAAATCACTATTTGTCTTAGTTAGGGATTTACTGCTGTGAACAGACACCATGACCAATGCAAGTTTTATAAAAGACAACATTTAATTGGGGTTGGCTTACAGGCTCAGAGGTTCAGTCCATTGTCATCAAGGCAGAAACATGGCAGCATCCAGGCAGGTATGGTACAGGAGGAGCTGAGAGTTCTACATATTCATCTGAAGGCTGCTAGTAGAAGACTGACCTCCAGGCAACAAGGATGAGGCTTTTAAGCCCACACCCACAGTGACACATCTACTCCAACAAGGCCACACCTCCTAATAATGCCACTCCCTGGGAAAAGCATATACAAACCATTACACTATTTAACAACTTGGGAAAGACCAATGTTTAAAACTCCTAGTCCCACAGTGTAAGGAGTTCACTCTCATGAACATAGCTTAACTGAACACTATTTAAAATGGAGGGGTCTATTCATGAAACTAAGATCTATTTTAGGAATGGAAATAATTTCATTAGAACTCATGATGATGCCAGGAACATCCAATATCGATTAATTAACTTATCCTGGTCTGATTATTCATTTCAAAATACCTTCCAGTATATTCTCTTCTTCCATATAGCCAATAGTAAAACAGACTGTATTATCTTGCTAATAGGAACCATTGCTTCTGTTCATCAATACTATTTCTCCATTATTACAGTAGCTTTTTTGCATACCTCTTCAGTGTTTATTAATTTGGATAGCATAACTCTGGCTGTAAGAATATGTCCTGACTATGGTCCCGTTGATTAAAATGCACATAGAAACAACAAAACAGAGTGGCAGGGGAGAGAAAAAAGTAAGGAAATCGGAGGTTGGCAATTTGTAACAAGAGCTTCATTTTTATTTCTTCCCTTACAAGGTACACAATATCTTTCTAGTCCTTCTTGGTTTGATGAAGCAAAGTGTGTTCATAGAACTATGTCTATACTTTTAATCAATACCCTTCAGAACACTTATTTCTGGACCAAAAGGCAGGCAGAGGAAGGTAAAAGCCAGGAAGCAGGGTGTTTCAGCTTTCCCTATTGGATTTCCAGATTGCTTTGTGTGCTTGGATATTTTGTTGAACAAATAACCTCTTCCATCAAAATGACAGGTCTTTTTGGTTAACTTGTTTTCATAATATATGTTTCATCACCTACATTTATTTTTATTAAACAAGGTGTGGTGAGGAGAAAGAATGGGTTTGTATACTTATAGGCACTTCTATTTTCAGCAGCTATTTTATTTTTAATTCATATTTTATATCATGTTAGAATAATATGTAGCAGGTTATTAATGCCAGTCTTGTAATAAGACTATTTTCCAGTGTCATAAACTCTCATAAGAATTCACGGACAGGTTATACCAGTTGAGCCCCACAAGCATTTGATGTCACCTGACTTATAAATTACTCTGTCCCTTCAGCTGATGATTGATTTCTGGACATAAATAACAAAGAAAATGCCAAAGTAATAATTCATCCATTCTTTGTGGTCATGACTTGTGTTTCAGAAACATTGTTTATCTTGCTTGGATTCTGACTGGAGTAATAATTTATCTCCTTCCCACCCCCTGCCCAAATCCACAAACACACCAACTGCTTTTGCATCTGCTTCTTATGGGAAGCAAAGGCAAAAGTCACATGTTCTGTGGATAGACAAAAGAGCAGTCAGCCAGTCATTTGTCTTGCAAGCACAAGGACTTGAGTTCTATCCTCAGGAACCATATAAAGGCCAGACATTGTAGCTCTCACTTGTAATCTGAGTGCTGAGAAGCTACGGAATGGCAGATTTCTGGACCTGGGACACACTGGTCAGTTATTCCATCCTCTGTGACAAGTCCAGTATGGAAAAGCCCAGTCTTATACAAAGCAGATGACACCAAGGTAGCTAAGGCAGTCTTCTGGCCTCTATATACACTTGCATATATACACATACACAAACACCAACACACACACACACACACACAGTGGAATCACGTGCTCCTACAGCTAAAACCAAAGCTCTATAGACCTATAATTGCCATTTTGGAGCTAAGTTTGCTGAGGGAAAATGTGAAATAAAGTCATGAAAAGAAAACAGAAAACAACCAAACAAAAACGTGTATTCCCTCCTTTTCTTTTATGCTTCTGACCAAATTCCTTTGCTTTCTTTCTACCTTTCTTAAAGTGTTGGTATCTGGAAAATGAATAGTGGGTTGCGGCTTTTCTCCTACCACATGGTACCCTGGAATACAAGTGAGGTCAATAGACTTGGTAGCAAAAGCCATTAACCACTGAGTCATCTCATTAGCCCTGGAAATGTTTTTATACACTCAACTGAACTGTTCTTCTTGACCATTATTATCTTGCTTTCTATCAAGATTCCATGTCCTTGCTCACATTTTATCTTCCATCAAATAAGATATGTTATCCAATCTCTTCAAATACAAAAAGCTGTTCCTATTCCAAAGCCATTGGATATATTTATTTTTATATCAATGCCTTTATAAAAGACTTGAGTCTATCCACAACTCTTCATGAGTATCTTGCTTACAAGACATAGACATTCTTTGTTAGCTTAGAATTTTTTACATACACCTGAGAGGCCTTGCATATAATGCACATAAAAGAAATCTTACTAAACTAAAATATAATAACAATGCCTAGTATTTCAGAGAAGCAAGACACCTGGAGGCAAACCTCAGGGCCCAAGATTCCCCTGCTGTCACTTAGTAGCCTCTGATTTAGACAAACCTTTGCATCTCAATTGCCTTATGTATAAATGTCCCACTTTCTCTTTTCTTTTTCTCCTTGCAACAGTCACAGCTTTAAAATTTATGACTGTAATGCGTACCTGCTGCTAAATTATTCAACATCAAATAAATCAGAGGGTCACACTGTCAAAGGCAGAGTTTCAAAGCATGCTGTGATAACTTTGCAGACTCACTAGATAGAAGATTCAACATATCATATCACTTCAATGGATTGACAGCACAGAGTCATTACTGAGCACTTCATTGATGGCAGGCACTGTGCTAGTTTCATACATTATGTTCTTCATTCAGTACTTTCTTCACTAGTGAGGAAGTTGCAGTATACTTAAATAATCAGAGCCCAGTCGCTAACCATTTTCAATATGAACCTCCCACCAAAAAATATGTGTTCTTTTTACTGTCAAATTCCCTGGATCTCCTTCTGTTGGAATTTTGTTCTCCCTTCTAAGAAGGACCAGAGTATCCATACTTTGTTCTTTCTTTTTCTTGAGCTTCATTTGATCTGTGAATTGTGTCTTTGGTATTCCAAGCTTCTGTGCTAACATCCACTTATTAGTGAATGCATACCATGTGTGTTCTTTTGTGATTGGCTTATCTCACTCAGCAGTGTCTGAGGGAAAGACCATTCAGAGACTGCCCCACCTAGGGATCCATCCCATATACAGTTAAAAACCCCAGACACTATTGTGGGTGCCCACAAGTGCTTGCTCACAGGAGCCTGATATAACTGGTACCTGGGAGGCTCTGCTAGTGCATGACAAATAGAGAGGAGCACGCTCAGCCAGCCAGTGAACTGAGCACAGGATCCCCAATGGAGGAGCTAAAGAAAGGAGTCAAGGAGCTAAAGGGGTTTGCAGTGCCATGGGAGGAACAACAATATGAGCCACCCAATACCCCCAGAGTCCCAAGGGACTAACCCATCAACCAACGAGCACACATGGAGGGACCCATTGCTCCAGAATCATAGGAAGCAGAGGATGACATTGTTGGACATCAAAGGGGGGAGAGGCCCTTGGTCCTGGAAAGGCTCAATGCTGCAGTGCAGGGGAATACCAGGAAAGGGAAGCATGAGAGGGTTGTTGATTGGGGAACAGGGGAGGAGAGATGGGTTATGGGATTTTCATGGGGGAAAACAGGAAAGGGGACAACATTTGAAATGTAAATAAAAAATATATCTAATAAAAAATTAAAAAAAAGAAAATTCCTGGTTCATGTGAAAGTTTGAATTTTTTCAATTAACTTTTTTATTTGAAATTAGAGGTTTTTTGAGCTTGTTAATCTCAAATAAGTAATGTTTTAGTTAATTCTATGAATGCCTTATTCACAGGTTCCAAATGGCTCACATACAAGTAATGGAGTACATGTCATCTATCTGTATCCGGTACCATTGCTCCAGTCCTGACTGTGAGTTTATGTCCAGTCCTTTGAATTGTTGAACCATCTTCAATATTCTTTTCTATTTACAATGTTTCTTAAAGTTTAGAGGCTAGAATTAGTGATGTGAATTGTGATCCCATAATGCAACATGCTTAGAGACCAAAAGAAAGAGAATTGATGTCTTCAGGTACAATCATGTGCTACATTAGTCAATGTTCCAAACATGGGGTTTTGGCTGTAGCATTCATGGATATAGCCCTGTGTTCTTCTGCTGAGTATCTGTTTCCAGTAATTATTAACTGAGCAACTCAGCCTATTAAAGATTGGTGCTACATTCTCATTATTATTATTTAATCTACTATGATATTTGCCTTTTTCTTCTCATTTACACAATTCCTAACAGGTTCTATCTGAGAATAGCTCAGAATGTCGAACAATACTGTTAAACATGTTGTAACTATAAGATTTTTAAAGTATTTCTTCTTCTTCTTCTTCTTCTTCTTCTTCTTCTTCTTCTTCTTCTTCTTCTTCTTCTTCTCCTCCTCCTCCTCCTCCTCCTCCTCCTCCTCCTCCTCCTTCTTCTTCTTTCTCCTCCTCCTCTTCTTCTTACTCTTCTTCTACATCTCCTCTTCCTCTTCCTCCTCTGTTTGTTTGTTTGTCTCTGTCCCTCTGTCTCTGTCTCTGTCTCTCTCTCTCTCTGCGTGTGTGTGTGTGTGTGTGTGTGTGTGTGTGTGTGTGTCTGCCTGCCTGCCTGTCTGTCTTTCTCTCTGTGTGAAATTATTTTGCACTGTTCTCACTATAAACATGGTTGGTAACAATGCCATCTTGCAGTCTCAAAATGTTTGTGTTGAAAGACAAAGCATTTACAACTTTCGCTAATTATTTTTCTTGTAATTAAACCTTTTATTTTTTCATGTTTTATGAGTAAAAATTCATACTTTTGGTACAATCAAATAGATAAACTGTTTTCCTTATATAACTACTTTTCTACTATTTTCAAACTCTTAGAGCATAAGCATGACTATAAATGTCCCCATTTTAAAAGATAATTATAAATTTATAAGTCATAATTCACAGGTCACATGTTTGTTTCCTTAATGTACTTCAGTTTTTCCTTTTAGACTCTGGCTAATATTCTGGCCACAGGTTTTTTACACAAACACACACATTTACACACAGACATTTACAAAAAGACACATTCATTGATCAGTCTGTTTATTATGCAGTATCTTTGATGGTATTATTATGGTCTGTTCTCTCTTGATTTATGTACTCATGTTAACCCATATTTGCCATTTGGCAAACTGCTTCATGTACAACTTTTGAGTTATGTTTCTCTAGTCTAATTAAGTAACAACTCATTGTTTTTTGCTTCACAGAGTGCTCAGTCTACTATTTTTATACCATGGTTTTGGAGCATAACATCCTCTTTACAAAGTATTTTTCCCAGCTCAAAATCAGTTATCAATCGTTGACTGTCACAACACAGACAGGCCTATTAACTTTCTACTGACAAAAATGTATTGCTAAAGATTGTATAATTTATGAAAGAACGTGATTTCTTTTATTTAAGAATTCTAGTCCAAGGATTGGAGCAACATGTGGTGATGTACTTCTGAAAAATTCAGTCACCAGAAGATGCATGGTGTGGGATTTAAAAAGGTTTGAGACCCTGCTTTTATTAGCCCTGGTCTCCAGAGCTCTTCTCATAAAGTCACATTCATTCAATTATTAGACCTCCATCCTGATAACCTCATCTAATCCTAACTGCTCCATTTTTAAACATGTGTTGGATTAAGTTCCCATCATTTGAAATCCACAATAGAGATTAACTTGAACATGAAGTTGGAGGCATTAACCAAGTTTAAAATAATATTAAATCTTCAGTGTTGCATAAAAATAGGGATGTCTCTGTATATTGAGTTGATGATCATTTTATACTGATTAAGTCCACTGTTGAGGGACATTCTTGGAACTGTTCAGGTCACTAATTATACTCCTATAGATGATTGCCTTTAAAAATCTCCAATTCGTCTTGAATTGAAAAGTCGGTGCTTGGGGTTTTTCCATTAATTGTTTACTACAAGGTTTCACAGAAAAACTGGGAATAGTTCTACCTGAAGACCTAGCTATACCACTCCTGGGCCTATACCCAAAAGATGTTCTACTATCCCACAAAGACACTTGCCCAACTATGTTCATAGCAGATTTATTTGTAATAGCTAGAAAATGGAAACAACATGGATGACCCTCAACTGAAGAATGGATAAAGAAATCATAGTACATTTTCACAATGGAATGATATTTCACTATTAAAAATAAGACATCATGAATTTTGCAGGCAAATGGATGGAACCTGAGATTAACTTCCTGAATGATCTAACCCAGTCCCACAAGTACATGCATGGTATTTACTCACTTACAAGTTGATATTAGCCATAAGATACAGGCAGCATCTGACACTTATCAGATCCAAAGGAAAACAAGAAGGAAAGACCCAAGTAAGGAAGCCTGAATCTCACTTAGAAGGGAAATAAAATAGTCCTAAGAATCAGCTGAAGAGAGGGAAATGGGAGGAAGGAGGGATGGGGATGTAAATGGAGGATTTAGGATCAGGTGTGGAGGACAGGAAAGATGGTTAAATGTCCATGAAAATGAATGGAAATCTGCAGCTGATAGGGGTGAGGAGATAGGGAGCTCTCCAGAACAAGACAGAGACCTGAGATAAGGGAGGCACACCAAAAAAAACTCAATGGTGGTGACCTTGGCTGTGACTCACAGCATTAAGGATATGGAACCTGAAGAGACCACTTTCTGTTGCCAGGCAGGAAACCCAATGGAGCAATAGAGACACCAACACAATCATAAATCTTTCAACCCAAAATTTATCCTGTCTATAAAAAAAATGCAGGCATGGGGATGAAGCAGAGAGACTGAGGAAATGGTGAGCCAATAACCTGCCTAACTTGAGATTCACCTCATGGGCAAGCACCAGTAGCTGACACTATTAATGATACTCTGTTATACTTGCAGACAGGAGTATGAAGTCCTCTGAGGGGCTCCACCCAGCAGTTGACTCAGACAGATACAGATTCCCACAGCCAAACAGTGAAAAGAGCTTGGGGATTCCTACTGAACAATGGGAGGAAGGATTGAGGCCACCAAAGGGGAATAGGAACTGCACAGGAAGACTAACAGAATCAACCAACCTGAACACTTGGAGCTCTCAGAGACTTAACCACCAACTGAAGAACATACACACACTGGACTTAGGCTTCCCCGAACATACGTAGCAGATGTACAGCTTGGTTTTCATGTGGATACCAAACTACTGAAAAAAGGGTTATCCCAAAAGCTGTTGCCTGTTTGTGAGATATAGTCTTCTATCTGGGCTGCCTTGTCTGTCCTCAGTAGGAGAAGAAGCACCTAGCCTCACAGTGACATTAAGTGCCGGCGTCAGGTGATAACCATCGGAGGCCCTGGTAGTAGTACGCAATTAAATACTCAAATTGATCCAGGTGACAGCACTTTCCTAGCTATCCACTCCAATGTTCTGTATTCCTGAATGAATGACACACAGCCTTTATATTTTTATATGCCTAAAACAGTTCAGTGGTTGGGCCACTTTGTAACCTCTTCATGGCTAATCTACCTCCCTCCAATATTCCCGAGTTATTTCTTACTAAATTCCATATTTCATCTTTGCTTCCCTGGACCCAGTCAGACAGCGCTCTTGGGCCACTCTGCCTGCACATCATCCCTCCCCCTGCTCCTACATGTGGGCTATGCTCTTTGTTTCCTACCTTCTCAGGTATGACATCTCTCTTCTCCTTCTCCCTGCATGGTGAATCCCTTTTTCCTCTTTCCTTGGTCCCTTGCCCAGGAATCCTGAAAGTCCTGCCTCTGTCTGCCCTGCCCAGCCATTGGCTGTTGGCAACTTTACTTACCAATCAGAACCAAATGGGGGCAGGGTCTTTTCGTGTCTTTTTTTTTTTTTTAATATGTTTTCTTTACATATTTATTTTTTTTAATTTTTATTTTCTATATTCTATGTTTACATTCCAAAGGCTTTCCCCTTTCCCAGTTCCCCCCCCACCATATGTCCCATAATTCCTCTCCCCCCCTGCTATTCCCCACTCATTCCCCCCCCCCACGATTTCTCTGTTCTGGGTCTACAATACTGGATGCAATCTTTACAGGTCCAGGGTCCTCTCCTTTCTTCTTCTTGGGAGTCATTTGACTTGCTAATTGTGCCTTGAGTATTTAGGGCTCATTAATATCCACTTATCAGTGATTGCATTTCATGTGTATTCTTTTGTGATTGGGTTAGCTCACTTAGGATGATAGTTTCCAAATCTAACCATTACGGAAATCCATCAATGTAATCCACTAAATAAACAAACTAAAAGAAAAAAACCACATGGTCATCTCATTAGATGCTGAAAAAGCATTCGACAAAATTCAGCATCCTTTCATGCTAAAAGTCTTTTCGTGTGTTAAATGCGGATTCTAAGACAAACAGTTTTGGGAACCCAAATTAACATAATATGAGCAGTCATAGACCCCTACCCATTCAGAGGAGAAGGGGATGGGGAAAGGATTGTGGGAGGGTTACTAGGAGAGGGAAAAGAGTGGTTTGTAAAGTGAATAATTTAAGAGGTAAAAAATTAAATTAAAAAAGATTTCAGTCAATGGCATCTAAAGGAGTTTACTGGCCCCTTACAAATGTGTTACCCAATGATGAGTAGATAATCTGTGAACTTTGTCATTAATTTTATTTTGCCACTGTATTAACACAATAGAATGGGATTATACAGCATCATATTGGCTAGTTCAAACATTGTAGTTACTTGACAAAATCGAAAGGTACCATAAATGTAAAATGTATGAGGTTATGTCTAACATAATATAGCATGGTGCTTCATACTAATGTTTCGTAATAAGTAGAAAGAAAAGATGCCTAAATAAGCAATGTAAGTATATACATCAATTAAATCATTACTATCAATTATATGGACTAGATATAAGGGTGTGCTCTATACTTTTGTGAGTGAAAGCACATTCAATCTAATTGTGCAATCATTCTCATAAAGAAATGATTAATGTTTTTATGGCTATGATGGCATGATGAGGGGAAGTTATGCAATGCCATTTAAATTTATGGGACACACATCATATGCATGGTCCATCCTTGTTGGGAATATTTATGTTTGTACTCCCAAAGTACAAAATGACATTTTTAAAATTGGGGCGGGGGGAAACCTCAGGCATAGGCTATATTTCCATAATCACAACACTTGAGAGATACATTGTTGTAAATTTAAAACCACCTTGGACTATATATGGAGAACTGTAGTTAAGCAAAAAAAAAAAAAAAAAAAAAAAAAAAAAAAAAAAAGGAAGGAAAGGAAAGACAAAGTAGTAATTTTTCTCCAAAAGGTTTTTGTACTCTTAAAAAAAGAACTTATGATTTTCAATTTTCATAAGCATGAGTAAACTAGTGAAATTAAACTGAATGATTGCTCAATGAGCAGAAAATAAAAATTTTAACCTCATATTAACTGTACTTCTATCATTTATTATACTATATCGTCCTTATTAGATGAAATTCCATTTGGCCTTTTTGTGTCCATGCTAATAATGTTAGTGGAATTTTAATTTAATTTATCTGATCTTGCAGTGAAAATTTCCCTTACCTTATAAAATAAGAGAGTCATCAAATTATTGCCAATGTATCAAACAGTTGGGATAAAATAAGCATTCTAGAAATTTCCCAGTCACACTTGACGTTTCTCTTCAGAAAGTAGCTTATATTGAGAACATCTGTTTGTTGACATTGATATTTAACATTGTGTCCTTTAATTTCCCTAACACTCTAGAGTACTCCTAATGCTTTCTAGATTTCTGCTTTCATTTTATTATATTCATACATTGTTTGTGATTAATGGTATTAAGGTATGTACCACAGACCATGAAAATTTGCTGAAATCTTAATTTACATTTACTTTTGTCCTCAAATAATGCCATGGTGAGAGCAGAATCATGGCTAGAATTCAATAAAGATCCAATGGAACATGGAAGAAAAAGCTGCTCCTCCCTTCTGTCATTCTTCACTCCCAAAGCCTGGATTCCCCTGTGGAACCCACCTGCTCTGTCCTTGCTATTAAATACTGTGTAACAAGAACCTTTCTCTAGCCATTATTTTGAGAAGTAATACATTGGAATGGGTGTACACTAGAGAGTTGTACTTAAAAATAATTTAGACAAAGCCTGGATTTAAAATGTCTTTTAATATTTTGAGATAATGATTCATCCTCAGATATGTTGCTGTTATGAGTTTAATATCAATCTGATTTTCACTCTTGTGCATGTGATATGTCCTTCATCTGAACAAAAGAAATGTATTTTTATTTTCACATTTAAGTATCTTTCGAAAAAGTGTCTGAAAATTGTGCTTGTAGTCTTTTGTTTGTTCTTATTTCTATAAAATATAACCTTGATTTTCTTCATCATTTTTGTTAATTTGGTGTGTTTATGTATTATACTTCCAACTGTATGACTATACACATGTACATCCATAAATAAGTATTTGAACATAATTATATGAGTATGCACATCTACATATAAATCTGTTTTCTCTGTTTTCTCTTTGAAACATGTCATTGGACAATGAGATATTTTATTTATATTATCGATGTTTCCATCATCTACAACCTATCTGTTAGGAAAACTTTCACTTGAAATTTTAAGCTCACTAGTCTATTCTTCCTCAGGAACTCACTGCTCCTTGTCCTGACTTTGTTTTTATTTTAACTGCTATATTCAATTATAGTGCCTAAGTTAGTTGATTATTGTCAATAAACTGTATTTGTAGAGATAATCTTTTACATAATGACTGAGAGGGAAAGTCGAGACTTATTAAGCATAATCCTGTCTTTGTTCTTAGGATAGTATTAACATTGTGTGTCAAGTCAATAATATAGAGTCCATGTTTTACATTAGGACCCAATCTAGATATTTTACTTTTTGGCAGTATAGGTAAACTTAAAATGGTATTAGGTCTATATCTAGCACCTTTAACAAACATTAACTGAAAGTAGATTAAAACTTCAGTCCAACATCTAAAACACTAAATTGCTAGAAAAAAAGGCAGTACTCTACAAAATGTATGTATAAGAAAAAACATTCTCAATGCTTCATTTTCCCAGAAAGATGAAGCCAAAATTGAAAAAACAAATAGCAACTTTGTAACTGGAAAAAGCCTGTGTATAGCTAAATTTTCTTTCAATAACAATTTGATGCTTTAAACATAGTGCTCATGTAGTCTTATTTTAATTTTAATTCATTTTAAATATCACTGGTCTCAATAATCTCACTAGTTCATAAGTACATATATTTCTATTATACATAGCTTATTTCATTTAATATTTTTGGTATTACTGTTCAGAGTAAACTTATTTTTATATAATCTAAAAGTAAAAATATCAAACCTTTTCTTCTATCTCCACATATTCTTTCTGCAATGTCCTGCCCTTTTGATGAGTATCTGAAGTGAGTTTGTTGTTGTTGTTACATTCATTTACATCGCAAATGATATCTGCCTTCCTGGTTACTCCTCCACAACCTCCCCCATCCTGTCCACCCTCATCCCACTACTCTTTGCCTCAAGGAGGGTGCTCATCAACCTTCTCCAGCCCCACCACTTCAGCATCCTTCTATGCTCTGGCATCAAATCTCCACAGGAAAAAGGGCCTCCCCACCCCATTATGTCAGACAAAGCCATCCTCTGCTACATATGTATCTAGAGCTATGGCTCCCCAGCATGTACACTCCTCAGCTGGTCATCTAGTCCCTGTGAGATTTGGGTGGTCTGCCCAGCTGACATTGTTCCTTGCATGTATGGGGTTGTAATATTCCCATGCTCCTGCTCCCCCATGAGGGTTTCCTAGCTCAGTCTGATAGTTGGCTGTGAACATCCACATCTGCATTGGTCTGGTGCTGGCAGAACCTCCGAGGGAAAAGCCACACCAGGGTCCTGTCAGCAAGCAACTCTTGGCAATACCAATAGTGTCAGGGTTGGGTGTCTTCAGATGGAATGGATGCTCAGGTGGGGTGGGCCCCGGATGGCCCTTCCTTAGGTCTTTGCTCTACTATTTGTCCCCGTATTTGCTTTGGAAAGGAAAAAAAGGGGTTAAAAACTTTGAGATGGGTAGGTGGTCCCATTCCTCAATTGGGGGTGTGTCTATCTACTGGAAGTTCTATATCCCCTTTACTGTACATTTCAACTCCCTTCACAATAGTCATAAATAATATAACATATCTTGGTGTGATTCTAACCAAGCAAATGAAACATCTGTGTGATGAGCACTTCAAGTTTCTAAAGAAAGAAATCAATGAAGATCTCAGAAGCTGGAAAGATCTCCCATGTTCATGGATAGTCAGGATTAACACAGTAAAAATGGCCATCTTACCCAAAGCAATCTAAAGATTCAATGCAACCCCCATCAAAAATCAGCTCAATTCTTCACAGACATATAGAGTAATTCTCAAATTCATCTGTAATAACACAAAAATCCAGGACAGTAAAAACTACTCTGAAGAATAAAATCACTTCTTGGGGAAATCACCATCCCTGACCCCAAACAGCATTACAGAGCAATAGTGAAAAAATGCATGGCATTGGTACAGTGACAGGAAGGTAAATCAATGGAATAGAAGTGAAGACCCAGAAATAAACCCTCACACCTATGGTCACTTGATCTTTGACAAAGAAGATAAAACCATAAAGTGGAAAAAAGACAGCATTTTCAGCAAATGGATCATTCAACTGGAGGTCAGCATGTAGAAGAATGCAAAATGATCCATTCTTATCTCCTTGTACAAAGCTCAAGTCCAAGTAGATCAAGGACTTCCACATAAAACCAGATACACTGAATCTAATAGAAGAGAAAGTGGGGAACACACTGAAACAGGGGAACTCTTCCTGAACAGAACACCAATGGGGCTCATGCTCTAAGATCAACAATGAAACCTCTGCCTGCAGCTTCCCATCCAGCCGGTGGCTGGGAAGCCAGCCCCAGCAAGCTTCCCAGGTGCTCAGACACAGCCTGCTGAACCAGGTACCCGAGATATCCGGAGTTTAAGACCTTCGGGGACTCAGGCCTGGAGCAGGAGCTGAGCACAGAGTAGCGGTTTGGGGGACAGCGGCCAAGCCTGTGCTCTGTGCTCGCAGGGCAGACCCCCGAACTCCCTGCAGACAGCGCCATCTTGCCTGCAGCTTCCCATCCAGCTGGCAGCGGGGAGCCAGCCTCAGCCATCTTCCCAGCAGCTTTGGACAAGCAGGCAGAACCAGATAACAGATATCCCGACTTTAAGACCTCTGGGGAATCAGGACACCAGACAGCAAACCCTGAGCAGGAGCAGTGTAGAGCAGCTGCCCAACAGGCAGAACCAAGTACCTGGGATATCATGAGTTTAAGACCTCAGGGGACTCAGGCCACCTGTCAGCAATCTGTGAGCAGAAGCCCTGCAGGGCAGTGGTTCAGGTGTACCAGTCACAGGGAAATAGCCCTGCGAGCCCACAGGAGGGTGAAGCACCAGCTAGTAACTACAGGACCAACTAACACCAGAGTTAACCAGATGGCAAAAGGCAAATGTAAGATCGTTACTAACAGAAATCAAGGCAGTATGGCAGCATCTGAACCCAGTTCCTGACAGCAATAAATCTTGGATACCCCAAACACCAGAAAAACAAAACTCAGATCTAAAATCACTGGTCAGGATGCTGATAGAGGAACACTTAGATAAATCTCTTAAAGTAATACATGAGAAAATAGATCAAAAGCTAGAAGCCCTTACAAGGCAAACACAATTAAATCTCGGATATCTCAACACACCAGAAAAACAAGGCTCAGATCTAAAATCACTGGTAAAGATGCAGATAGAGGATCACTTAGATAAATTTCTTAAAGTAATAGAGGAGAAAATAGATCAAAAGCTAGAAGCCCATACAAGGCAAACACAAAAATCACTTAAGGAAATCCAGGAGAATATAGAGCAAAAAATGAATCCCAATAAGGGGGAGAAATAAAAATCACTTAAAGAAATACAAGAGAACATGGATCAACAAGTAGAAGTCATAAAAGAGGAAATACAAAAATCCCTTAAAGAATTACAGGAAAACACAAACAAGCAAGTGAAAGATCTGAGCAAAACCATACAGAATCGAAAAACAGAAGTAGAAACAACTAAGAAATCTCAAAGGGAGACCACGTTGGAGATAGAAAACCTTGGGAAGAAATCAGGAGTCATAGATGCAAATATCAACAATAGAATACAAGAGATAGAAGACAGAATTTCAGATGCTGAAGATACCATAGGAACCATGGATTCAACAATTAAAGAAAATGCAAAATGCAAAAAGCTGGTAACCCAAAACATTCAGGAAATCCAGGACACAATAAGAAGACCAAACCTAAGGATTATAGAGATAGATGAGAATGAATATCTACAACTTAAAGGGCCAGCAAATATCTTCTACAAAATTATGGAAGAAAACTTCCCCAACCTAAAGAGAGAGATGCCCATGAATATACAAGAAGCCTATAGAACCCCAAATAGACTGGAGCAGAACAGAAATACTTCCCATCACATAATAATCAAAACCCCAAATGTACTAAACAAAGAAAGAATATTAAAGGCAGTAAGAGAAAAAGGACAAGTAACATATAAAGGAAGACCTATCAGAATTACACCAGACTTCTCACCTGAGACCATGAAAGCTAGAAGATCCAGGGCAGACCTCATGCAGACCCTAAGAGAACACAAACTTCAGCCAAAACTATTATAGCCAGCAAAACTCTCAATTGCCATAGATGGGGAAACCAAGGTATTCCATGGCAAAACCAAATTTGCACGATACTTATCTACAAACCCAGCCCTACAAAGGATAATAGGGGAAAAATACCAACACAAGGGGGGAAACTACACCCCAGAAGAAACAAGATAGAAACCCCATCTCATCCAACCCAAAAGAAGTGAACCACTCAAATACAATAATAATAATAATAATAATAATAATAATAACGCCCAAAATGTCAGGAAGTAATAATTACTATTCCCTAATATCTCTTAATATCAATGGACTCAATTCCCCAATAAAAAGACACAGACTAACAGACTGGATACTGAAACAGGACCCTACATTTTGCTGCATACAGGAAACACATCTCAGTGTCAAAGACAAACACCACCTTAGAGTAAAAGGCTGGAAGACAGTTTTACAAGCAAATGGTCCCAGGAAACAAGCTGGAGTAGCCATTCTAATATCAGATAAAATTGACTTTCAACCTAAAGTCATCAAAAGAGACTCAGAAGGTCACTTCCTGCTTGTCAAAGGGAAAATCCACCAAGAAGAATTCTCAATACTGAACATCTATGCGCCAAATGTAAGGGCAACGTCATTCATAAAAGAAACTTTACTAAAGCGTAAAGCACACATCGCACATAACACAATAATTGTAGGTGACTTCAACACTCCACTCTCCTCAATGGACCGATCAGGAAAGCAGAAACTAAACAGGGATACAGTGAAACTAATTGAAGCTTTGGACCAATTGGATTTAACAGATATATATATATATAGAACATTCCACCCTAAAGCAAAAAAGTATACCTTTTTCTCAGCACTGCACGGTACCTTCTCAAAAATTGATCATATAATTGGTCACAAGACAGACCTCAACAAATACAAGACTGAACTAATCCCTTCTCTCCTATTGGATCACTATGGAGTAAAAGTGGTCTTCAATAGCAAGAAGAACAACAGAAAGCCCACATACACATGGAAACTGAACAATACTCTACTCAATGACACCTTGGTCAAGGAAGAAATAAAGAAAGAAATCAAAGACATTTTAGAATTCAATGAAAATGAAGTTATGACCTACCCAAATCTTTGGGACACAATTAAAGCAGTGCTAAGAAGAAAACTCATAGCCCTGAGTGCCTCCAAAAAGAAACTGGAGAGAGCATACACTAGCAACTTAAACAGCACACCTGAAGGCCCTGGGACAAAAAGAAGCTAATTCACCCAGGAGGAGTAGAAGAGAGAAAATATTCAAACTAAGAGCTGAAATCAATCAAGTAGAAACAAAGAGAACCATACAAAGAATCAACAAAACCAAGAGCTGGTTCTTCGAGAAAATCAACAAGATAGATAAACCCTTAGCTAGACTAACCATAGGGCACAGAGACAGTATCCAAATTAATAAAATTAGAAATGAAAAGGGAGATATAACAACAGAAACTGAGGAAATTCAAAAGATCATCAGATCCTACTACAAAGGCCTATACTCAAAACAACTGGAGAATGTGGAGGAAATGGACAATTTCCTAGACAGATACCAAATACCAAAATTAAATCAGCATCAAGTAGATCAGCTAAACAGTCCCATATCCCCTAAAGAAATAGAAGGGGTTATAGAAAGCCTCCCAACCAAAAAAAGTACGGGACCAGATGGTTTTAGTGCAGAAATCTACCAGACCTTCAAAGAAGACTTAACACCAATACTCCTCAAACTATTCCACAAAATAGAGACAGAAGGGACACTGCCCAACTCGTTCTTCAAAACCACAATTACGCTGATACCTAAACCACAAAAAGATCCAACAAAGAAAGAGAACTACAGGCCAATTTCTCTTATGAATATTGATGCAAAAATACTAAATAAAATTCTTGCCAACAGAATCCAAGAGCATATCAAAACGACCATTCACCATGATTAAGTAGGCTTCATTCCAGGGATGCAGGGATGGTTCAATATACGGAAATCCATCAATGTAATCCACTACATAAACAAACTGAAAGAAAAAAACCACATGGTCATCTCATTAGATGCTGAAAAAGCATTTGACAAAATTCAGCATCCGTTCATGCTAAAAGTCTTGGAAAGAGCAGGAATTCAAGGCCCATACCTAAACATAGTAAAAGCAATCTACAGCAAACCAGTAGCTAACATCAAAATAAATGGAGAGAAACTTGAAGCAATCCCACTAAAATCAGGAACTAGACAAGGCTGCCCTCTCTCTCCATATCTTTTCAATATAGTACTTGAAGTTCTAGCAAGAGCAATTAGACAACATAAGGAAGTCACAGGGATACAAATTGGAAAGGAAGAAGTCAAAGTATCATTATTTGCAGACAATATGATAGTCTACTTAAGCGATCCAAAAAACTCCACCAGAGAACTTCTACAGCTGATAAACAACTTCAGCAAAGTGGCTGGTTATAAAATTAACTCAAGCAAATCAGTAGCCTTCTTGTACTCAAAGGACAAGCAGGCTGAGAAAGAAGTTAGGGAAATAACACCCTTCACAATAGCCACAAACAACATAAAGTACCTTGGCGTAACTCTAACCAAACAAGTGAAAGATCTGTATGACAGGAACTTCAAGTCTTGAAGAAAGAAATTGAAGAAGACCTCAGAAGATGGAAAAATATTTCTTGCTCCGGGATTGGCAGGATCAATATTGTAAAAATGGCCATCCTGCCAAAAGCAATCTACAGATTCAATGCAATCTCCATCAAAATCCCAAATCAATTCTTCATAGTTCTAGAAAGATCAATTCTCAAATTCATCTGGAGTAACAAAAAACCCAGGATAGCTAAAACTATTCTCAACAATAAAAGGACTTCTGGGGGAATCAATATCCCTGACCTCAAGCAGTACTACAGAGAAATTGTGTTAAAAACTGCATGTTATTGGTACATCAACAGGCAGGTAGATCAATGGAATAGGATTGAAGACCCAGAAATGAACCCACAGACTTATGGTCACTTGATTTTTGATAAAGGAGCCACAACCATCCAGTGGAAAAAAGATAGCCTTTTCAACAAATGGTGCTGGTTCAACTGGAGGTCAACATGAAGAAGAATGCGAATTGACCCACTCTTATCTCCTTGTACTAAGATCAACTCCAAGTGGATCAAGGACCTCCACATAAAACCAGACACACTGAAACTAATAGAAAAGAAACAGTGGAAGACTTTGGAGGACATGGGCACAGGGGGAAATTTCCTGAACAGAACACCAATAGCTTATGCTCTAAGATCAAGAATTGACAAATGGGACCTCATAAAATTACAAAGTTTCTGTAAGTCAAAGGACACTGTCAGAAGGACAAAACAGAAACCCACAAATTGGGAAAAGTTCTTCACCAACCCCACATCTGACAGAGGGCTAATGTCCAATATATACAAAGAACTCAAGAAGTTAGACCCTAAAGAACCAAATAACCCTATCAAAAAATGAGGTACAGAGCTAAACAAAGAATTTTCACCAGAAGAAATTCAGATGGCAGAGAATAGCCTTAAGAGATGTTCAACATCATTAGTCATCAGGGAAATGCAAATCAAAACAACCCTGAGATTCCACCTCACACCAGTCAGAATGGCTAAGATTAAAAGCTCAAGAGACAACAGGTGCTCACGAGGATGTGGAGAAAGAGGAACACTCCTACACTGTTGTTGGGATTGCAAGATGGTACAACTGCTCTGGAAATCAGTCTGGTGGTTCCTCAGAAAATTGGGCATGACACTTCCAGAGAACCCTGTCATACCACTCCTGGCCATATACCCAGAGGATTCCCCTGCATGCAATAAAGACACATGCTCCACTATATTCATAGCAGCCTTATTTATAATAGCCAGAAGTTGGAAGGAGCCCAGATGTCCCTCAAAGTAGTAATGGATACAGAAAATGTGGTATATTTATACAATGGAATACTACTTAGCAATTAAAAATAATGAATTCATACAATTTGTAGGTAAATGGTTGAATCTGTAAAATATCATCCTAAGTGAGTTAACCCAATCATAAAAGAATACACATGAATTGCAATCAATGATAAGTGGATATTAATGAGCCCAGAAGCTCTGAATACTCAAGGTACAATTAGCAAATCAAGATTCCCAAGAAGGAAGGAGAGGACACTGGTACCCAAAAGACTGGTTCCAGTTTTGCAGGAGAGTACCAGAACTGAGAAAGGGTTGGGGGGTGAATAGGGATTGAGCAGGGGTGGGGGTGAAGAGGATTTATGGCATATATTGTGAGGAGGGAACTGGGAAAGGGGAAAGCCTTTGGAATGTATACAAAGAGTATAGAAAATAAAATAAAAGAAAAAATGTCCTTTGTCTCGCAGCAGATTTTCAGTTTCATGAGGTCTGTTTATCAGTTTTTCATCTTAGAATCTGAGCCATTGTTATTCTGTTCAGGAAGTTGTCTCCAATATCAACGCATTCAATGCTATAGCATGCATTCTCTTCCATTAGATTTAATGTATCAGATTTAATGTTGGGATCTTTGGTCTACTAAGACTTGAGATTTTAGCAGGGTAATAAATATGGATCTATTTGCATTCTTCTACCTGTAGATATCTAGTTAGACCAGCACTATTTGTGAAGTATACTTTATTTTTTCCATTGTATAGCATCCTAGTTAGTGCTTCCATTGCTGTGAAGTGACGTCATGACCAAGGTAATTCATTTTTGTTCTTTTTTATTTTTTATTTTTATTAGATATTTTCTTTATTTGCATGTTTTTTCCTTTCCTCGTTACCCCTCAAAAACCCTTTATCCCATCTCCCCTCCCTGCTAACAAACCCTTCTTTCCCACTTTCCTGACATGGCATTCCCCTACAATGGGGCATTGAGCCTTCACAGGACCAACCAATGGCCTCTCCTCTCATTGATGTCTGAAAAGGCCATCCTCTGCTACATATGAAGCTAGATCAATGGTCCTTCCATGTGTACTATTTAGTTGGTGCTTTAGTCCCTGGGAGGCCAAGGTGATTCTTATAAAGGACATTTTTTTTTTTGGTTTTTCGAGACAGGGTTTCTCTGTTTAGCCCTGGCTGTCCTGAACTCAGAAATCTGTCTGCCTCTGCCTCCCAAGTGCTGGGATTACAGGCGTGTGCCACCACCGCCCGGCTATAAAGGACATTATTTAATTGAGTCTTGCTAACAGGTTCAGAGATTCAGTCCATTGTAATCAAGGCAATAATATGGTAACTACAAGGAAGGCATGGTGTAGAAGGAGCTAATTCTACATATTCATCCAAAGGAATCCAGGAGCATACTGGCTTCCAGGAAGCTAAAGGGAGGATCTCAAAGCCTACCCTTTTAGTGATACATGTCCTCCAATAAAGCCACACCTTTTAATGGTGTCACTTCCTGGGTAGAGTATATTCAAAATACCACACAAGGTTCTGTTTCTTTGTGAAAAATCAAGCTTGTATATGTGCATTTATCTCAGGACCTTCTATTTGATTCTGTTGATCAACCTGTCTGTTTCAAAACAATACCATGGAGTTTTATTACTTTTGCTCTGCAGGACACTTGAGATTAGGGATGGTGGGAAATCCAGAAGCTCTCCTATTGTTCAGGATTTTTTCAGCTATCCTGAGATTTTTTTCCATATGATGTTGAAAATTGTCCTTTCAAGGTTTGTAAAAATGTGTGTTGGAGTTTTGATGGGAATAGCGTTGAATCTGTAGATTGCTTTCGATGAGGTGGTCAGTTTTACTATGTTAATCTTACTGGTCCATGAGCATGGGAAATCTTTCCATCTTCTGATATCTTCCCCAATTTCTTTCTTCAGAGATTTGAAATTTGTATCATACAGGTCTGTGACATAAAAGTTTGGTTAGAGTCACACCAGGATATTTTATATTATTTGTGGCCATTGTAAAAGATTTTTCCTACTTTCTTTCTCAACCCATTTATCATTTTTATAAAGGAGGGATACTGATTCTTTGAGTTGGTTTGTATTCAGCCACTTTGCTGAAAGAGTTTTTCAGCTGTAGGAGTTCTCTGACAGACATGTGTCTATGTGTCTATGCTTCTATTTTCACAGCCTTTGAAGCAGTGGTTTTCAACCTTCCTGATGCTGCAACACTTTAATACAGTCTCTTGTATTGTGGTGACCCTCAACTATAAAGTTATTTGTTTCTACTTCATAACTTTAAATTTGCTACAGTTATGAATTGTCATATAATTATTTGACATTCAGAATATCTCATTTGACCCCAAAAGGGTTGCAAACCACAAGTTGATAACTACTCTAACAGACTACTAATAAAATATGTAGTTTATTGACATCTTCTGAGACTTAACCTACATCCCTTTTATCTGTTTCAGTTCAATATCCCACTTTCCATTTAATTGTTGTGGCTCCTTTGAGTCTAGTTGGGTGTGACTACTATAATTTTATTAATAATTTTCCAATTATTTTGCTTTGTTTCATCAGCATCATCCCTTATGCCACTATCAGCATTTTTATGATTAAATTATTGATTTTTTTTCTAATCTATGTGATAAATATTGTTCTTGAATTTTCTTTTTATATTAACAGTTATATTTCCCAAGCATCTGCTTATTTTGAATGAGAGCTCTACAGATATGTCAAAAAGAATTCTGTCTGTTGTTGAGTATAGCAGGAGCCAAATATCCTAGCAGTCCCTAGGAATCTGTGTTCTTCCTGCGGGCCAAGAGAGGATGCTTCAGAACTGCAGTCAATTTCCCCCTTAGCTGACTTTCCACCACAAAATATCCTATGATTGTAGGTTCTCCTTTAAAACTATTGAATAACATGAGAGGATAAGCCATTCTCATTGGATTATAACACACTGTAGCTGAGCATTGAAAGGAAGAAGTATATATTAGATGGAACAATAAAACTCATATTTCTTAGTGATCTGGTTGGTTTTGCCTTCGGTACTTTATAACACTAGTAGCTTGAGAAGATACTGCTGAGTCTGAGCCTGTGTAATGCCAATGGAGATAAGAAATCTTGCCCAGCTAAAGGTTGGAGAGAAGACTCCATCCCATACTCTCTTCACCTGACACACAACCTCCAGTGCTGCAGTGTGCCACTTACCATATTTAGTGCTGAAGTTCACAGAAGAATTCAGTGTCTCTTCAGAGGCTTTCCCCAAAATCAAAGAGTATTTACCAAAGGTTAATTTGGGGAAGGGGGAGCTCAGAGATCAAACTAGCTCCTTTTTTCTATTTCTTTTATGTGTAAAACGCAACAGAGGTAGTACTATGTCCAATATTCTGAGAAATCATCAAACTGATTTCCAGAGTGGTTGTACCAGATTGCAATCACACAAGCAGTGTAGGAGTGTTCCTCTTTCTCCACATCCTCTCCAGTATTTACTGTCATCTGGGTTTTTCACCTTTTCCATTCTGACTAGTGTGAGGTAGAATCTCAGGGTCATTTTGATTTGCATTTATCTGATGACTTAAGATGTTATACATTTCTTTAGGTGCTTCTCAGCCATTCAGTATTCCTCCATTCAGAACTCTTTGTTTAGCTCTGTACTCTATTTTTCATATTTAATTGGATAGATTCTTTATTTACATTTCAAATATTGTCCTATTTCCTGGTCCCCCCCCCAAAATCCCATAACCCATCCCTCCAACCCCTGTCAACAATCCACCCACTCCAACTTCCCTGTCCTCGTGTTCCCCTACACTGCAGCATCACGCCTTCTTGGGACCACAGGCATCCTCTCCTTTTGATATCCAACAAGGCTGTCCTCTGCTACATTTTCAGCTGGAGCAATGGGTCCCTTCATGTGTACTCTTTGGTTGGTGGTTTAGTCCATGGGTGCTGTGGGATTACTGGGTGTCTCATATTGTTGTTCCTTCTATAGTGCTGCAAACCCCTTCAGCTCCTTGGGTCCTTTCTCTAGCTCTTCTGATTCTCTGGAGTCTAGCATCTTGAGTTCTCTGTATATATTGGATATTAGCCCTTTATTAGAGGGTGGGTAAAGGTCTTTTCTGAATCTGTTGGTTGCTGTTTTGTCCTGTTGACAGCATTCTTTGCCTTACAGAAGCTTTGGAATTTTATGAGGTCCCATATGTCAATTCTTGATCTTAGCACATAAGCTATTCTACTAGTCTCAGTGTATCCGGTTTTATGTAGAGGTCCTTGATCCATAGTGCTACCAGAGGACCCAGATATATCATTTCTTGGCATATACCCAGAAGCTTCTCTAATATGTAATAAGGACACATGCTCCACTATTTCCTAGCAGCCTTATTTATAAGAGCCAGAAGCTGGAAAGAACACAGATGTCCCTCAACAGAAGAAAAGATAGAGAAAATGTGGTACATTTACACAACGGAATACAACTCAGATATTTAAAATGATGAATTCATGAAATTCTTAGGCAAATAGATGGAAATAGAAAATATCATCCCGAGTGAGGTAACCCAATCACAAAAGAAGACATGGTATGCACTCACTGATAAGTGGATATTAGCCCAGAAGCTTGGAATACTCAAGACACAATTCACAGACGATATGAAGCTCAGCAAGAAGGAAGATCAAAGTGTGGATACTTTGCTCCTTCCTAGAAGGAGGAAGAAAATACCTATGGGAGGAGATAGAGAGACAAAGTGTGGGGTAGAGACTGAAGGAAAGACCATCCGGAGACTGTCCCACCTGGGGAGCCATCCCGTATACAGACACCAAACCCAGACATGATTGTGGATGCCAACAAGTGCTTGATGACAGGAGCCTGATATAGCTGTCTCCTGAGAGACTCTGCCAGTACCTGACAAATACACAGGTGGGTGCTCTCAGCCAACATTAGACTGAGCACAAGGTTCCCAATGGAGGAAGGATGCAAGGATCTGGAGAAGCTTGCTGCCCAATAAGAGGAACATCAATATGAACCAACCAGCACCCCCAGAGCTCCCAGGGACTAAACCAACAACCAGTGAGAACACATGGAGGAACCCATGGCTCCAGCTGCATATTTAGCAGATAATGGCCTTGTTTGACATCAAAGGGATATCTCAGGCCCTTGGTTCTGAGAAGGCTCAATACCCAAGTATAGGGGAATGCCAGGACAGGGAAGCAGGCGTGGGTAGGTTGGTGATCAGTGGAGGAGGGTGTTTTTGGAGGGGAAAACAGGGAAGGGGATAACAGTTGAAATTTAAATAGAGAAAAATCTAATTAAAACAAAGAAATAAAGGTAGACATGTGGTATCTAATGCCCTTAAGCAAGTAAGATGTAGAGTAAGAATAAATGTATTAATCAGTTCCAAAACCTTGCAAAATCTGGTCCTACAAAACAGAAAAACTAAAGCTGAGTACAGTCCAGCCTTACATAAATCAGAAGCAGATAAAAAGCAAGTTTGACAAATCATACATTTCATCATGTCACAGGTCCCACCTCCCTTCCACAATCTGCAAGAACATTAAAAAAAACATATTTTGTAGCTCTTCTTACTCGCTCATCTGGAATCAAGTCTAAATAGTACCTCCATGCTGCAGCCTCCGCCATCTTCCCAGCTGTTTCGAACCAGACGGCAGAACCAGGTACCTGAGATATCCCGAGTTTAAGACCTTTGGGGACTCAGGCCTTGAGCAGGAGCTGTGCACAGAGCAGAGGGTTCGGATCCCCAGCCGGGCGTGGGCTCTGTGCCCTGAAGGCAGACCCCGTACTCCCTGAAGCCTCCACCTTCTTCCCAGCTGTTTCGAACCAGCAAGTGGAACCAGCAGGCAGAGCCAGCTGGCAGAACCAGCAGGCGAAATCAGGTACCAGAGATATCCCGAGTTTAAGACCTCTGGGGACTCAGACCACCTGTCAGCAATTTGTGAGCAGGACCACCGCAGGGCAGTGGTTCAGGTGTCCCAGTGGTGGGGAAATAGCCTTTCGAGCCCACAGGAGGTTCAAGCACCAGATAATAACTACAGGACCATCTAACACCAGAGATAACCAGATGGCAAAAGGCAAACGTAAGATCATTACTAACAGAAATCAAGGCAATATGGCAGCATCCGAACCCAGTTCCTCGACAGCAATAAGTCTCTGATACCCCAACACACCAGATAAATCTCTTAAGGTAATACAGGAGAAAATGGATCAAAAGCTAGAAGCCCTTACAATGCAAACACAAAAATCACTTAAAGAAATTCAGGAGATTATGGATCAAAAAATGGATGCCACTGGGCGGTGGTGGTGCATGCCTGTAATCCCAGCACTCTGGGAGGCAGAGGCAGGTGGATTTCTGAGTTTGAGGCCAGCCTGGTCTACAGAGTGAGTTCCAGGACAGTCAGGGATATATAGAGAAACCCTGTCTCGAAAAAAACAAATCCAAAAAAAAAAATGGATGCCAATAAAGGAGAAACACAAAAATCACTTAAAGAAATACAAGAGAACGTGGGTCAACAAGTAGAAGTCATAAAAGAGGAAACACAAAAATCCCTTAAAGAATTACAGGAAAACACAAACAAGCAAGTGAAAGATCTGAGCAAAACCATACAGAATCTAAAAAAAGAAGTAGAAAAAAACTAAGAAATCACAAAGGGAAACAACATTGGAGATAGAAAACCTTGGGAAGAAATCAGGAGTCATAGATGCAAATATCAACAATAGAATACAAGAGATAGAAGACAGAATCTCAGATGCTGAAGATACCATAGGAACCATGGATTCAACAATTAAAGAAAATGCAAAATGCAAAAAGCTGGTAACCCAAAACATTCAGGAAATCCAGGACACAATGAGAAGACCAAACCTAAGGATTATAAGTATAGAGGAGAGTGAAGATCTACAACTTAAAGGGCCAGCAAATATCTTCTACAAAATTATGGAAGAAAACTTTCCCAAACTAAAGAGAGAGGTGCTCATAAATATACAAGAAGCCTACAGAACTCCAAACAGACTGGACCAGAACAGAAATACCTCCTGTCACATAATAATCAAAACCCCAAATGTACTAAACAAAGAAAGAATATTAAAGGCAGTAAGAGAAAAAGGACAAGTAACATATAAAGGAAGACCTATCAGAATTAGACCAGACTTCTCACCTGAGACCATGAAAGCTAGAAGATCCTGGGCAGATCTCATGCAGACTCTAAGAGAACACAAACTTCAGCCAAAACTAGTATACCCAGCAAAACTCTCAATTGCCATAGATGGGGAAACCAAGGTATTCCATGGCAAAACCAAATTTGCAAGTTATCTATCCACAAACCAGTCCTACAAAGGATAATAGGGGAAAACACCAACAGAAGGGGGAAACCACACCCCAGAAGAAGCAAAATAGGAAACCTCCTCTCATCAATCCCAAAAGAAGAGAGCCACTCAAATATAAAAAATAATGCCCAAAATGTCAGGAAGTAATAGTTACTATTCCTTAATATCTCTTAACATCAATGGACTCAATTCCCCAATAAAATGACATAGACTAACAGACTGGATCCAGAAACAGGACCCTACATTTTGTGGGATACAGGAAACACATCTCAGTGTCAAAGACAAACACTACCTTAGAGTAAAAGGCTGAAAGACAATTTTACAAGCAAATGGTCTCAGGAAACAGGCCGGAGTAGCCATTCTAATATCAGATAAAATTGACTTTCAACCTAAAGTCATCAAAAGAGACACGGAAGGTCACTTCTTGCTTGTCAAAGGGAAAATCCACCAAAAAGAATTCTCAATACTCAACATCTATGCTCCAAATGTAAGGGTACATTCATTCATAAAAGAAACTTTACTAAAGCTTAAAGCACACATTGCTCCTAACACAATAATTGTAGGTGACTTCAACACTCCACTCTCCTCAATGGACCAATAAAGAAAGCAGAAACTAAACAGTTGCACAGGGAAACTAATTGAAGCTTTGTACCAATTCGATTATATATATATATATATATATATATATATATATATATATATATGTAAAACATTTCATCCTAAAGCAAAAGAATATACCTTTTTCTCAGCACCGCACAGTACCTTCTCCAAAATATCATATAATTGGTCACAAGACAGACCTCAACAAATACAAGAAGACCGAACTAATCCCATGCTTCCTATCAGATCACTATGGAGTAAAAGTGGTCTTCAATAGCAAGAAGAACAACAGAAATCCCACATACACATGGAAACTGAACAATAGTCTACTCAATTACACCTTGGTCAAGGAAGAAATGAAGAAAGAAATGAAAGACTTTTTAGAATTCAATGAAAATAAAGGTACAACCTACCCAAATCTATGGGACACAATGAAAGCAGTGCTAAGAGGAAAACTCATAGCCATGAGTGCCTCCAAAAAGAAACTGGAGAGAGCATACACTGGCAACTTAACAGCACATCTGAAGGCCCTGAAAGAAAAAGAAGCTAATTCACCCAGGAGGAGTAGAAGACTGGAAATCGAGACTACCAGCCGGGACCAGCTCTCTGAGCGGACTAGCAGCGAGGGGCCACCTGGCCTCCTCGGGGCACAGCTCAGCACTCTAGCAGCTGGAGTCAGGGGCCTGGACTCAGAGCGAGCATAGTCCAGCACAGACAACGCAGCCAGAAGGGAGCAGCAGAGCCCGGTACAAGCAGCTCAGCCAAGGCCACACAGTGCTTTCAGCAGGGGCAGCCATCTTGCCCCAGACCCCCACGTGCAAACAGCAGGCACACTGGACACAGTTAGCGGCTGGAATCAGGTGCGTGGCCAGAGTTATAGCTTAGCTTAGCTTTGCAGGAGAGCCGGGCACAGAAAGCTCAGCTGCGGGTGCAGACTACCGGCCGGGACCAGCTCTCTGAGCGGACTAGCAGCGAGGGGCCACCAGGCCGCTTCGGGGCACAGCTCGGAACTCTAGCAGCTGGAGTCAGGGACCTGGACTCAGAGCGAGCATAGTCCAGCACAGACAAACTGCCAGAAGGGATCTGTCTCCTGGGGACAGGCGTGCTGTGCTTTCAGCAGGGCACCATCTACAATAAGACCAACTAACGCCAGAGATAAAGAGATGGCTAAAGGCAAACGTAGGAACGTTATTAACAGAAATCAAGGCAACATGGCACCATCTGAACCCAATTCGCCAACCACAGCAAGTCCAGGATACCCCAGCACACCAGAAAAACAAGAGTTATATATAAAAGCACAGGTCATGATGCTCCTAGAGGAACACAAAAAAGACATAAACAAATCTCTTAAAGAAATGCAGGGGAACATCAATAGAGTAGAAGCTCTTACAATCCAAACACAAAAAACACTTAAAGAACTCCAGGAGAATATGGGCCATCAGACAGAAACCAATAAAGAGGAAGTAAGAAAATCAGTTAAAGAAATGCAGGAGAACTTGAAACAACAGGCAGAAGTCATGAAAGAGGGAGCACAAAAATATATTAAAGAATTACATGAAAACACAAACAAACAAATGATGGAACTGAGCAAAACCATCCAAGATCTGAACACAGAGGTAGAAACAACTAAGAAATCACAGAAGGAGGCAACCTTGGAGATAGAAAACCTTGGGAAGAAAACAGGGGTCGTAGATGCAAACATAAACAACAGAATACAAGAGATAGAAATAAGAATCTCCGATGCTGAAGATAACATAGTAACCATTGACTCCACAGTCAAAGAAAACGCAAAATCCAAAAGGCTTGTAACCCAAAAACATCCAGGAAATCCAGGACACAATGAGAAGACCAACCTAAGGATTATAGGGATAGACGAGAGTGAAGATCTACAAATTAAAGGGCCAGCAAATATCTTTAACAAAATTATGGAAGAAAACTTTCCTAACTTAAAGAGAGAGATGCCCATGAATGTACAAGAAGCCTACAGAACTCCAAACAGACTGGACCAGAACAGAAACACCTCCCATCACATAATAATCAAAACCCCAAATGTACTAAACAAAGAAAGAATATTAAAGGCAGTAAGAGAAAAGGGCCAAGTAACATATAAAGGAAGACCTATCAGAATCACACCAGACTTCTCTCCAGAAACCATGAAAGCTAGAAGATCCTGGGCAGACCTCATGCAGACCCTAAGAGAAAACAAATGTCAGCCAAGACTACTATACCCAGCAAAACTCTCAATCAACATAGATGGAGAAATCAAAATATTCCATGACAGGACCAAATTTACACAATATCTTTCCACTAACCCAGCTCTACAAAGGATAATAGGAGGAAAACTCCAACACAAGGAAGGAAATGGCACCGAAGAAAAAGCAAGACAGTAAACTTCTTCCATCAAACTCAAAGGAAGATAACTACTCAAAAACAAAAATAACATCAAAAATGTCAGGAAGTAATAATCTCTATTCCTTAATATCTCTTAACATCAATGGACTCAACTCCCCAATAAAAAGACATAGACTAACAGACTGGATACGGAAACAGGACCCTACATTTTGCTGCTTACAGGAAACACACCTCAGAGTCAAAGACAAATACTACCTTAGAGTAAAAGGATGGAAGACAATTTTGCAAGCAAATGGTCACAGGAAGCAAGCTGGAGTAGCCATTTTAATATCAGATAAAATTGACTTCCAACCCAAAGTCATCAAAAGAGACACAGAAGGTCACTTCCTGCTAGTCAAAGGAAGAATCCACCAAGAGGAACTCACAATTCTAAACATCTATGCTCCAAATGTAAGGGCACCCTCATTTGTAAAAGAAACCTTACTAAAGCTCAAAGCACACATTGCACCTAACACAATGATTGTGGGGGACCTCAATACTCCACTATCTACAGTGGACCGACCAGGAAAACAGAAACTAAACAGAGATACGGAGAAACTCATTGAAACTTTGGAGCAATTGGATTTAACAGATATATATAGAACATTTCACCCTAAAGCAAAAGACTATACCTTTTTCTCAGCCCCTCATGGTACCTTCTCCAAAATCGACCATATAATTGGACACAAGACAGATCTCAACAAATATAAAAAGATCGAACTAATCCCATGCCTCTTATCAGATCACCATGGAGTAAGAGTGTTCTTCAATAGCAACAAAAACAACAGAAAATCCCCATACGCTTGGAGGCTGAACAATATTCTACTCAATGATACCTTAGTCCAGGAAGAAATAAAGAAAGAAATCAAAGAATTCTTAGAACTTAATGAAAATGAAGGCACAACATACCCAAATCTATGGGACACAATGAAAGCAGTGCTTAGAGGAAAACTCATAGCCCTGAGTGTCTCCAAAAAGAAACAGGAGAGAGCATATACTAGCAACTTAATGGCGCACTTGAAAGCTCTGGAACAAAAAGAAGCAATTTCACCCAGGAGGAGTAGAAGACAGGAAATCATCAAACTCAGGGCTGAAATCAATCAAGTTGAAACAAAGAGAACCATACAAAGAATCAACAAAACCAGGAGCTGGTTCTTTGAGAAGATCAACAAGATAGATAAACCCCTAGCCAGACTTACTAAAGGGCACAGAGACTGTATTCAAATTAACAAAATTAGAAATGAAAAGGGAGATATAACAACAGAAACTGAGGAAATTCAAAAAATCATCAGATCCTACTACAAAAACCTATACTCAACACAACTGGAGAATCTGGAGGAAATGGACAATTTCCTCGACAGTTACCAAATACCAAAATTAAACCAGGATCAAATAGATCGTCTAAACAGACCCATAACCCCCAAAGAAATAGAAGGGGTCATAGACAGTCTTCCAACCAAAAAGAGCACAGGATCAGACGGTTTTAGTGCAGAATTCTATCAGACCTTCAAAGAAGTCCTGATACCGATACTCTTCAAATTATTCCACAAAATAGAAACAGAAGGAACACTACCCAACTCATTCTACGAAGCCACAATTACCCTGATACCAAAACCACACAAAGATCCAACTGAGAAAGAGAACTTCAGACCAAACTCCCTTATGAACATTGATGCAAAAATACTCAATAAAATTCTTGCAAACTTAATCCAAGAATATGTTAAAACAATAATTCACCATGATCAAGTTGGCTTCATCCCAGGGATGCAGGGATGGTTCAATATATGGAAATCCATCAATGTAATCCACTACATAAACAAACTCAAAAAAAAAAAAAAAAACATGGTCATCTTATTGGATGTGGAGTAAGCACTTGACAAAATTCAGCATCCTTTCATGTTAAAAGTATTGGAAATAACAGGAATTCAAGGCCCTTACATAAACATAGTAAAAGCAATCTACAGCAGACCGGTAGCCAACATCAAAGTAAATGGAGAGAAATTTGAAGCAATCCCACTAAAATCAGGGACTAGACAAGGCTGCCCCCTTTCACCATATCTCTTCAATATAGTACTTCAGGTACTAGCTAGAGCAATTTGACAACATAAGGAAGCCAAAGGGATACAAATTGGAAAGGAAGAAGTCAAACTATCACTATTCGTAGATGATATGATAGTATACTTAAGTGACCCAAAAAACTCCACCAGAGAACACCTACAGCTGATTAAAAACTTCAGCAAAGTGGCTGGATATAAAATCAACTCAAACAAATCAGTAGCCTTCCTATACGCAAAGGATAAGCAGGATGAGACAGAAATTAGGAAAATGACACCCTTCACAATAGGCACAAACAATAGAATGTATCTTGGTGTGACTCTAACCAAACAAGTGAAAGTTTTATATGACAAAAACTTCAGGTCGCTGAAGAAGGAAATTGAAGAAGACCTCAGAGAATGGAAAAAGCTTTCATGCTTGTGGGTTGGCAGGATTAATATAGTTAAAATGGGAATCTTGCCAAAAGCAATATACAGATTCAACACAATCCCCATCAAAATCCCAACTCAGTTCTTCATAGAGTTAGAAAGAGCAACTCTCAAATTCATCTAGAATAAAAAAAAAAACCCAGGATAGGTAAAACTATCATCAACATTAAAAGAACTTCTCGGGGAATCAATATCCCGGACCTCAAGCAATACTACTGAGCAGTAGTGTTTAAATATGCAAGGTATTGTTACAGTGACAGGGAAGTGGATCAATGGAATAGGATTGAAGACACAGAATTGAACTCACACATCTATGGTCAATTGATCTTCGACAAAGGAGCTGAAAACATCCAGTGGCAAAAAGATAGCCTTTTCAACAAATGGTGCTGGCTCAACTGGAGGTCAACATGCAGAAGAATGAGAATTGATCCACTCTTATCTTCTTGAACTAAGCTCAACTCCAAGTGGATCAAGGACAGCCACATAAAACCAGACACACTAAAACTAATAGAAAAGAAACTGGGGAAGAACCTTGAGGACATTGGTTCAGGGGGAAAATTCCTGAACAGAACACCAATTGCTTATGCTCTAAGAGCAAGAATAGACAAATGGGACTTCATAAAATTACAAAGTTTCTGTAAGGCAAAAGCCACCATCAAAAGGACAAATCAGCAACCAACAAATTTGAAAAAGTTCTTCACTAACCTCACATCTGACAGAGGGCTAATATCCAACGTATACAAAGAACTCAAGAAGTTAGACCCCAGAAAACCAAATAACCCTATCCAAAAATGAGGTACAGAGCTAAACAAAGACTTTTCACCTGATGAAATTCGGATGCCTGAGAAACACCTAAGAAAATGTTCAACATCATTAGTCATTAGAGAAATGCAAATCAAAACAACCCTGAGATTTCACCTCACACCAGTCAGAATGGCTAAGATTAAAACGTCAGGAGACATCAGTTGGCGAGGATGTGGAGAAAGAGGAACATTCCTCCACTGCTGGTGGGACTGCAAGCTGGTACAACCACTCTGGAAATCAGTCTAGCGGTTCCTCAGAAAACTGGACATGAAACTTCTGGAGGACCCAGTCATACCACTCCTGGGAATATACTCAGAAGATTCCCCAGCATGCAATAAGGATACGTGCTCCACTATGTTCATAGCAGCCTTAATCATAATAGCCAGAAGCTGGAAAGAACCCAGATGTCCCTCAATGGAGGAATGGATACAAAAAATGTGGTGTATATATACACAATGGAATACTATTCAGCAATTAAAAACAATGAATTCATGAATTTCTTAGAGAAATGGATGGAGCTGGAGAACATCATACTAAGTGAGGTAACCCAGTCTCAAAAGAATACCCATGGTATTCATTCACTGGTAAGTGGATATTAGCCTAGAATCGTGGGACACCAAAGACACAATTCACATATCAAATGATGTCCGACAAGAAGAAAGGAGTGGACACTGGTGTTGGAAAGGATGAAAACATCAGTGTAGGGGAATAACAGAACAGGGAAGTGGGAAGGGTTGGATGAGGGTACAGGGGGAGTGAAAAGGGCATGTGGGACCTTTGGGGGCGGGGAACCAGAAAAAAGGAAATAAAATGTAAATATAGAATATATCCAATAAAAAAAGCACATATAAAAAGAATTGACAAATGGGACCTCATAAAATACAAAGTTTCTGTAAGGCAAAGGACACTCTCAGAAAGATAAACAGCAACCAAAAAATTGGGAAAAGATCTTTACCAACCCCACATCTGACAGAGTGCTAATATCCAATATATACAAAGAACTTAAGAAGTTAGACCCCAAAGAACCAAATAACCCTATCAAAAATGGGGTACAGAGCTAAACAAAGAATTTTCACCAGAAGTAATTCGGATGACTGAGAAGCACCTTAAGAGATGTTCAACATTATTAGTCATCAGGGAAATGCAAATGAAAACAACTCTGAGATTCTACCTCACACCAGTCAGAATGACTAAGATTAAAAACTCAAGGGACAATAGGTGCTGGCGAGGATGTGGAGAAAAATGAACACTCCTACACTGTTGGAGGGATTGCAAGATGGTACAACTTCTCTGGATATCAGTCTGGTGGTTCCTCAGAAAATTTTATATGACACTTCCAGAGGACCCTGTCATACCACTCCTGGGCATATACCCAGAGGATTCCCCAGCATACAATAATGCTCTACTATGTTCATAGCAGCCTTATTTATAATAGCCAGAAGTTGGAAGGAGCCCAGACGTCCCTCAAAGGAGGAATGGATACAGAAAATGTGGTATATTTATACAATGGAATACTACTCAGCAATTAAAAATAATGAATTCATGCAATTTGTAGACAAATGGTTGGATCTGGAAAATATCATCCTATGTAAGTTATTCCAATCATGAAAGAATACACATGAAATGCAATCACTGATAAGTGGATATTAATGATTCCAAAAGCTCTGAATACTCAAGGCACAATTAGCAAATCAAAAGATTCCCAAGAAGAAGGAAGGAAAGGACCCTGGTCCTGAAAAGACTGGATCCAGTTTTGTAGGAGAGTATCAGAACAGAGAAAAGGGGGGAGTGATTGGAGAATGGGCAGAGGGAAGAGGACTTATGGGACATATGGTGAGGGGGAAACTGGGAAAGGGTAAAGCCTTTGGAATGTAAACAAAAAAATATAGAAAATAAAAAAATATATATCAAAAACTTATTTTTGTAAATATAAAGTACAGCAGAAGTTTTGGACCCAGCAGCAATATAAATAATAACATAGAGCCTTTTTAATATTTTAAAGCTCAGGTCTTTTAGCTAAGGTGGTCTCCCAGAAACTATCCAGCTTATCCCAATGCGTTTTGGCATTATGTCCTATTGGGAGGCTAGGTCTAACTGTGTGCTCCATTTTTGTCTGTTCATTCACCATTGTATCTGCTGATGTGTCTCCCACATCTCGTTTTCTTTCCCAGTGTCCCCCTCTTTTGGGAAGTTTCACCTTCCATTTCCTGCCCAGCTAATGACTATCATCTTTTTATTACGGCCAATCAGATACAATTCTAGATAGCCTTTAAGCTTGTGATAAAAGGATGAATATTTACAAAATATGAGCTCAGTGTTGGGCCATAGAAACAACAATGCCAAGATCTTGACATCTTTTGGTTCTCTGCCTGAACACTTGAAAACAGAGAGACACACCATTACACAATGTACCAAAACAGTTAAGATTTTGTTTGTAGTAAGTAAAATAATTCACAGGCTGCTTTTTTAAACAACTAGAGAGTAGAGAAACACTGAATTACAGACACTTCTGACTGTCTTGCCCACTGATTTAACAATCCCTACAGACTGGATACTTTCTATTCCACTACACAAGTATCATGCTATAAGGAGATGCATAGTCACGGTTGTGCATTTACATGTCCTGAATATTTTAAAACACTTCTATTTTCATGTTAGTTTTTAGTAAAAGTCTTTCATAAAGAACTGTGCTCCCTCATGACTGCTCTCTCAGAACTGCAGATCCTCTCTAAAATCTTGGGTCAAAGGAGCACAGTGAACCTAGAAATACTGTCAATGTGCTGAGAATGATTAAAACTTTGAGTATGTGATAGAAATTATATACATTTTCCAAGATAATAATTTTTTACCAATTATTTGAAAATTTTCAGATAATGTATCCTGATCGTACCCATTTTTCCCAGGTGTACCTTGCCACCCTTGTGACTCACCCTCCAAAAAAAATGGGAAAAATATATACTATATATTTTCAGTACTATATCTGCTGCCAATATATTCAAAGTCTTTCATTCTCAGCTATGAGTCTGGGGTTATTGATACCATTGCAATGTAAGCTTCCCTTCCCAGAGCAGCCCGCTAAAGCATGTTTTCTGGATTTCTACATGCCTTCTTTCCCATGGTTTCATAGAGCACAGTCATTCACATAAACATCAACATGGCCACAGGATGGATCTCAGATATCAATATGGTCTCTGCTGGCAGCTCAGAACGTGGACCTCATCATGGTCTCCAGGAAGTGTGCAGATTGTAGTCATACACATGGCCTCAGGCCACAGATTAGGATAATCACTGTAGTCTCTGTGACTGCAGAAACCACAGACATCAACATGTTCCCCTTGACAGCCCCTGATTTTGGACCTTAACATGATCTTGAGCTAAACTGATGATCATTAGGAGTCAGTGTACACTATATACATGCATAAATCTTTTAAATATAAATATTAAAGAATTCTAAAAGAGTATGTATAATGTGAGGATTGAATTGAAGATTAAGATTCAGAGCCCCTTTTCTCAAAATGTATGTACTTCTTAAATAATCAATAAGTTCGCAAACACTTGCAAACTTACTTGCAGTGGTATCAATAATCCCAGACTCATAGCTGAGAATGAGAGACACTGCAAACAGTGCAATGCTTGCAAAGAGGCAAACAATTGGAGAAGGTTCTCACATGAATTCTTCCTCTAGAGGACCATAAGCTATTGATTACAGGCACAAGATAAGAAAATGAAATCTTCCTTAATGGCGGGGATTCAGGATTATGTGCTTGAAATGTTTTTTTTTTTCACAAGCTTATCAGGCAACAAAATATTGAATGTGTTTTGCACTGAAATCAGACAAAGACTTTCAGGGGTATACATTCCATGCAGCACAGAGGAAAAGCCAATAAAAGCAATTACCAGGCAGTTGAGTTGCTCATTAGAGGATCAACATAAGCAAATAACGTGGTCTGGGATCAATCACCTGCTTCTCCTGGAAGAGCAGGAAGTATGGTGCATGAAGTAGGAGACTCTGCTGTGTCATAACTGTGCTTTACCAGTCAGCTTCTGAAGGGGTATCATCTTATGTGATAAACACATCTATTGATTCAGCGGATGACAAAATTCCCTCACTGGTCAATCAATGGGTAGAGGAAAGGGGAGAGAAAAGGAAAGTCAGCATCAGTAGAGCACCCTAATATTCTTCAGGTTGGGAAATAACAGACAATAATCTCTCCAGGAGTTGAGTCAAAGAGTAAGAAATGAGTCTAGAGCCGGGCAGTGGTGGTGCACACTTGTCATCCCAGCACTCTAAGTGGCAGAGGCAGGCGGATTTCTGAATTCAAGGCCAGCCTGGTCTACAGAGTGAGTTGCAGGACAGCCAGGGCTATACAAAGAAACCCTGTCTCGAAAAATAAAATCCCCCCCAAAAAAGAAATGAGTCTAGAAACTAATTAATATGGGAAAAAAGACAGAACTATTTGAGGCAAAGAAGGGGGCTATGAAAATGGGGAAGAGGCATGAAGAGTTGGTAGAGAACTGACAATATATGACCTGAAATAATAGTTATTTGAACAGTAATAATAAACAGTAACTAGCAAATAGTATCTAATAGGCATCCACTTATCAGTGTGAGTGCTTTTGTAGTCTGTTAAAGGATCCTTAGGCAGACATTTCCATGATTCAATCATCTACAGAAAATACATGTAGACCCTCTGTAAATTAGACCTGTTGCTGGGTTCAAGATCCTCAGAAAGGACAGATATCATTCGTTCCCACATTCCCTGTGGTAGGAGTGGGCATAAGAGGGGTATAGTGCTATGAGACAAAGCATCTCACAAATGTATAATGTTGTGGAATTCAGAATATTGTCTTCTTTGTGATGCATAACCTCATAATTATGACCAATGCACATTAAGATGACAGTAAGAATGAAGGTTTGCAATCAATTAACTTTGCAGTAGGGATTGGACTATTGAGGTTGCTCTAGCCACATATGTAGCAGAGAATCAATGAGAGGAGAGGCCACTGGTTCTGTTAAGGCTCAATATCTCAGTGTAGGGCAAATCCAGGACAGGGAAGCAGGAGTGAGTGGGTTAGGGAGCAGGGGGAGGGAGAATGGGATAAGGGAGTTTTGAAGGGGAAGTGAGGAAAGGGTATAACATTTGAAATGTAAATAAAGAAAATGCCTAATAAAAACAAAGAATAAAATTTCCAAAAAATTAAGTGTAAAACATATAACATAGCAGCCGAGTCAGAAGATAAGATAGAAGTAGCTGTACATAGAAGCACTTTCTTTGGTCTGATGGCTTATAAATTTTAGGAAATGGACATTAGCAAGTAAATCATGTTGCTCTACAGGCTAAATGAAGTCTACCTAGTATACTGTATTATAATATTTATTTTAGCCACACAAAATTGATACTAATATTTTCAGTGCTAGAATTATAATGTTTTTATTGGTTAAACCAACACTCATACAGTAATTTGGATGGAAGAGCCTTTTTACGGAACTCATAAATATGGACAAAGTTGTGTTTTAGTAATAAAATTAATTGCTTTTAGCCAGGGTTTCCATGTAATGGAACTGAGACATGGCATGAGACACATCTGAGTAGACTGGAATAATGGGACCATGAGTTTCAGCCGTACTGGTCTCTGAGATACTTACGGCTGTATTTCTGTATGGAACCTAGATAAAATATGGAATAGTATGTATGCAGGAAGAGGACAAGACAAATTAGTTCTGGGATGGTAGCAGACAAAGAATATGTCCTAAATAAAGAACTAAAAAAGTAAGTGACAGAAATAAGCAAACTAATGAATTATTTTAAATGTTCATATTCTTGGTACTTACAAATGAATTAGGGGTTCATTCCAAAATTTCCCATCCCTTATGCAAATGTATAATTGAACATCACAGTTCAAACTAGACATTTGAGAACTAGGAGGAAAGGGAGGGAAATGGATGCGGGTATAATGGAAAGATGTTGTGTTTCCTAAAAGACAGGTCAGTTGAATGTACCCACAGAATGGCTTTCCATGCTCTGCATTCTTGGGCAATAAACATACATTTCCCTTATTAGGGATTTTAAAGCATCATTCACATACAGCTTGATTTAAAAACAACAAATCCTTTGTTGGAAGGTTTGTTCCAAACATCAGCAGATCCCATTGAGCCACATTTTTTGTTATCAAGCCTCAGACTCCTTCTATGTGTGGACCTCAAGCACTTTGCTTCATTTTTGATAATATGTATTCACAAATCTGAATGCTTGCACAGATCTGAAACAGTGGAATCTGTCTTATAATTTGAAATGTGTGCACTGTACTTCCACATCCTCTCTTACCAGCATCAATTTGCGCGTTCTTGTTTTACTCCTCTCTGATGTAAGAAGTACGCATGCATTCTTCTCCCACCTGCCTGCTTCCCTCAGTTCTGCTGAGGTTTCTTTAAACTTCCATGGATCATGCTCCTCACTGCCCTCCAGCCTGAATTTATATTCTGTAATGATAATATTTACTTGTGTAAACTTTATGAAGGTGGGAAAAGAAAAACATAGACTTAAAATATAGTTTCTTCCAACAACTCTGGAAAACTGGCAAGTCATACACCTCTATATTCATTTGCAAGGAGGGGACAACCACCCCTGCCACTCCATTTTACAGACTGATAATATGTCTTCCTTGGAATATAAACAGAAATAGTTTTGTTTATAAGGACTTTTTTCATCCAAGAACACAGTTGATTATGTAAATATGTACCTTGCTGGTGATAAAGTTCTGGCTGGATGTTCAGTGTAGTCATAACTTCACAACCTACACAAGCAGATAAAGAAGAAATGGTGTTTGTAAGCATGTTACAACTGTCTATATGCACCAAAATCCTCCAACTTTGCTTCTGAAGCCTTCCTTATGTCATCTTAATTATTTACTTATCTGAGAAGGAAGTTTTTTATGCTTTTTTTGTTTGGTTTGTTTCTGCTGTTTGTTTGCTAATGGGGGTTGAGTAAACCTGAAGCTCACTTGCTTATTTATTTATTTATTTATTTATTTGTTTATTTATTTATAGTTTCACACACATCTTCACCCTGTTTCCAAACCATGTTCATAGCAATTATCTGCTCTTAGCACTCTTCAGCTCCTGCTGACCCTCTTCATCCCAAATACTCTGTCTCCTACTCCCATGTCTATGTGTTCTTTACTTACATTCCATGCAAATCTTGTATGGGTATCTCGACATGTGTATTCATGACAACAATGGTCATGTCATGTCCAGAAGACATGACTTCATGGCCCTCCTCCTTGTCCCCTGGCACTTTCATCCACCCTATGGCATATTGGGTCTGTTTCCTTGGTTGGTGATCCACATAGATCTCTGTTCACTCAGAAACCTCAGCATTTTAATCACTGATGATTTTGTGAATTATCCATAATGCATAAGAAATACTTTTTGACCTATGCTGGAAGTAGTCCTCTTCTATGCATATAAACATAAATATTTAGAAGAGAGTTCTGAAGAACTTTTAAATTGGTAACTGAAATCACTTTAAATAGACCACATGGACTTTTGATGAGCATTCTTGTTTTTTGGACACAAATTTCATGTTTAAACATTTGTGGGAAAATTGAGGAGAAGGCTTGAGGTTAAGTGTCCTGACAGGGGCCCTGAACCCCTCACCAGGTAGTTCAGAATGACATGTTGTTCCAGCTCCAGAGGTCCCCACACCCTCTTCTAACCTGTGGATATTTGCATTCAGATACATTCCAACACACAAGCATTAGTACAAAGGATTAAAAATACGTTTGCCATTTTCTGACAATAAAATTTTTGTGTCAGTCACCCCACATTTAATGCTGTTAGCAGAAAAGTAGCCAATGTTAAAATGTAAACAAAAGGACAAGGCTCTATTGATATGCAGATTATTTCACAAAACATACAAATCCCTGTTTGCTGATCTCTGCACTAGGTTAATTTCTGTTGTCTGGTAGTATTTTCTCTTCACAGGGTTAGATTAAAATACAATATTACAATGTTAAGATCAAAATTTACACAGATGAGGGAAATGGAAAGAAGAAATAATGACAGTGACAAACACTTGTACTTTCTGATGAAAGCCCATGGCTTAAAGATTCTAAATAGTTTATTTATCTTCTACATGAATTCCCATTTGTTCCAGTAGCACATGTGTAAGGGCTAGCAGAGATATCAGGGATCATGTTCTAGGGACTTATTAGTGAGTTATAATAACGGAAGTCCTTGTTCACAGAATAACCTCTTACATTTCTTGAGAAATAAATTTTATTCTAGCAGCTAAAGGTCTAGCTAATAATCCAAGGTCAGCCACATAGTTTAATCAATAGCACCCTGGAAATTTCACAGTATATTTTCCTAGGGCTAGATACACCTTTATTTCCCATGTTCTGCCTTTGCTACTTTGATATTGTGACTCTGTACTTTGTTGGGCTGAGCATATGCCCTGGGCTTCAAATATCCTCCAACATCACTTCCCTCTTTACTACATGAAGTCAGATCTTCTATAGACAGGAAGCACTGAATGCATTATAACAACTTTGCTGTTTTCTCATCCATCTTATCTTATGTCCATACATAAAATACAGTTCCATTTTCAGAAGCTCTGTGTATGTCATACAATGAAAAATGATGACAGAACTAGAACATGATGCTGGTTAACACAATGTCATTTCTAACAGTAGGATTTTGCAAATGTAAGTGGGGAACACCGAACCTACACTTAAATATTTATTTTACTGTAACCTTTTAATTCTCTTACAGACTCTCTTCTTGGCAACTCTGCCCCTTTTCTATTACAGTTAGACCAAACAATCTTATCATCAAGAAGGTTGGGTGCAAACAACTATATGACAAACTCTCTGTGTCTTCAAACAAAGTAGAAATGTATAACACATGTTTAGAATCTGTCATGGGAACCCTATACAATGAAATGCCATTTAGAACCCATTAATGCTACTCTGGATGTCACTGTAAAAAATCATATTGCTTGGGCAGAAGGAAGGCAGCCGTGATGAGCATTTAGTTCAACTTCAGTGTTGTACAATTGTTTGTTTTCAGCATGATCTGCAAGTTTTTGCTTTAGGGTATAACTTCATTGGATACTTACAAGGAAAAAATATGGGTAAGATATGATTATATATAACAAACTTATATGTATGTAATTATACACTTAGTTGGCATTTACCTTGAAAATGAGTACAAAACTGAAAAAAAAAGAACTTGACAAAACTAAAAGATAGTAATAATGTGGGTAAAAAATATTGGCAGTTTCACTCAGATATTTTCTTATTTAATTGTTTCTTTGTTTATGCTTTTGAATTTTTCAAAATAGGGTTTCTCAGGGTAGCCCTGGCTGTCCTGGAACTATCTCCTTATACCAGGCTGATCTTGAACTCAGAGATCCACCTGTCTCTACCTACTAATTTCTTGGACTAAATGTGTGTGCTGTTACATGTGACATAGGAATTTATTGATATGATTAAACTAGAAATAAGCATATATACAAAGAACTCAAAATGTTAGACTCCAGAGAACCTAATAACCCTATGAATAATGGGGTTCAAAGTGAAACAAAGAATTCTCAACTGAGCAATCTTGAATGTTGAGGAAGCACCTAAAGATGTTGAACATCTTTAGTCATTAAGGAAATGCAAATCAAAATGACACTGAGATTCTACCTCACACCAGTCAGAATGACTAAGATCAAAATCTCAGGTGACTTTACATACTAGAAAAGATGTGGAGAAATCCCCCATTGTTGGTAGGATTGCAAGCTGGTAATACCATTCTGGAAATCATTCTGGTGATTACTGAGAAAAATGGGCATAGCACTACCTGAGGACCCAGCTATACTACTCATAGGCATATACCCCAAACATGTTCCAACATATAACAAGGATATATGCTCTACTGTGTACATAGCAGCCTTATTTATGAAAACCAGAAGTTGGAAATAACCTAGATGTCCTTCAACAGAGGAATGGACACAGAACATATGGTACACTTACACAATGGAGTACTACTCAGCTATTAAAAGCAATGAATTGATGAAATTTTCAGGCAAATGGATGGAACTAGAAAATATCATCACAAGTGAGGCAGCCATGTCACAAAAGAACACACATGACATGTATTCACTGATAAGTGGATATTAGACAAAACACAGAATACCTATGATATACCTAACGGACCATATGAAGCTCAAGAAGGAAGACCAAAGTGTGGATGCTTTAGTCCTTCTTAGAAGAGGAAACAAAATACTCAGGGGAGGTAGAGGGTGGGATGGACTTGGGAGGAAAAAAGTAGGTTGGGGATAAGGGGGCAGGATCAGATATTGGGAGTAGACAAGTGTGATATACCAAGTGTCATGAAATTGAACAGAGGTGTGTAGCAATGTGGAATGGACAACTAGTGGTAACCACTAGAAAGTCCCAGATGCTAAAATAGCAAGAGGCTTCTAGGACACAACAGGAATGAGATTAGCTGACATACCCAACAAAGGGAAGGGAGAGCCTGTACAATCTATATCCAGAGGTTTGACAAGGGCCCTGGTTGAAAGTTGAGGCCACCCACTCATCGCCAACATTTTAACCCAGAATTGCTTCTGTCTGGAGGGGATAGAGAGTAGAGCAGAGACTAAAGGAAGGGACATCTGTAGACTGCCCCACCTGGGTATGTATCCCATATGCAGACACCAAACCCCGACACCATTCATTATGCCAAGATGTGCTTACTGACAGTAGCCTGATATTGCTGTCTCCTGAAAGACTCTGTCAGATCCTTACTAATACAGAGGCAGATATTATCAGCCAACCATCAGACTGCGCATGGGGACCCCAATGGAGGAGTTAAGGCAATGACTGGAAAAGCTAAAGGTTTTTCAACTCCATAGGAAGAACAATATCAACCAACCAGAACCCACAGAGCTCCTAGGGCCTAAACCACCAACCAAAGACGACCCATGGCTCCAGCTACGTAGGTAGCAGAGGATGGCCTTATTTGGCATCAATGTGAGGTGAGACCTTTGGTTCTGTGAAGGCTTGATGCCCCAATGTAGGGGAATGCTAGGGCAGTGAGGTGGGAGTAGGTGAGTGGGTGGGAGGGTGTGTGGGGGAACACCCTCATGGAAGCAGGGGGGTTGTGGAGGGAAAATTGGGAAAGGGGATAGCTTTTTAAATGTAAATAAGTAAAATATCCAATAAAACATTTTTAAAAGGAAATAAAATAGAAATAACTGATGACTGTGATGACCATACTACATTTAATTGGCTTCCTTCTATACTTAATAGAGTTCCAAATGCAAAAGATATATGCTTGTGTTTTCATGGTGCATTTTAAATATTTCCTTCATCCATATGAGTTTCATTTTTACATATACATAATCAGTGCCAAAGGAAGGAATTAACATGTGACACACAATATAGCTGCTGTGAGTAGTAAGGAAGTGAGCTAATAAAAGGTATATATCTGCAAGATTTTTCTCTGCTCATCATTTGTCCACAACTTTAGTGAAACTTCAGACTGCAAAAGGGGCATATCTGCACTCTTCATGCTAGTCCTTGTTATTAATAATTGTCAATAACTTATAAAGTCTTTAATTTTGCTTATTTAATTAAAAGAATTGGTCTCTCTAACAAAAAAGCTAAAGTCTCTGGCTATATGAGGGCCAGTAACAATGGCATCCTTCCATATGTAAGATGTTTGTAAAATTGCTTTCCCACTAAATCCTTCAAGTACTAATGTGGCTGTTGCTACATTGATATTATATGTAGATGATTCTTATATAAGCAATTGGTCCACTTAAACGAATAAGATTGTCTAGATAAGCCTTTCTCATCTGAGCTAGTGCTTGAGCAGACCTTGGGAGCTAGCTGTGCACCCAATCTCACAATATACAGAGGAAGCTGGACTCCCAGGTGCTCTAACATGACCAGGATCATGGGATTATAGGATCACAGAAGCTCATGTGCTTGGCCACCCCAGTATTTCTGGATCCCAGAGGCAGCTTGACTCTCAGGAGCTCTTACACCCGGGATCTGAGGACCACAGGATCACAGAGACAGATATACTCTGAGTAGTTCTGACAGAACCAAGATAGCAGGAGGGACAGGCTCCTATCAGAGACAGTGAGTGCAAGTAGCAGTTGAAATAACCATATTGCAAGCTGGCAAGCACAAGAACATAAGCAACACAAACTAAGGCTACTTGGCAGAATAGGAACAGAGTTCTCCCACCATAGCAAGTCCTAGATTCCTCATCACCCCAGAAAAGCAAGATTCATATTTAACATCACTACTCATGATGATGATAGAGGATATTAAGAAGGACATAAATAATTCCCTTAAAGAAATATAGGAGAGATAGAATTAGAAAATATCATCCTAAGTGAGGTAACCCAATGACAAAAGAGCACACATGGTATGCACACACTATTAAGTGGATATTAGCCCAGAAGCTTGAAATACTCAAGATACAATTCACAGACCAAAAGAAGCCCAAGAAGAAGGAATACCAAAGTGTTGATACTTTGGTCCTTTTCAGGAGGGGGAAGAAAATACCCATGGGAGGAGAGACAGAGACAAAATGTGGAGCAGAGCCTTAAGTAAAGACCATTCAGAGACTGCTCCAGCTGGGGATCCATCCCATATACCAAACCCAGACACTATTAAGGATGCCAACAAGTGGTTGTTGACAGGATCCTGAAATACCTGTTTCCTGAGAGGCTCTGCCAGTACCTGACAAACATAAGGTGGGTTCTCTCAGAGAAACATTGGACTGCAAACAAAGTCCCCAATGGAGGAGCTAGAGAAAGGACCCAAGGAGCAGAAGGGATTTGTAGCCCCATGGGAGGAACAATATGAACCAACTAGTAACCCCAGAGCTCCCAGGGACTAAAACGCCAACAATAGAGTACACATGGAGGGACCTATGGCTCCAGCTGCATATGCAGCAGAGGATGGCCTTGTTGGACAGCAAAGGGAGGAGAAGCCCTTGGTCCTGAGAAGCCTCAATGCCCAAGTATAGGGAAATGCCAGGACAGGGAAACAGGACTGGATCAGTTAGTGAGCATGGGAAAGGAGGATGGAATAAGGTGTTTGAGGAGAAGAAACCAGGAAAGGGGATAACATTTGAAATGTAAATTAAAAAAATTCTAATGAAAAAAGAAAGGAATACAGGAAAACACAAGTAAACATGAATAATCCCTTAAAGAGGAATAACAAAAACCCCTTAAAGAATTACAAGGAAACAAAACCAGATATGTGAAGGAATTAAACAAAACCATTCAGGATCTAAAAATAGAAATAGAAGCAAAAAAGAAATCACAAAGGGAGACAACACTGGAGATAGAAAACCAAGGAAAACCCTCTTCCCCATCACCACCCCTTTCCAGTGGATGTGGTAGTCCTGTGCCACTTCTGGCACGGAGAAGACCCTATTTCCTGATACTCTCTAGAGAGCTGACAGGAGCAAGGCATTCGAGAATTGGCAGGATCAGGTCATTGGAGAACTGGCAGCAGCAGGGCATTCAAACAGATAGAAATAGGTCATTCGAGAACAAGCATCAACAGGGCATTCAAGATCCGTTAGCAGCAGATCATTTGAGAACTAGCAGCCTGCAGTGGATTCAACTCTTGGTAAGTCTGCAAGAGGGAAGACCCACACACCTGATACTTCCTGGAGAATCAGCTGTTGGCAGGGCATTGGACAGAAAGAGAATCCCAGGAGGAAGAAACACAAGCCTGCAGGACAGAGAAGATAGAGACAACAAGACCAGCTAACACTAGAGATAACAAGATGGCCAAAGGCAAATGCAATATCATTATCAACAGAAACCAAGGCAACATGGCACCATCAGAACCCAGTACTCCCACAATAGCAAATCCTGCATACTCCATCACATCAGAAAAGCAAGAACTAGATTTAAAATCACATCTCATATCACTTGTGAAGGACTTCAAGAAAGATATAAATAACTCCCTTAAAGAAATACAAGAGAACATAGGTCAACAGGTAGAAGCACAAAAATCCCTTAAAGAAATAGAGATAAAAGAGAATATGTATCAAAATGTAGAAGCCCTTAAAAAAGAAACACAAAAATATCTTAAAGAAATATGGGAGAACATGTGTCAACAGTTGAAGCCCTTAAAAAGGCAATATAAAAATCCCATAGGGAATTATGGGAGAACATGGGTCAACATGCAGAATCCCTTAAAGCAGAATCACAAAAGTCCATAAAAGAAACACAGGGGAATAAAGGACTTTTATTCTAACTTAATAAAGTTAGAAGCACTTAAAGAGGAAACACAAAAATTCCTTAAAGAATTTCAGGAAAAAACAAACAAACTGAACAAAACTATCCAGGACCTAAAACTGGAAATAGAATCAATAAAGAAATAAAAAAGTGAGACATCTCTGAAGATAGAAAACCTTGGAAAGAATTCAGGAGTCATAGATGCAAGCATCAGTAACAAAACACAAGAGATAGAAGAAAGAATCTCTGATGTTGAAGATTCCATAGAAAACATTGACTCAACAGTCAAAGCAAATGCAAAAGGCAAAAAGCTTGCAACCCAAAGCATCCAGGAAATTCAGGAGACAATGAGAAGAAGAAACCTAAGGAATATAGATATAGAAGAAAGTGAGGATTTACATCTTAAAGGGCCAGTAAATATCTTCAACAAAATTGTAGAAGAAAACTTACCTAACCTAAAGAAAGAGATGCCCATGAACATATAAGAAGCCTACAGAACTCCAAACAGATTGGACCAGAGCAGAAATTCCTCCTGTCACACAATAACCAAATGCATTAAACAAAGAAAGAATATTAAAAGCAGTGAGAGAAAAAGGTCAAGTAACATATAAAGGCAGACCTATCAGAATTACACCAGACTTCTCACCAGAGAATATAAAAGCCAGAAGAGACTGGGAAGATGTCATACAGACCCAAAGAGAACATAAATGTCAGCCCAGACTGCTATACCCAGCAAAATTTTCAATTACCATAGACAGAGAAAATAAGATGTTCCATGATAAAAGCAAATTTATACAGTATCTTTCCACAAATTCAGCTCTGAAAAGGATAATGGGTGGAAAATAACAACTCAAGGCAGCAAACTACACCATAGAAAAATCAATAAGGTAATCTTTCAACAAACCCAATAGAAGATAGCTACACAAACAGAATTTCACTTTTAACAAAGGAGGTAACAGTAAGCATCAATCACTTTTCCTTAATATCTCTTAATATCAATGGTCTCAATTCCCCTATAAAGAAGACATAGACTAACAGACTGTATATATAAACAAGGACCCAATGTGTTGCTACATACAAGAAACACACCTCAGTGACAAAGACAGCCACTATTTAAGAGTCAAAAGTTGGAAAACAATTTTCCAAGCAAATGCTCCCAAGAAACAAGCTGGAGTGGCAATTCTTATATCAAATAAAATTGACTTTCAACTAAAAGTTGTCAAAAAAGATAAGGAGGGACACTTCATACTGGTCAAAGGAAAAGTCTACCAAGATGAACTCTCAATTCTGAACATCTATGCTCTGAATGCAAGAGTACCCAAATTCATTGAGGAAACTTTAATAAAGCTCAAAGCACACATTGCACCCCATACAATAATAGTGGGAGACTTCAACACCCCAATGTCAAAAATGGACAAATCATGGAATCAAAAACTAAACAGAGATACAGTGAAACTAACTGAAGTTATGGACCAAATGGATCTAATATATTTTTTTTCTTTTTTCTTTTTTCTTTTTTTTTTTTTTTTTGGTTTTTCGAGACAGGGTTTCTCTGTGTAGTCCTGGCTGTCCTGGAACTCACTCTGTAGACCAGGCTGGCCTCAAACTCAGAAATCCACCTGCCTCTGCCTCCCAAGTGCTGGAATTACAGGCGTGCGCCACCATGCCTGACTTTTTTTTTTTTTTTTTTTGGATTTGGTTTTTTTGATACATGGTTTCTCTGTATAGCCCTGGCTGTCCTGGAACTCACTCTGTAGACCAGGCTGGCCTCAAACTCAGAAATCTGCCTGCCTCTGCCTCCCAGAGTGTTGGGAATACAGGCATGCACCACTACTGCCCGGCCTCTAACAGATATTTCAAGAACATTCCACCCTAAAGCAAAAGAATATACCTTCTTCTCAGCACCTCATTGTACCTTCTACAAATTTGACCAAATAATTGGTCATAAAATGGGCCTCAATAGATACAGAAATATTGAAATTGTTCCATGTATTTTATCAGATCACCATGGCGTAAGGCAGGTCTTAAGCTCAAACAAAAGCAATAAAAAACACATATACACATGGACTTTGAAGAATGCTCTTCTCAATGATAGCTTGGTCAAGGAAGAAACAAAGAAAGAAATTAAAGATTTTTTAGAATTTAATGAAATTGAAGACACACCATACCAAAATTTATGGGACACAATGAAAGCAGTGCTAAGAGGAAAACTCATAGCTCTGAATGCTTCCAAAAAGAGAACAGAGAGAGCTTACTTACACTAACAGCTTAACAGTGCCCTTGAAAGCTCTAGAACAAAAGGAAACAAATACATGCAAGAGGAGTAGACAACAGGAAATAATCAAACTTAGAGCCAAAAATCAACCAAACAGAAACAAATAGAACTATGCAAAGAATCAACAAAACAAGGAGCTGGTTCTTTGAAAAAAATCAACAAGATAGATAAACCCTTAGCCACACTAACCAGAGGGCACAGAGACAGTATCCAAATTAATACAATCAGAAATGAAAAAGGAGACATAACAACAGAAACTGTGGGAATTCTAAAAATCATCAGATCCTACTACAAGAGTTTATACTCAAAAAAGTTTGAAAACCTGGATGAAATGGACAACTTTCTAGGTACATACCAGGTGCCAACACTAAAACCGGATCAGATAAACTGTCTACATAGTCCCAGGCTAATATCCACTTATCAGTAAGTACATACCATGAGTGTTCTTTTGAGATTGGGTTACCTCACTTAGGAAGATGTTCTCTAGCTCCATCCATTTGTCTAAGAAGTTCATGAATTTGGATCCTACCCTAGAAGACTGGAATACCTAAGACACAATCAAATGATGTCCAAGAAGCAGGGAAGAGGGAAGGAGTGAATGGGGGAACAGGGGGAGGGAAGAGGGCTTATGGGACTTGCAGGGAGGGGGGAGCCTGGAAAGGGTGAAATCATATGAAATGTTAATTAATATATCAAATAAAAAATATGAAAAATAGTCTCAGGACCCGTGAGGAAATAGAAGCAGTCATTAATAGTCTCCCATCAAAATAAAGCCCAGTATCAGATGGGTTTAATGGGGAATTCTATCAGATCTTCAAAGAAGAGTTAATACCTATACTCTTCAAACTTTTCCATGAAATAGAACCTCAAGGAACACTATTCAACTCATTCTATGAAGCCACAACAATGCTTATACCTAAACCAACCAAAGAGCAAATAAGGAACGAGAACTTCAGACCAATCTCCCTCATGAACAATGATTCAAAAATACTGAACAAAATCCTAGCCAACTGAATCCAATGCATCAAAACTATAATTCACCACAATCAGGTAGGCTTCATTCCAGGGATTCAGGGATGGTTCAATATACAGAAATCTGTCAATGTAATCTACTACATAAACAAACTAATGGAAAAAAAATACATGGTTATTTCATTAGATTCTGAAAAGGCTTTTGAAAAAATCCAGCATCCCTTCATGATAAAAGTCTTGGAGAGATGGGGAATCCAAGACCCATACCTAAACATAGTGAAAGCAATATACTGCAAACTGGTAGCCAACATAAAACTAAATGGAGAGAAACTTGAAGCAATCCCACTAAAATTGGGGACCGGCAAGACTGCCCACTCTCTCCCTATCTATTCAATATAGTACTTGAAGTCCTAGCCAGAGCAATCAGGCAGCAAAAGGAGGTCAAAGGTATACAAATTGGAAAGGAAGAAGTCAAAATAACACTATTTGAAGATGAAATGACAGTATACTTAAGTGACCCCAAAACCCCCACCAGAGAACTCTTAAACCTGATAAACAACTTCAGCAAAGTGGCTGGATATAAAATTAATTCAAGAAAATCAGTAGCCTTCTTCTACTCAAAGGATAAACAAGATAAGAAATTAGGGAAATAACACCCTTCACAATAGTACCAAATAATATTTCATACCTAGGTGTGACCCTGATGAAGCAACTGAAAGATCTATATGACAAGAACTTTAAGCCTCGGAAGAAAGAAATGGAAGAAAGTCTCAGAAGATGGAAAGATCTGCCGTGTTCATGGATTGGCAGAATCAATAGTAAAAATGGCCATCTTGCTGAAAGCAATCTACAGATTCAATGCAATCCCCATCAAAATCCCAAATCAATTCTTCATAGATCTAGAAAGAGCAATTCTCAAATTCCTTTGGAATAACAAAAAACCCAGGATAGCAAAAACTATTCTCTACAACACAAGATCTTCTGGGGGAATCACCATCCCTGACCTCAAGCTCTACTATAGAGCAATAGTGATAAAAACTGTTTGGTATTGATATGCAGACAGTCAGGAAGATCAATGGAATAGAGGGTTTGGGGGCAGGATGTTGGGAAAGGGGATAACATTTGAAAATTAAATAAATAAAATATCCAATTAAAACAGATTGTCTAGATAATCTTAAGTAGCTTTCCTCCACTAAAATATATCAGAGTAGGCAGAAGGCTTTCTTGGACAAGGAGAAACTCTTCCTGTGGCAAGACACTGCAATCCATGCCTGAGATTCTCTACCTTTCTTGAGAGTGAGCTGTGTATATTTTGGGCTTGCCTAGGCAGCACTCCAAATTCATTTCTTATAGTGCAGGTTTACATCGGCATCCTTTGTTGTATAGTCTCTCTGTCTGACATAGGCCAGTGTTTCAAACAACTACAGAAGGGGGCCAGACTGACCCTTTGTTGGGTACAGAATTTGTTTGTTATACAGAAACCTAGTAGACTAAATAAATCAATCTCCCCAGAGAAGTTGCAAAGTAAAATATCCATGTTTTCTACAAAACATGCAGCCCAGACCTGAAACTTTCAGCTTTATGCTTTTAATCCCATCTTCTGTTATACTCAGAGGACCCTGGGTGTCCTCATTGTATTGAATTGGATATACTTTCTATTATTCAATTTGCAGGAGTAATTATCAAGTACCTGGTACATTAGAGGAAAAGAAAAATCTGTGTATTTGAGACTTTTTTTCCTATTCAGTAGACAAAAGTCATTAAATATCTGCTATGTGTAAGAAACATAGTATTATAATTATATCATAGTGTTATAAGTATATCAAAGAAAAAGGTGAGTTCATCACACAGAGTCACTTTTAAAGGTCTCTCTAGAAATGGAGATGTCTTACCTTCTTAGTGGTGACATAGTGGTTACATGGAACAAACAAAATAAAACCACTAAAACAAGAGGTTAGAGGTCGCTGAATGGAATACATGAAGTCCATTTAGAAGAAAGAATTTGGTAATATTTATATGCCTAGGAAAATGCCACAAAGTAAATCTACAAATACAACTGAATCAAATTACATTGACAGAAACAATTACTTTCACAACGAGATAGAAGGCTGGAATTTAATTCAGTATAATGTCCTTTTACAGCTTCACATTCCCTTTCTCCCCACCTCTGACTCCAATCCACTAATAGGAGGCCACATGTCAAAGATTCCACTACCCCTCCACACACCAGCAACCTACTGGACACACTTATTGCCTAGCATACACACAGCACACACATAGCAGCCCTGAAAGAAGGTAGACCTAGGAAAGGGCTTTTTTTATTTACAGTTTTTTTTAAGACAAGTTTTCACTACAGAGCCCAGGTTCAGTGTGCTGTTTTGGCTAGCTTTGAACTCATGATCCTTAGGTATAGCTTCACAAGTGCCAGAATATTTATGTGTGCACCATCAAACTCAGTGGGAACTAATCTCTTGAGGTAGTGAAGCAAGGGAAGTTTGGAATGTGCTTGGGTGGAAATTTTTCTTTGGTATATCAACTCCCTTCTGAAAGTATAACAAGAGAGAGTTTCCTGAAGTTCAGACACAAACCAAATGCCTAACATTGTAAATGAAATGGAAGATTCTTGGGGGAGTAATTTTTTAAATCCACTAGACATTACTAAATACATTTTCTATTTTCTGTAGAACTAAAATTTATCTTATTTTTCCTATTTCAGCTTTGCAATTATTTAGTAACTTTCTGTGCAATGCAAGACCACAGTTAAAATGCACAGAATCTATTTAAGCAGTGTAGACATTAAGGTGAGGAGTAATATATGATATATTATTAATATGTAATATTGTATGTAAAAATAATATATGATATATTATTTGTTATTATAGAGATGTGACCATCCCAAGAAAAGCAACTTAAAAGAAAGAAGATTCACTTGGGCACAGTTTCAGAAGGCACAGTTATGTTTATTTGAGTTACTCCAATTGGACAGACCATCCTGGTGACTAGAGGGTATGAAGCAGAAAAGTTCATGATAGAAAGGAAAGAAGAGAAAGACAGAAAATGTCGAAGGGCAACACCTTCTTACATGCCCAATGATGCACTTCCAGCTAATTCCTTTCTCAGCATCCACAAAAGAGTGCTCCAGCTGGAGTCCAAACTTTGAGCACTTAAGCTTCTGGAGAGATACCATGTCAAAACCCCAAAAGTCAGAGATCAGTAATTAACAATTGGGCATGTAAAATGTACAGTAAGGTGTATTTCTTCTTGAGGAAGAAAGACTGATTTTAAAAAGCAGGAAAATTCATTCCTGTGGGAGGGTGGGAAATGCAGAGCCATGCTGGTTTTAATCTCCATGCCCTATTTTCTTAAAAGCAAAGGAAGAAAAAATGGAGGATGGGAGGGCAGGGGGACAAAGGGAGAGAAAGAAGGGGAAAGTTTGCTTTCATCTTTGCTCTATGTATTTGTGTTGGGCAGACATCTCTGAAAGGTGGTTTTGTGTACGCAATAACATTTTCCACTAGGAAGGTGATTAAACTATTGTTCAGGCAGAGAAAAAAAGGTAGCCATCCATTTCTCTGTTCGACACAGGAGCACTTTGTTTTCTTTCCAGAATAGTCTTCATTTAACATTTATAGATACAGTCAGAAAAGCCAAGAATAAAGCATAATAAATGGCAGCTTCCTCTACCCTCCTGGGTGACCACAAAGAGGACAGTGTCCATTTTCTACTCTACAGATGTTTCAAGCTAAGGCAGGGCAGACCTGCTGTGAGGCTGAGTGGACTTAAGGATTTGGAATCTTTTATCTTTCCTCAGTGCCTGATGTGTCTGGGTAAGCTGAGTGCAGATGCAACAAATCCTGCCTTCTCCCAGAATTGAGAACTGAGGTGAGAAACTTTAAAACTAACATTCAAGTTAGTTTTTCTCATTTATCCATAGAAAATATTGAAACAAATGAATTAGACTATACTGGGTGTCCAGTAAGAAATAAGAAATGAAATAAAATTTCATTAGCTTCCTCTCTCTCTCTCTCTCTCTCTCTCTCTCTCTCTCTCTCTCTCTCTCTCACACACACACACACACACACACACACACACACACACACATATATATATATATATATATCCAAACTTTGGTGAGTAGAACAATTTTATTTACTTATGAAATAATCTTGTTTCCATGAGAAATGTTATATTTCTACATGAGAAGTGAAGTATATTTACAAATACTAAAGAAACATGGTGTTTTAAAAATAAATAAATAATAATTATACAATAAAGATTTCAAAGCATATATATAATTAATAAAATATATAATGTGCAAATATCTGATAGTATATGGTAAAATATGTGCACAATCAAAATAAACACTCATGTCACCTTTAAAAGTTTCCTTGTGTCTTTTTGTGCCTGTAAAAATGATTTGTATGAGGAAGTTTACACATAAAAACCATTTGTTTAATTTAAATTAATTTAAATTCAACTGTGTGGCACTGTACTGCTAACTATAGGCAGTATGTTGTAAAGCAAAACAGACATTTTTCATTCTGTGTAACTGCAACTTTATATTCATTAGAAAATAACTTCCAGGTTCCATGCACAAGCTTTGCTTCTTCTCCTTCTAGAAGCAGATGACTGACATATTGTATGTAGGTAGAATTATTCCCATATGTCTTTTATGCTGAGCTCATATCACATAGTAAAATGCTTCCCAGGTTCATTGATACTGGTCCAAAAAGTTCGATTTTGCCCTTTCTCTTTTTAAAGGCTGAATTCTATGTGCATTACACTGCATGCACATACCATGCTTTCTTTGTCTGTTTATTGTTGAAGAGCATTTGAGTTTCCTTCCATGCTTTGGCTGCCATAGACATGGCCATAGTACACAGATATATATGAAAGCCTTGACTTCAAATACTGAGGGTATGCATTCAAAGGTCAGAATTCAGCATAAAATGGCAGTTCTACTCTTAATGTTTAAGACAAGCTCATCCTATCTTCTAGAGTGATACATTTTTTTTATCTGAAATCATAATGTAGAAGTATTCAAATATCCTAAGATCCTCGATTACTCTTGTTTTTTTCTTACTTTGTTGTAGTTCTACTGGATAACATCCATCCTAACAAGTTAAATGTACACAACTTCATGAGAGTGAATATGATCAGTTTATTTGTCTGCATATGGTTGAAGAGCATTTGAGTTTCGTTTCATGATTCAGCTGTATGGAAGGAACAGAATTATTTCCATATGTCTTTTATGTTAACTGGGAGCACGAGGCAGGGGCTAGCTATTCCTTGACAGATAAAAGTAGAATGTATCTATACAGAAATACATAATGTTTTAACATGTATTTACATGGTGGAATGATTAAAACCAGTATACCAAGTAGGTCATATTAAAATCCTAACCTTAACATTAGAAAATAAGTGATATAATAAAGTTATGGGACCTTGACCAAGGGCACAAGAGGAATAAGTAAAGAAGGAAAACAGAAAGAGAGGAAATGATGTCATGAGAACTCTTTGCCAAAGGGTGGCTTTGAAATGCTTCTCTTTATACACATAGGATGTGTCTGGGCCAGGGACAGGTTCCCAATCAGCATGCCTTCTTCCAGGTAAGCTTATGAGTGACTATACCCATCTTCAACTCCCGTTCTCCTTTTTTCCACAGTCTATGAAGGTGAGAACAGAGTCTAGATGAGTGTCCTTCATTTTCTTCACTCTTTCCAGGAGACCTGATTTTATTTTATAATCTGTGGTACTATAGTGCTAAGAACATCTGTCCTTAAAACTATTCTTGTTAGATATTAGATGCACAGTTTTGAAAAATTAAAACCTAATAAATATGAAATATTAACACTGATGTATGATTAATTAAGACATTCTGTTCATCTTTTATTCATTTAAAATATCTTTCCTGGATCAATTTAGGCTACCAAAAGTGTTTGAATTTAAGTACTTTTTTTATCCTCATAGAGTTATAGTATTACTTAACACTCATTTAGAAACAGGGGCATGTCATTTTAGGATGCATTCACGTACATGTTATAGGCACCTTTGTGAAAGGACCTAAGTAATCACTGTTTTGAGAAAAATAGAACAATTGGTCTTTGGCATTAATGCACAACAGCCTTTCCTGATGATAGGCAACCAGCTCTAATTGGTTATATAGTGGGGGTTGTTTGTTATCAAAATAGTATTAATGAAATATTTAAATTATCCTCAAACCCCTGCTTGCTACAGGCACCTGAGTAGCTGGGGAAACAGTCCTGTGCTATGGGCATGTCTCATATGGGTAGAGATCTCTTGAATATGATTGTTATCATTGGAATCTATTTCTTTACCCTTATAGTTTTCTCACTCTACTCATTAGCTGAGTGATGCTACACAGAAGTGGCATAGTGGGGCTTTCAGTTAGAACTAGTTTGCATTCTGAGCTTAGGATGTTTAAGAAAAGGAACAGCATGAAATAACATGTTGTCTCCCAAATCTGAAGGCTCTTACCATTTTTGTGGAATGGAACCTGTATGCTCTGATATTTTCTGGATGATTTCCAGAATGATTTCCACAGTGCTTGTACAAGTTTGCAATCCTACCAGCAATAGAGGAGTGTTCCCCTTTCTCCACACCTTCATCAGCATGTACTCACACTTATGGACATTGTTTTTTGATAAAGAATACAAAACCATACAATGGGGGAAAAAAGAAAACATCATCAACAGATGGTGCTGGTCTAACTGGATATCTGTATGTAGAATAATGCAAATGTATCCATATTTATAACAGTACATAATACACAAGTCCAAGTGGATCAAGGACCTCAACATAAAACTGAACACACTAATAGTAGTGTAGAACCAGCTACAATATTCGGTTTGATATACTAATCTGATAGAAAAGAAAGAAGGAAATAGATTTGAACACATTGTACAGGAGACAATTTCCTGATCAGAACACTAGTGGTGTGGACTCTAAGATTAGAAACTGATAAATGGGACCTCATGAAAAACTTTCATAAGGCAAAGAACATGGTCAGTAGGACACAATGTCAATCTACAGATTGGTAAGAGATTTTCACTAACCCTTCATATGATAGTGTTAATATCCAACATATATAAAGAATTTGAGAGGTTAGACTCCAACAAACCAAATAATGCAACGAAAAAATAAGGTACAAAGTTGAACAGAATTTTCAACAGAGAAATCTCAAATGGCCAAGAATTAATTAAAGAAATGTTCAACATCATTAGTCATCAGGGAAATGCAAATCAAAATGACCCTGAGATTCCACCTTATACCAGTCATAATTGCTAAGATCAAATCTTGAGCATGTATACTCACAAGAATCAGTGTCTGGTTATTCTTTCCTCTCTTTATGGCTACTGTTTTCCCTGTTTTCCATTATACAATTAGTGTTTAGGAGCTGAGGAGCTACTGTCCTCATATTGTCTAGTTTGAAATAAGCTTTTGTAGTTTAAATCTTCTGAGACATATAGGACCATTATCAAATTGGTTTAAGTAGTGCATATAATAAATCACTGATTCTGTAGATGGGGCTCCTTCAAATACATGGAAGAGAAAAAGGAGAGGAAAAAATGGGATGCCACAGAGGATAAGGAAGTGGGAGAACGGAAACTCTATGGGCAGTTTCAAGAGGTATAATGTCTTTGCATGATGATGTTTAGGTCTTAGAATAACAATACTACAGTAGAAAGAGCAAGATGTTTAGAGGTCAAATAATGATGAAAGATGTCAAATCCTGATCTGCCACTATCAGATTAGATGTGCTAGCTCAACTTCCATGATGCTTGAGGTTCAATCCTCTCATCTGTGAAAGGAAATATTAATACTGACTATGCCTTGAAAGTGAGACAGAGATGGTCTTGGTGGTCAGTGTTAAGTGCAATATGTTGTCATCAACTGTTCGCTCCTTTCATGTTCTGTTCCTCATGACATCAACACACTAAGATGGTGTACACTTAAGCAAAACCCAATGTAGTAGAAGGACAAAATAAGATTTAAAACTGTTCCTATTTGTGAAATGATGATATAGATGAGCTCTGTCATTTGTCTCCACCCTATAATCTTGACTATCACTAAACAAAAGCCCCTCCCAACCAAACAGGTATTATACATATAGTCAGAACAACTCAACAAAGCAGCTTTGACTCATCGATTTTAGACTTACAAGTTTGGCTTTTATCATGAAGTACTTCTTATACAAACACACATGCACGTACGCACACATACACACACACACACACACACACACAGAGAGAGAGAGAGAGAGAGAGAGAGAGAGAGAGAGAGAGAGATTTAATCTTAAGAGAGTAGATTAAACTCAAATTTCTTCCTTTTATGCAATTTAAGTGTCAATGTCTCCATATAGATGTAAGTTTTCATAGTCTAATACAGTAAAAAGACAAGGTGTATGCTTTTTTTAGATTTTTAAATTTGTCTAATACCTCAATATTTGCTTATACAAGAATCAGTATTCTATTAATAGATATTGTATAAGGTGTTTTAATGACGAAAATAATTGTAGAAGGTTAGAGGGGAATAAGATTTATTTATCTAGCCATAAACCTTTTATTTTGCAGCTGAGGCTTTCTAAGACCCTGAGACTTGCATATTAATATTGGGGAAAAACAGTATCCTAAAATTAAAACATTTATGACCTCCCAGTTTTTCTTATCCATTAAACTATCAGATTGAGATGCTATTTTCCAGGAAATTGATGAAAACTTCTACTCTGAGCATCCAGGTTTCATGATAAGAAATGATAAGAGCCTTCAGATTTGGTGGACAATACCTTGTTCTACACTGTCCCTTTTCTTAGACATTCCTGAGCCCAGAATGTGAAAGCAGCACCTAATCTTCCTTCATTAAGAATATCACCTTGTGTTTGAGCCCTTTTTCTGAGTTATCAGGAAAAACAGACTCCACCCTACACGTCTCTCTCTCTCTCTCTCTCTCTCTCTCTCTCTCTCTCTCTCTCTCTCTCTCTCTCTCTCTCTCTCTCTTTCTCTCTCTCTCTACCCCACTGACTGTGGTGTATGTGAGTGTGTGTGTGTGTGTGTGTGTGTGTGTGTGTGTGTTTGTGTGTTTAGGAGATAGGTAGAGAGGCAGAAATGGAGACAGAGAATGAAAACGCTAAAACAAAGCAAGCCAAGCCACTGAGAACAGTGTGCCATGTAAAATTCATGTTAAAACCTTAGTATTAACACTGCATGCTGTGTCTTAGTCTCCAAAAACATTTATAACTTAAAACAAAGTTGAACATATTATATCTTCAAAGTACTTTAAATTTGTGACAGTTTTCAAAGCATTTATTTATAAATATAATTGTGAATATTTGGCTTTAGGGATGCTGTTAAAATTATAACATACATATTTCATGTATAAACATACATATCTTTATACCCCAAAAGCATCATAGTGACTGGCTAATCAATATGCATGCTGCATAGTAAATATGCTTGTGAGGAGTAAGATATAATTTTAATATAGAGTAATGATTATGATTATTTATACTTTTGAGTAAACAAAGAGAATGTTGACAGAGAATTTGGTCTATTTTCCTTCAATTATTTTCACTGAGACTTCTCTTGGAAATTTTGGACTCTGATTATTGGTTCACTAAATAAAATGAGTCTACATGGTATTGTTCATTGCTTTCTTTGTGTGGGGACTTTTCCCAGGAACAGAATACTCTCAAATAATATTATTTTCTTTCTTCTAGTTTCCTAGAATGACACACATCACAAAAACATATCCATAACGTGTATGAAAACTTCATTTTCATGGTTTATTCCGTGAATTTAAATCCATGAGTGAATAATGAAGAAATGGTCTGCTATGTAGTCTTTCCTATTAGTTACATTTCCATGTGACAATAAGCAAACAAACTAAAACTAAAAAAAAAACTGAACATATCTCAATTTTCACACAAGCATGAATAATAAACCTTCATTTCTTTTTTAAAATTTTTTATTGGATATATTCTATATTTACATTTCATTTCCCCCTTTTTCCCCACCCCCCTAAGGTCCCATATGCCCTTTTCCCTCCCCCTTCTCCCTCATCCAATCCTTCCCACTTCCCTGTTCTGGTATTCCCCTACACTGATGCTTTGATCCTTTCCAGCACTAGTGTCCATTTCTTTCTTACATCTAGTTCTATGGTCTCCTCAGAATAGGAAATAGGGATTTATGTACATTTTTTAAGAACTGAAGATATATACATTTTACTTTTGTACATGTGAGATCATCTAAGAAATAAACTGTACTTTTAAGCACATTGTACAATCTTCTGAGAGTGATAATGCATTTTTCAGAGCTCTATAGGATTGATATTTTTGATGGTTATTTTCAAGGAAGTTGAATTCTTAGTCTACACACTCAAATATTCAAGCAGTATTTTTTTCGCTTATTTCTTTAACATTTACATTTCAAATTTATTTTCCAGACTTTATCCACTGAGCTAAGATTGATTTTGTATGATTGTTTCAAATCTTAAGTTGCTAAAAAGTAGGTGAGGTAATTCAGATTTCTATCTGTTCCCAGTCATTGGTTACATAGTAGTACTGTGATATACACTGCTGCAGTCTTTTTTCTCTTTAGTACACTCATTATAATGTCAGGGACCAACCTACGTGGACTGCAGTATTTTGTAGTGCCTCAGTCTGTTTTGTGCTGCTACACACAATTATAGAGATTGAGTAACTTACAAAGATTAGATATTTATTTCTTTATGGTTCCAAGGATTGTCCTATTCATCATACCAAGGCATACGTTTTCAAACTGTGAGGAAACACAAGGTTGAAAACTGTTTTTTCATTGATCTCAACCTCATCAGCCCTTACACGTTTCTCACTTAAATTCTAATATCAGGTCCTGGAATTAGGTTTGCAACACAAGAACACTTGGAGAGCATACTACAACCACAGCATCGAGACTCTGTCTTTCCCCATCACCCTGTGCTGCAAAAGACCATTTTTTGTGCCTATGCCTCACTGTTACTCAATCTCACCCAAACACCATAAGGCAGTCACTTTCCTCTACTTTCTTTTCCTTCATTGTTGTACTTCATTCTCATACATGAGATATTTTATGAATATCCCAAATCTCCTCTCTCCACATGGATTTTATAATCAGTGTGCAAATATTTCTGTTTCAACTAAGGAGCCTCTTTTGACTACAAAAACAACAACAACAAAACTAAGCTAAACAAGAAAAAAAAACAGAAGGGAGCATTTTCTTTCTTTTTTTCTTAGATATTTGCTTTATTTACATTTCAAATGGTATACCCTTTCTGCACCATACCTCCAAAAAACCCCTATCTAATCCTTCCTTCCCCTGCTCACCCCTCCTCCCAATTTCCTGACCTGCATTCCCCTATTCTAGGGAATCAAGCCTTCATAGGACCAATGGGCTCTCCTCTCATTGATATCTGAAGTGATTATCTTTTGCTACATATATAACTGGATCCATCAGTCCCTCCATGTGTACTCTTTAGTTGGTGATTTAGTCCCTGGGAGCTCTGGGAATAGTGGTTGTTTCTCCAACAGAGCTGCAAACCTGTTCAGCTCCTTGGGTTCTTTCTCTAGCTGTTCCACTGGGGACCCTATGGTCATTCTATTGCTTGGCAGTGATCCATTGGTATTTTGATCTACTTTCTAATAAGGATCAAAGTATCCACACTTTGGTCTTCTGTCTTCTTGATCTTGATGTAGTCTGTGAGTTGTATCTTGGGTAATCCAAGCTTTTGGACTAATATCCACTTACCAGCAAGTGGATATACCCTGTGTGTTCTGTGATTGGGTTATCTCATTCAGGATGATAGTTTCTAGCTTCATCCATTTGCCTAAGACTTTCATGAATTCATTGTTTTTAATAGCTGAGTATTACTCCATTGTGTAAATGTACCACATTTCCTGTATCTATTCCTCTGTTTAGAATAGGAAAAAAGTCAAGGATGGCATCTAATAACAGAAAAACAAGCATATGTTTCATATCAAAACTGTGCTGCTGTCATGTGATCATGAAGCACATTTTCATCTTCACTGATACAATTAGTTGTCATTATTATTCACATTATTAGACTTCCTGTAAATATATTGTCAGCGTTCTCAATTCAGGGCAGACATATCTTAATACATATAGTACTGCTTCATAAGTCAGGTATCTGTTTAGGCTCCACCTCATCATCCCACGAGTATTCTTTGGGAATCAAATATTTGTTTCTGCACATCTACAACTGGAATACAAATTATTAGGTCTCAGTTTTGTGATGGAGAAGAAACTTCTATGCAAAGCATCCTAGACAACTCTGTCAATTATTTGAAAATATTGGACAGATTTCATGAGAGAGATTTTCCTGTAGTCTTCTGATTCCTGAACACTCCCTCTGTAGGGAGATTCTGGTTCCAGTTAGGTTAGTAGAAAATTCTATTGTACTGGTTTATTATGCCTAGTCCTTTAAAGCAACTATAGGCCTCTTTGCCTTATTTAGAATAAGCTGCATCTTGCTTGAAAATTTGGATAGTAGATACCAGGAATCAATTATAAGTATAGAATACCCATGGGCAAGAGAAGACCTTCCAATGTGGCAATTCATTGGACAATGTTGGGAAAATTAAGACAGTAAGCTCAACAGGCACTTCTTTCCCTTTTGCTTACAGCACTTGGCTTTCATTTTTGGAGCCACTGGGTTCAATTAGACCTCTGCACAACAAGCTGTCCATCCCCATCAAGAAACCTCAATGCTACATGTCAAAGCTCCCTCCTCCTTGTCACTTCAATGTTGTTCTGAAAAGCTGTGAACTGGATTTCAAAAAGTTGAGCTGGTGTATATTGTGTAACACAGCTTTCCTCTACTTCTCCCCTGCTGTTCTCCTAGAGGCTCCTGCTATTGTAGTCAGGCTCTCAGGGAGCTCAGAATTGCCAGGCTGAAGAGTCCTCTGGGAGTACTGAACCCTGACAGTTACCTAGTGTTGATGGCTGTACTAGCAACTTGATCAGAGCAGGAAGCCATAGCCCAGTACTATTTAAAATAATTCATGTGGGCCCAATAAAGTTGAAAAGGAGACTTAATTCTAAAGAGCAAATAATGTACTTATTGGATGATAATCTGAGTTGTGAAGATGCTGGAAATATTCTCACCCCACTCAAGCAACTTTACTTAATTTCCTCCCCCATCACACACACTTGAGAAGTAGATTTTGCATAAGTTTTATACATTTGTGATTTCTCATGTAAGTTTAAAGAGTACCCTTTGTGGAACCACTCAAGAAACTGTATCTGAATGTAAATAGAGGGTGACATCAGTAAACAGTGATAATCTTGAATCTTCATTGTTTCAAGCACTGAGTGATATTCAGATTCTGCTCTTCTGGCTATTATCAACAAACAATTATTTGGATATATCAACATAGAGATTAAGGCATCCTGTTATATCATGCTGTTGTGACTTACTTGGCTGTGTATTTGAATACTTGGCCCATGGGGAATGTCCCTATTAAAAGATGTAGCATGAATGGAGTAGGTGTGTCCTTTTTGGAAGAAGTATGTCATTGTGGGGACTGGCATTGAGGGCATATATGCTAAAGCTTTGTCCAGTATGAAAAAGTCTCCTTTTTCTGCCAATCAAGATGTAGAGCTCTTGGCTCTTTCAGCAACATTTCCGCCAGTATACAGCTATGCTCCCTACCATGATGATAATGGACTAAGCTTCTGAAACTGTAAGCCAACCTCAGTTAAACGTTGCCTTTATAAGAATTGCCATGGTCATAGAGTCTCTTCACAGTAATCAAACCCTCAGGAAAACAGATACCATGTTCAAAGGTTTAACATATTTTCTTGAGTCTGTGTTTATAACTTATTTTACAGAGGTTTACAGTAGGCTCATTGAACAGGTCTACTGTTGTTTTTAGCTTTCAATGACTGGTGCATTTTGACCATTTGGTTTACCAGAATATAAAACATAATTCATTTTGTAACTCTTAAAAGTTTTACTTTTAAAATTAACATGTATGAATCCCACATAGTACTCACACATACATACACTGCTTTAGCTATACCTCAAAACATGAAATTTTCTTATAATTTTATCAATTAGGAGACCAGAATTTTCTTTTTCTTTCCTTTCTTTAAATCCCAACAGAAATGGATTCCTTCAAAATGTCTTTCCCTAACTTCAAGTGTAGGTATGATTCTCTGTTATTTTGTATGTTCTTCCTTAATATTCTTCATTTATAGGTGGCCTCTGTTCGTCTGTAATCAGAGTAAGCCTAGAAGTGGTTCTGTGTATAGAGTATGTCCTAAGGCATCCATACGCTGCAACAGCATTTGTAAAATCTGATGGCACTTTTTCTCAGAACCTCTTTCTAAATACTTCTTCTCCATGCCATTTAAAAAACACAGTAAACTCTCCAAGTGCACGCATCATGGTGGGCCATGATCCTCAACTTGTACATATATTTATTCTTTTGAAGTTGTATTTATCCAAGACCAGGTCATTTATTTTCTGCCTCAATGCCCCATATCTCCTAGATGAATTGGTCTAGTTTACTTCCTCTTGTTGGCATAGAACACTGGTCAAAGGCAAGTCGAGGGAGAAAAGGGTTTTCTTAGCTTATACTTAAACATCCCTCTCTGTCACCTGGAGCAGAAACTGAACCTGAGGCCATAGAGCAATCATAGTTAATGGTTTTCACCCGTTGTTGTCTCAGTCTGCTTTCTTATTCAACACAAGACAACCTATCTAGGGGCAGTATTAACTGCAGTGGGCTGAACTTTAACACATGATTCAAGAAAATGCCCCACAGACCAACCTGATGAAATTAATTTTCCAACTGAGTTTCTGTTATCCTAAGTGATAATTGTTTGTGTCAAGTTAACTTCAACTAAATAGCATACAAACTTCATATTATCTGTTTGGTACTGTCATTGTGTTTTAGTTAGCATTTGCGGATTGGCCCAGAAGGCTAGAAACTTCATTGACCTTTCTCAATTATTGGGAATAGAGAGATGAGTTGCTTTTGTTGTTCATTTTCCAAGATGCAATGCTTTCCTGTCCATAAACAACTTTTTAGGAAAGAACAAATGGGGCATGGGGTGTCAACTTTGAATTGTAGCTATTGAGAAGAGAATGGAAAATCTTAGATATCTTTTCTCATCAATGCCAAGTTAAATACTGATATATCTGCTAGAATTGATAGAGATCTGAATCTGGAAATCAAAATGAGCTCTAGATTACAGCTTTAATTTGATTGTTCTAAGGGGTTAATTTGAAAAAAAGAGTTCTTCCATGAAAGAGAAAAATAGTAAGAAATCTAGAGTGATTGTGCCAATACTTCTCATTCTCTCTGTAAATTGGCTTCCTTGACGGAATTCACACAGCATACAGTGGAAAGGGGCAGATTAGTCCATCTTTTCAGTAAAGGGAGTCCCTGTTGTGAGTGAAATCTTACTCTATGACATACATTTGGATCAGTATTTCAGATATGCCTCCATGCAGGGAGGAAGGAATGTATGCTCCTTCTTTGAACAATGAAGACATTATGGTAACCATGGCTACCAGGTATCGAGACATTTGAGGATGCTGCTGTCTTAACTTTCCACATATCATTCACTAATCTACTTCTTACAGCAAAGTTGTGAGATAAATGTCAATATTTTATAAAGGATAAGAATATAAACTTGAAGCATTTATCTAATCCATTGCACCAATAAGAGCAGGACAGGAATTTGAACTCCATGAGCCATACTTGCGAAAAGTTTGAGTGGTTATAAAATAAGAACAAAATAATCCTTCTATGTATAGATTCAGGGTCTAGAGTCTTTAGAAGGTCAATTGTACATTTACAAATTCTGTTTCTGGTGTTTTCACACTTTGCATGATTGGTCCTGGACCCCTGACAATAATGTTATGGTAATTCACAAGCAAGAATACACATATAGAACAGATGAGATTGTGTGGATATTGAATCACAAACAACCCATGTTCTTCTCACAAAGAGCACCATCCTTAGTAGGCCACTGGAAGCCAGCCACCACACTGTCCTTGATCTCATTCAGGTACCAGTGATGTCAGTGACAATGTTGGTGCCATTGCCATCAGGTCTGAAGCACCAGATCTTGTGGGCTTCCTCAAATCCCACTCATACTTTTTGGTTAGGTAGCAGGCATGTGCCTTGATCTCCTAGAGGGCAGACACCTCACCCTTATCAATGTCCCCTGCCAGGCTGTCAGGCCTTCATATATATAGCCTATTGTGCTTCTTGGAGGACTTGGGCAGGCATAGCACGTTGGACTCCTCACTGACTGTCTCCCTGTATGACAGGACAGGGTCAGATTTCTTGATGGAGATGCAGGCATGTTTCTCCTCCAGGTCCTTAAAGCAGACCTCCAGGTGTAGCCTCAGCAGTGGTGTGCTCTCTAGACTCCTCAATAATGCACTGCGCAATAGGGTCAGCCTTAGCCAATCTCTTCAGCCCCTTGACCAGCTTGAGCAGATGAGCTGGGTTCTTAGCCTCCACTGCCACCCTGATGAGAGGGCTGACACTGAATATTATCATGCACATATTGTGAGCATGCTCAAAGGCAGTTGATGGTCCTGGTCTTTACAAGAAATTGGTCCATTCCAACCAACCCGACAATATTTTCACAGGACACATCAGCTTCACATAGTGGCCCATCATCAGAATGGTTCTCTGGATAGGCTTCTGGTACAGGTCCTCTTTCTTCCCAGGTGTGTAGTTGGGGCCCATGATCGGACCTTCAGGCCCGTGGATACCACCCCAGAGAATATTCTACCAAAGGCATAGAAGTGGCTTTTGTCAGACGTTGGCACCATCTTGGAAATGTACATCATAAGGGGACCTTGGGGGCCACAGGTCTTAACACCCATGGTGGCTTCGTCATACAGCAGCTCACAATAGTACTTCTATGTAGTGACGGGGAACAGCAAGTGAATGGTGATCATCTGAGGCAGGGCATCCCCTGAAGGCAGCCAGTGGCACATAACAGTCTTGAGCAATTGTTTGCCATCCTTGTCCTTATCCTCGCTGTCCAGCTTGATATACAGCTTTTCAATCAGCTTGAATGGCTACTCCTTCATGAAGTTCATGATGGTGTCCAACACTTTGGGGTCCAGGATGAGCTGACAGAGGTGCAAGGAAGTTTCTTTATATCTGGGGTATTGGCTAACTTTCAGAACTTGCCATTGGCTGGGTCAAAGTACAGGTCTCCCCCAGAGCTTTTTCATCATCTCTACTTTCTTGGCATGCTCAGCTGCCCCTAGCTGGTCTTCAACCCTTAGCTGCAAACATACATCTCTGCAAACTGTTTAGAGTGAAGGCCCAGCCATATAGGCCAGAACCAAAGCCTATGGTGCCCAGGACATGGTCAATCATGATATTGCTTATGAGCCCACTATTGTCCTTACCATAGGTAGAGCTGATGATGTTGACATTTGCCACAATGTGCTGGAAAGTCTGGTAGAGCTCAGACTCCAGTTGCAGTTCAAGCAGGGCCCCGTCCATCTTTTCATCATCAGCACAGGCTTGATGTGCTCAGCAATGGCCTGTCACAGCACTGTTTCTGTGTGCACACACATGCCAGTCACACAGTCTACCACCACCAAACTCCATTAGTGACAAGCAAGGCAACTCTCACCTCCTAAGAGAAGTCCACGTGGCCTGGAGGGTCGAAGAGGTGGATGAGGAAGCCTGAGCCATCCTTGCTCTGCTTAATGAAGTTCAGGTCGTTCTCTGAGAGCTCATAGAAGAGGGAGATGGTGGTAGATTTGATTGTGATGCAGTGTTCCTGCTCATCCTTGCAAGTGTCAGTGAAGCATGTCTCTCTGGCTCAAGCTGAAGCAATGATGCTCGCCTTGCACAAAAGGGGAGTTGGTCTGCGTGGACTTGCATGGTACACATGAGCGATGAGTGACATCTTCCAGATGTTGCCTTTCTTGTCCATGATGGCATGGATCTGGTCCACTGTGTGGTTCACCATGGTGGCAGATGGCAACCCATTTTCACAGTCAGAGGTGTACAGGAAGGCGCGTTGACGATGGCAGAAGCTTCAGCAGAAGAGCAAAGCAAAGCTTCCCCTTTTTGAGGGTTGTCTACAGTTGGAAATTGCTGCAACAGTCAAGTGATAAGAGTTGGTTGACAGGTGACACCCTTTCTACATAAAATGCCAATTTTATTCTCTCTCTTTCCCTTTCCCTTTCTCTTTCTCTTTATCTTTCTCTTTCTCTTCCCCCCTCTCTCTTTCTCCATCCCCGTGTGTGTGTGTTTACCTGACATTAAAACTGTGAAAGTGTAATAACTTAAGTGAAATTATCTGAAATACAAATCATCCAAATTACCATATAGCATTACGAGTGAAAATACAATGTCATTAATCATTTAAATATTAATGTAAACGTTTGGTGTAAATTTCTCTGTGTGTTTCGCCTCCTACTTTTCAAGGACATTAAGTAATATACACTGATTTCTAATTGAAACGTTATCTAGTTGATCATGCAGGTAAAACAGGCTAATTATTAAGTGGTGGCTGAATAATTGACTGGCAATTGGCATCTTAGATTATTGTTATAATTATTTTGGCCCTCTTCACCAGAACACAGATTGTCCTTGATAATTACTTATGGATTCACTGAGTGTTATTAAGAAGAGTACTGGTAAGGGCTAAAAACTAATGATAATTATAGTCCTTATATAAAATAAAATTAAAGCTGTACATTGTTCCCCAATAGTTAGTGTTGGTTGTCTTTGACATGATGCCTACAATTTTATTTCATGTAGTCAGTAGAAATATGGAGAGCACATCACTGAGTTCATTATTTATATTCCAATTAATTCTTTTAAAAACAAAGAAGGGCAGAAAGAAAAAATAAGGGAAGAGGAACAGAGGGGACAAATGATAGAGGAGAAGACATATAATGACAGCTGGGCAGCAGCAAAGATGAGGAATAATTTCATTAAGCAATGAATCTTTTATGCTATGCCATATCTGTATTCCAATCCCTGCAACTTATCAATATTACTTTATGCATCAAAAGAATATTTTGGAAATTATTATGTTAGCGACCTTGAGATGAGCTTATTGACCTGAAGTAAGTGTGAGCCTACATTCAATTGCGTCATCTTTATGAGAAAGAGTGGAGGGGACATTGGGGCAGTCAGTACAGTACGAGAGAGGAGAAGACAAGAGAGGATAATACAGTTATCCAAGATGAGTGGAATATTGGCAGTCACATGCCTGGGAAGCTCAGAATCTACAGACCTGCCTGGGCCTCAACTTTTGCTTAGTCCTTTTTATTTTAATTTTTATTTTAGGTTTGAAGCTGGAAGACCTCTTAAGGGCATGAAAACTGGCTATTAAAATCCGGCAAACTGATAGAGATTTGGTGCAGCAGCCACAAGAAACACATAAAGTCTTTAAGCCATTCACGACTTTAATTTTGCCTGTCCGTGTCAGATACTGGTGTCAACATTGTAGAGGATGCAGAAGGGAGGGAGAGGAGGAGGAGGAAAGAGAAACATGGAGACAATATAGGAGAGGGGGAGAGAGGCACACAGACAGAAACACAGAGACCCAGCAATCTTAAGCACAGCAACAAAATTATTTATGCAAGTGACAGGTACCAATAAATAAATAAATAAATAAATAAATAAATAAATAAATGGATAAAAATGGATAAATAAATGGATAAATGGGGAAGAGCAAAATCCCACTATAGGGAAGAAAGGGGATGTCATCCAAGGAGTGAGGAACAGCTCCACTGAGGGGGAGTCAGGGTCAGGTATGAGAGCATGCGCTTTCAGAAATCAGGGCCACTTCCGACTCTCAAAACCACTTGTCTATTTTATAGTTTAAGAAACGTGGAGCCTTCTGTTCCTTCTGCCCCTTCTGCTGCCTGTCCTTTCTGACTCTTGCTGGATCTGCCACAGAGAAGACACCATCTCCTGATACATCCTAGAGAACCTGCTGCACTCAGGGCATTTGGTAAGAACCCCCTCCAATCTCTGGAGTCCTAGAGCTGCTTCTGGGAGCCAGCGGACTCAATATCCAAGATACCCAGCAACTACCAATCCAACCCTCACTCCACCCCACCCCCACCCTCCTGACTACCACTCCCCTTCTGTTTTTTGTGCCACAGGTTCCTCTGCAGGAGTGCAGAGCAGCTTGGGGACACAGGTAAGACCACTCCTGCTGCTCAGAGGAAACTGTCCTCAGGCAGGATCCTTCTAGTTTCTGTCTCAGGCTGAGGACCATCCTCTGCCACAGTACTTTCTTGTGATAGATTATGAGAATGTCACGAAAAGTTTTTCCAACTGTCTCAATTAAGAAAAAAATGACTGTATATCAAAATAATTTGGTGTTTTCTGATACTCAGTGTAGACAGACTATCTCATAATTTTTTAGCAGCAAACTCTGCACCTTTCCCAGGTAAATGAGTATCCTTTTTTGCCTCCTGTCACCCCAAAGATTCACCCATGTCCTTCTCAGTTTGACTGGGTTTTCCCCTAAGAATCCTTCTGACATCTGAATGAGAATATGATATGCAGAAATGTAACAGGCAAGTTAGAGACCTAGAGACATCAGGGAGATATGAGTTTTCTTGCTGAAGGCCTGAAGAATCCCAATTTGGTTGCGAAGACCTTTGGCTTGATTAGGCTGTGGCACAAGAGAGGCATGCTGTGCTGTCCTGTCAGTTTGCAGACACCAGGGAATGCCTGACTGTGAGGCAAGGGCCTGCCTGACTTGTAAGGAGCCAGCACACAGCACTCATACTGTGATTGTTAATGGCAGAGACCGGCTGGCTGGCTGGAGATTCCCTGGGGAAACCTCTCAGCCTGTCAGAACTTGTCAGCTTCACCGTGACAGCTGGACACTCAGGATGAAGCAGTGCAAAAGAAGGGTAGGGATAATAACAAGGCCACCTTGAGAAGTCTGGAGGAGTATTAGGAAGGGAGGGTTTATGGTGTCACTCATATTTTGAACATTTAGTCACTAGAAGTTAATGAGTTTTATTGCCACAGGTGAAGTGTGTGCACCCAAAACAGTCTTGCCTCCAAGTACATAGGGCTTTTGAAATGATGACTTTCATCATAGCCTGTGCTGTTGTAGAGAACAATATCAACAAAAATGACACAACAATGGTGGGCCTCGCTCTGTGGTTCTGTATACCAAGCTCTATTTGAACAGTGTTAGGCCTAAGAGGTCATTTCAACCAAAGCAGTCCTCTGCAATGGGTTTTGTCATTATCCCACTTCTCTGCTTCAGGAGAGGGAGGATGTAGCACACAGCTGGTCTGAAAGTGTTATTAACTTCAAAAGGATTAAGGAAAGGATGAAACCAAGGAGTGCATAATTACCTCCACTGAGAAACAGGTATTCTCAGGCAAAGATCTTACATACCAAAGATCTCTTTCTCAATTAGAAACTGGGTTCTACCCTGTGTTATTTGGACCACCTTAAGAAAACTAATCCCCTTAAAATTTAATTTTCTTATCTTTAAAATGGAGATAATACCTTCTTCATATGGTTGTTTAGATAGACCATTGAATAATTTGTAAAGTATTTATCCATTCTTAAAGAATGGCATATTTTCCACACAGAAACAAAAAGGAAAAGAAAAAGGAAACATTAGAATTTTAAATCCGAGGTGCACAGACATAAAATATTCCTATAAGATCAATTTTCTCTGCCTCAGTTTGCTCATTATGGAATGGGATTACAGCACAGAATTTGAAAAGAAATAAATATGCCACACTTTTTGAAACATTAGGAAACCATTGTGAGGTCATTCCCATAATGTCCAAAATGAGATAAATCATATTGTTTGTGATGTTGAGGTAGTTAAGATTGTATAAGCCATAGGAAACACGAAGATAATAGTACCAGGACACAATGCCCGGGGAACTGTCAGTTGTTAATTTTGTCTTGCTATCACTGAAGCATTGACGAGTCTATGGACACTGCTCATTGCAGTTAAAATTTTCCAGCAATACATTTATTTATTTATTTATTTATTTATTTATTTATATTTGCTTAAAGAAGCATATAATCTAGTAAAAATTTCAGAAACTTATTACCTGCTTTGAGACCCCTGAGCAACTAGAAGTAAGCATGGGGGATACTTGTTCAAAGTTCACAAGTCAATCATCTCAGGGGATAAGAAAAACGGGCAATCCCTAGATCATATTATAGAAAATTACTGAACCAGCTCCTGCCTTGACATAAACGATGAAGGAGCATAAGACATGACTAGAGAAAAGGTGAAATAGAAATGTGTGTGTGTGTGTGTGTGTGTGTGTGTGTGTGTGTGTGTGTGTGTGTTTTAAATAAAGAGGTTATGGATCATTGCCCTGAGTTTCTTTAAGTTGTTTTGAAATAGGAGGTTTTAGATATTTAAAACCAAGAAAACATCTTTCAGCTGTCTAAGTCTAACCTGAGCTAGGTCATCTTGATATTCAACTGAAGAAAGACATCTACTGTTTGTATCCTGCTACCTGCTGCGTTGATAATCCCCAGATGCAGCTTTTAAAAAAATCAATGATCACACATAATGGTCTTTGGTGTTCCAACCTGTTCTTCAAACCAGCAAATGGGCTGAGTGCCTGTGATGTGGATAAAGTTAGAAACAGCTCATTATTAGAAGAGATCATGTTGAGATGTCTTGGTGACTGGCTTTTTATAACAGTTGCTCAAGGGAATCATTTCCTGGGATTTCTGAAATTGTATAGAATACTTGATTCTATCAATCCCAATCAAGGACTAATTAAGCAGAGGACACACAGACCTATGAAGAAAAGAGTGTCTTTTATAAAACTGGGACTTCTGATATACATGAGATAGAGCTGGTGACTTTCGAAACTCAATTACTAAAAAGGACATGAACTAGACAGTGACAACTTAAAGAAGGTGTTCTCCGTTGGTTCAGAAGTAATTTGATCACCACAAAATCCAGGAATATAATTCTCTTCCCCTTCTCCTTTACTCTCACATGCATACATGTGCTTTATGGAATAAAACATTGGAAATAGAAACAGCTAACACAAATTCACATAGACATGAACGGTGAAAACTCAGAATCAAAGCCCCACTGTGAGCATAAAATAGCATGTTTTCTGTATTCTTACAGATCATTGAATTTGAATATTATAGACTTATATACACACATGATTGGACACAGGGTCAAAGTGTTCAAATGACTTCAATAAAGTTCCAAAAATTGATAGAAAAGGCAATCTTGTGTTGTCAAATATAGTTGGCATTTTCTAAGGATGTGTGTATTACCCTCTTTCAGAGATGATGGTCTGCAGGCATATTATTCATGCTGATGTCTCTACCTTACCAAGATACCTGCCAAACTTTAGGAATCATGTCAGACTCAAACATTTCACTGCTTATGAGAACTATGGAGATGGACTCTAAGCTGGTGAAGACACAGCATAGCTGTGAAATGACATATTCACTTCTAGTCATTTCTGGGAAAATTAAGCCCCATAAAAACAGGAGACTGTCAAGAGGGGAGAGGGTGTCTGACAAACTGACAATATAGAAGGACCAACTTGAAGAAATTAGCTAAATCTTCATCCGGAAGAAGACACGATGGAAAAGCTGATCAGACTAAATAAAAGAGATCATCTCGAAGAAAGATTAACCCCATTCTTCAACACTCTTCATTTTTAGGAACCAATGGAGCAAGAAGGCTTCACAGAGATAAATTTCAACTCATTATAAGGAAAGACTCTTATAGTTAAGGCCAGCTATTGATGCCTCAGGAGAATGCAAAGAGGTATTGGGGAGAAACCAATGAACCCAAGCAAAGGAATCATCTCTAATGAACACAGCTGCAGGCAGGTCATTTATCCTCTTGGCTGTGGTTTCCTTCTGATTTTGGAGAAGTACTATTGGAAAAGCTTTTAAATGACTTACTTCTTTCTCTCAAATGCTCATTGAATTATAATTGAGACATTTCCACAAAAGGTAAGTTACTATGTTCTGGGAATATTATAGAATATTCTCGATCATCAAAGGTAGGTGTAATTAAATCTGTTGAGATTTTTCTACCTCTAAGATCTTAGGCATACTTTAATGACATTAAGGGATAATAGACTCTTTCAGATTCAGATTCATTTAATCTTAAGAGAAGTATAGTTGAATGTTTTAGGGCTACAGAAAAGGAAAAAGGAGATAAGCAAGGCCTAATTTTCCACCCTTTGCCGAGATTTTGCACATATGATTATTCAACTATGTTAGCACTATCATTCTTTACCCAACATGGGATGAAACTAACTGACTTCCACAAGTCATGTAACCTTCCAGGCACACATAAAAAATAATTACAACAACCTGCTCTAGTGAGATGACAAAAACAATGCTGGATACAGGCAAAGGCAACAGACATAAACACAATCCTGGCAGCAACAATTCCTGGACTCCACCACCAGAAACTCTTCAGTTACTGCATGCACGACTTTCACTTGCACTGATTCTACATATTCTCCATGCATAAAGATGTTAAGTACATATTCAGGATCAGAAAACATATGAAGTGGCTGGTTATAAAGTCAACTCAAGCAAATCAGTAGCCTTCCTATACGCAAAGGATAAGCAGGCCAAGAAAGAAATTAGGAAAATGACACCCTTCACAATAGCCACAAACAATATAAAGTATCTTGGCGTGACTCTAACCAAACAAGTGAAAGATTTATATGACAAAAACTTCAGGTCTCTGAAGAAGGAAATTGAAGAAGACCTCAGAAAATGGAAAAATCTTCCATGCTCGTGGGTTGGCAGGATTAATATAGTTAAAATCGCAATCTTGCCAAAAGCAATATACAGATTCAATGCAATCCCCATCAAAATCCCAACTCGGTTTGTTATAGAGTTAGAAAGAGCAATTCTCAAATTCATCTGGAATAACAAAAAACCCAGGATAGCTAAAACTATCATCAACAGTAAACGAACTTCTGGGGGAATCAATATCCCGGACCTCAAGAAATACTACAGAGCAGTAGTGTTAAAAACTGCATGGTATTGGTATAGTGACAGGGAAGTAGATCAATGGAATAGGATTGAAGACCCAGAATTGAACCCACACATATATGGCCAATTGATATTCGACAAAGGAGCTGAAAATATCCATTGGAAAAAAAGATAGCCTTTTCAAAAAATGGTGCTGGCTCAACTGGAGGTCAACATGCAGAAGAATGAGAATTGATCCACTCTTATCTCCTTGCACTAAGGTCAACTCCAAGTGGATCAAGGACAGCCACATAAAACCAGACACACTAAAACTAATAGAAAAGAAACTGGGGAAGACCCTTGAGGACATTGGCTCAGGGGGAAAATTCTTGAACAGAGCACCAATCGCTTATGCTCTAAGATCAAGAATAGACAAATGGGACCTCATAAAGTTACAAAGTTTCTGTAAGGCAAAAGACACTGTCAAAAGGACAAATTGGTAACCAGCAAATTGGGAAAAGATCTTCACCAATCCCACATCCGACAGAGGGCTAATATCCAATGTATACAAAGAACTCAAGAGGTTAGACCCCAGAAAACCAAATAACCCTATCCAAAAATGGGGTACAGAGCTAAACAAAGACTTTTCACCTGAAGAAATTCAGATGGCTGAGAAACACCTTAAAAAATGTTCAACATCATTAGTCATTAGAGAAATGCAAATCAAAACAACCCTGAGATTTCACCTCACACCTGTCAGAATGGCTAGGATTAAAAACTTAGAAGACATCAGGTGTTGGCAAGGATGTGGAGAAAGAGGAACACTCCTCCACTGCTGGTGGGACTGCAAGCTGGTACAACCACTCTGGAAATTAGTCTGGCGGTTCCTCAGAAAACTGGACATGATACTTCCGGAGGATCCAGCCATACAACTCCTGGGAATATACCCAGAAGACTCCCCAGCATGCAATAAGGATACATGCTCCACTATGTTCATAGAAGCCTTATTTATAATAGCCAGAAGCTGGAAAGAACCCAGATGTCCCTCAACAGAGGAATGGATACAAAAAAATGTGGTATATATACACAATGGAATACTATTCAACCATTAGAAACAATGCATTCATGAAATTCTTAGAGAAATGGATGGAGCTGGAGAACATCATACTAAGTGAGGTAACCCAGTCTCAAAAGAATACCCATGGTATGCAGTCACTGATAAGTGGATATTAGCCTAGAATCTTGGGACACGAAAGACACAATTCACATACCAAATGATGTCTGACAAGAAGAAAGGAATGGACACTAGTGCTGGAAAGGATCAAAGCATCAGTGTAGGAGAATACCAGAACAGGGAAGTGGGAAGGGGTTGATGAGGGAGCAGGGGGAGGGAAAAGGGCATGTGGGACCTTAGGGGGATGGGGAAACTAAAAAAGGGAAATGAAATGTAAATATAATATATCCAATGAAAAAAAGAAATAAATGTGAAAAGCACAAATATGAGCTTATTAATATATTAATCAGCTTGATATAGTCACTCCCATGTGCATATGTGTATATATATATATATATATATATATATATATATACAGACACAGATACCAACTATATAAACTATACCACTGATAAAGTATGTATTTTCTAGTTTATTAGTGATGAAATAAAAATTATATCTCTCTGTTATAGAGTTTAAACAAGAGCCAGGGAGAATCTACTGTTTTCAAATTTTCAATGACATTAAGATTTCATCGAGTATAAATTACTTGCCTTTCAAGGTGTTTTCTAATGTCTTTCTTCTACATCCTCAATTCTATCCCCAGGCAATGGTAAAGGCCCTTGATTTCTTTGTTGTTGTTGTTGTTGTTTTATTTTTTATTTTTTATATTTTTTATTCTATATTCTTAGTTTACATTCCAAAGATTCCAAAGGCTTTCCCCTTTCCTAATTCTCCCCCCCATATGTCCCATAAGTCCTCTCCACCCCCCACCCCCAGCCATCTATTCCCCAATCACCCCACCACCACCATTTCTCTGTTCTGACACTCTCCTACAAAACTGGATCCAATCTTTTCAGGCCCAGGATCCTCTCCTTTCTTCTTCTTGGGAATCATTTGACTTGCTAATTGTACCTTGAGTATTCAGAGCTTCTGGGCTCATTAATATCCACTTAGCAGTAATTGCATTTCATGTATTCTACTGTGATTGGGTTAACTCGCTTAGGATGATATTTTCCAGATCTAACCATTTGCCTACAAATTGCATGCATTCATTATTTTTAATTGCTAAGTAGTATTCCATTGTATAAATATACCACATTTTCTGTATCCATTCATCCTTTGAGGGATATCTGGGCTCCTTCCAACTTCTGGCTATTATTAACAAGGCTGCTATGAACATAGTGGAGCATGTGTCTTTATTGTATGCAGGGGAATCCTCTGGGTATATGCCCAGGAGTGGTATGACAGGTCCTCTGGAAGTGCCATGCCCAATTTTCTGAGGAACCGCCACACTGATTTCCAGAGTGGTTATACCATCTTGCAATCCCACCAACAGTGGAGGAGTGTTCCTCTTTCTCCACATCCTCGCCAGCACCTGTTCTCTCCTGAATTTTTAATCTTAGCCATTCTGCCTGGTGTGAGGTGAAATCTCAGGGTTGTTTTGATTTGCATTACCCTGATAACTAATGATGTTGATCTTTGATAAAGGAGCTACAACCATCCTGTGGAAAAAAGATATCCTTTTCAACAAATGGTGCTGGTTCAACTGGAGGTCAACATGCAGAAGAATGCGAATTGACCCACTCTTATCTCCTTGTACTAAGATCAACTCCAAGTGAATCAAGGACCTCCACGTAAAACCAGACACACTGAAACTAATAGAAAAGAAACTGGGGAAGACCCTGGAGGACATGGGCACAGGGGGAACGTTCCTGAACAGAACACCAATAGCTTACACACTAAGATCAATAATTGACAAATGGGACATCATAAAATTACAAAGTTTCTGTAAGACAAAGGACACTGTCAGAAGGACAAAACAGCAACCAACAAATTGGGAATAATTCTTCACCAACCCAATATCAGACAGAGGGCTAATATCCAATATATACAAAGAACTCAAGAAGTTAGACCCCAAAGAACCAAATCACCCTATTAAAAATGGGGTACAGAGCTAATCAAAGAATTGTCACAAGAAATTCAGATGGCTGAAAAATACCTTAAGGTCCTTGATTTCTAAGAATGTAGCATTTTATATTGTAGATACAATGTGAGATTATGTGGAGTTTAGATGGCTAACCTGACCTATTTCATATAACTAGTCCTTCAGGTTTGTGTGGTTAATTACAGATACTACTATAGTACACTCACACAGTAAATAGCATTGAGATTTATCTCCAGGATGTGTCCATTTTCTTCTAATATGGTTTTTCATTCTTTAATGATGGCTTTTAGATGATCGTTAATGATGATTTTTTATTTAATGCTGAACTGATTTTATCTTGTATAATCTGTTCATATGTCTTAATAGTATCAGTAACCAATGGCCCTGACTCTGAAATTCTAATTTTATTTTATTGAAAAACTGAAGAAAAATGCTGAAACAGTCTCCACCAATTCTTTTGTTATCATGTTCTTTCACCTACACATTCATTCAGGAAATGTTTAGCCATAAATGCTGCTAATTCTTTTCATTACTGTCAGTGACTGCACTGTTTTATGTTTCAGGATATTTCATAGGAAATAGATGTCCCAAAGTGGCTGCTGAGGAAAATTAGTAAATAAAGGAAATCAAAAGATACAATCTATTCATTTGAGATACCTCTTTTTGTCTCAGATGATATCAAGGGAATGAAGCATCTTGGTTAAAAGTGGAACTCTGTGACTACCTTTTTAGTGCTGGGATTTTGCCTAACCTAACTCTGTATAGGACTTGTGTGTGTTATAAGTCTCTTCCTTCATATGTACATCATATTATTTCTAGAAAACCATGTTTCTTTGGAGTTATTCACAATTTTTGCTCTGAAAATACTGTTAGATAATAAACTCTTTTCAAGGAAAAAATAGCCAGATAAATAAAATATAAAGATTAGAAACAGATACCCTAAAAAAAACAATATTGTTATTAATAGCTAAGTCACAGTGTAAAATCTATAACTATAAGAACAATAGGCAGGTAGGGACTCTGTCTGGGACTAGAGCAGGGAGCGCTGCTAAGCTCCCGCCCAGAGGCGGGCCCAGGCACCTAGGCTCTGCAGCACGTCCCTGTGAGCTTAGGACGTGCACCGAGGCAGCCGGATCCACCCAGCTCCCCAGGACCCCGGACCAGCGATAGCAGCAGGCCTCCATATTGCAACCAGGACACAGCTGGAAAGGCGCAGGTAGGGACTCTGTCTGGGACTAGAGCAGGGAGAGCTGCTAAGCTCCCGCCCAGAGGCGGGCACAGGCACCTAGGCTCTGCAGCACGTCCCTGCAAGCTTAGGACGTGCACCAAGGCAGCCGGAACCACCCAGCTCCCCAGGACCCCGGACCAGCGATAGCGGCAGGCCTCCATATTGCAACCAGGACATAGCTGGAAAGGCACAGGTAGATAGATTCCATCAGGGGCTACCACGTGAGGGGATCTGCTAGGCTCTCCCTACTAGGCAGGCCCAGCAGCTCCTACCAAGGCTCTGCTGCACTCCCCCACACTTCCCAGAGACCTCAGGCCTTGCACAAAGTCAGCGGGTGGCAGCCAGCTCCTGATCCCTTTGAGCAGCAATCACTCATAACCACCAGTAGAGAAACAACAGGTAAGCCCAGCCTCACAGGAGATTCAAACACCAGCCAGTAACAACAAGGTCAACTAACACCAGAAATAACCAGATGGCAAAAGGTAAACTAAGGAATGTCACTAACAGAAATCAAGGCAACATGACAGCATCTGAACCCAGTTCGCCAACAACAGGAAGCCCTGGATACCCCAAAACACCAGAAAAACAAGACTTGGATATAAAATCACTGGTCAGGATGCTGGTAGCTGAACACATAGAAAAATCTCGTAAAGAAATAGAGGAGAAAATGGATCAAAAGTTAGAAGCCTTTACAAGGCAAATAAAAAAATCACTTCAAGAAATGCAGGAGAAGATGGATCAAAAAGAAGAAGACAATAAGGAAGAAAGACAAAAATCACTTAAAGAAATACAGAAGAACGTGGGCCAACAAGTAGAAGCTATGAAAGAGGAAACACAAAAATCTATTAAAGAAATACATGAAAACACAATCAAGCAAGCGAAAGATCTGAGCACATCCATCCAGGTACTAAAAACGGAAGTAGAAACAACTAAGAAATCGCAGAGGGAGACAACATTGGAGATAGAAAACCTTGGGAAGAAATCAGGGGCCTTAGATGCAAATATCAACAATAGAATACAAGAGATAGAAGACAGAATATCAGTAGCCGAAGATACCATAGGAACCATTGATTCAACAGTCAAAGAAAATACTAAATGCAAAAAGGCTGTAACCCAAAACATCCAGGAAATCCAGGACACAATGAGAAGACCAAACCTAAGGATCATAGGTATAGACGAGAATGAAGATGTACAAGTTAAAGGGCCAGCAAATATCTTCTACAAAATTATGGAAGAAAACTTTCCCAACCTTAAGAGAGAGATGCCCATGAATATACAAGAAGCATACAGAACCCCAAACAGACTGGATCAGAACAGAAATGCATCCCGTCACATAATAATCAAAACTCCAAATGTACTAAACACAGAAAGAATATTAAAGGCAGCAAGAGAAAAAGGCCAAGTAACTTATAAAGGAAGACCTATCAGAATAACACCAGACTTCTCACCTGAGACCATGAAAGCTAGAAGATCCTGGGCAGATATAATGCAAACTCTAAGAGAACACAAACTTCAGGCAAAACTACTTTACCCAGCAAAGCTCTCAATCGCCATAGATGGAGACATCAACGTATTCCATGACAAAACCAAATTTGCACGATATCTTTCCACAAGTCCAGCCCTACAAAGGATAATAGGGGGAAAACACCAAGACAAGGATGGAAACTACACCCGGGAAGAAACAAGATAGAAACCTCCTCTCATCAAACCTAAAAGAAGGTAACCTCTCGAATATAAAAAAAATAAATAAAATAAATAAATATAATTTCAAAAATGTCTGGAGGAAATAATTACTATTCCTTAATATCTCTTAACATCAATGGACTCAATTCCCCAATAAAAAGACATAGATTAACAGACTGGATAGGGAAACAGGACCCTACATTTTGCTGCATACAGGAAACCCATCTCAGTGTTAAAGACAAACACTGCCTTAGAGTAAAAGGCTGGAAGACAATTTTACAAGCAAATGGTCTCAGGAAACAAGCTGGAGTAGCCATTCTAATATCAGATAAAATTGACTTCCAACCTAAAATCATCAAAAGAGACTCAGAAGGTCACTTCTTGCTGGCCAAAGGGAAAATCCACCAAGAAGAGCTCTCAATACTGAACATCTATGCTCCAAATGCAAGGGCAGCCTCATTCGTAAAAGAAACCTTACTAAAGCTTAAAGCACACATTACACCTAACACAATAATTGTGGGTGACTTCAACACTCCACTCTCCTCAATGGACAGATCAGGAAAGCAGAAACTAAACAGGGACACAGTGAAACTAATTGAAACTCTGGACCAACTGGATTTAACAGATATATATAGAACATTTCATCCTAAAGCTAAAGAATATACCTTTTTCTCAGCTCCACATGGTACCTTCTCCAAAATAGACCATATAATTGGTCACAAGACAGATGTCAACAAATACAAGAAGATCGAGCTAATCCCATGCCTCCTATCAGATCACCATGGAGTAAGAGTGGTCTTCAATAACAACAAAAACAACAGAAAGCCCACATACACATGGAAACTGAACAATACTCTACTCAATGACACCTTGGTCAAGGAAGAAAGAAAAAAAGAAATCAAAGACTATTTAGAATTCAATGAAAATGAAGGTACAACCTACCCAAATCTATGGGACACAATGAAAGCAGTGCTAAGAGGAAAACTCATAGCTCTAAGTGCATCCAAAAAGAAACTGGAGAGAGCATACACTAGCAACTTAATGGCACACCTTAAAGCCCTGGAAGAAAAACAAGTTAATTCACCCAGGAGGAGTAGAAGACAAGAAATCATCAAACTCAGGGCTGAAATCAATCAAATAGAAACAAAGAGAACCATACAAAGAATCAACAAGACCAGGAGCTGGTTCTTTGAGAAAATCAACAAGATAGATAAACCCTTAGCCAGACTAACCAAAGGACACAGAGACAGTATACAAATTAACAAAATTAGAAATGAAAAGGGAGACATAACAACAGAAACTGAGGAAATTCAAAAGATCATCAGATCCTACTACAAAGGTCTATACTCAAAACAACTGGAGAATCTGGAGGAAATGGACAATTTCCTAGACAGATATCAAATACCAAAATTAAATCAGCATCAAGTAGATCAGCTAAATAGTCCCATAACCCCTAAACAAATAGAAGGGGTTATAGAAAGCCTCCCAACCAAAAACAGTACGGGACCAGATGGTTTTAGTGCAGAATTCTACCAGACCTTCAAAGAAGACTTAACACCAATACTTTTCAAACTATTCCACAAAATAGAGACAGAAGGGACACTGCCCAACTCATTCTTTGAAGCCATAATTACGCTAATACCTAAACCACAAAAAGATCCAACAAAGAAAGAGAACTACAGGCCAATTTCTCTTATGAATATAGAAGCAAAAATACTAAATAAAATTCTTGCTAACCGAATCCAAGAGCACATTAAAACGATCATCCACCATGATCAAGTAGGCTTCATCCCAGGGATGCAGGGATGGTTCAATATACGGAAATCCATCAACATAATCCACTACATAAACAAACTGAAAGAAAAAAACCACATGGTCATCTCATTAGATGCTGAAAAAGCATTCAACAAAATTCAGCATCCTTTCATGCTAAAAGTCTTGGAAAGAGCAGGAATTCAAGGCCCATACCTAAACATAGTAAAAGCAATCTACAGCAAACCAGTAGCCAACATCAAAATAAATGGAGAGAAACTTGAAGCATTCCCACTAAAATCAGGGACTAGACAAGGCTGCCCTCTCTCTCCATATCTTTTCAATATAGTACTTGAAGTTCTAACAAGAGAAATTAGACAACATAAGGAAGTCAAAGGGATACAAATTGGAAAGGAAGAAGTGAAACTATCATTATTTGCAGACGATATGATAGTTTGCCTAAGCGACCCAAAAAACTCCACCAGAGAACTTCTACAGCTGATAAACAACTTCAGCAAAGTGGCAGGTTATAAAATTAACTCAAGCAAGTCAGTGGCCTTCTTGTACTCAAAGGACAAGCAGGCAGAGAAAGAAATTAGGGAAATAACACCCTTCAAAATAGCCACAAACAACATAAAGTATCTTGACGTAACTAACCAAACAAGCGAAAGATCTGTACAACAGGAACTTCAAGTCCTTGAAGAAAGAAATCGAAGAAGACCTCAGAAGATGGAAAAATATTTCTTGCTCCTGGATTGGCAGGATCAATATAGTAAAAATGGCCATCTTGCCAAAAGCAATATACAGATTCAATGCGATCCCCATCAAAATCCCACCTCAATTCTTCATAGATCTAGAAAGAGCAATTCTCAAATTCATCTGGAGCAACAAAAAACCCAGGATAGCTAAAACTATTCTCATCAATAAAAGGACTTCTGGGGGAATCATTATCCCTGACCTCAAGCAGTACTACAGAGCAATTGTGTTAAAAACTGCATGGTATTGGTATAGCAACAGGCAAGCAGATCAATGGAACAGGATTGAAGACCCAGAAATTAACCCACAGACTTATGGTCACTTGATCTTTGATATAGGAGCCACAACCATCCCGTGGAATAAAGATAGCCTTTTCAACAAATGGTGCTGGTTCAACTGGAGGTCAACATGCAGAAGAATGCGAATTGACCCACTCTTATCTCTTTGCACTAAGATCAACTCCAAGTGGATCAAGGACCTCCACATAAAACCAAACACACTGAAACTATTAGAAAAGAAACTTGGGAAGACCCTGGAGGACTTGGGCACAGGGGAAAAGTTCCTGAACAGAACACCAATAGCTTATGCTCTAAGATCAAGAATCGACGAATGGGACCTCATAATATTACAAAGTTTCTGCAAAGCAAAGGACACTGTCAGAAGAACAAAACAGCAACCAACAAAGTGGGAAAAGATCTTCACCAACTCCACATCCGACAGAGGGCTAATATCCAATATATACAAAGAACTCAAGAAGTTAGACCGCAAAGAAACAAATAACCCTATCAAAAAATGGGGCACAGAGCTAAACAAAGAATTTTCACCAGAAGAAATTCGGATGGCGGAGATACACCTTAAAAGATGTTCAACATCATTAGTCATCAGGGAAATGCAAATCAAAACAACCCTGAGATTCCACCTCACACCAGTCAGAATCGCTAAGATTAAAAACTCAAGAGACAACAAGTGCTGGCGAGGATGTGGAGAAAGAGGAACACTCCTCCACTGTTGGTGGGATTGCAAAATGGTAAAACCACTCTGGAAATCAGTTTGGCGGTTCCTCAGAAAATTGGGCATATCACTTCCAGAGGACCCTGGCATACCACTCCTGGGCATATACCCAGAGGATTCCCCTGCATGCAATAAGGACACATGCTCCACTATGTTTATAGCAGCCTTGTTTATAATAGCCAGAAATTGGAAGGAGCCCAAATATCCCTCAAAAGAGGAATGGATACAGAAAATGTGGTATATTTATACAATGGAATACTACTCAGCAATTAAAAATAATGAATTCATGCAATTTGTAGGTAAATGGTTAGACCTGGAAAATATCATCCTGAGTGAATTAACCCAATCACAAAAGAATGCACATGAAATGCAATCACTGATAAGTGGATATTAATGAGCCCAGAAGCACTAAATACTCAAGACACAAATAGCAAGTCAAATGATTCCCAAGAAGAAGAAAGGAGAGGACCCTGGGCCTGTAAAGATTGCATCCAGTTTAGTAAAGAAACCGAGGGGGGAGGGGGAATGATTGGGGAACAGTTGGGGGGGGGAGAGGAACTATGGGAACTATGGTGGGTGGGAACTGGGAAAGGGGAAAGCCTTTTGAATGTAAACATAGAACATAAAAAATAAAAATTAAAAAAAAAGAACAATAAAGTGGTTAAATGAACATCACACCAAAGTACTTAAAATACAGATTAATGAATTCATAAACACACACACACACACACACACATATGCACACACACACACACACACACACATCTTTTACATTGATACAATCAATGAGGATTTAATAAGTTCATAAGGCAGTCAAGGAGATTTTCACAAAGCTATAGATATTGGATTATAAAATGTGTTATGTCAAGCAAGAAGGGACCTGTCTGTCATAAGATGCTGATGAAGGATGGGCATCTGTCACTACCAATAATAATGAGCTTTTAAGGTTTCAAAGGTCAGAGTTCCAGGAGGGGAAGGATCATTTTGGAAATAAATGTGTTTTATGACAAAATTAATATTGGCAAGTTATCATAATGGCAGGAATGTATTCCAGGGGACTAAGAACCAAATAAGGATAGGTACAGAGCAAAAACAGGTTCCTTTCTGCTGTCTCTCTCACCAGTGTTCCAGCAGCTGTCTTAGATCTAATGTTTCGTATTGCACATCAGGACTCTTCAAGCAGTTACAGGAGCCCAGCCTGTGGCACCAAGGTCTCCATTCCTCTTGTTTCTTCACAGGTTGACATCTACCTCTCCTATTTTGGGTAAATTTAAGGGTAACATAGCTACGTTATAATGAATATGGTCAACATTACTAATAATAATTGCAAAGCTGACATGTGAACAGATGCACAATAAATGTGGATCACTTCCATTGTTTCCACAGAGTTATCCCAACTGTGGTAGACTTGAAGCAAGATTTGTCTATGTGGAAACACACAGAAATTATATCACTAGTTAAACTATAAAGATTGTAACTTAAATCTTTACTCAATTAAGTATATTAGATTAATAACTTAGAGAGGAACAGAAAAGGACTTGAATCCAGCTCCTTTATTTATAGATGATTCTATTTTGTTTGTTTATTTATGTATATGTTGGCTTTCTCAAGAAAAAAATTGTTGTGTAACATTGGATGTCCTGGATACCTCTCTATAGACCAGATTGGCATCAAATCGATAGAGATCCACTTAATTCTGGTTCTTGAGTGTAGAGATTAAATGATTGCATATCACTGCCTGTTACAAATGATTTAATTTTTACATTTTTGAAATGTATTGCCTCCTATGTAAACAAGGATTACTTTCATAGACTTCTGTGAAGCCAGGTGCTGGGCAGAATTCCATAGTCTCTGACTCCAGGCCAGTATCCCACCATGAGACAAATGTATCTGCATTAGCACAGGTTTATGAACAGGTTACCCTGTCCAGTCAGTCCAATAGTCCATCTTGAGATATAAATTGACTAGATTTGAGAATTTATGCTGCATGGATTCCAGTGCTAGGTTAGTAATGAGGAAGAAACCAAGGATTCATGCCAACTTTAGATTTACAAAGCCCTGAACTGACAGTAACTCACAAGACAGAGAGAACAAAGCCTATGTAGTATCCTAAAAGGATAGACACAAACAAATCAGAGTGTTAAGCCTAGAACCAACACACAAATCTTTAATATACCAAAATAGTCATAAAATAGAAATTAGCAAAGAATCTTAAGGATATCACTGAAGGAACCATGATATCACTGAAGGATGTAAGTGCTAGAAGACAACCATAAAGCCTCTGATATGTGCAAAATTTAAACATTCAAAGGAACTTTTTCTATAAAACTGAATGAATTTCAGGTAAAGGGAAATGTTAGAGTGTTTTATGAGAGATAAAACAAATCAAAACAATTCAAAATGCTAAGCAGAAATTTTGTGTAAAGATTTTACTAAATAAAAGTGAATGTTCTGCCAGGCGGTGGTGGTGCACGCCTTTAATCCCAGCACTAGGTAGGCAGAGGCAGGCAGATTTCTGAGTTTGAGGCCAGCCTCTACAGAGTGAATTCCAGGGCAGCCAGGGCTACACAGAGAAACCCTGTCTCGAAAAACCAAAAAAAAAAGTGAGTGTTCTATCAAATACAAACAAGAAATCAACAAGAGCCTAGTGTAGTTGTATATGCCAATAAAACCTATGCTTTGGAGGCTTATGTGTTTGGGGACAGTATGAACTCTAGAGGAAGAGTATATCTCAGAAAAAAAGGTTACATAATTACCTCTTCCACATACACACACAAGTGAGCACAAGGATAGTAAGGCTGAAAATATACAGACAAATGTGAGGAAAAAAATTAAGAGAGGTAAAGAAGGATTCTAGAAACTATATAAGGACAAGTATAAAAGACTAGATGTTCAGATTTTCTGACTTTAGAATCAAAGTTAACTTATCATTTGAAACTCATTTGATATAACCAGTGTTTGTAACTACTCTACAACTACAAGAGTATATATATATATATATATATATATATATATATATATGTGTGTGTGTGTGTGTGTGTGTGTGTGTGTGTATAATTATATATACACATATGTGTATATATATATATACACATACACACACACACACACACACACACACACACACACACATATATATATATATATATATATATATATATATATATATATGTATATATAAAATAACCTGGTAAACAAAATGCATTGCTACAGTCCTTTTTTTAACCTCAAAAGAAGACCAAGAAAAAGTAATAAAAGTAACTAAAAGACAATAAAATAAGTAACAAATTGTTATGGTAAGATTAGTGTGTGTTGAATATGTACCCAAATATTGAATATATGTATATGTATATATATATATATATATATATATATATATATATATATATGGTATTGAAATGTCTAAATATGTTTTAAACCTATTAAAAGGATAAAAATAAATTTTATACAAGAATTGTGTTGATTTTAAAATCATTCTTTTAGCAAATGATTATCATCTATACAGCAAATCCATGTAAAGTTAATATTTATCAAATGGCTCTGACATCTACTGTGCATTAACTCTCATACCTATGGAACTCACCTTCTTCTCAAGAATGTAGAAACTATTCTCCAGACCATATCATACAGGTGACCACAAATAAAATTCTATTCATTCTGTATTTCCAACATTTGAAAGGTTGAGGCAGTAAAATCATGAGTTTGAGGCAAGTCAGGGTTCTACAATATGCTTTTCGACATCCTGGTTCATAGCCAAAGCCTGTGTCAAAGAAATAATACTGATTAAGAAAATAAATTAATTAGTTAAAACAAGTAATTTTCTAATAGCATTATAATGTTGTATGAAATGATTAACAAAAATAGACTTGAAATAATATAAAAATATAGAAAACAAATATTTCCAAATGCATCAATCACATTATAATAGCTTACAAAAACTAACCAAATGTATTGCAGCAAATTTACCCAAAGAAATAATGCTTGAATGAAGTAAAAACTAGACAATGCTAATGAAAAATCTACAGAATGGCAATCTACAGATAGCTCATATTTAAACAACTGAAATTGTGAAAATGGTCATATTATCCAACTGCTCTACAGATTGAAAGTAATCTCTCTCAAAATATTATTGTAATTATTCACAAAACTAAAAATACTCCTAAAATTAACACACACACACAAACTTTCCAAAAGCAAAAACCTTGATGCTTTTTACTACTTTATGGGATTTCACATGCTCTAAAAATTAAAAGCAAAAATGCTGAAGTGCAGATGATCTAAAACCAGGTATAAGATGAATGGACAGCATGGAGAGCTTGAATAAACTCACCAATTTACAAATAGCCCTGCAACAGGTGCTATAGCACATACAGATAGAAAGGCAACTTTTTCAGGCCCTGGGAAAATCAGGTATGACAAAAAGAGAAAACTAGCATGAAATGATAAGAGATAGGGGTCACTTACTTAGGCCAGGATGTTGGTTATCACAGAGAGGGCCCTGGGAGATTGCTCAGAGGGTCAAATGCTTGCTACAGAAGTACCTGGAACAGCACCGAGTAAATTTGACAATCTATTTGTAACACTAGTCTTGGAAGAAAAAGGCAGGGCATTCCAAGAGGAAATTGGCAATGGAATTTACTCATATTGTTTGAGTTCTGCATTTGACTGAGAAACGCTGTATCAAAAGAAAAGTGGAAGAGAGATTAAGATATATTCATAAAGCAATCTTGGCCCTAGCCATGCACACATGCATGTGTATATGTGTGCTCATATACATGTACACCCACACACAATTGACCATACACACATATACAAGGTACACACAAATTCAAAGAAAATATAATAAAAAGATCAAAGAGACTCTTTATTGATAAAATCATGACCTATATATTAGTATAGTTAGCTGTCATAATACTCGTTATGGCTGAATTTTAGCTTTGAAAATCATATTTCAATGATCACTAAAGTTTTCAGCTATGTCATTGGTATAATTGATATATTTATAGTTTACCTCTTCAGCTACCATAGTTACTAATAGTTTGTGATTTGTGCTTGGAATATTATCTTGGAATAATTCAGATGAGAATATCACCTTCCATATTTGTAGCATTTCAATGGCTTCCTTTTGCATTTAGATTAGCCTTAAACCTTACCTGGCCCATGGACTTTGTATGTAAAAGCTCAGTGCTTTTTATTTTCCTTTACATTTGCAACTCTTTATCGTAGACATTCAATATTTTCCATATTTTATGCTTTCTATATTTTGGATATGTCTTATTTTCATTAAAAGGGTCTCCTGAAACTAACAAGATAACTCAGTAGGTAAATACCTGCCAACCACATAAGCGAAACTTAGTGTGGATTCCCAGAACTCATGAACAACTTGACATGGTAATGAGTATCTGTAATAACAGGGAGCTTATGCCCAGATGGAAAGTACAGATAGAAAAATTCTTGGAAGTTATCAGCCCAGTTAAACTAATATATACAGTGAAAAACAAGATACCCCATATTTAAAGGGGTAGAAAATAAGGACTGAGATACAAGGTTGTCCTCCAACCTCAATACATATGTTGAGCCACAAATATACATACATTCATGTACACATCAAATAAACACACATAATACACATACAAATAATCTTGAAGAATGGAATGAAAGGAACTTACACAAACTCTCTCTCTCTCTCTCTCTCTCTCTCTCTCTCTCTCTCGCACACACACACACACACACACACACACACACACACACACACAGAGGGAGGTAGAGACAGAGAGACAAAGAGCGAAAAGAGAGATAAAAGGGGAAAGAAGGAAAGAGAGAGCATATCAAGAGACTTTCCCATTAGTCTGTCTTAAATATTTTTGTTCACTACCAGTTTTCCTTTGCCTAGCCACATCTTCCTATTCTGCTGTATTTTAGTTCAGTTACACTTCTAGCAATTCTTCTATGACTCATTGAATTAGATAGATTCATCCTATGTTATACACTTTTGTGAACCACGAAGAAAAGTACAAATGTATTATATTAATAGGTTGAGGTTGAAATTGAAAAAGAAACATCCTGTTCTACTATGGTTTGCATGACTGTAATAGAGAACCTCTGTCCCCAAAGTCTTGTTAACTCTAAAATCTATCAATGATATCACCTTTACTGGATTTCTGTAAGTCTTTCAACTCAAGAGAGCAGATCCCGAAAGATCCGCTGTGATTTCTGCATCTCCTCTAATTGCACGTATGACATGCAGTCCATACTTCCTTCACATTGTCAACATTATATTTCACTGAGATAAAGCCATCAGAGCTGCCTAATTCAGTTAGTGTCAAAAAATCAAGCTGCTTCAAGGGATACTCTTGAAGTTGTCAAGTTTAAGTTGGGGCTTGAGCACACACACACACACACACACACACACACACACATATTGAAAGCTAGAAAATTTATAGAATATATATGGAATATGTACATATACATATTCCATATATATTCTTTAAATTTGCTATTTTTCAATACTCAGGATGTTAATTCACTATATGCATTTTCATTCTCCTTCAAAATGGGAAAAATCCCCACGATTATTAGCTATTAGCAATAAAAATGTTATCTATATTATCATTAAGATATTGCCTGCTGTTCCTAGAATGATTGCAAATTACCTGACACACAGCAGATATTCAATAATTACAGTAACCATGAAAGATTCACAGAGAGAGGAAAAGATAATATTTTGTCCATTTGTGAGTACCCGAAGTGACAGTTGGGAGGATCAATAAAAGTCACTTCCTTAGGTCTTGTAGAATAATTGAATTAAAACACTTCTGTCTCCATCTGTGATCCTATTAATAGATGCCAGACCCTTTAATCAATGTGTTTCTGGCAGGCCTGCCTACCCAGGCGCACGACTGCTTAAAACAGACACGTACATTTGTAAGAGTCAGAGGTTGTCACAGCTGGGGCACTAAAGAGAAGAACTAAACTGAACTAAATGATTGCTACTTCAAGATAAGAACACAGTCAACTGAACACCATTATAATTCTGTTTGAAAATGACTAATGGAATTCAATTTATATATTAAATTTCTATTTTCCAAATAGGCATAATTATTACATGTCTATCACACATATTACTTTTGATATTATTCCATAAAAGTCCATAATTTTTCCTTGGAACAAAATTAAGAAATTCCACCATCAAACACCAAATTTCAGAAAATCTTGCATCTAAAAGTACTGGTTTTCATTTCCCACCATTATCCAAATCTCTAATGTTCTCCTATCTTGACAGATCTTACATTGGTTCAATTTGCATTACTGCCTTTTTACAACTACCAATCTGTTTTCTCAATTCCATTCACTTCATTTTATTCCAGAAAAGGTGTTTTGAGTTTATTAGGAACACTGAGTGTTTGCTGTTCGCCTATTTTGTGTGGTTTAAAATAGAAAACAGGAGGACCAAATGGGATAAAGGAAAGAAGAAACGAACAGATTGAGGAATAAGGGATGTAAAGGAATGATAAACTCCATTTTGAAGTACACACACAAACACACTTCACACTGTCTTTTCTGTAAAGCCTTCTTTGATTACATGCTATATTACTTCAGAGCTCAACCTGATATATGCTATACTTTGAAGTGCTCATAATTTTTGTTATTGGTGAAGAAATGAGAGAGTATGAGTTGTATGGATCTTTAAAAGAAATATTGTGTATCTCACTCTAAAAATATAATCTCTCTCAAATAATAATGTATTTTCCTAAACACATTATTCTTAATGTTCTTAAATGTACAGAAATCAATAAATAAAGATATAATCTGTCTGAATATATTTTCCACATAGATTTAGAAAAAAGTTTTGCTGTATCATATTTTCTAGAGCTGGCCTGAAATTTGTGCTATAATTCAGTCTATTCTAAAATCCTCAATCTTTTTCCTCAGTGTTCTGAGAGCTATGCCTAGATCAACTTTTGTATAATTTCTATTTTCCCTATGCACTATAGACTGTATTTCTAAGCCAAGTCCTTCATTTTTTTTGTTTTTTTTCCTTTGACTAGGTGATGATTCTCATGACTGTCATACACTGTGACACGAAATCTGGCTTTATTGAGACATGCCGAGCACAAAAGTCACAATTTTTATGACCTCTGCCCACAGATAATCCATGTCCCTGAATCTACCATTACCAGTTTTGGCAGGTTGGGTGAGTTAATCCAAGAAACTAGACAATCAGTTCTCTTATCATATCTTGATAGCTTAATTTCTTCTATAGTAAGGCTTGAAGAATCATATCATATTATACAAAGATTTTTCTCTTAAGTAAAAGAAGGCTTTTGACTGACAACAGCCATCCTATGGAAAAAGGTATTTCTGTATACATAGTTATGCAATGGGTATAAAAAGCAAAAGAGAAAATATTAAATGAAAATATTAGGTTGCCACATAAAAATTACAGAAGTTATGTACAACTAAGTGTTCTTATTTTTCTGGATACTATTTTATCATTATGCTTACATTCTAGTGGACCCTGGCATGTTAGAATTGTGATAAATTCTTTTATCAACAATACTTGCTTACTTATCCAACAGTGTCTTCTACGCATCATCTATATTCCCAACACTGCTATAGTGCTGGGAAGACTGTAGGCCAGCAGAAAGAATGGAAATAGGCAACCATGGGAGGTAAGAGGTGGGGGACACTCCAGAATGTAACAGAGACCTTGGAAGTGAGAGACTCTCAGGACTTAAATGAAATGCCCTACAGAGGGGAGAGGGAACTTGTAGAACAAGCCTAAAGCAGTAATAGAGGGCATTTCAAGTGATTGATGGCTTGCTATACCACAGTCAAAACTCTGACCCATAATTGTTACTGTCTGAAAGAACTACAGCGGTGGAAATAGAGAAGATCCTGAGGAAAAGGAGGTCCAGAGACAGGCCCAAAGTGGGATCCTATGGGGTGCTCCAAAAGGGACCTATCATGACTGCCCTCTGAAAGACCTAACAAGCAGTTGAATGAGTCAGATGCAAATGTTTACACCCAACCAATGGACAGAAGCTGCTGACCCCTGGGGTTGAATTAGGGAAAAGCTGGAAGTAACTGAGGAGGAGTGTGACTCGGTAGGAGGACCAGCAGTCTCAATTGACACGGACACCACCAGGATCTCTCAAACATTGGACCACCAACCAGGCAGCATACTCCAACTGATATGAGGCCCTGAACACATATACAGCAGAGGACTGCCAGGTCTGGGTTCAGTCAGAAAAGATGCACTTCACTCTCAAGATATTGGAGGCCCCATGGAGTGGGGAGGTCTGGTAGGGTATGGGGACATACTCATGGAAACAGGGAGGGGAAGGATTTATGGGATGTGCAACAGTCAGAGGGTGGACCAGGAAGGGGATAAAATCGAGTGTAAAAAAAAAAGGTGAAATAAAATTCAAAAAACTAGATATGTACTTACTCTAATAATGGCTTATCTTATAAGTAGTCATGCTACCAGCAACATACATAATGAATTAACACAAAATTATAATTCATGGATCCTAAAATTTTCCCATGGTACCAACAGCAACCATAGTTGCCTCTATTGGCCTCTAAGTATTTTTTCTTCTAGTGGTGGATACAAATGTTACATGTTATAACCTTCCTGTCTGAAATCTGATAATCCATGATGTCCTCTGGGGTCAACAGCAGGGGACATAGTAAAGATTGGCAAGATATTAATAGAAAAATAATTTCTTATGAGACTTCATAACGTTTGTAAGGTTGAATTTCAAACAGAAATGTGTCTGACCACAGATTTTGAGTACTGGTATCTGCTGTCCCAGGAACACTTGAAGTATATCTCAGATTTGTTTAAATGGCAATTATTCCAACTGAGATTAATAAAACTTTTCCTTGATTTTATTATTACATATTTGGAAGTAGGTCTCACCACTAAGGAGCCCAGATACAAGAGTCAGATTTTGAGTAATTATTTCCATTTTATACAGTTTAACTTTCATAGCATGGTTTATATTTTGTTGATTTATTACTTTTTGATTTATTAGTTCCTTTGTATGAATGTAGAATTTTCTACAATGCTCCTTGACTGTATTGTCCTCCCATAACCCTTCCCAGTGCCTTCTCTCCTTCTCTCTCCAGATAACTTTGTGCCTTCTTTCTGTTTTTTAACCAGGTGAGTATTGTGTACAATTTATGTGCTGTCTTTAGCAATTGCATTTTACCTTCAAGTTCTGGGAGGCAAACAATGTCAATGGCAATTGTCATATTGATTTCAAAGTGTCTTGGAAGTCCTCGACCAACAGTTCAAAGGGAGTGTTCCAATGCCTGACATTGTGGTTTTGTTAGACATTTTGCTGTAGAATGGGAACTTTATTGCTCCAAATAGCATAACTTTAGTAAACTTACATAAAATAGTACGTCCCTTATAACTCTTTCAAATACCTTAGCAGTTTTTATTTCTGTTTCTTTTCTCCCCCTCTGTTCTGCTTTCTTTTCCTCCTTCCCAGTTCAAGTACATTTTTATTCCATTCCCCCGTGCATAGCCCCTGTGTAATGCAATAACCATGTTCCTTTCCCTACTCCCTAACAGTTTATTTTAGCTTTCATGATTTCTATAGTTACTACATATAATTTGTGCATGTTGAAATATTCAGAGTTAAGGTCTATAAACCAGAGAAACCATAGCATTTATCTTTCTGCATATGAATTACCTTCTTCAGTAGTATTATTTCCCTTAATCATGTTATGTACTGTTTTTTTAGAGATAGGGTCTCCATACCCGTAGAGTTTGTTTTGATTAGGTTGACTGGCAACCAAGCTCCAAGGATATACCTAATTTCATGTTATAGAGTTTCAGTTATGTTGGAAAACAAATTTGTGTAGCTTTCTACAGGTCTTATGTATTTCAAGATAATATTATTAGCAGTAAATCTCTGATAGGCAGAATAATTGTCCAAGGAAGGTAAGTATTTCCCAATCTCTGGAACTGGCCAGAGCATCATACTATATGGCTATAAGAACTAAGGCATTCATTACACAGGATATCTGAACTATAAGCATGGACTCAATATAGCTAAGAATATTTTTAAATTGAGAAAATGGCAAAGGAAGAGAAAATCGGATTGCTAGTAATTAGAAAATTTCTGGTCTGCAATTGGCTTTGGGGATGGAGGGGTTGATCCAAAGAATCTAAGAAACCATGGTACAACCTCTATGGAAATCAGTCTGGCAGTTCCTCAGAATATTGGGCATGACACTCCTAGAGGATCCTGCCATACAACTTCTGGGCATATACCCAGGGGATTCCCCTGCATGCAACAAGGACATATGCTCCACTATGTTCATAGCAGCCTTATTTATAATAGGCAGAAGCTGGAAAGAACCCAGATGTCCCTCAATGGAGGAATGGATACAGAAAATGTGGTATATTTATACAATGCAATATTGCTCAGCAATTAAAAACAATGAACTCATGAAATTTGTAGGCAAATGTTTGGAACTGGAAAATATCATCCTAAGTGAGTTAACCCAATCACAAAAGAATACACATGAAATACAATCACTGATAAGTGGATATTAATTAGCTCAGAAGCTCTGAATACTCATGACACAATTAGCAAATCATATGATTCCCAAGAAGAAGGAAGGAGAGGGCCTTGGTCCTGAAAAGACTTGATCCAGTATTGTAGGGGAGTACCAGAACAGAGAAATGGGAAGGGGTAATTGTGGAATGGGCAGAGGGAAGAGGACTAATGGGACATATGTTGAGGGGGGATCCGGAAAATGGGAAAGCATTTGAAATGTAAACAATGAATATAGAAAATAAAAAAAAAGAAAAGGACCACAACACTGATATCTGAACCCTAGCCTGGGAAGATCTATACGATAATCCTGACTTCCAGAATGCCCTTGAATTTCCTTACTTTGTAGCAATTTGTTACTTACTTTTGTAAAGGAAAACTAATTCAGAAGTCCCAGGAAACATAGTTTTCTCATGCTGCCTAGCTCCTGACAAGCTGTTATCTTCCAGGGACTCTGTAGCCACTCTATATATCAGTTTTCTCATGTGGAAAGTAGAAATGTTAACACTAAGTACTTCATAGAAAAGAAAATAAAGAACCCAAATGCATCTTAGTCATTTAGAGAACTGTTTGATTTACAGTAAGGACTTAATATGCATTTCCTATGAACACTTCCTCAGAGGACACCAATTTTATATAAACCTGGAGAACGCTTAATAAGTTGCAGAAGTTTCAGGCTGACAGGGCAGGCAGATGCCAGGAAAACTAGTGCTCACTTACTATTACTGGCAAAGCCTGGGAGGATAGTCACAACAGTGGCAGAATCTTTCCCATTAAGCTAACATTTTATCACATGTACCTTTCAAATCCATCTTGCTACTTCCAAACATGGGTGTGGAGAATGCACATAATTATTTGGTATTTCATAGAAATAAAATTTAAAAGAACCACTAAAGTTATCTATCTTTCTCTCCTCAGCTTGAAACATCAAAAATAGATGTCCTTGGCATGATAACACACTGAAGTCATGTTGAAAGAAAATTAGAATTTCTATTCCTCGTTTTCCTTTCTCCACAGTAAGGTTGCAAGCAGATGGGAATATCAATTTAGTTACTTGACATTTAGAGGCATAAATGACTTAAGAGCTTTATGATCCACTTTCATTGAAGCATATTTGATAACATCTGCCCAACATCTTACACTCACATCAGAGCCAAGGAGGATTTAACAGGAGGAGAATGGCTATGAGCCAGTCACCCTGGGGTTCCATCCTTGGCCCTGATGGTAACAAAAGCAGCAGCCTGGATCTAACCATAAATAAAGCTTATTATTTGGGTGGAAGCTTATTTATTTTTAACCCTGAGTAATTACTAATGCTAAGAAGCTAGCAATAGAAATGTAATCATTTCTCCTCCTCAGAGATAACATGATACTACACTTGGAAAAATTTTCACTCATGTCTCTAAAGAAATTTGAAATCTTAACTTAAGATTGTAGGAAGAAATCTGGTGAGATGACTTGCCCTTGTAATACTGAAGAGTCTAGAGCAGGAGATTGTGAGTTCAAGGTCAGCCCAGACTATAAAGTAGAATAAAAGCAAGCAAAAAAGCAAGCAAGAAAAAAGTTACAAATAGTATAAAATAGTATATAATTAGTATCTTAATGTTGGAAGTGTCAATTTGATTTTTTTTGCTACTGTGTATTGGCAACTTTGTTAGAAAATCTAATTTTAATCTTACACAATAAATTACAGTACTTCATTTATATTGTTACCTCTCTATTTTCCAGTATCAAGCTGGGAACATAAAAATAGGTGGTCTAATTCTTCTACTTTACACCATGCTTTTAAAGGAAAGAAGGTGGATGTCATGCTTAAGATATTTATGAGGAATTGTTCAACAACCTCCAACAAAAAGGAGACATAAAACAATTCAAGTTATTTATCAAAATCTCTAGCAAGCATCCCTGGATCCAGAATTCACAAAGAATTGAGACATAAATCTCTATTAATCTCTTGTATGTGAACATGAATGAATGAAAGATTTAATTCTTTCAGATTGGATACAATCAGGATTATATGGAAATACATATAATCTTGGTGTCCCAAGAATGCATGCAATAGTCTGGACTCAGAAATAAAAATTCTGAATAGATAGGCTAATTGATTTGAGATTGATTTTTATTCTATTGCTCTGGCTTATCAAATTAAATAATTTTTCTAGCATTTATTACCCCTTTGAGATTTTATTTATAGAATCAATCTATCATATTAACAGTAATACAATGTGGGATTTTAGAAACAACCGAAAAGGTCAATTGATCTTATACCTTTAATTTCCAATGAATAGGATAATTTAAGAACCCTCTTGTATCTCCTGTTCAATAGCTAGAACACTTCATGAGAGAGAGTAGTTCATTTTATGCTATGCACATGCATGGAATGATGATATTCACTCAGGCAACAATTTTAAATTAAAAATAATTTACTAAAAATCTTTTTTTATAAAAATGTGACTATATGTTCTATTTGTAATATATAAAATATGTGATGAGAGAGTGATATATAGCACACAGACACAAATATGCTCGTATACAGGTTATTGGTAGACATATTGTAACATGTATAATTCTCCAATACATTATAGTTAAGATTGGCAGTTGTGATGGTTCATTTTTTTGTATCAAATAAATTGGATAAAGGATGATTAGATTCCTGGTAAAACAGCATTTCTAGGTCTTCTCTTTTTCTGGAAGAGATCACATTTTGAGTAAGTGAACTAAGTAAAGAAGATTTATAACTCATCAACCTTTGTGAGGACTACCCAGTGTGAGGGGCTGTAGAAAGATAATGCAACAAAGAAAAAACCTTTTCCCTCTGTCCTTATCCCACTATATCTGTCTTCTAATCCTCTGTCACAGATGTTCATGGTTCTAAGACTACTGATTGACATTGGATAAACAGCAGCTTTCTTGAAAAATTCTAACATAATAAGATATTAAAGTAAAATATTTTATTTCAGAAATAAAAATAGTTTGATATGGAAACTACATTAAAATAAAATATCTCCTGTGGTTACCAACTTAGCTCTTGCCTGATGTATTTGATTTAATAATTATGTTTAAATTGAAGTTATGTGTTTACTGAGGAATTACTTATTAACTGTCTCTGTAATTGAAATTCTATAAGATCATAGATCAAAAGTACTTATTACCCAGTTTATTACTTCACAACCAATAGCTCATAAAATAATTAATAAAATACAAATTAAAGAAACTAAATGAAAAATCTCAAAATTTAATTGAGCAAGTCTAACTTCTTATGCTGTTCAAGCATAAATAAAAATGAAAAATAGGGCACTAAGTGAGGAGAAAGACAGTCTGGACTGTGGCAAGAGAAGCAACATTGGGATATTTCCCCTATGGTGAAGACAGGATCAAAGGACACACATTTTCATTCTAATTAAAAAGATCTCTACTTATCCTTATTTAAAAGATTCTACCTATATTTTCAAGAATGACTCCAGTGAGGATTTCATCATGGTCATTTGATGTTGTATTTTCTACCATCTCTTCCTATAGAAATGTCACACTTACACTATTCAACATCTTGTTTGTAATGACAACAGATCTGTGGTATTCAGATGTTATTCCTATTACTCTAGTGGAATGTCTGAAAACAATTATTTGGAAAACATGAAGGTTTATTGTTTTCACTTGGTCTAAACTCCAAGATCAGGTTGACTCATAGGCTTGGCCCTAGCTCTGTGCAGTAGATGATTAAAGATCTTTAAGTACATCTAAAAGTGAGAGATGACATAAAAACAGAAATAAAAGGAGATTAGGAAAGAGGAGACACTAAAATCTACTTTGAAAGATAGTACTAATGAGTTTAAGGATTATCAGTCAGTTGTGCTTCTCCCAAATTTCAATAGCTTCAAATTCAGACCAACTACTTATTCACAATAGAATTTTTTGGAGGGCTCATTGAACCTACATACAAAATGTAACTGATGCAGTTTGGAAATAAAGCACGGTGCATCACTTACTCATAATATAGTATTATAAGATTGCACAAATTTGGGTAATGCAATTGTTTTTCTCTGAACAAAAATGGAAAACAATTTGCAGAAGATTTGTAGTAAAAATGTCAGCCAAAGTCTCTGCAACATGGATGTCATAAATTCTTTCCTTTACATTAATCTCCACATTATCCTGGAATTTGTTTTCTTGCTTTGTTAAACATTAATCTAACTTTTTTAAACTAAGAAAAGAGAAAAATAATGTAAAAATAAAAATAGGTTTAAAAAGTTTAAAAATAAACAGAGTTAAGAAATCCTAAATGATAGAAAGATCCTAGAAACTTTCTATGAAGGAAGGGCTCAGAGGACTCTTCAGAGGGTTGTAGAATTCCCACATCTGGGTTTACTAATCCTATCATACTCAACAAGGTCTTTGACATACTGAGATCAAGTTATTAGATAAAGAAAAATTCTGCAGCTAAGTTAGTGTATGGATTAAATATCCTATACCCATTTGATCCTGGATAATAAAATTTGGGTTTGATAGGACAGGGATTAAAAAAATCCTAATGATAATATGATTTTATGACTCAACTATCAAGTCAACTATATCAGATGGTGGTTTAATATTCAGCATATATTAAATATTCACTACAAAGTGGTAAGCGAAACTGAAAATAAAAGTTATGGTTATTTTTCATAAAGATAGCTAACCCAGAGAAAATTTAAGCTGAACTGCAATTTCCCTAAGAGCTTCTTTCAAGGGTCTTTTTAAAAATTATTAACCAGTCCTTGAGTTACCATTTCTGTGATTTTAAGACATACTTTAAAAAATTCTAACCTGTGACTCATCAGATTGTTCTTTGCACTCAATGTGATCATGCTTCTTTGTCTGTTTAACCTTTCTATCTCTGATGCTGTTTCTTTGGAATGTCTGTTGCCCCTCTAATGTTGTTTCCATGGTCATGATATAGCGAATAAAAACTTTATCTGGTTCTAAACTAGTAAATACCCAAAAAAGGAGACAATTTTGAATGCTTATGCATTAAAATATGAAATGAGGGGTGACACTCATTGTATCTCCATATATATGTATGTGTATATGTGTATGTATATATATATATATATATATATACATATATATTAGAGATAAAGATAGAAATAGAGGATAAAGATGGAGATAGAGAGATGCATGTTTCTAGCTGTTGGCAACCTTATCTAAATTCCCCAACTTACTAAATGAATTATATCTTTGCTACTTTGCTGAAGGACGTTTAGACAGCTGATTGAAAATTGTGAAGCCTGAAAATATGGAGACAACAGCAATAAAAAACAAATTTCATTGTATTATTATTATTATTATTATTATTATTATTATTATTAATGTTGACTGTGAGAACAGCACTGAGTCAGTCAAGCACACAAGGTGGTAGTGATTTTCAAAATGAGTATTTAGCTGATGCATCAACATTAAATTTAAACATAATCCTTTAGTGGGGAAGGAAACCTCATCTCTGTCTACTAGCCCAGTTTCTTCAACACAGGCTTATTTGAAGCAAGATGACATTGATCCCATGAGTGTTGGAGGTTGCTCAATTTCAATCTTCAAAAGGGGAAAACTGCAGCTTAGAAATTGGGCCTTTGAATCTTAAAAACTTATTTGGAAAATGTCAGAGCCATATGATGGATTTTTATACTTTGAAATACAAGAGAAAGAAGAAGAGAGATGGGATAATTTAAACAGTAATGGTTTCAGAGACTACTGATATTCACTCTAAACGTTGACCTGTCACTTGCCTCACACTACTAACTTGGCATCTCTTAACCAGTTTTCTGACTTATAAATGATGATCTTCAAAAAGGCCTTTGGTAATGTTAGAAAGTTTAAATGCATATGTAAATTAAGCATGTGTGTGTTGAGCTGGATAAACATCCATACATAGTCTTTCCTCCCTGGTGTTAAAATATGTAAAAAGCTATTGACTATACAATAACTAATTTCCATAGGTTAAAAGGGAAAAGGTATGTTAAATCAAGATCATCTAGATTCTATGCATCCAAATGAAGAAAATATATATACTTACCTTTGAATCTACAAATCTGTAATACCTGTTTTAAAGTGCCAATTACAAAGTTCTAGAAAATACATTGAAGTTATGTTAACTATTCAGGATGATGTTCACATACAATTTCTACATTCTAAGAGCTTTGGCATTCAATTATGGTATTAATTTCCTTAACAAGATATAGGTAGAATGGATTATATGCAAAGAAATATACTGGGAAGTCCAAATAACATGATTCTAAAGAGTAAGGCTGACTCTACAAGGAGAAAAGAAGGGATAAAGAGATAGGTCTGTTGCCAAAGTACTTGCCACATGGGCAGGACAGTGCAAATTGGATCTCTGAAACATAAAATCCAGGCATAGTCACCTATCATTATAAACCCATTTCTGGGAGCTTGCTATTTATCCAGTCTAAATGATTTAGCAAGTTCCAGACCAGTGAAAGACCCCGTATCACAAATTAACAGTTAAGAATTAATAACCAGTTGTGTTCTATGACAATTACCCTTTCATGTAGAAAAAAAAAAACAAATGACCCTGGAATAAGCCCTGGGCAGAAGTGTCAGCCTTGTGTATAAGTGCCACAGCACAAATAAGTACAGGTGAAACATGCTTATGCAGGTGGAAGGAAGAACAATGTGACTGGACCACAGGGTAGAGATGCTTCAGGTATCTTCTGAGAAAGGAGCACACTAAGTGGAGGGGAATCAGTGGATGCTTTGTATAGTGGTTGTTCTCTGAATTTATGAGGGAATTTATAGAACTTTGTAAAGTGAAGATTTGTTGACTGATGGCTCTAAGAGTGAGTGGTAGAAAGGAGTGGTCAGAATCTAATAATAACTGGAACTCCTTATTTGATAGTTTGTCTTTGCAAACTCTATCAAGAGAACTATGATGTCAATGATGGTGAGAATACACACTTTGTGAAGAAGTAGTTACACCTTAGAAGAAAGCATTCCTTCAAAAAATACATTTCTAAAATGAGTGATTAAAACTCTTGAGACCCTTCTCATTATTTATGATCCTTTGGCATGATACCTAGAATGCCATTTTTTTTTCATTTTGAATCATTTTGCTAACATCTCTGTTTATCTCTGACAGAACACTCAATTAATTTTAGATATTTTTGAATTTCTAACTCTTATTACAGAACGTGACAGGACATAATTTCTGTAAAAAGATGACTATATCAATGCATCATGTAGAATCATATGCACTTATGCTTCCAGTAGATAACTCATCAGTAATATACCTTGTATTGTTGCAACCTTAAAATATTAAAATTACATATTATTATTAGTGGTATGTGTGTGTGAAGGTGTGTGTGTGTTTGTGTGTGTGTGTGTGTGTGTGTGTGTGTGAGAGAGAGAGAGAGAGAGAGACAGAGAGAGAGACAGAGAGAGAGACAGAGAGAGAGACAGAGAGAGAGACAGAGAGAGAGACAGAGACAGAAACAGACAATGAGAAAGAGGCACATGTGAATGTGTATATGTAGGTCATAATACAAATGTCAACATCATAAGACAACTTCTTTTAGGAGTTGGCTCTTTTCCTTGCATCTGTCCTGGGGATTGTGCACAGGTCATCAAGCTACAGCTACAAGCTTTTGGGCTGCTAAGCTGTCTCTCCCACCTTGTATTAATTTCCAAAATGTCATTACTGTGACTCAAAGAAGATCAGCAAACATTCAAATATTACAATCACTGTTTACAAAGGAAAGTATTAGCACTGAATCATATACCTCTAACATCTTATATTACATTTGTGATGACTGTGCTTCTAATGCCTAACTGTCATACTGTACACCAGGATTTGTTTCAATTTAAACCCATCTAGTTTACCTTGTGCATGTAGAAAAGCTGAAAGTTTATGCAAAGTACAAAAACTATCAGTTATCTGAAGACAACTATGTGAAACAAGGACATGAATACATTTTCACATGTGAGGAAGGAATGCATCTTGTTCAACATTTTAACATGTTAAAACAAAGATTCCTTGAAATTGCTGAAGCATACATAGCAGGAATCAAATAACTGCATTATGACAGTTTTCCCACTGTGCATAGCATTTGTCCATTTGTAAGATGGTTTAGATTTGTGAAAAGATTGCTCAATTATTGGCAACTAAGAAACCTTATTACAGGTCAATGACCTGAGTGTTTATTCCATTCTGTCAAGGATATGTTTTTCTCCCTACCCACTGTTGACCAATTTTCATTTGGCAAGATCAGGTTAGTTTCTCTCACTATACATTTATACCCTGCCTTTTAATAAACCTTGCAAAGTGCCAAACTTGCTCTTACTTTGCAGTTGAAACAGTGGGAAGTCAGAGTCATTATGGAATGAACATTTAAGCAGCTTTTTAAGTACTGAGATTCTCTGGAGACAGAACTATCACTCCATCCAATCCCCTCTTCTTTATTGGTTGCTCTTGGGGTCTCATTATCTTTTCTGGTATTTCAAACTCAAGCAACTGTGCTAACACTTGGGACATCACTCATTATTACCAAATTAAAAAATAAAAAATGGAAATAATATGCCCATAGATGCACAAAGATTAGTCATCATCAATAAAACCTGTCAAGATGAAGGGGTGCAGATTTTGGAACTTCTTACAATCTACTAATGATACTCCAGTCCATTATTGAAGGGTAGAATGATGTTTCCCAAATCAATTAGATTTTGTTCTTTGATAAAAATTGTTAACAACTCCACTAGAGCTTTGTGGTCTTTATTTAAGACACACAAAGAATGTCTGTTTTGTAGTTTTCTAGGCAATGTGTATTTTCATCAATTTTACTTTACTTCACTTTTTGAATATTTCCCTTTTCTTTCAAATCCATCACCATCTCTTTTTCTGTACTAGAAATAGTGAGTAGCACTCCTTTTCTTAATGTAAGGGATATTTGACTTTTTAAATATTTAAAATTTTCATTTAAAGCAAATCAACCACTACAATGTTTTAATCTTTTGATACTCAGTGACTTATATGATAAGGTATTATTTCAATTTTGGGTCAATCCTGAACTTCTCTTCCAGAATGTGCTAGATTCTACTGCCATGTTTCATGTGGCAGTAAATAAAAAAAGTAGTTCAAATAATGTTATATAAGCAGATAAACATTTTGCTTATTATAAAGAGGATTGTTTACCAGAATAAGGCATAAATAACCAATAAGTTCAATAAGTGATCTACAAAAAATAAAATAAAGAAATTGACATATGATTTTCCTCTTCACTCACAAAAGTCATCAGTTCTTCTGACTTAAAGGAGTATTTATTAAGAAATAGCACTTACAAATAACAATGCCTGACTCTGCTCTTCAACTTGCCAAAGAGATCTTGATATGAAATGAGAACAAAAATCAGCTAATGACAACATGTATTCTGAGGAAAATTTTGCTTTGCAGAGAATACCCATCCCTCTGGTTAGATGAAAACTGCAGATAAAAAAGCGGCTGTTTTTCCCATGAGATGGTTGAGAGAATATAGGGATGGAAGGACCAGAGTGAGTGTTAGGGAGGCTATACATTTGTCACAGATACTACTGAGCATTTTTGTTTGTTTCCTTGTTGATTTGTTTTGTATTTTATATATGTGTGAGTGTACTGAATTTTAGTGACACAGCTGACAAGAATTATGATGTTTCATGAGTTTGTGTTCTTTATTGCTCACATTAGGTCTTGCAGGGGAAAAATTATAAGATAATTCAAGAGGATAAAACTTCAAAAAGAATAAATCTTCCTAGACATAGAGAATGATATTGACTCCTCACAGAAAAGAAGGCAAGTAGGAGAGAGAACACTTCAAAGGCTTTCATTTGTCTCCTTAAAATTAGTCTTTTCCTTACTCCTAAAAGATAATTGCAATTCTCAGACCACACCAAGGTCACTGAACTAATACCCCTATAGCTGAGATGTTAATTCTATCTCAGAGTTAGGACAAATACATTGAGGTAAAATATATTTCTATTATTCTTGTTCCAAAATAAACAATGTTTAAAAACACTAAAATAAATAAAAATACAGAAAAATAAATAAATAAGAGTTTAATTTGGCAGTACACCAGTAGCATGTAAGCTGCCTTCCAAAACGTTTTTTAAAGTATACTTCAGGGTATAGAAAAGAGCCAAAGCTAAACTACAGAGTATAAATGAAAAAAAATGTGACCACAAAGAAATGTGTTGGGCAAATTTGTCATAAAAGCATAACAAATGAAAATGAATTAGAAGCATATTTTTAAACTATACATGCACTACCTCTAGGCACCCCTTCTCAGGAAGAAAGGCCTATTTGACTAGAAAGGAGCATAAAGAATTGAGACTTACCATCTTTCCCTAATTCTGCTCTTTAGTTTTGGAATGTGGATTTCTATAAAACAAACCTCTATCTATTTATTATCTATCTATCTATCTATCTATCTATCTACCTATGTATTATCCATTATCTACCTATCTTACCTATACATTCATGCATTTTTAATATATATACAGACATAAATAAACACATACTAACATATATTTATTTTCATAGTGAATGGAAAATTAGTTCTAACCACCTAAATTGTATGAGTTTCTGCCACTCATGCCTGACAAACATTCTTATTTTATAATAAGAATGCCTCCTTTCCTACCGTGGGGGGAGGGGGAATGATTGGCGAATAGTTGGGGGAGAGAGGAATTATGGGAACTATGGTGGGGGGAACTGGGAAAGGGAAAAGCCTTTGGAATGTAAACATAGAATATAGAAAATAAAAATTTAAAAAAAGAGAGATTTTAAGATCTTGTATAGAATCAAAACTCTATGAAATACTACCGGGTTATAACATCATGTCAGCTGAGAGTCAGTGATAACTCAGCTCTAATCTAAAGCTTTTCCTTTATAATAAAATCATGCTGAGGAAGCAGATCTGATATGCAACATAACACTCTTTGATACAGAAAAGAAATGAGAGTTGAGTAGAAGCAGTTTCAGTGTTGACCTTCAACTGACATATGATAATATGAAGATTGTACATAGTATTTTTATTCCGCTATGCTGAACTCCTGAGAATTTGAGGTCAATAGCAAGTCCTGAAAGGTAACCAAATAAAGTTTGTTGATATGGGGCATGGGTGATGTTGAAAATGCAGTATTGTATCTATGTGGCATTGACTTCAAGACTTGGTCTTGAACAGTGAGTAAACTGTGAATGATTATTGAAAAAATAATTTCTACTTCTCTCCATTCTATTCTCTGTGCAACTAAGATGCTTTTAAAAAATATATGTGACAGCAGTACTTCCTAAGATAAATTGGAAGACAATAAGATGTACTTCTTGAATTACACCAGTTTGCTTTAATGGATCTTAGATATACATAACACACTACTAAGAAAGTTCAATAAGAAACTTGCAGGTTTGCAAACAAATATTATCTACACGAGAAGGAATGCAGAAAGAACTTCTAAGATGGTTTCAGAAAAATGTAACAACTTCTTGTCAAAAATATTTTAAGTAACTTGAATCATAATAACCAATTAAATTATAATTTCAAAATTAAAACAAAACAAAAACAAAAGGCACATCCCTAGATCTTTATTTAAATTGTCTAAGCAACTTATCAAAAAGATCAAAATCAAAAAGAAAAGGCAAAATCATTTTCAAAAATAAATGTTCAGTAGGATCAGAGTACTTGCAATTAACTTTAAAGTACAAGATAAATAAAAATCTAGGGTGGCACTCAAGTTCCCTGTTCCTGTTATTCATACACTTGGATTATCTCTATTTGCTGATGAGGAAGACTGAGAATGGCCACCAAATATTAAAGCTTGAAAACAAAGTGAGTCATGCCCATATTGCTAACAACAGCTTGGCATTCAGTATCTACAGATTCTTTGGGTTGCCTTGATAAATTAAGGGTCTTTATTGAGATAGTGCTTGTGGCAAGCACCATAGGACTCTTTTCAGTGTGAGAGATTATCTCCAGCCAGCCCACAGCTAAAACCTTAGCAATTAGTCATAAGAACACATGAAGGTAGAATTTGCTAACAACTCAAGAAAAGAGAAGAGATTCCTTTCCTGTTGAACCAATAGGCAAACACATTTAACTGACACAGATTAGAATTTATGAGACCCTGAACAGATAACTCAGTTTAGTGTTTCAACTTCTAAGCAACAAACTAACTAAACAAACAAACAAATAAATAATGAAAAGTATGATCCTAAAAGTATATGGTATCAATCTTCAAAGTTTGCAGTCATTTCTTTATCAGGCAGCATTAGAAATGTAGCAGTAACAGAGATAATAGTACAAAAACCAAATAAGACAAGAACTTAGAAAAAGAACTTTATGTACAGCAATGCGAATACAAGTGTATTCCAGTGCATTCAGGTGAATTGTCTGTTTTCTCTGTGCTATATTCAAGCACCTGGAAAGAAGTAATTTAAGGGAGGAAGAGTAAATATGGCTTGTAGTTATAGAGGCTTATTTCATGACAGTTTGGAAGTCATGGAAGCAAGAGCAGATGCCTCAGTTGTAAAAAAAGAGGCCAGATAATAACATTGCGTTAACTGGGAAGCAGAGAGAACCAGTAAATGTGGCAGAACTTTTAAAATCAGAGAGCCATCATCTGGGGAACAAGTTTTCAAACATGTTCATATCGGCAGTATTTCACATATAAACCACACCTATGTTTATTTGCACAAGACTTATAGAAGACTGGTCCTTCAACATACAATCATGGATGGGTAGAAATCCAGGAAATGCTACAGTGAAACCAGAGAAAACTTGATTAATTACTAATATTTAATTGTTGCTGAGGAGGCGGTTGTCCTTTTCAGTGGGGTAGCCCATGTTAACTTATCCATGCTTCAGTAAATAACCTTCCACCCACATGTGTTGGAAAGAAGTGTTTCAGTGGAAGAATGAGGTGGATGAGTGAAGAGATCAAGAGTGAAGGACACTGAAATTTGTTAAACAGATTCAGGACATTGTCAAAGAATTTTAAAATGTCATAAATAAAATAACAAAACGAAATGATATTGGCATTTATTATTTAGAGATAGGAAAAGTATCACATTAATATTTGAAGAGTTATAAATCATAGCAAAAACTGAAATAGTCCATTTACCACAGTATTAATTATGCAATTATTATAAACAATCTAGTTAGATAAGAAGAGACAATTGAAAGTCAAAATAGATGCAAATGGGGAAAGATTTTGACATAACATAGAATCAAGTTTTTCCCTAAGCTTTGTCTATTTCCTCAAATTAAACACAATTCTTAAATGAGGCAAAAATTATAGCAGGCCAAGAATGGAAGGTGTCATAAAACTTCTTTAAAAATGATCTTACAAATTGAAATACAACTACCAGAAAGCACTTGCATAGCATGCATTAGTGAGGTTTTAAGTTTGAATCCTGGAAAGAAATGAATATCTCCTCAACACACAAAAGCCAAATTGACAAAAACATCATTTTAATCTATCAAGTAGGACATTTCATCCTAACATAATATTCACTAATGGTGAAAGTTCATATTGAGAAAGATATTGTTATACATTGATGCATTAGCATTTTATATTCTTTCATTACTTTATTTATTTACTTTACATCCTGATCACAGCCCACTTCATCCTCTCCTCCCAATCTATTCCTACAGATCCCTCTCCCTTTACACAAGTCTTTTCTTTTCCAAGAAAGGGGAAGCCTTTGGTACCACACCACCCTTGAACATCCAGTTGAAGCAGGACTAACAGCGTCTTCTCCCACTGAGGCTCAACCAGGCAGTCCAGTGAGAGAACGAGGATATAAGGCAGACTGCACAGTCAAATACAGCACCTGTTCCAATTGTTAGGGGACCCACAAAAATGTCAAACCCTCTAATCTGTTAAAAATGTGTAGGAAGCCTAGGTCTAGCTCTTGCTTATTCTTTGGATAGTAGTTCAGTCACCGTGTATCCCGAAGGGTCCAGAGTAGTTGACCCTAAAGGTCTTCTTATGGTGTTCTTAACCCCTTCAGCTCATGCGATTCTAGCCCCACCCCAACACACCCACTCTCCCACAAGACTCGGCAAAGCTCTGCCTGATGTTTGGCTGTGGCTCTATGCATGTTTCTATCAGCTGCTGGATGAAGCTTCACAGGAGATAGTTATACTTGGCTTCTGTCTTTAAGTATGGCAAAGTATCATTAATAGTGTCAGGGCTTGACTCTCCCACATTGAATGGGTCTCATGTTGGCACAATCATTGGTTGGCCACTCTCTCAATCTGTGCTCATACTTTACCTCTGCACAGCTTGTAGGGAGGGGCCTTTCTGCATCTAAAATTTAGTGGGTGGGTTGATGACATTCTCTCTCTACTGGAAATCCTGCCCAGCTACAGGAGGTGGCCAATTCAGTCTATGTATCACCCGCTGCTAGAAATCTAAGCTTAGATCAGCCCTAGGAATTCATCTCCTGTGACAATATGTTCAAGGTAAGTTCCCCACTTTCTCTTCTAATTGATATATTGTGTTCAGCTTTATTTTGAGATCTTTGATACTCTGACTAGAGTTTTGTGCAGGGTGATAGATATGGGCTCATTTGCATACTTCTAGGTGCAGACAAGTTAGATGAGCACCATTTTTGAAGAAACCCTTCTATTTCCAATGAATGCTTTTGTCTTCTTTTTCAAAAATAAGTTTCCACAGGTATATGGATCTATTTCTAGGTCTTTGATTTTATTCCATTGATCAACTTGTGAGTTTTTATGCCAATATCATGCAGTCTTTATTATTATTGCTCTGTAGTACTGCTTGAAATCAAGGATGGTGATACCTTCAGAAGTTCTTTTATTGTAAAGGATTGGTTTATCTATCCTGAGTTTTTGTTATGCCTTACAAAGTTGAGAATTATTTGTTCAGGATCTGTAAAGAATTGTATTGTACTTTTGATGGAAATTGGATTGAATCTGTAGGTTGTTTTTGGCAAGATGGCCATCTATATTATGTTAATCCTACTAATTGATAAACATAGGAGATTTTTCTAACTTCTGATTTCTTTCACAATTTCTTTCTTCAGAGACTTGAAGTTCTTGTCATACAGGTCTTTCAATTTTTTGTTAGAGTTGCACCAAGACAGTTTACATTGTTTGTGGCTACTGTAAAGGAAATTGTTTCCCTAATTTCTTCTTCAGTTCATTTGTAGCTTGTATAGCTGTGGGGAATGCTACTGACTTATTTGTGTTAATTTTGTAGCCACATGATAGGCTCAAGCTTTTTATCAACTGTTATAACTCTCTGGTAGAATTTTTTGGGTCACTTAAAGCAATACCTTGACTTCTTCCTTTCTAATTTGTAAATCCTTTCTCTCCTTTAGTGGTCTTACTTCTTGAGGTAGAAGGGTTTTTTTGTTTTGTTTTGTTTTTGTTTGTTTGTTTTTTGTTTTTTGTTTTGTTTGCTTGTTTTTTTGAGACAGGGTTTCTCTGTGTAGTCCTGGCTGTCCTGGAACTCACTCTGTAGACCAGGCTGGCCTCGAACTCAGAAATCCGCCTGCCTCTGCCTACTGAGTGCTGGCTTTACAGGTGTGCACCACCGGCCAGCTGAGGTAGAAGTTTTAATGTTCTATATTGAATAGACACAGAGTGAATGGGCATCCTTGTCTTGTGGCTGATTTTAGTGGATTTGCTTTAAGTTTCTCTCCATTTAATTTTATATTGGCTATTGACTTACTGCATATTGCCTTTACTGTGTTTAGGTATGCAACTTATGTCCTTCATCTCTCCAAGACTGTTATAATGTAGGAGTGTTGGATCTGTCAAAGGCTATTTCAGTGTCTAATGAGATGATCAGTGTTTTTATTTTCTCAGTTTGTTTATATGATGAATTACATTGATGGACTTACATATGTTCAACCATCCATTTATTACTGAGATGAAACCTACTTGATCATGGTGGATATTTTTAAATGTATTCTTGGATTCAATTTGCTAGTTATTTAATATTTTTGCATCAATGTTCACAAGGAAAATTCATCAAAAATTCTCATTCTTTGTTGAGTCTTTGAGTGGTTTAGATATCAGGGTAAACGTGGACTCATAGAATAAGGCAATAATCCTTTTGTTTCTATTTTGTGGAATAATTTGAAGAATATTGGTATTAAGTAATTTTTGAATGTTTAGGAGAATTCTGCACAAAGAATATTAGTCTCTCTGGGTTTCGTTTTTTTTGACTGTTTGTTAGTTTTTAAGACTTTTGATTAGAGCTTCTATTTCCATAAAGATTAAAGGACAATTTAAATTGTTTACCTGATCTCAACTTAACGTTGATTACCAACATCTATCAAGGAAATCATCCATTTCGTTTAGATTTTCCAATTGTGTTTATTAGTCTTCAGAAGTAACACCTAATGGTTCTTTGATTTCCTCCATGTCTGATTTTATGTCCCCCTCTTCATTTCTGGCTTGTTAATTTGGACACTGTCTCTGCCTTATAGTTAGTTTGGCTAAGCATTTGTCTATGATGTTGATTTTCTCAAAGAACCAGCTCCTGTTTTTCTTGCTTCTTTGAATTGTTGTCTTTGTGTTAAATTGATGGATTTCAGCCCTGAGTTTGATTATTTTCTGCAATCTGCTAGTCTTGAGTATGTTTTTTTTTTTTTTTGGTTTTTTTGTTGTTTTTTTTTTATATCTTCTAAACCTTTCAGGTATACTTCTAAATTGTTTGTATGAGATCTCTCCAATTTCGTGGTGAAGGGCCTTAGTGTTGTGAGCTTTTCTCTTAGTACTGCTTTCATAGTGTCCCATAAGTTTGGGAATGTTGTACCTTCATGTTCATTAAAGTCTAGAAAGTCTTAATTTCTTTCTTCCTTTCTTTCTTCCTTCCTTCCTTCCTTTCTTTCTTTCTTTTCTTCCCTTCCTTCCTTCCTTTCCTTCCTTCCTTCCTTCCTTCCTTCCTTCCTTCCTTCCTTCCTTCTTTCTTTCTTTCTTTCTTTCTTTCTTTCTTTCTTTCTTTCTTTTCTTCCTTCCTTCCTCCCTCCCTCCCTCCCTCTCTTCTCTTCTTCTTCTTTCTTCTTCTTTCTTCTTCTTCTTCTTCTTCTTCTTCTTCTTCTTCTTCTTCTTCTTCTTCTCTCTCTCTCTCTCTCTCTCTCTCTCTCTCTCTCTCTCTCTCTCTCTCTCTCTCTCTCTCTCTCTCTCTCTCTCTTTCTTCCTTGACCCAGTGATCACTGAAAAGAGTGTTGCTTAATTTAAATGAATTTGTAAGTTTTCTGTTGTTTCTTTTATTCTTGAAGTCCAGCTTTAGTCTATGACGGTTTAATAAAAGACAAGGGGTTATTTCAATTTTTTGTATCTGTTGACACTTCCTTTGTGACAGACTACATGTTTAATCATGTAGAAGGTTATGTGAGATGCTGAGAAGAAGGTATAATTTTTTGCTTTTTGGTGAAATATTCTGTAGATATCTGTTAGTTTAATTCTATTTGAAACATTCATTACCTCTCTAGTTTTTGTCTTGATAACATGTCCATTGTAGAGAAAGGGGTTTTAAACTCCTTCTATTAATGAGTGGTGTATGTTATTTGATTTAAATTTTAATAATGTTTCCTTTACAAACGTGGAAGCCCTTGCATTTATGGCATTGATATTCAGAAGTGAGAAGTCATCTTGGTGCACATTTCCTATGTTGAGTACTAAGTGTCCTTCCCCATCTCCTTTGATTAATTTTAGTTGAAAGTATTTATTTATTTATTTATTTATTTATTTATTTATTTATTCATTCATTTTGGTATTAGAATGGCTATTCCAGCTTGCTTCTTGGGTCCAATTCCTTGTGAAAAAATTTTTCCATCCCTTTACTCTGAGGTAGTGTCTATTTTACTTGCTGAGCTCTATTTCTTGTAGGAATCAGAATGATGGAATCTGCTTATATATCCAGTCTATTAACATGTGTTATTTTATTGAAGAATTAAGTCCATTGATGTTGAGAGATATCAGTGACGAATGATTGATTATTACTGTTTGGTTGATGGTGGTGTAAGACCCGAAAGAAAAATGGCGGCACCCCAGCACCCCACGCCTCAGAAGCCCGCACCCCAATCACTCACAAGAAACAGTTTTGATGCAAATAGCAAGAGGGATTTTAATTCCAGAGCTCTGGGGGTCACAGTCTTATCATGCAGTGTAAAAGAGTGAGCCACACGGGCAGAATTGGATTGGCTTTTATAGGCTTATAACAGAACCTGCCTACCACAACCTTCTAAGCCAATCAGTTCAAACCATCTGAGCCCGTGCTCTCTGAGAACCAATCAGCCTCCCACAGAGGCCAGATGGGACCTGGTTAAGTCATTTCCGCCTATGTGGCCGCCATGCGCAGGGTCGAGCCAAGGTTATGCACAGTGTCACATGAGTAATTCCTGTTACACATTTCCTGTTACAAGGCCAGGATTACATATTCAAAGCCTACCCTCCCCTACTGGCAGTAGGTGTTGGGGACCTAAGCACCCCCTGGCATGAGCTCAATAGCCCCGGTGGTGATTCTACGAGCCCCAGCCATGCTTGTCCTTGCCATAGCCACTCCTCGGAGGCAAGATGGGAAAAAACACCAGGGACACTCCCAGAGGTTCACGGTCAGACCCTGGAGGCAGGTGTGACATGTGCACACTTCCAGGCCAACAAAGAGTGGACTGAACCTCTGCTCCTTTGGGGTCATCCAAGATTCAGGCATGGGGGATTCCTAGCCTGCAACTTCATCCTTTCATCTGCAGTAATGGTGGTGGTGGTGGTGATGGTGGTGGTGGTGGTGGAGTGTGTGTGTTGGTATTCATGTTTGTGAGTGCTTTCTTATTTTGTTTTGGCTGTAATGGAATTATGTATTTCCTGTGTTTTCTGGAGTTGAGTTAACCTTCTTTTGTTGGCTTTTTCCTTCTAATATTTTCTGTAGGGCTGGAATTTTAGAAAATATTGCTTAAATTTGATTTTCTTCTTGGAATACCTTGGTTTCTTCATCTCTGGTGATTTAGAATTTGCTGGGTATAATAGTCTAGGTTGGCAATTGCAGTTTCTTAGAGGTTGCAAGACATCTATTCAGGACCTTCTAGCTTTTAAATTCTCTTTTGCGATTTCTGGTTTAATTTTGCTAGGTATGCCTATGTATGTTATTTGCCCTTTTCCCTTGAAGCTTTTAATATATTTCATTTGTTTTGTATGTTTATTGTTTTGATTACATGTAGTTGAAATTTTTCTTTTCTGGAACAATATGTACTATAGGCTTCCTGTATGTTTATATGTATCTCTTATGTTAGGTTGAGGAAATTGTCTTCTATGGTTTTGTTTTAAATATTTTATTTTTTTGGTCCTTGGAGCTATGACTCTTCACCTTCTTATATTACTATTATTCTTAGGTTAGGTATTTCCAGAGGGTCTCAGGTATCCTGGATGTTTTGTGTCAGGAATTTTTATATTTAATTTAATTTAATTTTCTTTGATTTATCAATTTCTTCTGTGGTATCTTCTATGCCTGAGCATCTATCTTTCTTCTCTTGTATTTTGTTGGTGATGTTTGTGTCTGCTGTTCTTGTTCTCCTCCCCAAGTTTTTCATCTCCAGTATTCCCGCAGTTTGTGTTTCCTTATTGCTCTATTTAACTTTTCCAGTCTAGAACAGTTTTATTCATTTCCCCCATCTACTTAATTTTATTTTCCTCTATTTCTTTTAAGGAACTTAATTTATTTCCTCTTGAAATTCTTTTGACTGTTTGATTGAATATTTCTGTACTTCTTTAAGGGAATTATTCATTTCATCTTTAAAGGCCCCTATCATCTTTATAAGATTGAATTAAAGGTCATTTTCTTGTGTGTCAGCTGTGTGAAGATAATGACAACTTCCTTTAGTAGCATAACTGTGCTCCAAAGCTGTGTTCATATTTCCCTTACTCTTTTTAATTGTCTTCTTATGGTGGCCTTTGGACATTTGGCTATTCCTGGATGTTCCTGGTAAGGTAGGTTCTGGTAGGTAGCCTTGGACTGGACAACTGGACTCAGGGAGCAGTGCCCATCTTGGAACAGCTAGGCATAAGCCAGGCGACACAGTAGATAGGGCATTTTGGGCAGAGGGAGGCTTTAATATAGATGATCTTGGTGTATCAGGCCTGGTTATGGTGGGTAGATAGGTGGCCAGACAGTGAAGTTGGCGCTATGAGAAGCAAGCAGCTCAAGGGAGCTGGCTGAGCATGCTACAGGGGATTTGGTAGGCAGGGCAATGCGGAATGGTGATAAATCTAATCTGGACATTACTAGTACAGCTGGTCAGCTGAAGGGAGGCAGAGTAGCGGCTGAACAAGCTCACTTGTTAACACTTTACTCTGCTTTTCTTCATATTTTTCAGTTCATGATAAAGTAATCAACTGAGTCCCATTCATACATGCTCACTAGGCAGAAGAGTGTATAAGAGGCTCAACATGAGTCCACTCTAATATTCTTTACACTTATAAAGGCTTGACAATTTTCAGAATAAATTTTTATATTCATACCAAATTTATGACTCTTCATCATCCTTCAATGTAAGAGTTCCCATCTGAGAAACAATACTGGGAAAATCACGACAGTTGAAATCAAATAGTTTCACATTTCTACTTTGCTGAATGCATTATTTACATTGGAAATGATAACTTGACTTAAAGTCATAGATAAATTCTAGAATACTGAACATTAATAAACCTGGAATTACTACACTTGCAATAAATCTGTAGTCATGTGAGAAAATATGTTATTCTGCTTCTTTACATGGTCCACTGTACTTATTAAAAGTCACAGTAAGCACACATATATTTATATGATTGCCAATCGAAGAAGCAAGCAATAACTTGATCAGTAATATATAGCCATTAGGTATTATAATTTTTGAAACACACCTGTATTTAACACTGCTTTTAAAAATACTTTTCATACAAATCAAAATTAATCTAAAGAAAGATAAAATTATTTGTTGAAGAATTTCATATTATTTTCTGATCCTCAGATTTTGCATTGTGTTTAAAATTTGTCATGAATAGTAACATAATTAGATAAAACCAGTCAGTTGGGTCGATTTGCACTTAGAAAGTGTCTGAATGTTGAGGAAAAAATACCCAGTCCATGTCAAGATTATCTGTACTACTTGCAATAGTAATAAAAATCCTTTGCAAAAAACCAGACAGGCAGATAAATGGAATTGAATCAAAGACCCCAAAATAAACCTACCTACAGACACTCGATTTTTGACAAAGAAGGCAAATGGATAAAATAGGAAAAAAGAAAGCATCTTCAACAACTGGTGTTGGTCTAACTGGATGTCTGTATGTAGAAAAATGCAAAACTCCAATCCAAGTGGATCAATGACCTCAACATAAAACTGGATAAAATAAATCTAATAAATGAGAAAGTGGAGAATAGCCTTGAAAATATTGGTACAAGAGACAACTTCTTAAAAAAAAAACACCAACAGTTCAGGCACTAAGATCAACAATTAATAAATGGGGCCTCGGGAAACTGGAAAGCTCACCAGAATTAGTGTTCTAACCAAACCAAACCAATAACAACCGACAAAACAACAACAACAAAAACAAGCAAACAAATCAAAAAGCAACAGTTAAAGGTTTTTCCCTTTAAATTCATCTTGAATTCCACCTAATTCTAATGAGACAGCTACTAGTATAGGAAAGATGCTATAACGAAGTATTTATTTGAAGAGAATTCTGGAAAGTACTACTATTTAACTTAAAACCAGTGTATTTTGTCATTTTGTTAATAATTAAACAATAACTGCTATTCTAATTTTAATTTAAGATAGTTTATTATTTATTTGAAGACTGGAACATTTTATTTATTTTCTCACTATGTATTTATTACTATTTGAAGGTGTTTGTGTCTGTATGTGTGCCTGTATGTGTGTGGGTGGGTGTGTATGTGTATGTGTGTGTGTGTGTGTGTGTGTGTGTGTGTGTGTATATTTGGTATGTATTCATGCATGTGTACATGTATATGTTCATATATAGAGAGACCAGAGGAAAGCCTTGCATCTTGTTCCTTAGACACTGTCAAACCCTTTTGTTTGTTTGTTTGTTTGTTTGTTTGTTTATTTGGGGGAAGGATCTTTCACTGTAGCTTAGCCTAAGGTGAAGCCAGCTCTACAGTTAAGTCTCAGGATCTGCTTGTCTCTGTTGCCCAGTATTGAAACTAAGATTTCTTAAGTGGCATCTCTGGGATTGGGTATAGATCTCTGTGCTCATTTACTAACTGAGTTATCAATATATCTCATCCCCCATTATAGATCTTATGCATCGCAAGCTGGCCATAGACACATGATAAAACTGAGGATAAGGAGGAACGTCTAGCCTCCTACTTATGCTTCTTAACTGCTGGTATTGTAGGCATGCTGTATCAGGACTCTTATATGCACTTCTAGGAAATGTACTCAGGAACTTATACATGCTAGGCAGACACTATACTGAGCTACTACCCAGGATTCTGTTCCTTTTTCTATTTTATAGTCTCTCTCTCTCTCTCTCTCTCTCTCTCTCTCTCTTTCTCTTTCTCTCTCTCTCCCTCTCCCTCCCTCCCTCCCTCTCCTTCCTTCCTTCCCTCCCTCTCTTTCCCTCCTTCCTTCCCTCACTTTCCCTCTGTCTGATTACCTTGAAATTTCACTATGTATCTAAGAATAGCATAATACATGAATATGACCTCATATTACCTCACCTCAGTTCATCCTCATGAGTCTTAAAATTAAAGGTGTAAGCCATCACACATGGCCTAATACTTTTTTTAATTACTTAATTTATTTTCTTACACTCCATATTTTATTCCCCCACACACTCTGTCCACCCTTCTACCTTTCCACATCCCATACCTCCTCCCCACACCTATGTGGGGAGTACTATGCGTGTTGGGGGCCTCATATCAGCTGGCATGTATGCTGCCTCTTTAGTAGCCCTGTGTTTGAGAGAACCCAGGGGTCCACTTTAATTGAGACTGCTAGTTCTCCTACAGGATTGCTCTTCTCCTCAGCTTCTTTCAGCCTTCCTGAATTCATCATCAGGGATCAGCTGCTTCTGTACATTGGTTGGCTACAAATATTTGCATCTGACTCTTTCAGTTGCTTGATGGGTCTTCTGGAATGCAGTCATGCTAAGTCCCTTTTTATGAGCACTCCATAACCTCTGTAATAGTGTCAGGCCTTGGGACCTCCCCTTGAGCTGGATCTCACTGGACCTGTCTCTGAACTCGCTTTTCCTCAGGCTCTTTTTCAATTCCTTCCCTGCAGTTCTTTCAGACAGGAAAAATTATGGGTCAGAGTTTTGAATGTAGGAAGGCCCCCCTCTCCCTCATTCGATGCCCTGTCTTCCTGCAGGAGGTAGGCTCTATAAGTTGCCTCTTCCTACTGTCAGGTATTTCATCTAAGGTCCCTCCCTTTGAGTCCTGAGTGTCTCTTACCTCCCAGGTTTCTGGTGCATTCTTGAGGGTCCCCCCAACATCCTATCTCCAGATGTCACCTGTTTCCATTATTTCAGCTGGGCCTCAGGGCTTCAGTCCTTTTCGCTCACCAAATACCAGATCAGGTTCCCCTCTAGTTTTTACTCCCTCCCCCACTGTCCACTTTCCCTTCTACATCCATCCCTCCCTTCCTCCCAACTTGTGATTCCTTTGTTCTCCCTCCCAAGTGGGACTGAAGAGTCTCCACTTGGGCACTTCAGATTGTTGACATTTTGGAGTTCTGTGGACTGTATCTTGGGTACTCTGTAGTTTTGTTTTGTTTTGTTTTGTTTTGTTGTTGTTGTTGTTTTGATAACATCCACTTTCTAGTGAGTACATACCTTGCATGTGCAGTATGTGCATTTGGGTTTGAGTTAACTCACTCAGAATGATATTTTCTAGTTCCATCCATTTACCTGCAAAACTCAAGATGTCCTCATTCTTAATAGCTGAGTAGTATTTCACTGTGTAAATGAACCAAATTTTCTGTATCCAGTCTTCTGTTGTGGGACACCTGGGCATTTTGCAGCTCCTAGCTATCATAAATAAGGCCACTATGAACATAGTGGAACATGTGCCCCTGTGGCATGGTGGGGCATCTTTGGGGTATATTCCCAAGAGTGGTAGAGCTGGGTCTTCAGGTAGATCTATTTCCAGTTTTCTGAGGAACCTCTAGACTGATTTCCAGAATAGTTATAGCAGTTTGCAATCCCAACAGCAATGGAGGAATGTTCCTCTTTCTCCACATCCTCTTGACCATGTGTTGTTACATGAGGCTTTGATCTTAGCCATTCCGATTGGTAAGGTGGAATCTCAGGGTTGTTTTGATTTGCATGTTTTGTTTTTGGTTTTCACTAAGGACTTTGAAATTTTCTTAATTTCTTAATGCTTCTCAGCCATTTGAGGTTCTTCAGTTGTGAAATCTGTTTAGTTTTATACACCGTGTTTTGATTGGGTTATTTGGTTCTTTTGTTTGTTTGGTTTTTTTTGGCAGTTTTTTTGTGATTAATTTCTTGAGTTATATATTTTGGATATTAGCCTTCTATTAGATGTGGGGTTAGTAAAGTTTTTCTCAATCTGTAGGTTGCCCATTTGTCTTATTGACTATGTCCTTTGACTTACAGAAGCTTTTCAGTTTCATGAGGTCCCATTTACCAATTCTTAGAGTACAATCCATTGGAGTTTTCTTTAGGAAACTTCCCCCTGCATCAATGAATTCAAGGCTCTTTGCCATTTCTCTTCTAATAGAATCAGAGTATCTGGTTTTATGTTGAGGTCCTTGATCAACTTGAACTTGAGCTTTGTGCAAGGTAACAAATATAGGGCTACTTTTATTTTTTCTACATACAGACAGGCAGTTATACCAGCACCATTTATTGAAGATGCTTTCTTTTTCCATTGTATATTTTCTGATTCTTTGTCAAACATCAAGTGTCCAAAAGTGTGTGGTTTTATTTCTGGGTCTTCAATAACATTCTGTTGATCAATGTATCTGTCTCCATACTATTACCATGCATTTTTTAATCACTATTGTTCTATAGTAAACTTTGAATTCAGGGATGGTGATTTTCCCCTGAAGATCTTTTATTGTAAAGAATTGTTTTGGCTATTCTGGGATTTTTGCATTTCCAGATGAATTTGAGAATTGCTCCTTCCATGTCTTTGAAGAATTGTGATTACATTGAATCTAAAAGTTACCTTTGGTAGGATGCCCATTTTTACTATGTTAATTCTGCCAATCAGTAAGCATTGGAGATCTCTCCATTTTTTGAGATCTTCAATTTCTTTCTTGAGAGACTTGAAGTTATTGTCATACAGGGCTTTCACTTGTTTGGTTAGAGTTACCAGATGTTATATTATATCCTTTTTAGCCATTTTGAGGGGAGTTATTTTCCTAATATCTTTCTCAACCTGTTTGTCATTTATATAAAGCAAGGCTACTGATTAATTTGAGTGAATTTTATATCTGGAAACTTAGCTGAGGTTGTTTATCACTTGAAGAAGTTCTCTGGAAGAATTCTTGGGGTTTCTTATGTATACTATCATATCACCTGAAAATAGTGATTCCTTTATTTCTTCTTTACCAACTTTTATCCCTTGATCTCTTTTTGTTAACTTATTGTTCTAGCTTGCACTATCCCCTTGATCTCATTTTGTTAATTTAATGTTCTAGTTTGCACTTTGAGTACTATATTGAATATAAATGGGTAAGTGGGCATCCTTGTCTTGTTCCTGATTTCAGTGGTATTGCTTCATCTATTCCTCCATTTAATTTTATATTGACTGCTGGTTTGCTGTGTATTGCTTTTATTATGTTTAGGTATGGGTCTTGAATTCCTGCTCTATCCAATACTTTTAAGATGAAGGGGTGTTGTATTTTGTCAAATGCCTTATTTCTGCATCTAAGAAGATGATTATGTGGATTTTATTCTTTGAGATTTTTTTATATAGTGAATTATGTTAATGGATCTTCATATATTAAAACAACTTTGCATCCCTGGGATGAAGTCTACTTGAGCATGCTGAAGGATGACTTTGATGTGTTCTTCAATACTGCTTGCAAGAATTTTATTGAGTATTTTTGCATCAATATTCATTGATTGGCCTGAAGTTCCCTTTTTTTTTTTTGGTTGTGTCCTTGTGTGGTTTAGGTATCAGAGTAATTGTAGCTTCATAGAAAGACTTAGGTATTCTTCCTTCTCTTTCTATATTATGAAATAGTTTGAGGAAAATTGGTATCAGGTCTTCTTTGAAGGTCTGGTAGAGTTCTGCTCTAAATCTGTCTGGTCCTGGCCTTTTATTGGTTGTGAGGATTTTTCTAAAATTTTTTTATTGGATATATCCTATATTTACATTTCATTTCCCTTTTCCTGGGTACCCACCCCCCAAAGGACCCACATGCCTCTTTCCCTCCCCCTGTACTCCCATCCACTCCTTCCCACTTCCCTGTTCTGGTATTCTCCTACACTGATGCATTGAGACTTTCCAGAACCAGGGTCCACTCCTTCCTTCTTATTGGACATCATTTGGTATGTGAATTGTATCTTTGGTGTTCCAAGATTCTAGGCTAATATCCACTTATCAGTGAGTGCATTCCATGGGTATTCTTTTGAGACTGGGTTACCTCCCTTAGTATAATGTTCTCCAGCTCTATCTATTTCTCTACGAATTTCATGAATTCATTGTTTCTAATGGCTGAATAGTACTCCATTGTGTATATATACCACATTTTTTGTATCCATTCCTCCGTTGAGTGACATCTGGGTTCTTTCCAGCTTCTGGCTATTATAAATAAGGCTGCTATGAACATAGTGGAACATGTATCCTTATTATGTGCTGGGGAATCTTCTGGGTATATGCCCAGGAGTGTTATGGCTGGGTCCTCCGGAAGTATCTTGTCCAGTTTTCTGAGGAACCGCCAGACTGATTTCCAGAGTGGTTGTACCAGCTTGCAGTCCCACCAGCAGTAGAGGAGTGTTCCTCTTTTTCTACATCCTCGCCAATACCTGCTGTTTCCTGAGTTTTTAATCTTAGCCATTCTGCCTGGTGTGAGGTAAAATCTCAGGGTTGTTTTGATTTGCATTTCTCTAATGACTAATGATGTTGAACATTTTTTAAGGTGTTTCTCAGCCATCTGAATTTCTTCAGGTGAAAAGTCTTTGTTTAGCTCGGTACCCCATTTTTGGATAGGGTTATTTGGTTTTCTGGGATCTAACTTCTTAAGTTCTTTGTATACATTGGATATTAGCCCTCTGTCAAATGTAGGGTTGTGAGGTTTTTTTTTTTAAATGACTTCTATTCCTTTTGCAATATGGGCCTGTTCAGATAGCTTGCCTGTTCTTGATTCAACTTTGGTATGTAGTATCTGTCTAGAAAACCATCCATTTCCTCCAGATTTTCCAGGTTTTTTTTTTTTCTTTCGGTATAGGCTTTTACAGTAGGATATGATTTTTTTAGTTTCTCCTCTGTTTCTGTGGTTATATCTCCCTTTACATTTCTGATTTTGTAATTTGTATACTGATTCTTGGCCCTTTAGTTTGGCTAGGGATTTATCTATCTTGTTGATTCTCTGAACAAACCAGCTTCTGGTTTTGTTGATTCTTTGTATTGTTTTCTTTGTTTCTAGTTGGTTGACTTGGGCACTGAGTTTGACTATTTCCTGTCTTTTACTCCTCTTGGATGAGTTTGCTTGTTTTTGTTCTAGATCTCTCAGGCATGCAGTTACGTTGTTGGTGTAAGACCACTCCAGTTTCTTTACCTGTGCACTTACTACTATAAACTTTGCTCTTAGTACTGCTTTCATTGTGTCCCGTAAGTTTGGGTATGATGTATTAATATTTGAATTAAATTATGGAAGTTATTAATTTCTTTCTTTATTTCTTCTCTGACAAATTATCACTGAGTAAAGACTTGTTCAATTTCCAGGTGTATCTGGGATTTCTGTAGTTTTTGCTGTTATTGAAGACCAGCCTTAGGCCATGGTGATCTAATAAGATGCATGGTATTATTTCAGTTTTCTTGTATCTGTTGAGAATTATTTTGTGACAAATTATATTGAAACAGAAACTAAACAGAGACACAGTGAAAGTAAGTGAGGTTATGAACCAAATTGATTCAACAGATATCTACAGAACATTTTACCCTCAAACAAAAGAATATACCTTCTTCTCAGGACCTCATGGTACCGTCTCCAAAATTGGCCTCTAACTTTTTAAAAATTTTTAATATTTTGCAAACATATGGTTTGTGTGGTCTCATCTCCCATCTGGTATCTATGTATAACCAGAAGTTTTTTTAAAAAAATAATGATTGTTTGTGTTGTACACATAGGGTGTGGAGTTGGTGGGGGTATTTACATGGGAGTATGTGTTAGTCTCAGCATGTTGGTGAAAGGACGTGTGTGTGGGTAAAAGGGTGTAAGGATGCCCATGGACACTATGTGTGTAGAGTTCAGAAGTGAAATTTTTGGAATCAGTTCTCTCCAACTAGTGGACTAGTATTTAAATAGACCAATCTACTGAGCATTCTTCTTGGCCCTCAAAATTGGGCTTTTGATGTTATTTCAAAAGAAGTTAGATCCAACAAAGAAAGAGAACTACAGGCCAATTTCCCTTATGAATATAGATGCAAAAGTACTAAATAAAATTCTTGCCAACCGAATCCAAGAGCATATCAAAACGGTCATTCACCATGATCAAGTAGGCTTCATTCCAGGAATGCAGGGATGGTTCAATATACGGAAATCCATCAATGTAATCCACTACATAAACAAACTTAAAGAAAAAAACCACATGGTCATCTCATTAGATGCTGAAAAAGCATTTGACAAAATTCAGCATCCTTTCATGCTAAAAGTCTTGGAAAGAGCAGGAATTCAAGGCCCATACCTAAACATAGTAAAAGCAATCTACAGCAAACCAGTAGCCAACATCAAAATAAATGGAGAGAAACTTGAAGCAATCCCACTAAAATCAGGGACTAGACAAGGCTGTCCTCTCTCTCCATATCTTTTCAATATAGTACTTGAAGTTCTAGCGAGAGCAATCAGACAACATAAGGAAGTCAAAGGGATACAAATTGGAAAGGAAGAAGTCAAAGTATCATTATTTGCAGATGATATGATATGACTTAAGCGATCCAAAAAACTCGACCAGAGAACTTCTACAGCTGATAAACAACTTCAGCAATGTGGCTGGTTATAAAATTAACTCAAGCAAATCAGTAGCCTTCTTGTACTCAAAGGAAAGCAGGCTGAGAAAGAAGTTAGGGAAATAACACCCTTCACAATAGCCACAAACAACATAAAGTACCTTGGCGTAACTCTAACCAAACAAGTGAAAGATCTGTATGACAGGAACTTCAAGTCCCTGAAGAAAGAAATCGAAGAAGACCTCAGAAGATGGAAAAATATTTCTTGCTCCTGGATTGGCAGGATCAATATAGTAAAAATGGCCATCTTGCCAAAAGCAATCTACAGATTCAATGCAATCCCCATCAAAATCCCAAATCAATTCTTCATAGATCTAGAAAGAGCAATTCTCAAATTCATCTGGAGCAACAAAAAACCCAGGATAGCTAAAACTATTCTCAACAATAAAAGGACTTCTGGGGGAATCAATATCCCTGACCTCAAGCAGTACTACAGAGCAATTGTGTTAAAAACTGCATGGTATTGGTACAGCAACAGGCAGGTAGATCAATGGAATAGGATTGAAGACCCAGAAATGAACCCACAGACTTATGGTCACTTGATCTTTGATAAAGGAGCCACAACCATCCGGTGGAAAAAGATAGCCTTTTCAACAAATGGTGCTGGTTCAATTGGAGGTCAACATGCAGAAGAATGCGAATTGACCCAATCTTATCTCCTTGTACTAAGATCAACTCCAAGTGGATCAAGGACCTCCACATAAAACCAGACACACTGAAAATATTAGAAAAGAAACTTGGGAAGACCCTGGAGGACATGGGCACAGGGGTAAAGTTCCTGAACAGAACAACAATAGCTTATGCTCTAAGATCAAGAATTGACAAATGGGACCTCATAAAATTACAAAGTTTCTGTAAGGCAAAGGACACTGTCAGAAGGACAAAATGGCAACCAACAATGTGGGAAATGATCTTCACCAACCCCACATCCGACAGAGGGCTAATATCCAATATATACAAAGAACTCAAGAAGTTAGACCCCAAAGAACCAAATAATCCTATCAAAAAATGGGGTACAGAGCTAAACAAAGAATTTTCACCAGAAGAAATTCGGATGGCCGAGAAACACCTTAAGAGATGTTCAACATCATTAGTCATCAGGGAAATGCAAATCAAAACAACCCTGAGATTCCACCTCACTCCAGTCAGAATGGCTAAGATTAAAAACTCGAGAGACAACAAGTGCTGGCGAGGATGTGGAGAAAGAGGAACACTCCTCCACTGTTGGTGGGATTGCAAAATGGTAAAACCACTCTGGAAACCAGTGTAGCGGTTCCTCAGAAAATTGGGCATGCCACTCCCAGAGGACCCTGGCATACCACTCCTGGGCATATACCCAGAGGATTCCTCTGCATACAACAAAGACACATGCTCCACTATGTTTATAGCAGCCTTGTTTATAATAGCCAGAAATTGGAAGGAGCCCAGATATCCCTCAAAAGAGGAATGGATACAGAAAATGTGGTATATTTATACAATGGAGTACTACTCAGCAATTAAAAATAATGAATTCATGCAATTTGTAGGTAAATGGTTAGATCTGGAAACTATAATCCTAAGTGAGCTAACCCAATCACAAAAGAATACACACGAAATGCAATCACTGATAAGTGGATATTAATGAGCCCCAGAAGCCCTAAATACTCAAGACACAATTAGCAAGTCAAATGACTCTCAAGAAGAAAAAAAGGAGAGGACCCTGGGCCTGTAAAGATTGGATCCAGTATTGTAGACCCAGAACAGAGAAATCATGGCGGGGGGGAAAGAGTGGGGAATAGCATGGGGGGGAGAGGAATTATGGGACATATGGTGGGGGATAAATGGGAAAGGGGAAAGCCTTTGGAATGTAAACAAAGAATATAGAAAAAAATAGCTTTGCCATTCAAGCTTTTCCTGGTGGTCACAATTTTCAAGCCTAGTGAGATTCTCTGAAGTCATATATCCCTTATATTTTTGACTTTGTCTGTTCAAGTATAGTTCAGTTACAAGTAGATTTTGGTCCTTTTATAACTACATTTAGTTCTCTAACCCAGTCTTGACTGTTGCTATTTAAAACCATTTAGAAGATGGATTTAAAATTAAATCTCATCTTTAATTCAATTATTTCTCTTTCAGTTTCCTTTTAATTGCAATTTAGGGGTAAACTTTCATATGATGAAATCTCTACCTGTCCACATAAACATAGCAACTTATTGCATGGTCTGAGAATTGGGAGGATAAGAAAATATATTCTAGACATGCTTGTATTAACAAACTCTTCAGACTCCACACTATGCAGCTTCTGCATGTATATTTTATGTCTACAGATATATATTACTTAATAATTTATAGAACCAGATACACTTGCTACAAGGCAATGTGATGTTCTCATTTTATCCACTTTGGTAGAACCACTTTCTACCCAGGAATTTACTGCAACTATGTGCATGGTAAATATTTAATAGCATTAGCAGTATCAGAGTCTATTTTTCTTTGAAGAGTACTTAATTATGTCTATTTCCCCAAAATGAGATGCTAAAGTAAAGGGAGTATCATTTGAATTTGGAACAACTAGGTGAATGTGCAGAGATACTTATATATGCCTCCTACAAAAAATGCCAGCATGTCCCTCTAATGAGGCAACAGCAGAACCTCAACACAATTCACTGGACAACACCAATAAATGACTATTTACATGAACCCTTCACTGTGCCTGAACATAAGTCTAATAACCATGCTCAATGAATTAAGGCTTTGTTGAAATAAACATGAATATAATTCATGTTAGATAAGGACATTGCTTGAAGGGGAAGGACAGATCTCAACCTCCAGGCAATCTCTGGAACGTCATCCACTTTGGGTTGTTGTTTGTTTGTTGGTTTGTGTGTTTCTTCTGACACAGAATCATTGGTCTGAAGCTTTAACCGTTGTCTGGGTTTGAGGACCAATGAGCTCAAGGAATCCCCTTGTTCCTGCCTCTTTGATGTTAGAACTACAAATGTACATCTCCATATACAGACTTTTGAAAATTAAATCACAATCATTTTATTGACTGAACTTACACTCAATCCCTCCCCCATTTTGGCATGGATATTAAATAGAATCATATGTAGATATTTGACAATTTTGGCCTAAAAAGGGGTGGTTTCATGCATGTCAGCACATATTCTTTTAGTTCAGAAATTCCCACCAGTATATAAGGAGCTGCAGATAGGGAATGAGTGCTGAGATGGGTGAGAAGGAGTTTTCTCTATGTCAGTTCTTAAGGTATAATATTCATTCTGTGTCTTTGTTCTCCTACTCACAATGTTGTTGCAGTGACAGACAAGTGTCACTAATACTGATTTATTCTAGGGACATTTGCTGCTATTATTATTTAAAAATAATCTTTTTAAGTATTTCTGAGAATAGTTCACCATTTCAAATATTTTTGAAGAATATTTGTGAATACTTCTTTTCCTGAAGCTTGTAGAACACTGCTGGAAATGTTCCTAAAAATAAAACAGAGGGAACATCAGAGCTTGAAGATTTAGAGTGTCAGAATAGTCATTAACTAAGGGCTTCTACTAATCTTTATGATATACCTCCCCAGTTTACAGTAGTTTATTTTCACAGCAACAGAGACACATATGAACAATAGAAAAACAGTATATTCTAAGAATAGTCTTTTTATTTTCAATTGTTATTCAGACAAGATCATTATGCCAAGCGTCTAATGTGTTTATTTATGTTGTGTAAGAGATTCTTCCTGGAGATGCACAATACATGTTTACTCACCCCACAAATAGGAATCTATGACAGAACAAAATAACAGTTAGACCAATGTCCAATTTGGTGAACCTATGAGTTGTTATTGGGGTTACTAATAGGAGAATAGATAAAGGGTTACTTAAGGGAACAGGGGTGATTTGGGGCAGTAGATTAGCCAAATGGCACACCCCAATACAGGTGACAACTCACAAAAATTCAAAGTTTCAAAGCTCTCTGTACAACCTGTAGGCAACTTGACAGTTCTGTCTGCAAGCTGCTATAGGTTGACATGCTGCTCACTATCTTCAAGCAGTTGTATTCAATAAACTCAATGTTCGTTTGTTCTATTCTTGTTGGATTCCACCTACGTTATTCAGTTTTTCATTGCTATGGCAGCATATCTCACAGAAACAACTAAAGAAAGAAAAACTCCATCCTATCTTCAATTTTCAGAGGGTGGCTTTAAAAGACACCCAGTATCACGTTCTTGGCCTGTAGTGAAGAACAATGTCCTGGATATAGCAGCATGTGACAAAAGATGTTCATTCATCCCATGATAAAAAGCAGTGGAAGCAATAAATCAAGGGGGCAGGGTCAAACTTAGATCCTAAGATCATGTGAGGCTTAGAAAATTCTTGCTCAGTTTATGAGCTGTGTATATTCAAAGAATTTCACTTTCTGGGTAAAAGCTGACATGACAAACACTTCCTTTCAGAACCAATTTTCTGCCACTAAGAAATTATATTATGAAGGCAACTCGTTACTCCATTTATGCATGAGGTTTTAAGTACTTCGAAGGAATTTAAATTTGGATTCTTCATTTCAAAGATAAACAACTCCAGTAACATCTATGTTTAAATGCATGCCTTAATCTGAATTGCCCTCTGGTCTCTCTCTCTCTTTTTTATTTTTGAAAATAGATTGAATTATTCAACCACTACCTAAACATCTACCTAGAAGGATGTTCTCGACAGTCTCCTCAGCATGTGATAGATGCATGCTGTCTCTCACTCCAATCATCCCCAAATCTTCCTTGTACTCTGCACCCCTACTGATGCTTTCCCAGTAGTTCTGCCACCACACAGCCTTAGGTCCTGTGGGAGCCCCATTCCGTCACAGTTGGCAGTGTGTTGCCCTTGCTGATTAACCTGTCTGCCCCAATGCAGTTCAAAGCCACCTGCTCCTCCTGGTTTTTCCCCACATTTCAGAGCACCGTACTTCATTAAATGTTTGTCAGTGTTCTCCTTTTCTCTTTTACAATCCAAGTTGGCACCAAAGAAACTTCATAAAACAGAAGAGTCCACATTCCTGCCAGCTGAAAACCATTTAGTAGCAAGGCAATTTCAAATTAAGTTGATTGCTATTTCTTTTAAATTTAGTACATGACAAATTAAAGATCAAAAGGATAAATATCCCCATACTACTACTACTACTACTACTACTACTACTACTACTACTACTATTACTACTACATCTTCGTCGTCGTCGTCCTCCTCCTTCTCATCATCATCATCCTCATCATCATTTTATTCTTTAATCCATTTATATTTTCCAGTCTTCAACACCATCCCAGTACCCCCCACCCCAACCCTTGATCACTCTCTATCCCATGCCTGCCTGTTCAACCCATCTCAAGGAAGGTATCTCTACCCCCCACTACACCACATCAGACCTCCCTATTCCTAGGGCTTCAAGTCTCTTGAGAGTTAGGTGCATCTACTCTCACTGAGGCCAGACCAGGAAGTTCTCTGCTCTTCATGTGTCAGGGGCCTCATCATCACCTGGTATGTGCTACCTGGTTGGTGGCTCAGAGTCTGAGAGATCCCAGGGGTCCATATTAGTTGAGACTGCTGGTCTTCCCATGGGGCCTCCCTCCTCCTCAGCTTCTTCCACCCTTTCCCCAATTCAACCACAAGGGCCCCCAGCTTCCATCCATTGGTTGGGTGCTAATATCTGCATCTGACTGTTGGGAATTTCAGAGGGCAGACATGCTAAGCTTCTGTCTGTAAGTGCATCACAGGATCAGTAAGTGTCAAGCTCTGGGGCCTCCTTGATCTAGATCCCAATTTGGGCCCAACACTGGACCTCCTTTCCCTCATGCTCTTCTCCATTTTTGTCACTGCAGTTCCTTCAGACCGAAACAATTCTGAGTCAGTTTTTGACTGTGGAATAACAACGCAACCCCTCCAATTAGTGTCCTGTCTCTCCACTGGAGATGGACTTTACAAGATCCCCCTCACCACAGTAGAGAACTTCATCCAACTTCCATTCCTTTCAGTCCTGAGAGCCTCTTACTTCTCAGGTCTCTAATACATCCTAGAGGGTCTCCCCACACCTCTGACCTCCTGAGATTGACTGTTTACATTCTTTCTGCTGGCCCTCAGGCCTTCAGTCCTGCCCCTCCCCCAATATTCATCATGTTCCCCCCTCCCCTCCTTGTCCCCTGTCCCACCCAGATTCCTACCTCCCTCTGCTCCCCACCCCTGATTCCTTCTCCCTGAGGCATCCTCACTTGGGCCCTGCAGCTTGTCAATCTTCATTTTTGTGGATTGTGTCCTGGGAATTCTACTCTGTTTTTGATAATATGCAGTTATTAGTGAGTACATGTGATGCATGTCCTTTTGGGTCTGAATTACCTCACTCAGGGTGATATTTTTCTAGTTCCATCCATTTATCTCCAAAACTCATAACATTTTCGTTCTTAATAGCTGAGTAAATTGTGTAAATGAACCACATTTATTGTATCCATTCTTCCATTGTGGGACATCTGGGTCGTTTCCAACTCTGGCTATCACAAATAAGGCCACTATGAACATAATGGAACATGTGACCCTGTAGCATGGTGGGGCATCTTTTAGGTATATGCCCAAGAGTGGTATACCAGTGTCTTCAGGTAGATCTACTTTTCTGAGGAACTTCCAGACTGATTTCCAGAGTGATTGTCAATATGACATTATTTATACAGGAGTTCTTACATTGTTACATATAATGTGTGTTAGAAGTCACGCATAAAGATAAAAGTAAATTACATAAAGACAAGGACGGAAACTACACCCGGGAAGAAGCAAGATAGAAACCTCCTCTCATCAAACCCAAAAGAAGATAACCTCTCGAATATAAAAAATAAATAAGATAAATAAATATAATTTCAAAAATGTCTGGAGGTAATAATTACTATTCCTTAATATCTCTTAACGTCAATGGACTCAATTCCCCAATAAAAAGACATAGATTAACAGACTGGATACAGAAACAGGACCCTACATTTTGCTGCATACAGGAAACACATCTCAGTGTTAAAGACAAACACTGCCTTAGAGTAAAAGGCTGGAGGACAATTTTACAAGCAAATGGTCTCAGGAAACAAGCTGGAGTAGCCATTCTAATATCAGATAAAATTGACTTTCAACCTAAAATCATCCAAAGAGACTCAGAAGGTCACTTCTTGCTGGCCAAAGGGAAAATCCACCAGGAAGAGCTCTCAATACTGAACATCTATGCTCCAAATGCAAGGGCACCCTCCTTCGTAAAAGAAACCTTACTAAAGCTTAAAGCACACATTACACCTAACACAATAATTGTGGGTGACTATATTTATAAACAAAGTTTCTTGTTTTGGGTTTTCTGTAGTATCCATGATGATTGTTTCTCACACGTTAGAACCTGGCATGCTTGAACTTGGAAGTCATTTCTTTAGTAGATTTTATTCTTTAATGTGTTTGTATATTCCAAACCTTTACTTAAATTAAATTAAAATTACATTAAATTAAAATTACATTAAATTAAAATTCTAAAATTTTACTTAGAAGTAAGTAGAACTTACTTCTCCTTTTACAAAAAAACATTGTATCTTGAGTTTATTTCTTTTAAAGAATAATACTGTTTTTTCTTTTTACTTATACTTTATAAATCACAGAAAAAGGCTACAGGATATATCAGTATTGAGTTTATAGATAGTGTTATAGAATATATACACATATAATTAATGTTTTATGTCTATATATAACATTTAATAAGTATGTTTGTGTATAAGTGTAAATATGTATATGTGTGCATATATTCATTTAATAATTATATACAATCCAATATATATATATATATATATATATATATATATATACATATATACACACATAAGTTCAAGTGTAACGAAATAAAGAAATCAAGTCATTTTAATGTTTACACTTTAAAATATGTGCTGACAGGAATTATTGTGGCTATCCTTTTGTGGTTTAAGTTTCTTGAGTTTGGGTTTCTGGAGGACTGGAAAGAGCAGCTTCATGTATTTCTTGATCACATTTCTTTTATCTGTGTGCTTATTGTTTAAGTGTCTCCATAGATGATAAATAAGCTCTTTCAAACCCTATTTCAGCTGTGGTTCTGTCAAAAGCATAAGTAGCTTCACAGTTTGTTAACTAATGTAATTGTACTATCTCAAAATGTCCACAGGCAACCTAGACAAGGATGTCAAGACAGAGGTAAGAGGTAAAAGCTCAGAATTCTGATTTAAGAAGGTAAAGTATGATCATTTAGCACTAAAAGCAAATACAGTTGGAAAATGCAATTAACATGGTATAAAAATTTGTTCACTTTTATACTGTGTCTCTCTTTCCTTCTCTCCCTCAACTCCTCCCTCCCTTCCTGCTCCTCTATCCCTTTCTTTGTCTCAGTATCTGTGTGTTTGTGTATGTGTGTGTGTTTGTGTGTAAGTGTGTGTGTGTGTGTGTGTGTGTGTACATGGAACAGTGCATATGTGGAAATCAGACAAGAGTTCGCAGAGATCAGTTCTTTCCTTCTACCATCAAGGTTCCTGGAGTCAAATTCAGGTCATTGACAGCCTTGGTGGTAATCACCCTCTTACACACTGACCAAACTCATCAGCCCACATGAAATTAATCTTTTATTTTGTGAAACTCAGCCCAAATGAGCCCAGATCAGAACTATTATATTTCTTCCCCTTCAGGGAAGAGATCCACTTCTTCCTTTGTCAAATTTCTCCAGTGAACTGGTACTTATACTTAGTATCAACCGGGAAGCTAAGGACCTGCTGCCATTGAACCTTCACTTCATCCTGAGCATCTGTCAGCATCAGCTGAGTCCCTCAGGGTATATCATCCAGGCTTCGTTGTGAGCCTTTCTTGATTTTCTCAAACATTTTGAATAAATTTGGAGTTACTAATACTAATAGCAATTAGTTCAGGAGGGATATTCCTATCAAAAGTCTATCTGAAAGTACTCCAATTGTAGCAGCTAAGAGAAGTTCTTCAGAACTTTATGAGAAAGTTTGGCATTTGTTTAACAATCATGGGCTCCTTCCAACTTCTGGCTATTATAAATAAGGCTGTTATGAACATAGTGGAGCATGTGTCTTTATTGTAAGCAGGGGATTCCTCTGGGTATATGCCCAGGAGTGGTATGACAGGATCCTCTGGAAGTGTAATGACCAATTTTCTGAGGAACCAACAGACTGATTTCCAGAGTGGTTGTACCATCTTCCAGTCCCACCAACAGTGTAGGAGTGTTCCTCTTTCTCCACATCCTCGCCAGTACCTGTTGTCTCTTGAGTTTTTAATCTTAGCTATTCTCACTGGTGTGAGGTAGAATCTCAGGGTTGTTTTGATTTGCATTTCCCTGATGACTAATGATGTTGAACATCTCTTAAGGTGTTTCTCGGCCATCTGAATTTCTTCTGGTGAAAATTCTTTGTTTAGCTCTGTACCCCATTTTTTGATAGGGTTATTTGGTTCTTTGGGGTCTAACAATCATGTTTCTTTTGTTTGTTTGTTTTGTTTTGTTTTCTCACCCTGAAGAGTGTTTGATTTTAAACAGATCAATGATGTAGGAAAAGACCAAAAAGGAGATGATGGCTACAAAATGAGAAAGCAGAGTTGGGCCATGATGTGCTTCCTGGTCTATAGATAACCAAGTCTACACACTTGAGCACACCTGGCACTAAATCACAGGGCTTTCAGAGGTGAAGTTTGTATAAAGTTAGACAATGGAAGCCCAGGATAATATGAGGACTGAAGGCTTGAGATACTCTGTCGATATTCAGAAAGAAAAAGGCACAATGGAAAAGGTAGCACTTAATATGGATTTTAAAGACAGCTCCTTGTAAAGGGAGCTGGAGGCCAAAAAGGTGTTTTACTCGAAAATGTGCTTGTGAGTCATTTGGCTGGGGTATAAAAAGGGTTTGGCATTATGAAGCAGAGGAGGTAAGACTGGGAAAAATGGGTCTGTCTAAAATGTACTAGCCTCTGTATTGCAGCAAGCAAAAGTAGGGCAGCATTCTTCGAGAAATGGCAAGAGTCCTTGCACATGTTTTAGCACAGGGTTAACAGGATTAGATTTTCGGCATTGCTGACAGCATTCTGCTAAAAGCAGAGTTTTGCAGCATTGAGAAATGTTGAGGTTTCATGTTAATACAAAATTCTCCTTCCTAAGGGCTGTGGAGAAATTCCTACTGAGGTGTAGTACAAATGGATTGCACTGTGCCCCAGAGTCAGACAGAAGGCCCATTAAGGGGTTTCATTCAAGACCCTCTGTCTATAATGAGTGAGATGGTGTGTTAGCTCTGTCTGGAAGCTTTTTGGATGACTGATGGTGCTGAGGCATCTAATTTAAACTTACTCGGATTTATCTGGCCTGAGGGAGTTGCTGAAATATTTTAACCGACAAGGTGGGGATTAACTATTAAAGAGTGATAGAAAAATCAGTCAGGTGTCTTACCTGAGAGGAAGCTAGGGCCTCAAGCAAGTGAAGAGAAAAGTACCAGCAAAGACTCCTGGGATGCTTACTTAAGGCTTCCATCTTTCCTTTGGCCTAAGCAGAAATGCTAAGTCTATCAAATCTGTGGATTCTGAGCAAGTTGCAACAGAGGTCAATGAACTGGACATTGTACTTGGATAGCTTGGATTTTAAATGTCTGCCCAGTGCCCTTTTCTTTGTTGTGGGCACTGGCTACTGGAAATGAAAGCTACATGTCTTGCCAAGTCCTTTTCAAGGCTGTTGGGAAATCTCTGGATTGCACATCCATTATCTGCCTATCACCAGCTTGATTGATACCAATTTCTTCTTCAACATCTTCTCGCATCTGCCCCTTGACTTTTTACTGCATCTGATTTTCTGGCCAAGAGCTCCAGTAAGTATAATTCTGGACCATCTTTTGAGCCTGCTTTCTCAAAGAAAGGAATCCAGCTTCCAACTCAGGTCTTGTTCCTACTAGAGAGACTTTTTTTAAGTGAGCAATGCAGTGTATGTACACAATTCTAAACATGCATTGTTCACTGAATAAAAATCAATCTAATATGAGCAAGGGTTGAGTTGGAAGTTGGGTATCCTTCTTAGAAAAAGCAGACTATATCTCTTCCTATGGGTATTTTGATTCCCCTTCTAAGAAAGACCTAAATACCCACAATTTGGTCTTCCTTCTTCTTGAGCTTCATGTGGTCTCTTAATTGTATCTTGTGTATTCTAAGATTCTGGGCTAATATCCACTTATCAGTGAGTACATACCATGTGTGCTCTTTTGTGATTGGGTTACCTGACTCAGGGAGATATTTTCTAGTCCTATCCTTTTGCCTAAGAATTTCATGAATCCATTGTTTTTAATAGTTGAATAGTACTCCATTGTGCAAATGTATGACATTTTCTGTATCCATTCCTCTGTTGAGGGATATCTGGGTTCTTTCCAGATTCTGGCTATTATAAATAAAGCTTCTATGAGTAAAGCATGTTTCCTAATTACATGTTGGAGCTACTTCTGGGTAAATGCCCGGGAATGGTATAGCTGGGTTATTAGGTACTACTGTGTCTAGTTTTCTGAGGAACTGCCAAACTGGAGCAGAGACTGAAGAAAAGACTATCCAGAGAATGACTATCTGGGGATCCATCCCATGTACAGTTTCCAAACCCAGGAACTATTGTGGATACCAACAAGTGTTTGCTGAAAGGAGCCCGATACAGCTGTCTCATGAGAGGCTCTGCAAGTGCCTAACCAATACAGAGGTGGATGCTATCAGTCAACCATTAGACTGAGAACAGGGTCCACAATGGAGGAGGGTAGAGAAATCACCCAAGGAGCTGAAGGGGTTTGCATCCCCATAGGAGGAACAACAATATGAACCAATAAGTACCCTCAGAGCTCCCAGGGACTAAACCACCAATCAAAGAGTACACATGGAGGAATTCATGTCTCCAGCCACATAAGTAGCAGAGGATGACCTTGTCAGCTATCAATGAGAGGAGAGATCCTTGGTTCTGTAAAGGCTTGGATGCCCCAATGTAGGGGAATGCCAGGACAGGGAAGTTGAGCAGGGAAAGAGTAGATGGGATAGCAGATTTTCAGAGGGGAAACAAGGAAAAGGGATAGCATTTGAAGTTAAATTAAATTAAATTAAGAAAATATCTAATAAATACATAAAAAAAGAAAAAAAGAAAAAGAGAAATAGAAAAAAGAAAAAACAGACTAGTTAGAAGGATAAGACGAGTGTGTGTGTGTGTGTGTGTGTGTGTGTGTGTGTTTTGTGCATGTGTTCACATGTATGCTGGTATACATGTGCACATTCATTTTCTGCACACACATGGGGAGGTCAAAGGATAACCTTAAACATCCTCTTCCTCAGAAACATTCCACCTTCCTTTTTATTTTTTTAAGACAAGAGTCTCTCAGATGGCGTGGAATTTACCAAATAAGCTATTCTAGCTGGCTGGTGAAACTCAGGGACCTATTCCCTATCTATCGCTCCACTAGTATTATAAACCTACAAATAAATCTGGATTTTGTGTATGTTGAGGTAGAGGGACAGGTTCTGGGAGTTTAATTCAGGTCTTACTGCTGGCAAGACAAGCACTTTACAAACTAGTAAATTTTCGAGACAGGGTTTCTCAGTGTAGTCCTAGCTGTCTTGAACTCACTCTGTAGACCAGGCTGGCCTTGAACTCAGAGATCCACCTGCCTCTGCCTCTCAAGTGCTGGGTTTAAAGGCGTGCGCTATCACCACCCAGCTTAACAAACCTTTTCACTGATCATAATAATACCTACATAGAGAAGCTGCCCTAGATTGTAAGTTACCTGAAAATAGCCAAATCAATTTTGTTAACCATTATGCTATAGTGTCTAAGAAAGAATTCTTTACGGAGAAGCAATTTGTCATACAAATATTGAAAAGAAAATAGTGTGTCCACATTTCATTATTTAAACATTTTATTATTTGCTTATACCAAAGACAAAGGTCAACCACAGACTCAGTGGCTGTGATGGCTATTCCTGGTTGTTGACTATATCTGGGATGAACTACAGTCCAGAATTGAAGCTCATACCTGTGATACAGATCTTGAGACTGGAAGATACAAGTTTCTCACCCCAATCTTGACATGGAGACCTTGAGTCATAGTAGCAATGAAAAATTTAGGTCCAGGGAACATAGTACATACCCTTAATCCCAGAATACTAAGGCAAGGAAATCTCTGAGGTCAAGATCATCCTGGGACAAACCCTGTCTCAGATTAATTTGGACCACACCTTCTGCTAGACACCTACATAAGGACATTGGAAGAAGGAAGATTCACTCTTCTTTATCTGATTCCATTTACTTGCCAGCACATCTGTTGGAACCCACTTCTAGAGAAGACCAGCTGAAACAACTAGTTGGGACTGAGCAACTACTAGATTCTTGGACTTCCCATTCACAGCTGACCATTGTCTGAATACTTGGACTACAGACTGTAAGTCGTCACAGTAAATTTCCTCAATATAGAAAGACATTCCATAAGTTCTGTGACAGAACATCTGAGAAAACTCTGACTAATACAGTGGTTAAGCAATTTGAAAGAACAGGGGAATGCAAATTTCCTCAAGTCCAATGTTTTGGATCCTGGCCTGGGAGTCATTGCAACTGCAGGCATACTGTGTGCATCTATTGATGTTAACAGTTTTGCTGTTCCAAGTTTGCCAACATGAGAAAAAAGTATTGCCAAATTAGCATGAAGAAATGGTGCAGTACAGAATATGATCATGGATCACATGAGAAACCTAAGCAAAATATAAGAAAAAGAAAAAAAAATCCTTGGTGTATAATTATTTGTTTGTTCATTTGTTTTGTATTTCAGTAATTAATATGATCTCCACAGAAAACTGCAGAGAACATTGGGCTGTTTCTTCATCAGAAACTGGTGGAAATATTAGACATGAGGAATTTCAGGTAATTGTTGACTATAACACCACAGTGGCAATGTGACAGTCCCTGGCAAAAAGAACTAGCCAATACACTAAAGATGAATAAAACTATCTACAAATTTCCCAGGAGATGATGAAGTGTCTTTGGTGATTTTGTTGTGAAATTGCATTAGTCATGGGGACGATGCAGCATACTCTGATTTACATATAATATTATATGATCTTTAGCATTCAGGTGGCCTATAATATGTGGCCACAATAAACAGCTATGGGGCTACCATCTGTCCAGTTTTCTTAGACCTCTCTAGCTACCATAAGTTTAACCCCCCCCCTTGGTTGAACTTAAGTTTAGTATAGATAGCAGATTTACAAAATTATCTAACTATATTTTTACTCAAAGTAATCTTATTCAAATCCATATATATGTGTATATATATATATATGTGTGTGTGTGAATGTGTCATACACATATAATTCACATATGTATGATGCACATATGCAAATACATTCACAAGATTTATTCAAGAGGCTGAAGTTCTAGGTCATCTCCTCCAGTTTTGGGGGATGATAAGTTATAAATCCTATAATAATCTGCTAATTTATTTTAATGCTATAGACAATTCTGTCAAAGTGCAATGTTTTATTAATCTCAAGGGATAAATCACACTCATAGCATTGTGAATATTTGAAGTGTAAGTCCATAGAGACTTACACTAATCAGGTTCATTGCTATAGTTTATAGACTTTATTTTCTATATTGGAGATTTGTAATATTCCCATGGACAGTGCACGGAGAATAATTAATAATATTTCCTGTGCTACTGCTAGATACTTTGATATTAGTTTATTTTATTGCCTCCTCTTCACTGTTATAAAGAAGGCTCTGTTCCTGACTTGTAACTCAGATGAGATTCAGATACATTTAATAGGCACGGAGATGCAGAGAGAATTCCATACATACTGTGTGGAAGGATTACCTGTCAGTAAAAAGCCAATGCCCTATTAGCTGAGGCACAGAATAAAGGGGAGGATATTTGACACAGAGGGATAGAATTCAAAGTTGGAGATTCACCATCCAGACTCTGAGGAAACAGATGTATGAAAGAGAGGAAAGGTAACCAGCCATGTGGTACACATATAATAGAATAAACAGGTTATGAGCTTGTAGTGACTATTCCTGGTTGTCAACTTGACTATATCTGGAATGAATTACAATCAAGAATTGGAAGGCTCACCTATGATCCTAATCTGGAGGCTCAGCGATATAAGTTTCTGACCTGGATCTTGGCATGGAGATCTTGAAGCATAGTGGCTATGAATTCCAGAAGATTAAGACAAGGAGATCTCTGAGTTCAAGATCATCTGGGATTAAAGGCACAGTGGCACATGCCTTTAATCTGGGCCACACCCTATGCTGGAGACCAACAGCCTTTAATCTGGGCTACACCCTCTGATGGAGTCCTCTATAAGGTCATTGGAAGAAGGAAGACTCTCTCACTCTTCTTCTCCTGCTTGCCTCGTGGGACTGAGCAACTGCTAGATCCTTGGATGTCCATCCAGAGCTGCTGCTGACCATTGTTGGAGAGTTGGACTATAGGCTGTAAATTACAGATTTTGTAACTATATAGAAACTACCCATACGTTCTGTGACTCTAGAGAACCCTGACTACTAAAGAACTAGTCAGGGAACAAGCCCATGCTTATGACCTAGGGATTTATTTATACATAAATAGCTTCTGACTCATTATTCAGGTACAGGGCAGCAGGTGGACTCATTTACACATAAACTCTGAGCTCTCAGGACATGATGGTGCTACATACCATAGAATGGCATGCATAGGAAGTTGTATAGAAGAATAAAACTGGTGATTCAGGAGCTACAGGAGACAGACTTTGAGGTAATACAATGATGAGATGATGAGGTAACCTTCCATTTCAAGGGAGGTTGTGATTAGCTGGTTTGAAGGATAGCAAGTAGGAGATCTGTGGGTCTTTAGTGTGCACTCTGTGTTCCATGATCGAAACAATGCTTAAAGTAGATTTCTCATTTAGTTGTTGGATACTTGAATTTTAGAATGAGTTTCTTTGACCATTTCTTATATTCTACGTAAACTAAAATTGTAATTATTTTAATGTGGATTAAATAGGACAACACAAAAGAAAGCGATTATTTACCAAAATTCAACAATTACTAAGTATGCAAAAGCATTTTTAAAGTCCTGTGGAACCTAGAGTCATTAAAATTGAACTGTTTATAGCTATGGCTTGAAAGTGTTCCAACAAAGTTCATTAAACTTAATCCCAAAATGTATATGTTAATGGAAGTACGGCTAGGAGATATTGTCATAGTTAAAGTTCTTGGTTTAGGCTCCCACAATGGCTTTAAAGCAGTACAATTTGAAGGGATATCCAAGCCTCATCATCACTCTGTATAACATGTCCCCTGTCATGTTTACGGTTCATCAGAATGTCGTCTCCAGAAGCTAAGCACATAGTAGATATGCTTTATATTTATCATTTTCTGGAACTATAAAAATATATTTCAAAAGTAAATTATGCTAGAAAATAGAGTTCTCTACTAGAGTACTTTATTACTACTACACACACATACACACACATACACACACACACACACATGCGCATGTGCATATGTGCACATACTCATTTAGAAAAACTGAATTAAGGCAACCACATCAGAAAACAGAATCTCCACCTTCTGCTCAATAATCTCCCAATTCCTTGGGAGATTACTTAATTCCTGAATAATCAGCAGCAACAGAACAGGAGCTATGTCACAAAGACTACTTGTGGAGATTTAGATATGTATATTTTGAATTGAATTGATTTCCTTATATTGATATTCCCATGCAAGAGCCACTAACTTTAGAGCATCCGTTAGTAATAACATGGTTAAGATACATGTGGATTTGTGCACATGCCCTGCTAACTTTGCTAACTTGTCACCATGTTTTCTCCCTATTGTTAAAATATAAATACATTCAAGTTATATGTTATAAGATCTTGCTGAAAATGCTAATGTTCATCATATATAAATATATAAATACAAGTATCGTCAACTTTGGAGTTGAAAATGATCTTAAAGGGAAGTGCCCTTCCTTCTACCTTAGAAACATTCTTACTGAAGGCAGCCGTACAACATTGCTCACAGTAACACCACTTTAGATGAGAACACAGATACATTTTGATTATCTGCTGCTCTTGTACTCAGCTTGTGACTTCTCATCTTTCAAATGGGAATAATGCTGAAATAAGCATGCTTGTTCAATTGAAATAGATTTAAGCAGGCACGGGACTCACATGGTCTCCTGCAAATACTAAAGTTGCTTTTCTAGTTATAATTAAATTAAATGGGAGATTTTATTAGTTGCTTTTTAGAGTTTATTTGTACTTGGGGTGATATAAACAGAAATGGTCCATTGAATAAGGCTTAGTGAAATATAGCAATTGCATTTTTACTTTGTCTAAGGGAAGCTTTTCAACTTTCCTTCATCTGGAAACACACAATGTGGACATAAAATGACATGGCTGTCTACTGTGGCAGAAACAGCTAGATTCCTCAGTAAGGAACACTCATATTCCTTTCTTTCACTTTTTAATGAATTAATTCACTTACTTTACATTGCAATATTAACCCTCCCCTTCCCTCAGTTACCCCCTCTCATGGCTTCTCCCCCATGCTCCCTGCCCTTCTCATGGGTATCACACACCCTCTCACATCAGTCACTGCAGAACTGGGTGCATCCTCCCTCACTGAAGCCTGATAATTCCCCTAACTGGCTCAGCTAGGGGAATGGGATCCACAGGCAGGCAACAAATTTAGGGACAGCCAGTTTCCAGTTGTTAGGGATGGACCTAGCCATACATATGCTATATATGTGTGGAGCAGAGGGGCAGATCCAGTTCATGCTTGCTCTTTAGTTGATGGTTCAGTCTCTGGGACTTCCAACAGGTCCATGTTAGTTGGATTTATTGTCACAGGAAGATCAACTCTTACATTTCTCATCTATACAGTAAGTGTACTATTAAAGGGCACTTAAAACAAATCTCTATTGTAAGAATTAATTGTGAATAAAAGTCTGACAAATAACCTTATTAAAAATATATTGCCCAACAAGGCCATCCTCTGCTGCCTATAAGTATGGAGCCATGGGTGACATCGGGTTGATGTTTTTGTCCCTGGGAGCTCTGGGAAAGGCTCAGTGCAGCAGTGTAGAGCAATACAATGACAGTGATACTGGAGGGGGTTGATTGGGGAACAAGGGGAGGGAAGAGGGCTTATGGGACTTGGGGGAGGACCAGAAAAGGGGAAATCATTTGAAAGAAAGAATATATCTAATAAATAAATAAATAAATAAATAAATAAATGAATAAATGAATAAATAAATAAATAAATAAATGAAACAGAAGCGGGGCAGTGGTGACACACACCTTTAATCCCAGCTCTTTGGAGGCAGAGGAATGCGGATTTCTGTGTTTGAGGCCAGGCTGTTCTACAGAGTGAGGTCCAGGACAGCCAGGGCTACACAGAGAAACTCTGTCTTGAAAAATAAAATAAAATAAAATAAAATAAACAGATATACAAAAATAACTAAAATTATGAAATAAAAATCTATATTGCACCTCTTACACTGTTAAATATATTCATAACATTGTAGAGGACGGACTTTATTTTGAAATTTATGGGTTAATCAGTATTTCATGCTAAAAAACTACTGGCATGTGAAGGTAAAGACTGGAGGACCTGAAGCCCCCCCAGCCCACCCACTGCTAGCCTCTTACTTTGGCTTTCTTTTTTATGCCGACCCCCCTCCTGCCCCCTGTGTTGTCTTTACTATGAATAGCATTCTGCCTGTCCATAAAAGCTTCATTCAGCTATCTCAGGGTACTTTGTCACTATCAACTCATGAAAATGTAAACAGAGATGCCATCACCAGCCTTTAAGGGAAGAAATCCAATAAAGAAATAGCAATGAGTCATCCAGAAATGCCCATCAGTTCGTTTTTACAGAGATTTCTAGTTTCACAAACATTCTTCGGTTTTGGTCTCATACTTTCATTTCCTAGAGAGGATAGTTTACCAGGATGAAGTCCTGAGAGAATTTATCTAAAAGGTCAGGCCAGACTAGTTAGTTATGTCTCTTTCTCAGGGACTAAAGACCATGCTTATCATTTATCTACAAGATCACATAGCTGATCAAATAAATACATAAGTTCTTGAGTTCCCAAAGAAACATAGATGAAGAGTAGACAATGGAAGTAGTTGAGGCATTCCTAAAATTCTACATTTCTAAATTTTTACATTTCTAAAATTCTACATGTATTTCTATTATATCCTCTTTTCTCCCCATTTATTAGTTTGACAAGGCGGAAGATACAGCTGAACACTGTCTTGAGTGTCTGGGTAGTGGCAAGAATTATTTATAGGGAGAACTTTACTCTGCACAGTCAGTATCTGCACTAAGCACATTTCTATCCTACACCCAATTTAAACTGTCATTGGTGATATGAGTATTGGTTTAACTCTGACAGGTTCTAGGTCAGCATCCCAAGAGCACAAGTACATAAAAAGATTAATAAAAATAAATAAATAGTAGGAGAAAATAAAGAGCTTAACTTTTGATTTACTGTTTAGTGAATGTGCATGTTATCATTTAAAAGTTCCTGCTCAATAGTCCTACTTTCAGATTTATCCTAAATACATTTCTTGCCAACATGTTCCTATCTACTTCAAATTCTCTATTGTTTCAATAAATAAATAATCTCTGAGCATGAGTGAATGGATGAGCAGTTGAATAAATGAATGATAGGAGAGAGGGAACATGGAATGAATTAATCAACAGTTGAATAACTACCTTCTCTCCCAGATAGATAGGTTAAAGTGAAGTTCAAATAAATATTGCCTAACATCAGTTGAATTATTTAGATTTGTTCCTAAATATTTCTCCCCATGTTATTCTGATTTTCACATCAGCAGAAAAAATGGGTACTTGTTGCCTTCGTTTTGTCTCCCTCTCTCCCCAAGATTTCCTTCTCAAGGAATTTTTCTGATTATTTTCTTCACACTCACCCTTCCTCCTTTTTATCTATGCTACTGAAACTAGAACAGCTATGACCTTGTAGTCAGATTCTGATAAATAAGCCGAATGCACAGGCAATATAAAGAGGAGAAGTTCCAGAATCAAGTTCTCTTTGCATCTTTAAAAAAGTCAATGGATGGGGCTGGAGAGATAGCTCATCTCTTAAGAGCAGACTAATCTTACAGAGGTCCTGAGTTCAATTCCCAGCAAAAACATGGTGGCTCACAATGATCTATTATTTTTTCTTTTCTATATTCTCTGTTTACATTTCAAATGCTTTCCCCTTTCCCAGTCCCCCCTCACCATATGTTCCATAAGTCTGCTTCCCTACACCCAATTCCCAATCACCCACCCATTTCTTTGTTCTAGTACTCCCCTACCATACTGGATCAAATCGTTTCAGGACCAGGGCCCTCTCCTTCCTTCTTCTTGGGAATCATATGATTTGCTAATTGTGACTTGACTATTCAGAGCTTCTGGGATAATTAATATCTGCTTATCAGTGATTGCATTTCATGTGTAATGTTTTGTGATTGGATTATCTCACTTAGGATAATATTTTCCAGTTCCAACCATTTGCCTACAAATTTCATGAATTCATTGTTTTTAATTGCTGAGCAATATTCCTTTGCATAAATATACCACATTTTCTGTATCCATTCCTCCATTGAGGGACATCTGGGTTCTTTCCAGTTTCTGGCTATTATAAATAAGGCTGCTATGAAAATAGTGGAGCATGTGTCTTTGTGGAAGCCAGGGAATCCTCTGGGTATATGCCCAGGAGTGGTATGTCAGGGTCCTCAGGAAGTATCATGCCCAATTTTCTTAGGAACCTCCAGACTGATTTGCAGAATAGTTGTACCTTCTTGCAATCCCACAAACAGTGTAGGAGTGTTCCTCTTTCTCCACATCCTTGCCAGCATCTGCTGTCTCTTCAGTTTTTAATCTTAGCCATTCTGACGGGTGTGAAGTGAAATCTCAGGGTTGTTTTGATTTGCATTTCCCTGACGACTAGTGATGTTGAACATCTCTTAAGGTGCTTCTCAGTCATCCAAATGTCTTCAGGTGAAAATTCTTTGTTTAGCTCTGTACCCCATTTTTAATTAGGTTATTTGGTTCTCTGGGATCTAATTTCTTGAGTTCTTTGTATATATTGGATATTAGTCCTCTGTCGGATGTGGGGTTGGTGAAGATCTTTTCCCAATTATTTGGTTGCTGTTTTGTCGTTCTGAAGCTGTCTTTTGCTTTACAAAACTATGTAGTTTTATGAGGTTCCCATTTGTCAATTCTTGATCTTAGAGCATAAGCTATTGGTGTTCTGTTCAGGAAATTTCCCCCTGTGCCCATGTCCTCCACGGTCTTCCTCAGTTTCTTTTCTATTAGTTTCAGTGTGTCTGGTTTTATGTGGAGGTCCTTGATCTACTTGGAGTTGATCTTGGTGCAAGGAGATAAGAGTGGATCAATTTGCATTCTTCTGCAAGCTGACCTCCAGTTGAACCAGCACCATTTGTTGAAGAGGCTATCTTTTTTCCCACTGGATTGTTGTAGCTCCTTTATCAAAGATCAAGTGACCATAAGTCTGTGGGTTCATTTCCGGGTCTTCAATTTTATTTCATTGATCTACTTGCCTATTACTGTACCAATACCATGCAGTTTTTAACACAATTGCTCTGTAGTACTGCTTGAGGTCAGAGATACTGATTCCCCCAGAAGTTCTTTTATTGTTGAGAATAGTTTTAGCTATCCTGGGATTTTTGTTATTCCAGATAAATTTGAGAATTGCTCTTTCTAAATCTATGAAGAATTGATTTGGGATTTTGATGGGATTGCATTGAATCTGCAGATTGCTTTTGGCAAGATGGCCATTTTTACTATATTGATCCTGCCATTCAATGAGTATGAAATATTTTTCCATCTTCTGAGGTCTTCTTCTATTTCTTTATTCAAAGACTTGAAGTTGCTATCATACAGATCTTTCACTTGTTTAGGTAGAGTCACACCAAGACATTTTATATTGTTTGTGATTATCACTAAGGATGTTTAACTTCTTTTTCAGTCTGCTTATCCTTTGAGTATTAGAAGGTTACTGATTTGCTTGAGTTTCTTTTATAACCAGTTGCTTTGCTGAAGTTGTTTATCAGCTGTAGGAGTTCTCTGGTGGAGATTTTTGGGTCACTTAAGTGTACTATCATATCATCTGCAAATAGTGATAGTTTAACTCTTCCTTTCAAATTTTATCACTTTGACTTCCTTATGTTGTTTAATTGCTCTAGCTAGAACTTCAAGTACTATATTGAAAAGATATGCAGAGAGAGGGCAGCCTTGTCTAGTCCCTGATTTCAGTGGGATTGCTTACAGTTTCTCTCCATTTATGCAAGCAAATATACATGACCTGAAATAAAACAGTTTTTAAAAAAATCAAAGAATGTGTGTCTCAATATCTCTAAGTATTAAAGTCATAAAATTACTTTCTGTTTATGCATCTATAACAAAGTGCTTTAAATAGGGTAGCTTATAATGATGGAAATTTGTTTCTTAGAGTTTGAGAGGCTTGAGATTTAAGATCTTAGAAGATTTGGAATCTGGAATTTGGAGTGCTCCTGGTCCCTAAAAGGGGCTGTCTTGCTGTGTCATCGTATGATCGAAGGCTTATGGCTGACTTCCAGTATGTATTGTAAAAATATACTAAGGTGACCCATAAGGGCTTCACCTTCATGGTCTAATTACCTCTCAAGTCACCATTCCCTAATACTATCAAATTAGCATTTCAATGCTTGCATCATTGAGGCTAATAAGTGTTCAGACTATAGCTCTGAATATATATGCACAGCCATATTATACCAGAACTTGGAAACAGCAACTAAGGAAGACAAAGTGTGGAGCAGAGACTGAAGTAAAGGCCACTCACCCAGAGATTGCCCTACCTGGGGATTCATCTGCCAGGAGCCAGCCCCAGCAAGGGTGTTTCTTCTTGGTCCTTCTTGAGGCAGCAAAAGGGGGAAGAGCATCGGCAGGGATAGGGTTGCTGTATAATAAAAGGCTTACTTATTTAAATCTAAGTTTCTAGGCTAACATAGCTGACCTGCCTTCTGTATTCTTCTGAAGCCAGAGACTGCAGTCTCAGGCATTTAACACCTCATCCTAAAAGGGCAGGAGATTAAGTAAAGGATGGCTAGAGCCTTTTCCCTATTGTCCAGATGCCTCTTACTTGTCAGTCTAGGGGGAAGTTAGGAGCAATAAACTTCTATTGAGCCAGGGGAAGAGAATAACACTTGCAGAAAGAAAAACTCCTACATAAGTGAATATGCATAATCTCACATAAAATCATACATACACCTTCATACATATTTTCACGCAGTCAGTTGGGCCCAGATTGCATGCATTCTCACAATTTCATACTCACACACACAAATGCATACTTTCTCACAATTACATACTTATACAAACATCCATACTTACATATGCATATGGAGCAAAAGACCAAGTGCCAGTGCAGAAAGAACTCACTCATTCTGGATGAAAGGTGAACTACAATATTTATTGCATCAAGAAAGCTAAAGCTTCCACTCTTTCAATGTTAAATGAATTAAATCCATATTTGTAAGAAAAAGACTTTGTTACTCTTAATAAGACTAAGTCTGCCTTGTCCTTATCATGGGACATGTCCTGTCCCTTGGTAAGGAGAAGCCTGCCTGCTCCTTCTGCTCTCTGCAACATCTTTTTTTCCTCTTTCCCTCTGCCTCCTGCACATTGTTATTCTCTTAGTTATATTATGTTGCCTATAGTTTCTAAGTTATTTCACTCTGCATTCTCTTTCTAATATTTTTCCCTTCTGACTAAAAACTTCTCCTCAGTTCAGTTCTTCTCTCAGCTCTGTTCCTCTCACTCAATTCTTCTGTTCTGACTTCCCTTTGTCCTAGCCCTTAAACGTCCTTCAGAATACACGATCACGTTACAAAGTTGATCACAAGTTCACACAAAATGCCAAGTCATAAATTGAAATAGAAGTTTACAACAGAGAATGTTTACATGCATATCCATTAGGAGCAATTATCTAGCTATCATTTGTCTTCCCTACAGGTTCATAGAAAGTTTAAAACCATAACTAAGTTATAAGTGAAGTTTTGTATAGATAAACCCAGTCAATATTTTATCTTCTGTCCTAACACCTATAATAAATCCTACTTCCCTTTGTATGATCTTAGGTTAATTGTTTTACAACCTCTAGGAATGTGCTCTGAGTAGAAGAAAGTCTGGTTACTATCTAAGAGCAATTAACTTGTGACACTTGGGAGACTATCAGAGTTCTCGTTGCAGTTTGACTATAGAAAAGGACCTAGTAGCTGTCTCATTATAAAAGAGCTTAATAATCATAAATATAATTTTAGTAATTGTTATAGGATCATCATTAAAACTTAAGTCAACTATTTGTGTACATAGCATCACTATAAGACAGTACATCTTCGTGTATCTGCAGATATCTGCTCCAAGGGGGTGTGCTATTACTATTGATTATTATAAATGTATAATAATAATAACAGGAAAAACATATAAATAGCAGGGATCTTTTCTAAATTTAGTCCCCCACAGCCTTGCTGAATGGGGGCTCACCTGTTGCAGATTATATAATAATCCGAGGCAGGCATTTCAGGATGAACATCTGCTAGTATATTAGCTTGTCCCATTATGGTTCCTGACATCCATTCTATAAACAGTCACCAAACTCTGACACTATTATGGACAACAAAAAAGTGCATACCAAAAGGGGCATGCCATGGTTGTCTCTGGAGAGGCCTTGCCAGAGTCTTACACATACAGAGGCAGATGCTAGCAGCCAAGCATTGGACTGGGCATGGAGTCCCCAATGGAGGAGTTGGAGGGTGGTCCAGAGGAGCTGAAGGGTTTTTCAGCCCCATGGGAAAAACAATGATGTCAGCCACCCAGACACCCCAGGACTCCCAGGGACTAAACCATCAACCAAGGGGCACACATGGTTCCAGCCAAAAATATGGCAGAGGAATGCCTTGTTGGACATCAGTGGGAGGAGAGGTCCTTGGTCAGGTGAAGGCTCAATTGATGCCCTAACAAAGGGAAATTGAGGGGTGGGGAGGGGTGAGTGCATATATTTGGAGGGGCATATACTTGGAGTCAGGGGGTCATAGGAGGCGGTGGGGGTTTTATAGGCAGGGGGAAACTGGGAAAGGTTTTAACATTTGAAATGTAAATGAAGATTATATTCAATTAAAAAAAGGAAGAAAAACATAAAAGCCACAATAACAAAATTGGCAAGTGAATTATGCGCCACTTCTCAATAGTGTTCCTGGATACTTTCCTGTTATTTTCCTATAAGCCTGTCTTGATTCCACATTTTTGATGTACATTTTAAATCTATCCTATCTAAAGTTCATACAAACAACTTATACTTTCGGGAAGTAACATCTCTTTTGATGAACCAAAATGCATATATTGTACATAACCAGAAAGTAAAATGAGCCTAAGAACAGAGGCAAGAGACCAGGACAACTGAAGGGACTGTAGCCAATTCCCAATTCACAGTCTCTCTAGATGAACCAAGTCCTACCCCTTCATATCACCTTGAAACTATTAAAGCACTCGTCTCCTTTTGTCAAAGACAAGAAAGCAAGAACATTCCATCTTTGAAGTCACTCTGACTTTACCATTAGGAAAAAAAAATGCATCTACTGAAGGCCTTTTTTATTTTTCAATACAGCAACACAATAAAAGAGTAAGTGGCTTTGTACTGAAAAATAATATAGGAAGATAATTAAATCTCCGGGGCATTTTTTGGTCTAATGCAGGAAGAAAAACAAGCATCAAGGCTGCTCCCAAAGACACTACCCAACCTGCAGTCACCGCTAACGTGAGGCTGAGAAAGGAAAATTCTTTGCTTGATTTGTTCTTTCTTTTCAAGAAAAGAAGGTTTAATATTCATTGGAGTGGAATGGAAGGAGGAAAACATCTCTGCTGTTATTTTCAAGGGGTTTGAAATACCTGTTCATGCCACTGAAGGTGTTCTATTTTGTAAGGATGGTTGCTAGAGAGCTGGCCAGCTTGAGTGCATATTTCTGTGTATTTATAAAAGTGAACTGTGCCATCACCTGCCATGCTTTTATTTGCAGAATTAAGCCAATTAACTATCACTGCTAAAATGACTGCAGCGCTGTCAATTTCACCAGGACACAAATGTATAACGGTGTATGCAGATTGCTGGAGACTTTCTTTCCCTAAAGTACCGATATTTAAATCTTAGAAAAGAAAAAGACAATGCCTTGTATTTTCTAATTCTAGACAATTTGCCCATTCAAGGTTGAGGTCAAAAGAGTCATTTTAGGCCATTCTAACACATTCTCTGGTTCTTCTGGCATAAAGTAATCACAGGATCACTTTTCCTTGAGGCCAGAAGTAGGCTTCAGTGAGAGGGAAAAGCCTAGTGGTAGATATTCTACTACAGTTCTAATTGTGTTTTTTCCCATGACGTATTTCTGTTTCTCAGTTTAAAAGATGATGATGATCAACACTATTATTCATACAATTGATAAGGAATAAAGAAGAAAACACAGACCAAACCCTTCTAAGCAAAGACAGATCAACCAACAATAAAATATATACAATGTATACAATACACTGTTTATGGATTCCTGTTGATTTTCAGATTTGATTTTATTCATTCTTACTACATAATTTTATGTAACACTCTTGCCATTCATACTTGCAAAGAAAAAAAACAAAGTATGTTATCAATGAATTTAACTTTGTTCTCAAAGAAACAGACTGAGCAAGAGGATTTTGCACAAAGGGTTGTATTAGTGAGCGGCACTGGTGTTCATACCTCCTAAGGAGAAGAGAAGAAATGGAGCACAATTAGCCACTTGGGCTTTCATAAAGTATTAGCAATGGTTGGGGATGACTGAAGCATAAATGTTCCCTGAAAACTATTCTTTTTCTTCTTTTTTTCTATATTGTTTATTTACATTCCAAAAGCTTTCCCCTTTCCCAGTCCCCCCCTCACCATATGTCCTATAAGTCCTCTTCCCTCTGCCCATTCCCCAATCACCGCCCCCACTATTTCTCTGTTCTGATATTCTCTTACAAAACTGAATCCAGTCTTTTCAGGACCAGGGCCCTCTCCTTCCTTCTTCTTGGAAATCTTTTGATTTGCTAATTGTACCTTGAGTATTAAGAGCTTCAGGCTCATTAATATCTACTTATCAGTGATGGCATTTCATGTGTATTCTTTTGTGATTGGGTTAGCTCACTTAGGATGATTCTTAATGAAGCAAAACTTCTTGACATTTGTTCTGCCATGTAACCTAGTACGACTGCCAATCCCAGAACCTGCCTGTAGGCAAAGGCAAGACAGCCATTGGTTGCAACTCTCTTTAGTGCAATCTTAGTTCTTTAGGTGTGAGATTTATCACTTTTGAAATTGAGTTCGTATAACTCATCAAAGCATTCTTCACATTAATGGAGAATATTTTTACATTTTAATTATAATGTAAAGCACTGGACGAAGCAGTATAGACAACTCTTAGTCCATTGTATAACTGCGACATAGTATCTTGCACTATAAATTATATTTTATCATGTATTATGTTAGTATAGTATAGTATAACATATTCAACACTCGAAGAGATGTAGTGTTAAGCGTGCAACCAGGCAACCAGCACAGGGCATACTGTTCAGGAGCTGAGTTTAACTCATTCTGCACTGCCAATGTGTAAAGCAGAGCATTACAATGAGGTAGATAAGGAAAATTAGTGCCACAGAAAAAGAAAATTCAAAGCACACTAATAAAAGTTAATGGTCAATGTATAAATACACAGCTTTGAAAGCAGAATCAGGCAATGGATAATAATATTGGTTCATAAGTAAAGGGTACTTGCTTTGTCAGAACAAGGAAAAGATAGAGAAGACAAAAAGACATATATAATATAGATACACAAACATGTGTGTGTATAGTATAGTGTAGTATAGTGTACATATGTGTATATGTGTGTGTATAGTGTAGTGTAGTGTAGTGTAGTGTAGTGTAGTGTATGATCTATAGGGTGGACATCAGGGATGCTAAACTACAAGGAGATAAGTATCCTAGATAAACCTGTCCAAAATCAGAGAATGCCACACATGCTTCCCTGAAGAGACTTGATGTAATTCAAGATGGCAGGAACTTATCATAGACATCATTCTATGGAGGCGTTTCCAAAACTGCTTTGACAGAGGACAAAGAATAAATTGTAGATAGGTATGAACATAAAATATATCTTCTTGGTTAATTTTTATGAATTAATAAAATGGAATTTCTGAAATTCCGTAGCATATTTAAATTGAAGGCAGTACCAAAGAAGTAGCGTAAAACACCACATGTAGTTTCACAAGATCAGAGAAGCTCTTAGCTGGAGAGTGACCTTACATCTGTGCCCACACTTCCCCTGTCACCACCATTTTACATTTAGGGTGTCTCCATAAGGCTATTCAGAAAATAAGAAAAATTAAAATGAAGAAATTAGTTGACTATGCTAGGGCTTTCAGGCTTTGCCCTGTAGGATTTATCACCTGATTTTGGATCCCACATAAAAGAATCCACATAAAAGCCATATTCAGTATATAACACCTTAAGTCTACCAGAAGATGGGAAGCTGAGATATTCTTTACTGAAAGCTCACAAGCCACCTAGTCTCATGTACACAACAATGAAGAATGAGAGCACTTCTCTCTCAAACCATGAAAAAAAATAAAAAAAATTCAGCAGAATGAAGAGCTACAGTTGTCCCCAACCTCCACAAATTTCATCCTGCCACATTTGTACATCTTCATGTCACAGTATGTTAGTGTATAACACAAACACCCATATCATGGCCCCACCCCACACCTGCAGATGCACATCCATGCACGCACATGCGCAAACACACATATACACACACTATATCTTATTATTTATTTATATTCTATTATATCTTATTATATAAGATAATGTTATGAGTAATTACTAATAACTGAGAATGCATTTATGACTGTTTATTTAATATTCTACCTCTTCCTCCCTGTAACTTAGTTTTCTCACTGACCTTATAGGCTATGTACTGCTGCGATTAAAAGATGAGATACCCAAAACATTCTAAACTTAATACATATTAATTTATCATCACACATTATTCATATTTCAGAGCATGAGTACTCCACTTTTCAATTCTTTTCCCTTCATAGAAGCATAAAATAGGTCTGCTCAGAATGTTTCATGCAGTTAAATATTCCCTCTTGAGATGATTTCTTGCAGCCATGATGGTAGTGCTTCTCCCCTCCCACTGACTAACACTCAGTAAGTGACCACTGACTGACACTCATAGGCTTTCTTAAGTGAATTTAATTCAGAATTTACTAAATTCAGTTGTTTGGGGTTGTTTTGTTTTTCTGTAATCCAACACACTGCCTTATCAGCCTGCGGAGGAAGCAGAAAGATAACCTCGGGGGCTCTGTCAGCTGGGCCTAGTTTAAACATCAAAGAATACTATGAATGTGTAAAATTGCCTTTAGCAAATACGACTTACAGACCCTTTGGCTTAGTTATGCTGAAATGATAAGAAATGTCACTGCAGCCTACTGCACTGAGACAACACGCCCAGCCTTTAATATCAACTAGCTCCTTACTCAGAACTCCGATGGCTTACAGTCACAATGAGGAAAGGAAGGGGCTTTGCTTTGTCTTTCATTAACACACTGCAACTCTTTCTATTAATTAGATCAGCTGTATAGCCAGGAGTAGAACTTAGTGAGATTACCTATATTATGCATTCAGAATTCAGTTTATCCATTTTAATTAAATGAATTCTAAATATAACCACTCATAATTCTTCCACTCCATGAAAGTAATTAAAAATGAAATTAGTTAACATGTCTATGTGACATCATTAAAAATATATCATATAAAAATAATAAAAATACCTTCATGCTCTATTTAGTATTCACTTGTATTCATTGTGATGCTGATGACTAAAGTATTAAAACACTGAATAACTACTGACCCCAAGAAAGATTTTATTTTTTACTTTTCTCCACATACACAGATGTCTTTCCTCTTCACTGATGCTGATTATTTTCTAGATATTGGTTACAAGTTTGTAAAGCATAGTTAACGCCATCTCTCTGCATGTACCACTTCCTAAAATCTTCATGGTAGGCTGACAAAGCAAAGCCACATCTACCTATACTTACAAAATTTGAGGGGTTTGAGCCTTCTATAAGTACTACCGAGGTTCTTATGGAAGAAATTATCGTAAGAAGAAAATATGGTAAGAAATTACTCATATAATATATGACCATAGAAACCACCATGAAAGCCAATAATGGGAAGGAAAATGAACTAAATAATGGATTGAGGAGTCTCAATGTAGACCAGTCAAAAGACACAATTCACATATCAAATGATGTCCAAGAAGAAGGAAGGAGAGGCCCCTGGTCCTGGAAAGGCTCAATGCAGCAGTGTAGGGGAATACCAGGACAGGGAAGCAGGAGGGGTTTGATTAGGGAACAAGGGGAGGGCAGAGGCCTTATAGGACTTTCAGAGAGGGGGAACCAGGAAAGGGGGAATATTTGAAATGTAAATAAAAATATATCTAATTAAAAAAAAAGAAAACTAGAGATGGGCTGGATCTGGGGGCTTCTGGATGAACATTGGTGCACTTTGTCTCTAGAAACTCTGCCAGACTCTGACTATAAATGCCAGTCTCCTGATGTTCCTAGCAGATAGAAGTCATAAAGTTTTTTCTTTTTCTAATAATGTTACAGATCTCCTTAAGGCCCTTCAGATGTGTGTAGTTTCATTGAGCCTTTCCCCTTCTCCTTTGCCTCATTCCTTTATATCATGTCCCCTTTAACCTTTATCTCCCATGCAGTCCCCTTTGTATTCTCATACCTAATATGTTCTAATTCACTCACTCTTCTCCTTAAGGACTCTTTTACTTGCTTTTCTCGTCCTGGCCCCTATATACACAAACACACCGAGACACAGGCACACACAGACACACACTAACAAAAATAACTAGAAGCTATAATTTGCACGTTAGAGGAAACATAATGATTGTGTTTACAAGCCTTAATTACTTTACTTAGTAAACTGTTTCCCATCTCTATCCATTTTCTATGAATTCAAGTTTGTTTTTATTATGCATGCATGAATAAAACCCTGTTGTATATATGTGCTGCAAAACATTCTAATTATCATTCACCACTTCATGGACAGCTAGGTAGATTCAGTTTACTTTCTGTTTTGAATATAACATGAATGAACGTAAGAATACTACTATCCTTTAAAACATTTTGAAATATATTTAAACCTACTGTTTTTCTTATCAAAGTTGGCCCTCAGGGGAGGCCATTCAATTTACTTAACAAGATAATCTGAATTGCTAACGTTTTATTTGAGCCTGACTGGCCTGGTAAAACATAAATACAGACTGAGTCTATTTTCTCACCTCCCACTTAAAGAGTGAGGACTGAGCAGCCCTTGTGAAGGTCACAGTACCTTTTTAGTAGCCAAAGGTAGAATAACTTCAAACTATAATATTAAATCATGAGAAATTAAAAATAAGGGAGGATTATAGATTTTCTAGAATGAAAAGAAGTAGGATGAATTTGTTTTGGGTACTCATGCCTTCCAAGAAATGCTGACGTTTAAAGAGTAGGAAAAAGTGAGAATCTTGAGGTTTTATAAAGAAGGAAAGAACTTCAGTGAAAGAATATTAGACATGTTTTTAACAAAATAAACTTTTATTACTCTTATTTGACTTAACAGAACATGTCTTTTTTTGTTTGTTTATTTTTCTTTATCTCTGTCTCTGCCCCCCTCTTCCTGCTGCCTGAGACCTGTGGATAAGGATAGAGCTATCAGTTACTGCTCCTGAGCTGTGTTGGTCTGCTGCCAGGAACACCACCACTGTGGTCAGGGAACTGAAAGCTACACAGGAAATTGTAAGACAGCCTCAGATCCCCCAAAAGGGCACACCTACTCTAATAAGAATACACCTCCTATTCCTTCCCAAACAGTTCATCAACTACAGACTAAGCATGTACTATATAAGCCTTCTCATTAAAACCACCCCATAACAGATGATAATTTTAAATAAATACTGACAGTAGATTAGCAAAGAGCTGCTGTGTTATTCACAAGATACAAGCTAACTGCTTTCCTAAACAAGCATGCTAAATATTTAACCTCTTCCAGTGATGTAGTAAGGTATTTACTAGGTGACTTAGAAAGATATTTCTACTATCATTATATTATAGTAGAAAACCTATATGAGTCTCATAGCTTGTCTAGGTACAATGATTCAAGAAAAAAAATTTGGGTACAATTTAACCAACATTGAACCTAGAGTGTAAATTCTTGGAACAGTGCCAATTCTCTAATGCATGGGATACATCGAATTGGGAAAATGGTTAAGTCATGGCAGGAATATTGTTTTCAGTATTCTCAACAATATGGGAGAGATTTGTAGAATAGATACATGCCTAAATGTCCAATTTATTGGCCTTTGTTATTCACATTAATTCATTCACATGATTGTAAATGCATTTAGAAAATTATGCCATGCTTATATCCAAGTGTTATCCAGAAGGCTAAGATTTCTTAAAAATGAATTAATCTATTTATAGTGCTCTTTAATCTTCCACCCAGTTCTACCACATGTTCAGTTTAACAGTCTACAGGTTGAGGTTTCTATTAAAAAATATTCAGTTTGAAATTATCAATTTTAACAGATATATATTTGTTAAATATTTATTTCTATTTTTATTTATCTGTGTTTGTGTGTGTATGTGTGTAAGTGAGGGAGGGTGTCTGTACAGATCAGAAGAGAGCATCAGACAGCCCTAGAACTCAATTATAAGGCATTATGAGCCACCTGATTTGGGTTCTGGGAAATGAACATAGAGCTTCTGCAAGAACCATACAGGTTCTTATACACTGAGCCATTCAACAATAACAAATATCTAATAAGCAGCTATTACTTACCAATTACTACCTGAGATACTGAAACAAACCATTATGCAAAACAAGCATTTCTGAGCTCCTGTAAATTTTATTCCAGTGGGTGAGGCATGCATACCTAAGCAAAGTTTTTCAGTTATATCATTTATTAGAATAAAGATCAGAAGGAAAACACAAAAACTGAGTGATGTTCACATAAATTTCAGTAGGTTAACATATAAATGGCTAGAAAATATGCTACCAGGCAGAAACAGAGAGATAGGCCTAGACTGACGATTATATCTACAACAGAAAAAAGCAAAACCAGGCTTAATGGAGCTGAAGTTGCTCACATAGGAAATAGGCTCAATGAAGTTACTAGGAATCTACTCCTAGGAAAACATGTGAAAATGTCAGCAAGATAGAAATTATCTTTTTTTATTTAGTAGAGTTATTACTTATAATTGCACATTAGCTATAAAGTGCAGGATAACCATGCTATAATCCACAGATGCAAAGAAAATGAGTAAGGAGGAGGACCGAAGAGAGTATGTGTGAATTCCATTCAGAAGGGGAATCTAAGTAATCAAGGTGGATGCAGAATGGGAAGTAGAAGGGAGAAGGGGAGAGGAAGGGTATGGGGATGGCACTCAGGTGTGGGATGGGAGGGAGCAGGAGAGGGATGGGAGTGAGTATGGGGCATCATTGAAATAAGCTGGAAACCTGGGATGGGGGAGGCTACTGAGAGTCTATGGGGGCGACTCTAGCTGAGATTCCTATCAGAGGGAGATATAGACTGAAGTGGTCACTTCCTGTACCTAGGCAGGAATTCCTGTGTAAGGGTACATGAAACCATCCATAAAACCCTAAACTCAAATTTTGTCCTGCCTGAAAGATGTGCAGAGATAAAAATGGAGTAGGGACTGATAGAATGGCCAGCCAAGGACTGCCCCAACTTGAGACCTATCCCATGGGAGAAAGCCAACACCTGATCCTATTAATGATACTCTGCCATGCTTACAGAGAAGAATCTAGTATAACTGTCTCAGGAGAGGCTTCATCCAGAAGCTGCTGCAAACAGATGCAGATTCATAGCCAAACATCACTTGGAGCTTGGGGAATCTTGAGAAAGAGTGGGGTACAGAACTGAGCAATCTGGGGGGCAAAGGACACACCACACGAAGACCTACAGAGCCAAGTAGCCTATGTCTCTGGTGGCTCAGAGCAACTAAACCACCAACCAGAGTATGCAGGGGCTACACCTAGTGCCTCCCACATTTGTAGCAGAATCGGATCTTGGCATTAATGTAGGTCCCTTAGCAATTGAAGTGGGAGCTGTCTCTGACTCTACTACCTGCTGTTGGATCCCCTTCCCGTATCTTGACTGGCCAGCTGGGCCTCAAAGGGAGAGGAGGTACTTAGACCTCCTGACACAAGATGTACCTAGGTGGAGTGGTACATTAGGGCACCTGAGGAGAAGAGGATGGTGAAAGGTAGAAGGATTTTAAAGGCTGTACTGGGAAAGGAGGAGGGAGATGAAAAGTGAATTCATACAGGTCTGTTGGGCATGTTCAGCCTCATCTCTCCAGATCAGGAAACCCGGCCTACTGCATTGTGTGCCTCATAGTGGGATATATCTTCTTATACCAATTAACCTAATAAGATGATCCTTCACTAACATGCCCACAGTAAAGCCCAATGTACACAATTTTTTACTTGACCTTTTTTTCCAAGGTCATTCTAAGTTTTGTCAAGTTGACAACTCTGTCATTTAGTCTTGTATACCTAAACATATCTGTGGAGGGAAAAACACTCACTCCAATGAGTTCATTTTTATTCTCTTTTCTTTTTTTATTGGTTATTTTATTTATTGACATTTCAAATGCTATCCCCCCTTCCAGGTTTCCCCTCCACAAACCCCCATCCACTCTCCCCTCCCCCTGCCTCTATGAGGGTGCTCACCCATCCACACACTCCACCCAATGAGTTCTTTGCCCATCACATATTGCAGTGAATTCCTCAACCCACTTCCAGAAGCAATGCTTAAAATGCAGCCTAATTGATTAATATAAGAGAACAATCAACAGCTGGATTGTTAGCACAAACCAGGGAAATTATTTAGAAACAAAATTGAACAGCATCATTTATTATCACCAGAGACTTCTTAAATATGTAAGTAGTGTAAGAGTTGAGGTAACATGGAAGGGAAGTGCTGCAGCAATGTGTATCTACAGGAATCCCCTGCTCAAATTGCTGCAGGTCATGCAACTCAAAGAAGCTTCTCCCAGGATGGTTTCTTATGATGGATCAACTCAGATAATACCAGGGCCTGGGTTCAGCAGGTTCTAAAGTGTGGTTTATATTTACTCCCATGCTGTATCGGCTATGGCTCTAAGTCTTCATCACCTTACTTTTGAAAACTATGGTCCTTATAAAAGTAAGCCATACTTTCTCTCCAAAATCTACTTTTAAGTGTGACTTAGGGGGTAATAGAAGAGTTACATTATTACCAGCAGCAAGAAGAGTCATACATGAACAAAGTTGCAGAGCGATGCTGGATGCTGGAGTTTTAGACAATAGTTTAGCTGAGGCAGGAATGCCAAAGTTACACCAGAGTGCCTTTAGAATGTGAAACTTTGACGCTCCATGGAAAGTCAGACCTTCAATCTCCAAGTGAAACTACTAAAAACACAAGATTTGTGTTCTACATGTTAATTTAACTTTCCAAGTTATTAAGAGACCAACTTGAAATGTCTAGTAATCATTAAACATAAGAATTTACAGGTTATGAAGATGACACTGACTAACTATCCTGGCATGTGCATATTGTTGGACATCAAAAACAGTTTTTGAAGGTTTTATATGCTTATATCTTTTAGTCTGAAAAGCTATGACAAATTACTAAAGTACCATGTATGTGTGTGTATGTGTGTGTATATGTGTGTATGCGTGTATGTGTGTTATATATTCATATATATGTGCACATGTCTGGGTGGGAAGAGTTCAGAGAAGGACACCCAGCAATCACTTCCTCATATTTAGCATTCTACCTTTTAATGCAGTTTTCTTTTTTGAAAATTGATGGTTTTTCATCCAGTATATTCTGATCATTGTTTTCCCTGTCATAACTCCTTTAAATTCCTCCCCTCTGCCCCCCTCACTCTTCCCCTTTACCCCTTTCCCCTTCCTCTCTTGCCCTTCTCTTCTCTCATTGATATCCACACTCTGTCTCTTCATAGAAAACAAGCAGGTATCTAAATATTAATAAAATAAAAAGAAATAAACTGGAATGACAGTAAACAAACAAAGCATGGAAGAAAAGGAGCCAAAGGGGCAGGAGGGTTGCAAGAAACACATGTAGATACAGAGATACACAGAAACATAGCCATAGACATCCCATAAAAACACAACACCAGAGGGTCTCTCATTAAACCTAGAGCTGACTAATATGGCTAGTTTGATTGGAAAACCGTCCCCAGGGCTCTTCCTGTCATCCTATACCAGCACTGAGTTTACAGATAAGCACCTCTGAACCACAGCTTTTGACCTAGAAGCTAGAGAGTCAAACAAATGTGCTGCATCTTCCAGGGGCCATGAAAGAAAAATTTATTAAAGATCGAGTGACTGACATACTTAAGCAACCAGCATTTTGGTAAGGCCTCCATCATAGGCATTGTATGCTTCTTTTCACTAACACACAGTGCATATGCTTTACACAATAAAACACAACATATAATCTGCATTTGGCTTTTGAGCATCAGAATTTCATTCATCTCAACTCTTAGGGCAAAACTGTTATGTTGGCCAAATTCTTGTCCATCGAGTTTTTAAAGATGAACATAAACTTCTCTTTGTACCATGCTCACCACAAGGCTAATAAAGCTGGCATCATGCTGACAGAAGAGAAAAACACACATTCCCACCCTGTAGGTCCAGTGAGCAGTGAGCTGAGCTAAGGATTTTGAGAGTCATGCTAATTAGACAGTAGGGTCTCAAGAGACTGCTAAATCATGACCCTGCCTAAACTGCTTATCCGCAAGCACAGGGTAATAGAATAATGATTCGTGAAATAGAGTAATTTCTGATTAAATCAGTCTTCATCCTTAACTTTAGCTCCTGTACCCATTGCAAGTGACTTTGCTCCCAGATCCAACTCTAGAAGTTGAGCCTCTGAAGACATATGGAAGTCCAGAGTAATTGATTTTAGTTGTCTCAGCCACAAAAATTGCTTTGCTAAGCAAAGGGATTTATGGATTTGGTCACATTTTATTGTCTGCTGCCTTCACTTATTACAGATTCATTTTCCTCCATGTTTCCAAACAGAACGTTTTACAAATAATACAGCTTTAAGAATTCATTAGAAAAAGAAACAAGTTCTCCACAGGGTGATTTAAATAATAACTTTCATTTCTTTGCTCTTAGTAGTAAAATGTTTTCTATTGTAAACATGTTTGAAAATACAAAATAAAGATTTTTTTTTAAAAAATCCTTCATAATATTCAACATAATGTTTAGCACAAAGAAAAATGAATTCGTGACATTTGCAGGTAAACATACAGAGCTAAAAATCATGTTGAGTAAGGCAACAAAGACCTAGAAAGCCAAACACTGCATGTTCCCTCACAAATGTGGATCTTAGCTACCGTTTTGTTTCATTTTGTTTTTTTCATTAAAGTTTACTTTCTATATAAATATTCACTTTTTAAAAATTACATTTATATAGTCATTGTGTGAGTGTGTATATATGTATGCATGCCTGCACATGTGTGTGGATGTGTGTGTATGCATGACAGTGGTCAAGGGTCAAGGGTCTGTGTGTGTGTGTGTGTGTGTGTGTGTGTGTGTGTATACACTTGTCAGTGGTCAAGGGTCTGCATTTCTGTGTGTGTGTGTGTGTGTGTGTGTGTACACTTGTCAGTGGTAAAGGGTCAATGATCTGTATGTGTATGTGTGTGCATATGTGTGTACATGTCAGTGGTCAAGGGTCATGACATGTGTACACATCAAACACCTTCCAGGAGCCAGTTCTCTCCTTCCACCAGATGAGCAGTATCCAAGAAAAGGAGTTCCTCAAGCTTGGCCAGGACCCACACACGCTAAGCCAATTTTCTGCCCCCCCCTTTTTTTTAATTAGAACTAGATACTTTCTCGTCTATTTTTCTCTTATCTTCATTAACCTCTTTCAAAAACATTATATCTGAAAATATTCAGTTAAGTGCATTTACAATATCTTATTGAACCTTCTGTAACACATCTAATATTTAGCTAGTTTCTGCATGGCTTTTCAAAAGTAATTTTCTATACTTGACTAATCATAGTCATTATATAATCATACTCTAATAATTGTAATTTTTCTAGAATATCTAATATCATAAAATTCTCTATTAGGAATGGAGAAGAAATAGAAACATTGACTTCTAGAATTTGATTCACAAAATATAAATGTCCATAGTGGAATCTTGCTTGTCCAAAGGCTATTGGGTTTAAAGGCAGTACGTTTTATGTTCTTCCTGCTGAACTTCATTTTGATGCAGGAAGCACATATACTAGCAGACATTTTATGTAAAATTGCCATGTGGATGCTTTCCCACGGGGAAGCTAGCAAGGCTCATAAACATTTTAATATCTTTGTCTTGTGTTTTTGCAACTGATGGCAGCAAAGGAAGCATATAACAATCTACTGTCTAGAATTTTTATTTCTCTCTTCAGTTGTTCATTTATACTAATTTATTAAGTTAACTTGCCTGCATTCATATGATATGAAAACATAAAGTCAAAGGATTTGTTACTCATACTTTGACATCTGACTCTGGTCCTTGTAGGTCTAGGAACAAAACTGACTTTGTTAAGAGTCTCTATATGAACTTATGAGATGTCTCAGAACTCATAATTATTGTCATCTGATCTAATGCCAGTTATAATGTTCCCTCATCTAACACAGGTTCAAAAATCTTTCTTCCCTGTGTTTGCTATCTCACTTTTTAGGTTTTGTCACACGCACAATAAAAACTCATTCTCCTTTCTTTTGAGGAAAAATAATTGCTGGAATTTGCCTTCAATCCTAAATGTGTGTGCATGAGAGTCACAGTCTAACATTGTAAAGGATTTTGTTTTAGTCTGCTCAAGAAAATGGGTTCAAAGGGAAGTGGGGTGGGATGGGGGTTTGGGGAGGGGAAATGGGGAAAGGGGATAACATTTGAAATATAAATAAATAAAATATCCAATAAAAATATCTTAAAAGGGAAACAACATAAGACCCAATCTTTATGTCACTCAATAAAGATCTTCAGGATGATATTAAAAAAAAAAAAAGATGGGTTCAATTCATATAGCTTCGCAACTATAATAAAGTAGTGTGATGTATGTACAAATAAAACTTCTTCTCCATTCATTATCCTCATAATTATAATCCTGATTCAAAGAGAAGAGTTCCTCAAATCCCCATTGTGGATGAAGAGACCCAAATCCCCTACTGCAAGTACTTCTCTGACCTCTACAAGTATGCCATGGTATATGTAACCCTCATTCAAATAAATGAATTTTAAACAACAAATGATTTAAAAAGGAGATAATTTTACCTCTGTTCACTATTTGTCTTTATACAATACTTTCATTTAAAATCTGAAGAGATGGAAACTATACAAATAAGTATGATGTCAAATTGATAAGTTCAATAAGAAGAAGCATAGCATTGTAAAAGAAGAGAGGTCTTTGGGAAATTAAAAAGACTAATCATTAGCCTGGGAAGTCAAAGCAAGAAAAATAGCAAAAGGCTCAAAGTTGCTAGGTAGACAAAAGAGGTTAGATTGTTTGTTTTGTAAATATACTTAAGAAGATAGCGTCTCTCATTTAGCACTACTCACACTGCAGACTGGATAACTCTTTATTGTAGATAGTTGTTCTGCACACTCTGTGTAAAGCAGCTTCTCTGGCTATTTCCCAAATGATGTCATAGTAACCCTACAGCAATAAAGCCTGAAACAAAAAAAAATATATAAATTTTCTAGTCTTTGCCAAATGTTTACTGAGGGAGGAATTTCTCGGACCAAGACCTGTTTCTCAATGTCTCTTTATTTTAACTGCTATGCCTCTTTCATGCCCATCCTTCCAAGTTTCTCCAGAGTCCAGAGGGACATTAGAATAATTTCTGCGGTAGTTTTCTAAGACTGCATTTCCTATACATAGACTGTACTCTGGATATTTTGGATGCCATTTGAACTTATCACATGGATACATTGACTTGCCTTTATAATCTTTGCTTTCTAGTTAATCAGCTCATATACAATATTTATCTCAGTATTTACTGGACACTGAGAATCTAAAGAAGATGTTTGAGTTTTGTTTTTTTCATGAACTGATTCAAGTATAGATGAACATAGATGTGTTTGTGGGCTTTGATGTCTCTAAAATATGATAATCACACCCTTTATTTTGGGTCAAATTTCAGTGTGTCAAAAGCTGAGAGGTACTTTGGTGACTCATGAATAATACTTTCAACAAGGCTTCCATTCTTTAAAGCTCTAATCCATTTATGTTCTGTTCCCTCTGTCCTTATGTATAGCTTATCATGAGATGTTATCTCAGTCAATTATATATTTCTTTTATTTTTTATTTTTATTAGATATATTATTTATTTACATTTCAAAAGTTGTCCCCTTTCCTGCATCCCCCCAAAAAATCCCATAAGCCATCTTCCCACCAGCTGTACCTTACTCAACTCTCTCCCACTTCCCTATCCTGGTATTCCTCTACACTGTGTCATTAAGCCTTTCCAGAACCAAGGGTCTCTCCTCACTTTGATGTCTAACAAGGCCATCCTCTGCTGCCTAATTGAAGTCATTCAATATGATTCATTTTGTTGATTTCTGGATGGAAGCACTATTTCCTTGAGATAAGTTATATGCATATATTTGAGTTGGACAAAGACCTAGTGTCCATGACTTAGACATAAACTATAGGGACTTTCTTTCCCTTTATAACTAGAATCCTAATGTGAGATTAAAGAGCGATAGGTAGCCGTGTTCTCCTGATTATTTGTCACCAAATATCCCCGGCAGATTGAACAACTAGACCACAAACTTCAGGAGCACTTTAAAAGCTACTTTGTTATTCAAGGATTATGGGAAAGAGAAGCCCTATGTAATTACATGATCTGGAGGAGGGAAGTGGTCTGAATTCACAAGGGATGGATGTTGTGAAATGTCACTGGGAGATGTAAGACCGTACTACTTTTGGACATACTGTTTGAAAGCTTTTTTGCATCATGAAAAATGCATGTTTTCTATCCATTAGTTATCTGTCAGTAGGAGGCATATGAGGATGTGGCTCTGACCCTTCTCTAGTCTTTCTAATAATGGTAGCCTTTGGAGACAGAGTTGTAAGAAATCAGAAAATCTCTTTATTGTTTCACAAACACACAAGACAGTGAATGCTTACAATTTTTTTAAATTTTACATTATTTAAAATAACATAATCAAAATGAATTTTTCCTCTTCTTAGTTTTCTATCTTTTATCTCTAATTTTAAGATGCAGGATAAAATAAGCAGTTTTCAAAAGTGTTTTTGGTCAAAGGAATAAGAAATATTTTTTTATTAGAGCATTAGTGACTCAAAGCTTTGTAATCATTGGGAGAACAGCACGGGATTAGTAAAATATGAATTCAGCAGGGGATTAAGCAGAAGCCCAATCATTTTCCAGAGTTGAATAAATTCTGCATCTTTGGAAGGTTGAAAACTATTTGATTAACTCATTTTTATAGAAATTATTCCTGGCCTTGCTGATGTTTCACAAGTAGAAGTATTGCAATTTAGTTATATTTGTGGGCCTTCTACATAAGCAATCCTGTTTAGTTATTTTATAAACCATGTACCTACTATCTCACGTACCAAATCTTTCCTGTCAGGAAAGTTCAATATTAATAGCAAGCTACTTAAATCCCAATGACCAGAATGTCTAGGGAGACGGATTAATGAATAATAAGAAAAAAAATTCTTTTTTATTTCATTTCTCTAAACAGAGTTACTTTTCCGATGGCAATAAATTTCTCTTATTAATTATTGAGTTAATTTTTATAAAATTAAGGATTGAATACTGTGTCTCCTTCATGGTAGGCAAGAGCTTTACCATTAAGAAATATTCTCAGTACCCCCACTACAAGTGGGCCCTGAAATTACATTTCTACCCTAATCTTCCAGTAGTTGAGATTACAAAACTCATATAACCTAGGAAAGAATTTTATGCTCATCATACTTATTAGTTCATTACAAAAAAAGGACTGTAAAACTATTTGTGCTATTTGAAAAAGCCATGCTTAGCAAATTGGTCTATATTAATGCATAAAGAGCAACTATAAATGATAAACCTCTAAATGATGGTCAAAATATATATCACCACTTGTTACCTACTTTAAAAAATAATGTTTGTTAATTTCCACATATATTTGGACAAGTTTACAGTATCCAGCATCAGTTCCTTACTACAGAGAAGACCTTAAATCCAACCAGAGTGCTGTTTTTTACTCTCAAGATCTGGATTTCATGTTTCCAGAACTAGGAAATTCATGCCATGCCATGCATGACTATACTTAATGGAGTTCAGAACTGGGTAGGATGCTTCTAGATTCCCTATCACCAACCATTTCCAGTAGCCTGCATAAAACTATCTAACACTGTAAAAGCTAGCCTTGAATGTAATACAGTTGGGCAATTTTAAGTGAACTATATTTTAAACAACTACCATAGTTGTTTTCAAGTAAGGAGATGGTATTTATGGGTTTTCAGAACTTGCCAAACATAAATAGTAATGGCATAAGAAATAATCTCTTTAAGTTTTATACTCTCATGGGTATAGTATTAGTGCAATTTCAGGAGTGGGAATATGATGTGGTTTTGGTGAAAAAGTAAATATTAAGCCAAAGACAAGAAATTTGCTGAAGAAACTATATGCAGGTTTATAGAGCTGACTAATGTTTTCTTGAGACACTGATATTCTGCTCAAGAGACTTTGGCTATTATTTTGACTGGCAAAAAAGTCCTTGGAGATGTGATGAAGTTAAGGATCTTGAGATAGGAATGTTAGCCTATATTATTGGTTGCATCCTCTGTAATTATAGGTTCCTTAAAAAGGGAAGTAGGTGAGTTAGTAAAAAAGGGTCATATGATCAAAATAGCACTTGGTGAAAATGGCTATGCGATGCTGCTAGATTTGTAGAGTTAACGCCTAATAACTAAGAGATGCACACAGCCACCAAAAGTTGTCAAAATAAGGACATGGTTTCTCCCTAGGGTTCCCCAAAGAGACTATTCTTTCATCTTTCCCCTAGTAATGCTCGGTTTGGACTTATCCCAACAAGATTTGTAAACAAAAAAATTGTCACTTTAAGCCAGTAAATCCTGTTAGTATATCCAAGTGCTAAAAGGAAAACAACAGTAGATGCTGCATTAGGGAATCAAGTCTAGAGAAGAGGTTAAGCACAACATTCTTTTTGAATGTAGTGTGTATAAAATGACAACTCTTACAACTGCAGAATAGTCATGGAAAAGGGCAAATGGACTTTGACCAAAACATGTTTTCAAGTTGAGCCACTACTGTAAACTCAGCAAACTTAGCATGTTATTTTTTAAGATAAGTAAAATTTAGCCTTTCTCAAAATTAGCCAGCACTTTCTACATGCCAAATTCACATTATTGTGAGCTGAACTTGAGTCCTCTAGTTAGGTTATCCACTCTGTAGATTTGACTATGCTACTAACCCTTCAAATAATGTTTTTGTATTTCTTTCTTTTTTATTAGATATATTATTAATTTATATTACAAATGATTTCCCTTTGGGTTCCCCCTCTCCAAAAGTCCCATAAGTCCTGTCCCCTCCCTCTGTTCCCCAATGAACCCCTCCCACTTCCCTGTCCTGATATTCCTCTACACTGCTGCATCAAGCCTTTCCAGGATCAGGAACCTCTCCTTCCTTCTTCTTGGCCATCATTTGATATGTGAATTTTGTCTTGGGTGTTCCTTCTAGGCTAATATTCACTTATCAGTGAGTGTATACCATGTGTGTTCTTTTGTGACTGGGTTTCCTTACTTAGCTTGTGGGAGTGCAAGTTGGTAAAACCATTCTAGAAATCAGTCTGGCAGTACCTCAGAAAACTGGGCATGATACTACTGGAGGACCCCCCTTATACCACTCCTGGGCATATACCCAGAGAATTCCCCAGCATGTAATAAGAACACATGCTCTACTATGTTCATAGCAGCCATATTTATAATAGCCAGAAGCTGGAAAAAAACCAGATGTCCCTCAATGGAGGAATGGATGCAGAAAATGTGGTATATTCACACAATGGAATACTACTCAGCTATTAAAAACAATGCAAATGGATGGAACTGGAAAATGTTTTTGTATTTCTAAATGAGATTAGAATTGATCAACTAAGTGAGGGTTATTTGGAAGAATTCTATGCCTATAATCCATATTATGTGTGTGATTCAGTACTTAAATGTATATATCAAGCCAATTGCTAATATACTGCCAGTCTCATTTCTGGACAATGTGCAGAGGGATTCATTTAATTATTTTCAGTTCATACTTAAATTGTTCAATGACCTGGGACAGATCCTTCCAAATGTCTTAAGTTGAAGGACATCATAACAAAACTACAGCACCTCGAGGTTTTTACTCAGGCTTCTTTTCCATTTTGCTGAAAATGCGTAAGTTTTTCAGAATTTTACAATAAACTCACCATTCTAATGACTTTCATTGTGATAAGCTTCTAAGAAAAATTCCACTTGTGGTTTATATATATTGTAATGGTGAGATGCTCCCCTCCAGGCTGTCTTGCTCCCTACAAATATGGCTGTGAACCTCCACCTGGTCCATGATATATTTGAGAAAATGACTTTCAAGACTTTTTTGTTCATATATAAGAGCAAATATGTACCCTCTATTCAAGGACACAGTGATTATGGAAAGAAGTGTATTATTGAATGTTTTTTAAATGTGACACTTAGAAAAGCACAAACATTGCTTTTGTCTCCCCATAAGACTGAAAAAAGTAGTGATTGAACTGGGCTGAGGAGATCATCTGTTGTGATGAAAGGAGGCTCAACTAGTAGGGGGTGTAATGAATGTGAGCCTGGAGTAAATGAGTCATTATAAAATACACTGTCTCTCCGCAATGAGTCTGCTTTATTAAAATAATCTCTGGCATAATGTCGTCCTCTCTCAGGCTTCTCCTACTGTGAACCTATCCATGATTCTACCATCACAAATCTTATCCCTAAGGACAGCTTCCTAATGAGAGTAAAGAGTTTGATTATTTGCTTTTAATAACTATGCCTCCCAAATCCAACTTAATACAGCAGAGAGTCTATATGGAAGGGCACACCAGAATTATTGGCCATTCAATCAATACTGCAAATTAATCATAATCGCAGCTGGTAATCATAGCTGCAATTACTGATTGATTAATTAGGGCAGCTCTTGAAATGCCAGTAGAAATTTAATATTGTATTAGATTCAACCCGATAACCATAAACTTCTACAATTACTTTTCAGCTTCCCATTATTTATGTCATATTTCTCTCTAGTATTATCAGCTATATTCATTTATTCATCATTCTGTTTGAGCAGGCCAAGCTATTGCATTGTCCTTTGATGAGGGCAATCTATTAAAATATGGTCAAGTTATGGTACTAAATAAATCTAGTGTCAGTTCTGAGCAAATATTTGCAAATTTAGAACATCTATTTGCATTGCATCTCAATCCAAGAATGCTATTTTGTTTTTTTGCAAAAAAAATTTGGATATGAGCATATCCTACCCCTTGACAGGTAAGTAATTTGGTTCACTGGATTTATATGTGCAAAATTTCAGGTTTACTAACCTATTTCTGAATACTTCACACAGAAAATTCTTTAAAACATTCTTCATTTAATAACGCCAACAGCGTCAAGAACCAATGAATATAGCAATCAATCATAGAAATCCACACCTTAATGAAATTAGATTAAGACTGCTGCAGATGCAACAAATGATCTGATTAATAAACAAGTCTGGTTCTTGTTGCTTTAGGATCATCGATTAGGTACAGCAAATACAAATCACAGCTATTTCACTCATGATTCACTTAGCAGTCTCTACATACTTGCAGGGCATTTTTTACATTTTGAATGTTTTCAATAAGGGACATAGGATATTAACACAAATGCAAGAAGTAAAATATATCTATAAGTGTATACAGATGAGCAGAAAGGGTAGGATTTGAAAAATAAAGAACAATTTATTGAGATTACAATTTTCATAAGCATCCTTTTTTGGTTGGTGTGAGGCATCACACTCCTCTGTGGGCACCTTCATGCACATGCACAAAGCCACACATGCACACACACACACACACACACACACACACACACACACAATTGAAAGTAAAAGTTAAATTTATAAACATTTCTATAATGTTTGTCACCATACCAAAAAAAAAAAAAACTCTAAAAATTCACACAAAACCACAGAAGATACCAGATAATCATAGCAGTCTTAAACAGAAAGAACAATGGAAAAGGAATCACAGTGTGCAATTTCAAATTATATTATGGAACCATAGTAACATGAACAACATGGCTCTGAAGAAAATACATATGAAATCTGTAACATAGAAGATAATGACAGAAGTACAATTACATAGCCATCTGATTCTCTATGAGGATGCTAAAGAATATTCGGAGAAAACTAATACTTTTGAAGAAATACCACATCTACTTGGAGAAGATAAAATCTAAAAACCTTAAATCCAACCCTGCATAAAAATCAACATAAAATTCATGAGAGATGTTTATTTAAGACCCAAATGTTTAAAATGTCTAAAGGAAAACACAAACATAGCATTATGATACCAACATGGGTAGTGGATACTGGAATTAAATAGTATTCACTAAAAAAGTAATAAAAAATAACATAAAGCTAAATAGCCTTCGAAAGAAACAGCTGTCAAAGATAGCCTACAGAATTGTGAAATATACATGCAAGCTAGACACTTGACAAGGATTTGTATCTAGAAGAGTTAAGAAAGATGCTGGAATAAAAAAAGACCAATCAACAAAGAAATGAACTTTCTCAAAGAAGTCTAGCTGGCCAAAAGTGCATGAAAAAAATACACCTTATGGAAACTTGAACCCAAACTACATCAATAGTTAAATATTCCCACAGTGAAAATTACTCAGGACTGAAGCTCTGAGGGCCAGCAGAAAGAATAGAAACATGTGACTTCAGGAGGTAGGAAGATGAGGGACTCTAGAATGTCCCAGAGACCTTAGAGGTAAAAAAACATCTCAAGACTCAAAGGGAAGGACCTTGGATGAAGTGCTCTACAGTGAGGAAGAGAAATTTGGAGAGTCTACCTCCAGTAGAAAGACAGGGCGTCAAGTGGAGGGGTGGGGTTTCCATCCCACAGTTATAAACTTTAACCCAGAATTTTTCCTGTCTGAAGGAACTGCAGGGGCAAAAATGAAAAAGAGCAGGAGAGAAAGGTGCTCAGGTGACAGGCTCAAACTGGGATCCAGCTCCAATGGAGGTCCACGGCCCTGAGACTTTTATTGATGGTGTGGTATGCTTGCAGACCGCAGCCTAGCCTGGAGCCCTCTGAGAAGTCAACGAGCAGCTGAAAAAGTCAGACAAAGTTACTAGCACCCAACAAATGGACAGAAGCTGGGAGCCTTATGATTGAATTGGGGAAAAGCTGGGATAAGCTGAGGAGGAGGGCAGTCCCATGGGAAGAACAGCAGTCAGACCTGGACCCTCGAGCTCTCTCAGACACTGAGCTACCAACCAGGCAGCATACACCAACTGATATGAGGCCCCTGACCCATATACAGCAGGGGACTGCCTCAGTGAGAGAAGATGTGCCCCAGAGAATTGGAATGCCTGTTGGGAAGGTGGAGACATCCTCTTGAAGATGGGTAGGAGGTGAGGTGTGGGGAGCAGACTGGAAGGAGGATGAAGTCTGGACTGTAAAAAAAGTATTAAAGAATAAAAATAAATAAATCTAAAAATATTAAATTAATAGATACAAATAAATAAAGAATTCTCTGCTTGTCGCTTCTGCAGCCCCACACTGCATGGCAGCATTCCCTTCCATGGTTAGTAGGAAATTGATGTTTTCTTTCTCTCATATTGGTTCCTGGGATCAATCTCAGGTTATTAGGCTTGGTGACAAGTACCTTAGCCTATTGAGCTACTGGCTGGCCTCAAGGATTTTTTAAAGTATTATGTTGTGTGTGCATAAATAAAAAAAGATATAACTCAAAATAAAATAAAATAAAATAAAACAAAACAAAATAAAACAAAATAAAATAGATTTACAACATGGAAAAAAAAAGAAATCAAGGAACTAACAAACAAAAACATGTTGGTGAGCATGCCAGTGAAGCAGAATATTTATACATTCTTAGTTGAAAGAGGAATTACTCCAGGCAATTAGAAAATCAGCATCCAAGGTCCTCAAAAGCTTAAGTCTATTAATGATTGAGCCATGTAATTCCTGGGACTCTAGCCAAGAAATGTAAGTCAGCACACAATAAAGATTCCAGGGTACCAAAGTCATGGCAGCATTATTCAGAAAAATCATGTTATCAAATTCAACAAGGTGCCCACAAAAGGATGCATAAGTAAAGACGGTGAAACATCTTTATCTATATTTATACATATTATTATTCATAGTTCATTTGCAAAAAATTGAGATCACTGTTTTAAATAATACAAGCTAGCTCTGTAAATACAAATATCTAACATTTTTCTTTCATATCTAGAGTCTAGGTTAAGAAAACAACATGATAACAGACATAGGAAAAGTGGGAATTGAGAAGGTGACACAAGGGGGATAAATATGATCCAAGGAAGTTTCATGCACCGATGATGACATCACAATTAACCCACAATTAACATGTATGGTTAATGTTGCACAGTACATTAAATAGAGGACAGTAAAGATATGAGAGTACAAGAGAGTCTGCTCATATAAAGGAGGGTTGGACTAGGATGAAAGAAGTGTGAAGAGGCAGTAAATATGGTAGCGTATGTTGTATTCATTTCTGAAAGTATTGCACTACAAACCACTGTTTTGCAAAACTAACATAATAAAAGTTATTTTAATTATCTGCATTTATGATTGCTTTTAGGTAACATTTAATTCATTGTTAACTTATTCCTGCATATCAAACAGTAAATTTCTTTTCTTATAATTTTTGTTATTTTCTGTTTCTTTGCTTGTTTCTTTTTGGTTTGTTTGTTTGTTTGTTTGTTTTTGAGAGAGAGAGAGAGGGTTTCTTGGTGTTTTTCTGAAATTCACTTTGTATGCCAGGCTGGCCTCAAACTCATAGTGATCTGCCTCCCAAGTGCTGGTATTAAAGGTATGTGCCACCATTGAATGGCTCATAGCCAACATCTTGTCTTCCAGAACAAAATTACTCATCAGTGATTTAAATAACAGGAACATCACATAGTATATCTTAAGTATACCTCAAGAGGGTTAGAAGAGTTAAAATGAAATCTATATTAAACAAGGCTTTGGGTTCATATATGCACCTATGTGATACAGGCAGGGTCAGTATTAAGTAATAATCTCTCAGACCCTGGTACAATTGTAGCTATGCAGTGATGGGTTGTACAGAAAAATTCTCACTCATCTTTAAAGAGGTTAATTTATACTGATAAGCAAGAGCTATTGAAAGGCAATAGATATTTATGAAGGCTGTAATACAGTAGAAATTTTGATAGCATTGTACATTACATCCATATTAATAGCAAATTACCTTAGGATGGATAATAGTTTTTACAATGAATACCCAAGGAATTAGGCACGATTAGCTTTGTCTTCAAAAGCTCTGCCTTCCTCCTAAAAGCTAAATTCTAAAATATGAAGTCTGTGGGCAGGGTACATTCTTAGACCTCCCTGTGCTGCCAACTCACTTTTAGCCCCATCATTACAACTTCCAGTCTGCTAAGCCATGCAAATTTCTATGCTCCCAAGAGCACAGTAATAGAAGTTGTACATTGTACAAGTACTGCAGATTAAACTCCCATTTCCCTTAATACAAGCTTGAGCAATGTTCATTCAGTCAAACTGTCTTTCAAAAAGAAATGAAGGGGCTATTTTTCAGCATCATACTTTTAACAGTGGAGATGTCTCAGGGTTTCAGGAAGTGAAGACTTCAGTGGTATAATGTTTTGATATGAAAAAGTTATGAAACAGTTATTCTTAAGGGAGATTTAATTACAGAGAAAAAGCAGATTGGATGAACTAACATGTCACAGGGCTTTTGCTTTTCATAAAAGAGTAATGACTTCCCCTCCTCTAAATTATTTGTTGCTGATTTTCACACTCCTAGATATATACCCAAAAGATGCTCTAACATATAACAAGGACACATGTTCCACTATGTTCATTTATAATAGCCAGAAGCTGGAAAGAACACAGATGTCCTTCAACAGAGGAATGGATACAGAAAATGTGGTACATTTACACAATGGGGTGTTACTCAGCTATTAAAAACAATGAATACACGAAAGTCTTTGACAAATGGATGGAACATGAAAATATCATCCTGAGTGAGGCAAACCAATCACAAAAGAACACACATGGTATGCACTCAGTGATAAGTGGATGTTAGTGCCAAGGCTCAGAATACCCAAGATACAATTCACAGACCACAGGAAGCTCAAGAAAAAAGAAGACCAAAGTGTGGGCACTTCAGTGCTTCTTAGACGAGGTAACAAAGTACTCATGGGAGAAAATAGTGAGACAAACTATGGAGCAGAGACTGAAGGAAAGGCCATCCAGAGACTGCCCCACCTGGGGATCCATCCCATATATAGTCACCAAGTTCAGACACAAATGTGGATGCCAAGAAGTACATGCTGACAGGAGCTGGGTATAGCTGTCCCCCGAGAGGCTCTGCTGGAACCTGACATATACAGTGGCAGATGCTCACATTCAACCATTGAACTGATCATTGGGTCACCAATGGAGGAGTTAGAGAAAGGACTGAAGGAGTTGAAGGGGTTTGCAACCCCATAGGAAGAACAACAATATCAACCAACCAGAGCTCCAAGGGTCTAAACCACTAACCAAAGAATACACATGAAGGGACCCAAGGCACAAGCTGTAGATGTAGCAGATGATGGCCTTGCTGGGCATCAATGGGAGAAGAGGCTTTTGGTCCTGTGACAGCTCAATGTAGGGCAATGTGAGGACAGGGAGGCAGGAGTGGGTGGGTGAGTAGGAGAACAACCTCATGGAAGCAGGGGGTGGGTTTCTGAGGAGGGGAATCAAGAAAGAAGATAACATTTAAAATGTAAACAAATAAAATATTCAATAAAAATGACTAAGCAAGTACACACACACACACACACACACACACACACATGTATATAAAGAATATGTGCCTGAAGCAGGCAATGATACAATTTGACCACAGCTGATCTGGACGGGGTAGTTTTATGAGATTGGTACTTGAATCTGAAATAACTGGAAATGGGATCTGGATATGGGGAAAATGTTGTATGGCCTTGTCAATAACCATGTCAAGGCCTAATGTTTTCATGTTGTAATGAACCAAAAGGATACCCAGGACTGCTTTACAGCTAAAATCTGTATGTCAATGGCATTAATCATGATGGTAATAATGTGGGAAGTAGAAAGTATGATGAAGTTGCCTGTAGTTGGAGATGAACAAATTTGAACAAAAAAAAAAGTGGGATTAAAGATGGTATCACTTGAACCTTGATACATTCGCTTAAGGAGTCTTCATTTTCCAGTAGAGAAGAAATAGCAGATGGATAAGACTTACACATCTATCCCCAAGTTTGTTTTTCTGTATGGGTGAAAGAAGCAGTTAGTTCCTTTATCCATAAATGTATATAATAACATTTTTTTTTAGTTTTAGTTGAAGAATAGGAGGAAGAGATGGAGGGAAAAAAAGAAATAAGAAGTGCCCAATGAAGACCAAGAGAATGAAGAGGAAATGAGAATAGGTAGAAGGGGAAGAATTTCTTTTGTTAAAATATCAATTTTTGAGACTGGGTTACCTCACTTAGTATGATGTTCTCCAGCTCCATCCATTTGTCTAAGAATGTCATGAATTCATTGTTTCTAAAGGCTGAATAGTACACATTTTTTTGTATCCATTCCTCCGTTGAAAAATATCTGAGTTCTTTCCAGCTTCTGGCTATCATAAATAAGGCTGCTATGAACATAGTGGAGTATGTATCCTAATTGCATGCTGGGGAATCTTCTGGATATATGCCCAGGAGTGGTCTAACAGGCTCTTCTGGAAGTATCCTGTCCAGTTGTCTGAGGAACTGCCAGACTGATTTTCAGAGTGGTTCTACCAGCTTGGAATTCCACAGCAGTGGAGGAGTGTTCCTCTTTCTCCACATCCTCACCAACAACTGATGTTTCCTGAGTTTTTAATCTTAGCCATTCTGACAGGTGTGAGGTGAAATCTCAGGGTTGTTTTGATTTCCATTTCTCTAATGACTAATGATATTGAACATTTCTTAAGGTGCTTCTCAGCCATCCGAAGTTCTTCAGGTGAAAAGTCTTTGTTTAGCTCTGTACCCCATTTTTGATAGGGTTATTTGGTTTTCTGGGGTCTAACTTCTTGAGTTCTTTGTATACATTGGATATTAGTCCTCTGTCAGATGTAGAGTTGGAATGCCTATGGTATGTACTCACTGATAAGTGGATATTAGCCTAGAATCTCAGAACACCAAAGACACAATACACATACCAAATGATGTCTGAGAAGAAGGAAGGAGTGGACCCTGGTTCTGGAAAGGCTCAATGCATCAGTGTAGGGGAACACCAGAACAGGGAAGTGGAAAGGGGTGGATGGGGGAACAGGGGGAGGGAAAAGGGTATGTAGTACCTTTGCAGTGCGGGGAACCAGGAAAGGGGAAATTAAATGTAAATAAAGAATGTATCCAATAAATATATATATATATATATATATATATATATTAATTTTTTATGATTTTAAGTCATTTCTCACCTACCCTTGTCTTATCTTGGTCTAATTTGTCTGTTACCATATGAAATGGAGGTCCAGAAAAGTGATCTTTTGGGTCACTGTCCACCTTCACACTAAGATACAGAACTGCTATGATACAGAACAATGCAGAGAACAGTGGACAATTGATCCAGTTGAACAAAATTATGATATCCAGAAAACCTATTATACATTAGCATAAGCAATGAAATATTACATTTGTGTTATTTTACTATTAGTAGTATTATCCTCACCATAGAGTGACATCAAATTGAAAAGGTTTCTTAGCAAATAGTGGTCTCTATAATGGACTTTAAAGTTTAACAACACCAGAGTTAGTTAAATCCATCACAAAGACACATGGTCATACAATATGCAGCTCTTGGTACCTAGGTCCTGGTGTATGACTCTCTTGATACTCAAGTATCCCATACCACTAGCAATTTGGCCATAAACTCCAGCATCTGACTAGGCAGGGACACTGGCTCATCCCAAATCACGGAATATAGGAGGAAACTATGTAGATCTCCATGTTTCATGAAATGAAAGATGCTCACAGGTTCTGGGAAACCCTTTCAGTCAGAACCCCAGAAGCAAATGCCCAAGAGCCTTATATATTGTGATTGTCAATTTCCTTCTTTCAGACAGAAAACTTCTCCAGCTCTGACTTTGTACAGATGGAAATTTTCATTGCCTTCACAGAAGCCTTGAAGATGGAATGCTTGCTCCTGGTTGAGCTGGCCCTCCACCAGAGCAACAAACTCTGCTTCTCCTAGGGCCCTTGCCAAGATCAGCTTATGACTATGTGCCATGGCATCTTGTAGATTATCCTTCAGTTCTTTGCTGATGCTCATGCTGTTCAAGGTGGCTTTGGTAGTCCAACATCAGAAGGTTTTTTGGACAAAGTACCTCACTCTCAGTTAAACTCTTCCCACTGTTGGCTCAAACCCTTCCCTACAGTGGGTCTCCTTCCTCTGGTGGACAAGGAATAGGACTAAGATGAGGCCACAGGCAACAGCTACAACTGCTCCCTGTATGACCTGAGCCACTACAAGGCAGGGGGTGGGGATTCACTCACCAGATGTTGGAGTGACTGCCATTGCTCAAGTAGCACAGTAAGGCTCTAGGACCCATCCCCAGCAGATGTATAGGCTGCCACAGACATAAACAGATTAGCCACAGGCCTATCCCTACTGCATTTCCCTTTTGCTTTATCTCTATGCTCAAAACTACCTTGGGTATGTCCTGACCACTATATGCCAGCTGGCATTCTAACAGGGTGTTCTTCCTGCTGAGGTACCCTTTGCTTCTGCCTGGCTCCCATTTGCATGGTACTAATATTCTCAGTGGGGAAGGGAAGCAAGGGCACGCCTTCCTTGGTCTCCACAGGAAAGCATTGGGTCCAGGGTGGGGGTCCCTGGTTACTAGTGCAGGATACCAGGATATGGCATGTGTGTGAGGAAGTAGATTTTCTATCTGAAACTGGGGTCACAGTTATTTGCAAAGTGAAGGCCTCTTCTACAGGATCTGGCTCTCTCAGCCAAACATCTACCCCATCATCTGACAGCACAGCCTGCTGGTTGCAATTGGTAAGATGGTAGATTCCTGTCAGACAGGGGCCCCAAGCTACCTCTCACTCCTTGGGATGCCTCATCACCGGGTGAAGATGTTGAGGCCTCTGTGGAAGTTCTGTGGTAGTGCCTCTGCCATAAGTGATGATCCCCTTGCCAATGTGTGCTTCAGAGAAGAAAGAAGATATCTTGGTCAGACCATTTATTCCAGATAAGGGACAGGCTGAGGCAGGAGCATATCAAGATAGAGCCTGCCTGGAAGAGTGACTTCAAGACTGTCTCAACATTAAACAGTAAAAAGTTAATGAGTAACAGAAATAAGAGTTGATCAAGGAAACTGATATATATATATATATATATATATATATATATATATATATATATAGTGGAGAATATTTATTATAAACATAAATGAGAGTGTAGCCAGAGACAGGGACACCTGGGACAGTCAGGAATGGACATGACCAGACTGATCTGAACAAAGTGGAGACAGGAGGAGGGGAAAACAGGGAGATGAAAAAGAGGGGGACCAGATTCAATGGCCTAAAGGTCCCATAGTACAAAGAGCCTGCTTAACATCTTTAACAATTAAAGTTGGCATTGTTTTTTCAAACAACCAGAACACATCATTCTGATCCTATTTTGTCTTTCTTACTATTTTGTGGTCTCTAATCCATTTCTTATATCATATGACCTATGAATGTAGATCCAGGCTACAAGACTGCAAGTGAAACCCTTTACCTCCTATCTTAAAGAATTCAGTTGCAGGATCACACCTTAGGTATACATCTGAAATTGTAAAATAATGCATTATAGATGTTTAAAATCTATCAAAAGGGCACCTTTACTGTAATGAAGAATTTACATTTTATAGGGGAATTGTCATATACAAAATATGAATGTTTTATATTCTTCCTTTATAATGAAGTCTAACAACAACTAGGCACAGAAAAGTTATGGAAGCCCTACATGGTTTCATTTTAACATTTCTGTTTTACTTCTCTTTTCTCTCTCATTTCCTGCCCTATCTCTATGTGTATCATATGTGCATACAGACCTTTCTTTAAAGAGATTTTTTTTCTGAGATCATGAGAAAATGCATTTCAATTGTATCATTTGATAAATTTTTTTTTGTTTCTGAATGCTTTTTTTTATTCGATATATTCTTTATTTAAATTTCAACTGATTTTCCATTTCCTGGATCCCCCCTCCCCAGAAATCCCATTCCAAAAGTCCCAAAAACCAACGTCCCTCCCCCTCTTTCCCCATTCACCCCTTCCTACTTCCCTGTCCTGGTATTCCCCTACAGTGCTGAACTGAGCCTTTCCAGGACCAGGGGCCACTCCTTCCTTCTTCTTGGGAATCATTTGATATGTAAATTGTGTCTTGGGTATTCCCAGCTTCCAGGCTTCACTTATTCATTAGTGAGTGCATACCATGAGTGTTCTTTTGAGACTGGGTTACCTCACTTAGGATGATGTTCTCCAGTTCCATCCATTTGTCTAAGAATTTCATGAATCATTGTTTCTAATGGCTGAATAGTAGTACTGCATTGTGTATAAATACCACATTTTCTGTATCCATTCCTTCCTTGAGGGACATCTGGGTTCTTTCCAGCTTCTGGCTATTATAAATAAGACTGCTATGAACATAGTGGAGTATGTATCCTTATTACATGCTGGGGAATCCTCTGGGTATATGCCCAGAAGTGGTATAGCAGGTTCATCTGGAAGTATCATTCCCAGTTTTCTGAGGACCGACCAGACTGATTTCCAGAGTAGTAGTACCAGCTTGCAAACCCACCAGCAGTGGAGGAGTGTTCCTCTTTCCCCACATCCTCTCCAGCACCTGCTTTCTCCTGAGCTTTTGATATTAGCCATTCTGACCTGTGAGGTGAAATCTCTGGGTTGTTTTGATTTGCATTTCCCTGATGACAAAGTATTTTGAGCATTTCTTTAGTTGCTTCTCAGCCATTTGATATTCCACAGGTGAAAATTCGTTGTTTAGCTCTTTACCCCATTTTTTAAGGGAGATATTTGGCTCTCTAGAGTATACCTTCTTGAGTTCTTTGTATATCTTGGATAAAATTCCTCTGTTGGATGTAGTGTTGGTAAAGATCTTTTCCCAATTTGTTGGTTGCTGTTTTGTCCTTTTGACAATATCCCTTGCCTTACAGAAACTTTGTAGTTTTATGAGGTCCCATTTGTCAATTCTTTTTTTTAATTTTTATTTTCTATATTCTATGTTTACATTCCAAAGGCTTTCCCCTTTACCAGTTCCCCCCCACCATATGTCCCATAATTCCTCTCCCCCCAACCATTCCCCAATCATCCCCCCCTCCACGATTTCTCTGTTCTGGGTCTATTCTTGATCTTAGAGCATAAGCTATTGGTGTTCTGTTGAGGAAAATTTCCCCTGTGCCCATGTTCTCAAGGATTTTCCCCAGTTTCTTTTCTATTAGTTTCAGTGTGTCTGGTTTTATGTGGAGGTTCTTGATCCAGTTAGACTTGTTCTTAGTACAAGGATATAAGAATGGATCAATTTGCATTTTTCTGTATGCTGACCTCCAGTTGAACCAGCACCATTTGTTGAATAGGCTTTTTTCCACTGGATGGTTGTAGCTCCTTCGTCAAAGATCAAGTGACCATAATTCTGTGGGATCATTTCCAGGACTTCAATTCTATTCCATTGTTCTACTTGCCTGTCACTGTACAAATACCATGCAGTTTTTAACACAATTGCTCTATAGTACTGCTTGAGGTTGGGGATGCTGATTCCAACAGAAGTTCTATTACTGTTGAGGATAGTTTTAGCTATGCTGTTTTTTTTATTATATTTTTTTGTTATTCCAGATGATTTTGAGAATTGCTCTTTCTAAGTCTATGAAGAATTGATTTGGGATTTTGATGGGGATTGTGTTGTATCTGTATACTGCTTTTGGCAATATGGCCATTTTTACTATATTATTCCTGCCAATCCAAGAGCACAGAAGATTTTTCCATCTTCTGAAGTCTTCTTCAATTTCTTCAAAGACTTGAAGTTCCTGTCATACAGATTTTTCACTTGTTTCGTTAGAGTCACAACAAGATACTTTATATTGTTTGTGGCTATTGTGAAGGGTGTCATTTCCCTAATTTCTTTCTCAGCCTTTTTATTCTTTGAGTATAGGAAGGATACTGATTTCCTTGAGTTAATTTTATATCCAGCCACTTTGCTGAAGTTGTTTTTCAGCTGTAGGAGTTTTCTGGTGGAGTTTTTTTTTGGGTTGCTTATGTATACTATCAAATCGTCAGCAAATATTGATAATTTGACTTCTTCCTTTCCAATTTGTATCCCTTTGACCTCCTTATGTTGTCTAATTGCTCTGACTATAACTTCAAGTACTATATTGAATAAATATGGAGAGAGAGGGCAGCCTTGTCTAGTCCCTGATTTTAGTGGGATTGCTTCAAGTTTCTCTCCATTTAGTTTGATGTTGGCTACTGGTTTGCTGTATATTGCTATTATTATGTTAAAGTATGGGCCTTGAATTCCTGTTCTTTCCAAGACCTTTAACATGAAAGGATGCTGAATTTTATCAAATGTTTTCTCAGCATCTAATGAAATGACCATGTGGTTTTTTTTTGAGTTTGTTTATGTAGTAGATTACATTGATGGATTTCCGTATATTGAATCATCCCTGCATCCCTGCATCCCTGCATCCCTGCATCCCTGCATCCCTGCATCCCTGCATCCCTGCATCCCTGCATCCCTGCATCCCTGCATCCCTGGAATGAAGTCTACTTGATCATGGTGAATGATTGTTTTGATGTGTTCTTGGATTCAGTGGCAATAATTTTATTGAGTATTTTTGCATCGATATTCATAAGGGATATTGGTCTAAGGTTCTCTTTTTTTGTTGGGTCTTTGTATGGTTTTGGTGTCAGCAAAATTGTGGCTTCATAGAACGAGTTGGGTAATGTTCCTACTGTTTTTATTTTGTGGAATAGTTTGAAGAGGATTGGCATTAGGTCTCCTTTGAATGTCTGATAGAATTCTGCACTAAGGCCATCTGGTTCTGTGATTTTTTTTAGTTGGGAGACTGTCAATGAGCACTTCTATTTCTTTTGGGGTTATAGGACCATTTAGATGGTCTATCTGATCCTGATTAAATTTTGGTAGTTGGTATCTGTCTAGGAAATTGTCCATTTCATCCAGATTTTCAAGTTTTGTTGAGTATATATAGGCTTTTATATTAGGATATGACAAATTTTTGGATTTCCTCAGTTTCTGTTGTTATTTCACACTTTTCATTTCTGATTTTGTTAATTTGGGTACTGTCTCTGCGCCCTCTAGTTATTCTGACTAAAGGTTTATCTAACTTGTTGATTTTCTTAAAGAACAAGCTCTGATTTTGTTGATTCTTTGTATAGTTCTTTTTGTTTCCACTTAGTTGATTTCAGCCCTGAGTTTCATGATTCCCTGCCTTCTACCCATCTTGGGTGTATTAGCTTGTTTTTGTTCTAAAGCTTTCAGGTGTGCTGTTAATGTGCTAGTGTATGAGCTCTCCAGCTTCTTTTTGTATGCAATCAGAGCTATGAGTTTTCCTCTTAGCACTGCTTTCATTGTATCACATAAATTTGGATATGTTGTGCATTCATTTTAATTAAATTCTAAAATGTCTTTGATTTCTTTCCTTATTTCTTCCTTGACCAAGGTATCATTGAGTAGAGAATTGTTCAGCTCCCATGTGTATATGGGCTTTTTGTTTTTATTGCTATTGAAGACCACCCTTATTCCATAATGATCTGATAGGAGGCATGGGAATTAGTTCGATCATCTTATATCTGTTGAGGACTGTTTGTTGACCAATTATATGATGAATTTTGGAGGAGGTACCATGAGGTACTGAGAAGAAGGTATATTGTTTTGATTTAGGATGAAATGTTCTATAGATATTGATTAAATCCATTTGGTCCAAAACTTCTGTTAGTTTCACTGTGACTCCATTTAGTTTGTGTTTCCTTGATCTCTCAATTGAAGAGAATAGGGTGTTTAAGTGCCCCACAATTATTGTGTGGGGTGTGATGTGTGCTTTAAGCTTTAGTAAGGTTTCCTTTACGAATTCAGGTGCCCTTGTATGTGGGGCATAGATGTTCAAAATTCAGAATTCTTCCTGGTAGATTTTCCTTTGATGAGTATAAAGTGGCCTTCTGTATCGTTTTTGATGACTTTTGGTTGAAAGTCTATTTTATTGGATATTAGAATGACTAGTCCTGCTTGTTTCCTGGGACCATTTTCTTGGAGAACTGTTTTCCAGTCTTTTACTCTTACGTAGTGTTTGTCTTTGACACTGTTACTCTCATAGCATAATCCCTTAAACTCAAGGAACATTTGAAATAGGGAATGGAAAGAATGTAAGAACCAGAGGTTGGTGAAAGTACTGTGTAACAGTGTCTTCTGTTATGAGAGTGCATGAGATCCCACTACACTCATGAATTCACTGCACTATTACTTATTTATACAAGAGTTGCCCATGACAGAGTTTTCATTTCAATGTTCATATACAACTGAATCCTAGCACAATTAGAGGAGTTAAAACAGATGCCATTATGAAACTAACGTGTGAAAGAACCCTTTGCAAGATAAAACCTTAGTTTATTGTGTAGGCTGTATTTTAGTGAGGTCTTCCTTTCATCTCTGATGAAGACAAAGGTTAAAAAATATCTCCACTAGATTTGCAAAAAGAATTTTTAGTGATACTTATGTAATTTCTTTCTAAATAATCATTGTTTTGGGAGTATCTCTGGGGATTTCCTTGCCAAAATCTTTTATGAAGAAATCTGATACTTAGCAGTGGGATTTTATTGGTTGCTGGAGACATCATAGGGTCTATGGGGGAGACCTTACTACTGTTTAATAAAATTTAAATTGTCAAATTCTTATATATATATATATATATATATATATGCATATATATGCATATATATTACTCTAGGCCATAATCAAAGATGTCTTCTTTTTGCAGTAAATTCAGAGACTCATGACTGTTCAGAGTACCAAGAAAACATGACAGCTGGGGATTAGTCCTATACATAATAGAAGAGAATCAGAAGGTAGGAAAAGGGCTATGAAATACCATCTACTGTTTCTCACACATGTGTTAATTTCAAGTGAAATTACAGCATTTACACTGGACCTATATAAGACTGTCCCTGTTAATAGTCAATATGAAAAATAGCCATCCTTGCTGAACCATTTGCCTACTGATGGAGTCCAGAAGAGGGAATCATTGCTGTTACTGTGTAACCACTGGTGGATTGCACTAGCCTACAATGGCTACTTCTAGACCAAAAGTCACTGAGGTGCCCCAGAGTAATTTCAGAGGCTCACAAAATAAAACAAGATGATTGGTAAGGAAATTCATGGGAAAAGTAGGTGATGGGCAGGAGGCACATAAAAAAGGAGGATTAATAAACAGAATGCATTGTATGCGTGTATAAAATTCTCAAAGCTAAACCCGACTAATAAAAATACTATCTCTGTTACATGCATGACATTTGAAGATGGGTAGCAACTGTCACTAAATTTTCCCAGATAGACAGTGGATAGAACACCACTAATAATCAGAGCTGAAGAGAACCAATGCATGTTACAGATTTAACAATCTTTCTAATGCCCTCATCTCTGTCTCTCAACTGCTGATATCTAATGTCTCGATTCTAGGGATTCAGAAAAGACATCTTCATTCAAAGTCAATAAATTTAATTTGCTGTGATGAGAAAACATATTTGAATACTTAAGAATTTAGCAGAAAAGGATTTCTCATTTGCTGAAATCCTAAATTACCAAGAGTTGAACTTCTGTTTTCTGGTGTTCGCACAAGGTGTTAGCCTTTACTTCCACTTGTCTCTAAAACTCCATAAAATAAAGAAGAAATCTACAACAATATTAATTTTCTGCAAGCTAATTTTTATATTTCCATTATTAGCTCTAATTACCTCTGTTTGATGAAGAGGTTTTTAAATGCAAAGGTGAAGAGACTCTAAATAAACATTTCAGCTCCTAATAAGGCATAGCTTTCAAACTCATAACACTTTCTCTGTCTCTGTCTCTCTGTCTCTCTTCTTCTTCTTCTTCTTCTTCTTCTTCTTCTTCTTCTTCTTCTTCTTCTTCTTCTTCTTCTTCTCCTGCTCCTGCTCCTGCTCCTGCTCCTGCTCCTGCTCCTGCTCCTGCTCCTGCTCCTGCTCCTGCTCCTGCTCCTGCTCCTGCTCCTGCTCCTGCTCCTGCTCCTGCTCCTGCTCCTGCTTCTGCTTCTGCTTCTGCTTCTCCCTCCCTCCTTCCTTCCCTACCCCCTCTGTGTGTCTGTCTGTCTGTCTCTGCCTCTGTCTCTGTCTCTTTCTTTGTGTGTGTGTTGTGTGTGTGTGTGTGTGTGTGTGCTACACAAAGGAAACTGAGCAAGGATAAGTAGTTACTCTTCCTTTTTTATTGAATATAATCTTCATTTACATTTCAAATGTTAAAACCTTTCCAGGTTTCCCCCCTCCCCCCAAAACCCTCAACCCCTCCTCATGCCCCCTGCCTCCAAGTATATACCCCTCCACCTAACCCACTCCCAACCCCCCCACCCTGTCGATTTCCTTTTCTTGGGGCATCTATTGAGCCTTTATCTGACCAAGGACCTCTCCTCCCACTGATGCCCAACAAGGCATTCCTCTGCCACATTTTTGACTGGAACCCTTGATTGATGTACCCCTTGATTAATGGTTTAGTCCATGGGAGACCTGGGGTGGCTGACATCTTTGTTCTTCCCTTGGAACTGTAAACCCCTTCAGCTCCTCTAGTCTGCCCTCCAACTCCTCCATTGGGGACCCCACACCCAGTCCAATGGTTGGTTGCTAGCATCTGCCTCTGTATGTGTAAGACTCTGGCAGTGCCCCTGGAGACAACCATAACAGGCTCCTTTTGATATGCACTTCTTGTGGTCCATAATAGTGTCATCAGGCTTTGGTGATTGTTTATAGGATGATTCCTCAGGTAGAGGAGTCTCTTGGTGGCCCTTCCTTCAGTCTCTGCTCAACTCTGTCTCCATTATTGTTTCTCTGAGTATTTTGTTCCCTTTCTCCGAGGAACCAAAGCATCCACACTTCAGTCCTCCTTCTTCTTGAGCTTCCTATGGTCTGTGAATTGTAACTTGTTTATTTTGAGCTTCTGGGCTAACATTCACTAATCAGTAAGTGCATACCACTTGTGTTCTTTTGTGATTGGGCTACCTCTCTCTAGTTCTATCCATTTCCCTAATAATTTCATGAATTCATTGTTTTTAATAGCCGAATAGTACTCCATTGTGTATATATACCACAGTTTCTGTATCCATTCCTCTGCTGAAGGACATCTTGGTTCTTTCCAGCTTCTGGCTTATTATAAATAAGACCACTCTTTCAATTTCTAGGTCTTCATGGATTAATCATTGTGATTCTCTGAGGTGATTCAGGTGTTATGTGAGCTGAAATTTCAAAGGAAAAATGTATGTCTCTGTTGGAAACTAGAAACACTGACCATCCTAAGACAAAATATAGTCACAGGATTAAAAATAATCTACTTCAACTATTATCTGAGATGGAATTTAGGACAGAAGCTATATTTCTTACCATAAATTCACAATATTATGAATTTCATAAAGTTATAAAGTTTCTAAACATGTCCCATCAAATGCTAATTTTACAGTATTTTAGTAAAAAAAGTCTTTCTCAAGCCATACACTGACTTAAAAAAAAGCAAAAAAGATTTAAATAAATGTACTTTGACCCACACCTACAGGAATAAGGATCCCAAATGGCCAAGTGTCAACTGATAGAAACAGATGAGAAATAAAGAAAATTATAAGTAAAGAGGACAAATAAAAATATCCATGACCAAGAGGTCTGTAGTAGGCTGATGACTCATGTCAAGCAAGTTTATTAAGAAGTACAACAATCTGTATATTTGGGGGCAGGCAGCCAGTGTTAGCAGAGGGTTAAGTCAGACAGGGTTGGCAAAGGGAAGAGAGGGACCAGAGACACAGCTGCCTAAGTGCTGAGAACCACAGCCTAGCCTCATCCTTCACTCCTTTGAAGCACCGGTTTTAGCCCTACACTGGCCTTGCCAAGTCTGCTCCTAGACAAGGACACAGAATTAAAGATTTCTTTTTTCTTTCATCAGGGTCTGTGGGTCACTCTGGCTCCCCACAATATTTATAAGGTAATTATTTGGATAAATCATGATCAGGTAAGGTATGAAGAATTGGAGTCTATTTAAGAACATATAGGGAATATAATATAAAAATCTATATGACTCTAGAATACACATAACTATATTTTTATAATAACCAATGTAATGTATACTCAGCTCTACAATGACAGACATAGAATATATACTTTATACACATGAAACCATTTAGAAATAACTAAATTCTGTGAACTAGACATTAATATCTCTCATTCTCAAAAAATGAAACTTAAACCTGAGGTTAAATTAGCCACTAGGGAGCACACACCTGCTAGAGCAAACAGAATTTGAACTTATATTAATCTGCCAACACAGCTTGTGTATTTGAGATCATAAAATGGAGCACTCTGATCTCTGAATATTTTACATATTTACAGGGATAGATTTTCCTGTGTAGTTTATTATCAAATGATGGGAAAATAAAGAAACTATGTCAGGTTGACCATGCTCAAACTTTATTTTCAGTTAAAGATTCTGTGGCTGATAAACGTTACATAAGATATCCAGTTCTTTGAATCCAGAATATGAGCATGTTGGTCTTCAATCTGCTGCTGGACTTTGAATGCACAAACAATTCACCAGAGAACATTAAGAAGAAAACAAAAGCAACTTCCTTCCCTAGGCCAAGAGATATTCCCTTTGAAAACTGCCATTAGGATAATCAAACTCTGTTCTGTGTCTGGGATCCTCTTCACTCATCCGTGAATAAAATCCCATGCTCGAGGAGACCTGACAAGTGGAGAGCACATGTGTCTGGATGTTTCATATGACTGGGGTAGTTAGTCCCTGGGGAAACTTCTTTTTATTTCCCTCCACTAGGAGAGACAGTAAGACTTACATAGAAAAATGGGATACAGGATAGGCACTCAAATAATTAGTAACAAATAATAAATAAAACACTTGGAAATTTGACATTTTAGAACACATATATCTATAATTTAATTAACTCTGTAGCAGAACTTTCACTTGGAAATGAGAATTTACTGTAATACAGAACCTTCCATACACAGTGAAAACAGAACAATATAGCAGAAACAATATTAATGGAAACAATTGCTAAAACTTCCAAAACAATGGGGCCCCTTCTCTAATACTTGATATATAAAAATAGCAGCAATAATGCAAATTCCATTTATGTAATGATGATAAGCTAGACTGGATTTAGATTTTTACCAAATTAGAAAGTAGAATTTAAATTTTCTTTAAGGGAGAGTCACTGGGGGAATCAAAATAGTATAAAGGGTGGACTGTATGCCCAGTAGGAGATGAATGTCCTGCTAGTGCCTTTATTTCTTTAATTTACATTTTCTTTTCTTTTCTTTTTTAATTAGATATATTCTTTATTCACATTTCAAATGATTTCCCCTTTCCTGGTTCCCCTGCCCCTAAAGTCAAATAAGTCAAATCTCCTCTTCCCCATCCCCAATCAACCCCCTCCTGCTTCCCTGTCCTGGTATTCCCCTATACTGCTGCATTGAGCCTTTCCAAGACCAGGGACCTCTCCTCCCTATGATGTTCAACAAGGCCATGCTCTGCTGCCTATGCATCTGGAGCCATGGGTAACACCATGTATAATATTTAGTTGATGGTTTTGTCCTTGAGAGCTCTGGGGTGATATGGGTGACTCATATCCATGATATGGGTGGCTCATATCATTGACCTTCCTCTGGTGCTGCAAACCCCTTTAGCTCCTTGGCTCCTTTCTCTAGCTACCCCATTTGGGACTCTGTGCTCTGTTCAATGGCTGGCTGAGAGTGTCCCCTTCTGGATTTGTCATGTACTGGCAGAGGCTCCCAGGTGACAGCTATACCAGGCTCCAGTCAACAAGTACTTGTGGGCATCGATAATAGTGTCTGGGTTTTGTAACTGTATATGGGATGGATCACTAGGTGGGATAGTCTCTGTATGGTCTTTCCCTCAGTTTCTGCTCCACACTTTATCTCTGTATCTCCTTTTGTGGATATTTTGTTCCCGCTTCTAAGAAGGACCAGAGTATCTACACTTTGTTCTTTCTTCTTCTTGGGCATCATTTGATATGTGAATTGTGTCTTGGGTATTCTAAGCTCCTGAGCTAATATCCACTTATCAGTGAGTGCATACCATGTATGTTCTTTTGTGATTGTGTTAACACACTTAGGATGATATTTTCCAGTTCCACTCATTTGCCTAAGAATTTCATGAATTCATTGTTTTTAATAGCAGTGTAGTATTCCATTGTGCAAATATACCATAATTTATGTATCCATTACTCCATTGAGGAACATCTGGGTTCTATACAATCCCCATCAAAATCCCAACTCAATTCTTCACAGTGTTAGAAAGATTCAGTCTCAAATTCTTCTGGAATAACAAAAAACCCAGGATAGCTAAAACTGTTCTTAGCAGTATCCTGTACTTCAAGCAGTACTACAGAGCATTAGTGTTAAAAATCTGCATGGTATTAGTACAGTGACAGACAGGTAGATCGATGGAATAGAACTGAAAACACAGAAATGAACCCATACACCTATGGTCACTTGAACATTGACAAAGGAGCTAAAACCATCCAGTGGAAAAAAGACAGCCTTTTCAACAAATGGTGCTGTTCAATTGGAGGCTAGCATGCAGAAGAATGCAAATGGATCCCTTCTTATCTCTTTCAACTAAGCTCTAGTCCAACTGGATCAAGGACCTCCACATAAAACCAGATACACTGAAACTAATAGAAAAGACACTGGGGAAGAGCCTTGAACACATGGGCACAGGGGAACATTTCCTAAACAGAACATCAATAGCTTATGCTCTAAGATCAAGAATTGATAAATGGGACCTCATAAAATTTCAGTTTCTGTAAGGCAAAGGACACTGTCAATAGGACAAAACAGCAAACATAAATTGGGAAAAGATCTTTACCAGCCCTGCATCCGACAGAGGGATAATATACAATATATACAAAGAACTCAAGAAGTTAGACTCCAGAGAGCCAAATTACCCTATTAAAAATGGGGCACAGAGCTAAACAAAGAATTTTCACCTGAAGAACTTCGGATGGCTGAGAAGCACCTTAAGAAATGTTCAACATCATTAGTCATTAGGGAAATGCAAATCAAAATAAACCTGAGATTTCACCTCACACCAGTCAGAATAGCTAACATCAAAAACTCAGGATACAGCAGGTCCTGGCAAGGATGTGTAGAAAGAGGTACACTCCTCCACTGCTGGTGAGACTGCAAGCTGGTGCAACTACACTGGAAATCAGTCTGGCAGTTCCTCAGAAAACTAGGTGTGATACTACTGGAGGACCCTGCTATAGTACTCCTGGTCAGAGGATTCCCCAACATGTAATAAGGACATATGCTCCACTATGTTCATAGCAACCCTATTTATAATAGCCAGAAGCTGGAAATAACCCAGATGTCCCTCAACAGAGGAATGGAACAGAAAATTTTCTTTTTAAAAATTTAAAAATATTTCTTTTCTTTTACATCCTGGTCCTTTGTATATACACACACACACACACACACACACACACACACAACATTGCTTCTGGTTTTTATGAGAATACTGACTGTGTGAACAAGTGGGTTTTCATATTTATATCTATTCCTAGTGGCTTTTCTTGAACTCTTTTCACTTGTTTGTGTGTTTTGACCTATTCTCATTTTAATCTCATGTGGGAAAGGAATTCTTTAAGAAAGAGAAGGTTTACAAAAATGGAAGAATAATAGGAAAGTGTGGTGTTGCAAGCATTCAGAATTATGACTGCATGAACATGCAATTGTCTGATATATTTTATCAATAAAAAGAAATATAAAAGTTATTTTAAGAAAAAAACAGAACTATGAATTTTTTCAGGAAGTAGGTGATAAGTTGCTCACAGATTTGATATCCAGAAGCAGCCAACCATCAGACTAAGTTCAGGAATCCCAGGTAAGGGTGCTGGCAGAAGAACTGGAAGAGCAGAGGGGAATTGCAACCTCATACAAAGTGCAATGTCAGCTGGCCAGACCACCTAGTGCTCCCAGGGACTAGACCACCAACCATGGAGTATACAGGGAAGAGTCTATAGCTCCAGATATATATGTAGAAGAGGATGGCTTTGTCTGATATCAATGGGAAGGGAGATCCTTTGTCCTGTGGGGGTTTGATGCCCCAGAAAAGGGGATGCTGGATCAGTGTGGCAGGACAATGTGGGTAGATGGGCACTCTCATGGAGGAAAAGGGGAAGGGTAGAGGAAGGATATGGTATGGAAGTTTGTGGAGGGGGAATGGGGAATGGGGATATCATTTGAGAAGTAACAAATGGAATTATATTTAGGAGTTGCTAAATGGACAATATTTAGGAGTTGCTAATAAATGACACAAAATCCAAATAGGTCCTAATAATATTTTGTTGTGTCGTTTTTGCTAAATTAATTGACTCTTTGCCATTTTAAACATCCATTTTAAACATTCCAATTAAAAAATAATGTTATTTATTTCTACCTCATTTAAAAATAAAATTAAAAAAAAATATATATATAACCCTAACTTTATTCATAACCATAAGCATAACCACAACCTTAACATAACTGTAACCCTAACCCTAACCCTAGTACTATATATAAAGGGAAAGCACACATGAACCTGAATTTGGCAGCTCTTTTCCTGGAAAAAGTTTCTGAGCAGCAATGCGTTGCAAGAGACTCTGAGCAGAATTAGTAGTCCTTGTGAACTGAAGAAATAAAAATAAGATTTGGAAGAAAATTAGATAACTGGATATTTCAGAAAAATATCTCCAGAAGACAGAAAGCAATGCAGAAAATAACTTACATGGTAGCACTCACAATGGCTTAGCATTGGGAGTTTCTTTAGCGTGGACAGAACAGCCAAAAAAATTAATGCAGACATTGCACAAATCACTATGGAGTGTCATCATAAGACTCAAAGCAGAGCTATCAAAGATGGACCTAAGGACAATGTGTATATCCTGTTATTTAATCCTCATTGGAATTGTGTGGTATAAGCACTAGTCTCATTATCCTACCTTACCAGTGAGGGAATTGATTAAGAGCTTAAGTGATGTATCCAATACCTCATAAATAATAAATCAGAATTATAGATTCCTCATCAGGTTGAATAGTAAAGCAATCATTTTTGATTTTCCATCTATATTATCTGAAATTTCCATCATACTGTCCTGGGACCCCATCCAACTTTATTTTTTAATTGGAATGTTTAAAATGGATGTTTAAAATGGCAAAAAGTCAATTAATTTAGCGAAAATGACACAACAAAATATTATTAGGACCTATTTGGATTTTGTGTTATTAGCAACTCCTAAATATTGTCTAAACTGGAAATATAATGTAAAATTTAGGTTTTTGTTATCTTCTCCCATATACACCATCTTTCTAGACTTACTTCTCTTTTTGCATCCAATATGTAGAAACTTCCCTTGATGGTTTCTTGAGTTTGTAGCATATAGTTCAAGGGTATAAAAACCAGCCCTCTAAGTCTAAGTCACAAGGTTCTTGGAAGGACTCTTTGCTGGTATATTTGGGTCTGGTGTTTTATGAATGAGATGCAGATAGAGTTGTATAGTGAGATGGCTGGAAAGTAAGGATTGGAAAAGATTGATGAAAACCATCTGGTATGAAGCCCTACAAGGTATCTCTCAACAGAATACCAAAGTTTCATCAACATTAGAATTATGGAGAACATTTGCTTTTCATTTAATTGATTGATTGGTTGACAGACTGTCAACACATGTGCTCACTGGTACCACAGGATATGTGTAATATCAGCAGTCAACTTACTTGAGTCATTACTGTTCTTCTACCTCATGCTATTGAGCTCATATCATGCTTGGTATCAAACACCTTTACTCACTGACACATCACTCCAACCTGACAGCACTTACTACTTCATGTGTAGATATAGCATGGAGATAAGACATCTCTGAAGTTTTCAATGACAAGCTCCAAACTCAGTGTCCAGTGTGCAAGTCACATGTGTAGGTATTGAAATCACATGGTTTCCTGTGACTTCTCCACAGAATAATGATCATGAATATGACACTTTTAGGTTGTTTGTCCACTTATTTATGAGGCACTTATAAAAAACACTTGTCATGTGTTAGTATCTTTACTGTTGTTCTTTTATTTATTATGAATTACAAAAAATGAAATGGAAACCATTTGCAAGCTGTAAGCTAGTTATCGAACAATATTTGCACTAATATTTTAACAAAACAGAAATTGGCTCAGTAAATAAAAAATTTTGAAATAATTGCATGTAGTACATACATGCTTTCTCTAAGAAAAAACACAGGATATATTACTATTTTCAAAAAGTAATGGCAAGTCTCGTAGTGAAGAACCTATTTAACATTTTCTAACTTCTAACATATTTTTCAGTTCCTTTATTATTAGAAAAACAATACAAATATGAACAAAAAAGAAAAATTATCTGAGTGATGAATAGCTGATTGACTCCTCTAACAGAATAGAAAATAATGATAGTTTCCTTGATATTGAATTATTAATGATATTGGATTTCTATTTTTCTGTCCATAAAGATTAACAATTCTTGTAGAACACAATTGTCCTATGTCTAGTTTCTAATGGTACAGATTCCTCCAAAGAATGGTATCCAATAAATATTGTTTGAATTTTATAAAATTAGGAAACTGTGGGATGCATACTAGACTGCTATTCTTGTAACACTCATTGTAACTGTAGTGTTGGGAAATGTGCTTACCCTATCCTTGGATTTTGATTCACTACTAAGGGTGAACTTACCCATGCCATGTTATCAAGGAATTCTAATTTTTTTAACTTATTAGTAGTGAGACACTTGATCAGTTGTAGCTTGATTTTATTCTACCTTTAGTCTATGACTCAATCTGTCACAAAAGCCTTGTATAGAACATTTCATTTCATAAATGGGGAAAGGAGATATGAAGCACACTACTTAAATCATGTCCTTGTCCATATGAGTCTGATGGCTAAACTTAATGATTCTGGAACAGAGAAAATTAGTGTTTCTAGAGACGTTTTAGCAATTTATACAGTTCTAGTTTAGCTTTCTGATCTTCCTCTCCCACAACTACTCCAAGTCTATAACAAACTTGACTTACAGGGCTGCTTCTTCATAGAGTGTTTCCAATCTCATGAAAAAGCATGCATATTTTTTAAAGTTCAACCTAGAAAATATTTTCCAATTTCATTGGCAAAACTAGTTACATGAGGGACCATGACAGCACCAGAGAACAGAAGAATGAACTCTATGCAGTAAAAGATGTACCTTTTCAAGCCAACAATGGTTTATGAAATGTGCATCCTCAATTGGCAAGAAAGTACACATGAAGTACGGGATTTTGGAAAAAAAAAGTATTTTCTATGTAAATTTGTTTTGCTGATAACCTGTGATTGCTGACTTGTTTTATATGAACTTGATAAAAGCTATAGTGGTCTAAAAGGAGGGAATGTATCCATAGTATAGGCAATAAAGGCAATTGCAAGGAATGTTCTTAGTTAGTGAAAGAGGAATATATTCCATATACTGAGGAAGAGGTCACCCCTCGGCTGGTGGTTCAGGGTTCTATGAAAGAACTGGCTTAACAAGGCTTAACAAGCCATGTAGAGCAAGCCAGTGAGCAGCAAGTTTCCATGGCCTCTGCATCTGCTCCAGCCTCCAGGGTCCTGCCCTGTTTGAGGTCCTGTCCTGATTTCCTTCAATGATGAACAGTAATGTAGAAGAGTAAGCCAAATAAACCCTTTCTTCCCAAGTTGTTTTTGACACAATACTTTATTGCATTAATAGTAACCTGAACTAAGACCCTTCCACCTTTATTTGTGTTGACCCTCCCCTTCCCATTGGTCCCCTTTGCTCCTAGATAGTTTCACTTTTACTTTCATGAAATATGTAGTACATTTGTAGCTATATAAAAATCTAAGTGATACAAACCATAATCAAAACTTGAACAGCCACTACTACATATGTCCAAAACTTCCCATCATCCCACATAGTAAATCCCAATTTACTAAATATTAGCATGAACTTCCATTTTCTTTTATCTTCTGTCCTCTATCTTAATTTTATTTCACTATCAGTTGGATAACAATCAATTTCAAAGTATATGAATAAAAAACAATAATAGTTCATTAAGGAAAACATCCTCTGGTCAAGAGAGTAAAATCACTAGTAGGAATAGAGACCTAACATTCTGGTTGATTGAATCAACTCTCTAGCCAAGGGACCACCCCTTGGTAAGGTAAGACAACCTGTATAAAGATAGGCTCTTTTTAATCCATTCTAAATGTTTTAAGAGATTTTATTTTCCCAGGGATCTTCTAGCAACCACAGTAGTATTTCCCCAAATTCTGGTTACAATAGAAGTAGAATTGTGCAATATTTGATTTAATGTGATGGGCTTTTGACATTTAGCAAAATGTTTTAAGATTCGTTCTTATTATAGCACACGATTGACCTCCACTTACTCTCTGCTGAGTAGAGTTCCATGATTGTACTTGACATAGTATTTATTCTCTCATTCATCTACTGATGGATGCTGAAGTTGTTCCATCTTCTGGATTGTGATTATCTCAATGGATATATGTATCTATTAGAGTTCCTAACTTTGACTCTCTTGATTATAATGTTGGAAATTGCATGAAAATTCTGTGTTCAACATTTTATGGTGCTGCCAAGTTGTTTTTCACAGCACTTGATTTTTTTGTCATTCTCTTTAGGAGTACATAAGCATTCTGATATCTTTACATCTTCGCAGTGCTAATGCTGTAATAACTAGCAACTTTATCACCAAGATCAGATTCTTTCATGCATGTTTCAAATCTATACCCTAGAAATGTCATGAAATATATATTTCTTATTTATATGATTACATATATAGGATTATTATACTTATTAGTGTGCTTTTGGAGACCTGATGATATTCTTATTAGGGATTATGGTATTGATATAGTCAGCAAAGGTCTATGCCAATCAGAAAAAGCCAAGAAAAAGGTAGTTTGGAGTGTTAAGACACAGTGACAAAGTAATCCCTTGATTAGCTCTCCTGGATCAGCTCCAACAAATGCATCAAGTAGCTGATCTTAATTTGCTCTTTTCAAGTGGATTTTCTGCCAAGAGAAAAGATATTCATTCATTGTAAATCATTAAATGAGCTCTCTAGCATGAATGAACCCCTGGAGGATGGGGCAGGGCAGTGTGTCTCTGTTTTCTTAGGTTTGTTCACAGATCTGAGAAGCAGAAAGGAAGGAGATTTCACACTGATTCAGAGCCTACTGGAATAAGTTTCTCAGCTCATTTACAATGATTCTGCACTGTAAGATAGTATCAATAGACATCTATACACCAAGGTAGCAGGATCAGAGTGCTCAGTTTTTACTCCTAATCATAGCCTTGAATTTGTTCTTCATTTTCATTAACTCTTAAGCATGTATGCACTCACTCTTTCATTCAGTAAATATTTATTAAGCATTTTATGTTGCCAGTGTCTGCCATGACTAAAGGTGACATAATCTACAAATGAAAATCCTATAAAAAATAATAAACTATGGACAGAGAATAAACAGTAAACTATTTTATCATCCCCAAATAATACTATCTTTGAGGGATTGTTGTAGCAGAGACAAGCATTCACATATGTCACTCAATAAAATAATAAACCAATAAGGAGTGTTTTGAACTTAGGTAGAAATAAATACTCCAGTAAGTCTGAGGTAGGATGAATCACATCTTTATACTGATCCACTTTCATTCATCAAATAAAAAATTAAACAAACAAACCAACCTAATACTTCAATTAAATACCCCAGGTATGCAATTTGGAAAGTCTGTCCTCTGCAGCAAGAATTCATTGCTCACATTTCAATTATATATTCAATTTCAGTCATATATCCATGGGATTCAAATTTCTTCACTGCCTGCTGAGAATTATGCCAAAGATGCTTGTAATCCTGGCTCAACTTTCTCTTCCAGGATCTCAGAAATTGGCTGAAACTAGAAGCATTGCCCACAACTAAAGCTGATGATGAGTCAGGGCTGCAGGATTCATCCTTGGCCTGTTTGGATTTCCATGTCAGGGTAGCAGCTTGTCTCACTTTGTGTGGGGAAGCTGGTGTGCATGCTGGTGTCCTCCATGTTAATGATACTCCTACTTGTCACAACATTCCTCTATGGACCAGAAATCTCATATGCTACTAATGGGCATTCCAAAGCATGAGTGGGTAGCACTTGTAAGTGTTACAACTAGGCTTTGGAATGTTCCATTGCAGTCTGGATGGAAGTCCAGTATTTACTCCATCTGAGAATACTAAGATTCATGATTATATGATGAGACTCAACTTGAAATGTTAGATCTGCTATGTATTGTGAGGGGACTAGTAATATTTGCTTATTATTTTAATGATGGTTCCATGTAACTCTATAGTCAGTTAAGTTGATATCTAAACAAACACAGGGAAGAAAAAAATAACATTCATGGTTTCTGTGATATTTCACGCTGTTAGTCAAAACTTTGGAAGTAAAGACTTTATTGCTCCTGACTAGAGACACAAAAGAAAAAAAGAAAACAAAGAAACTTGTTCTAAAGAAGAGATGCTGATCTCAAGTGGGGCTTTTAGACTTGAAGTGGCTTCAGTTGCTCTGTTTTATAACTGCAGATTGGTAAGCAAAATAAAGACACCTAAAATAATCCCAGGCTCATGGCAGGTGTCCTTGGCTGTAAGAAAGTGTTGTGGAGGAGCCACATCTCACCCTATCTGAACAACCATCTGAAATATGCATTCACATATGGACTGCAGAAGTAGAATTATATATTTTGGCATTGTCCAAAATTGTATAACTGTATTTTAGAACCTTGGACTTGAAGCTCTGAACAAGGTTAAACATCCTAATTTGCTATTATAGCCCACAGCCTCATACCCTACCATTACCTTTCTTTGGTGGAACCTAAACTAAAGTATATAAATAAAGTGGTCTCTGGAGCATAGAAATCCTTTCAAGACTGATAAATATAATATTCTAGAGACACATGTTCAAATTAAGGTTATATTTGTTTTTATAAGCTATATTTAACTTACAAATCTGTTCATTGTGATATTTTCAATGGCTCAAATTCATTATGGGTATATAACTTAGATTGATTTATATCACTTTACAAATCTGGAGGGGACTGTAACTTTTATTTTTAACCATCTGTACCTGTGTCTCAATTCTAATGCCTTTCCTTGGCTTCAACTTAAAGGCTTAAGTTATGTTCTTGAGTTCACTGAGTTATTAGGCTCTGCACCCCTGGTCCAAGTACATTGAAGTCCATAATGTAATTGTGTGGTAGATGGCCCACATGACATGAAGCCAATTCTGAAATTGTGCCTAGACTTTCTGTATTCTTTAAATTCTTCTGTTTTCTGGCAAGATTTTATAGTATGCTGCAATAATACATCTTTTGCATGTGAATCTATGTTTCAGAATCTGCTTTTGGGGAAAACAGTACACAAAAATGGCATATGATAAGGCTGAGTAGATTGATGTAAACACTAATATTTCCCTTCATCCTACTTAAGATAATTTATGTTTCTTTGATTAAATTTTTATTTCATTCATTTATTTGGCATTTAATTTAAACCTGTTTTCTATTACTTTGAAATAAATTGTCATGCATTAAGAGTGTCCATCAGGATTTTATGTGAAGTTTTACTGATTCCACTAATCTTGGTCTTATCATATTAAAATTAAAGAACCATGTAGAACTGTGATCTCCCTGGAGAATCAGACTCTTTGTCCAGATGACTGGCTATCATAGAATTCATTCCTTGCAGTTGGGAGAAAATCTTCTATTCTTTGTTGGCTCTTTCCCATGGACCATCTTCCTAAAGGCTGATCTTGATTCCTTTAAACATTGTTCTCTTACCTTAAGTTTATCTTAATTTTTTTTCCATGTAAGCAGGAGTGATTCCCTTCTCTTCCTGTCAGGTGTCTTTGGAAAACTGATTTTGTTTTGATCCCTCTCTTCCAAAGCAATCTCTTTTTTGAATAAACTCAAATTTATCTGATTAAGATTATTAATTACAATTAAAAATTAAAATCCATCTCCTGCAAAATATCACAACATAATTATAAGAACCATAGAATACAATGTTAATAAGTTCCCCTCACACTCTAGGGGAAGAGAATGTACCAGAGATATACAAGATGAGTGGGAATCTTAGAGATCATCATAAAGTTTTTCTGTTGTATTTATATTGCCCTATATATTGACTATGGTGGAGTTAGTCATAACAGTAATTGTAACTATTTCACCTGAAAAAGTCTTCCATACTTCCTCAGTTTGCACAATCTAAATGTAAAACATGAAAAGAATTTCTCTCAAGAAATGTAAAGTACTATTATAAACAAGGCTGCTATAAACATAGTGGAACATGTGTCTTTGTTGTATGCAGAGGAATCCTCTGGGTATATGCCCAGGAGTGGTATGCCAGGGTCCTCTGGGAGTGGCATGCCCAATTTTCTGAGGAACCGCCACACTGATTTCCAGAGTGGTTGTACCATTTTGCAATCCCACCAACAGTGGAGGAGTGTTCCTCTTTCTCCACATCCTCGCCAGCACTTGTTGTCTCTCGAGTTTTTAATCTTAGCCATTCTGACTGGAGTGAGGTGGAATCTCAGGGTTGTTTTGATTTGCATTTCCCTTATGACTAATGACGCTGAACATCTCTTAAGGTGTTTCTCGGCCATCTGAATTTCTTCTGGTAAAAATTCTTTGTTTAGCTCTGTACCCCATTTTTTGATAGGGTTATTTGGTTCTTTGGGGTCTAACTTCTTGAGTTCTTTGTATATATTGGATATTAGCCCTCTGTCGGATGTGGGGTTGGTGAAGATCATTTCCCAAGTTGTTGGTTGCTGTTTTGTCCTTCTGACAGTGTCCTTTGCCTTACAGAAACTTTGTAATTTTATGAGGAGCCCAGATATCCCTCAAAAGAGGAATGGATACAAAAAATGTGGTATATTTATACAATGGAGTACTACTCAGCAATTAAAAATAATGAATTCATGCAATTTGTAGGTAAATGGTTAGATCTGGAAACTATCATCCTAAGTGAGCTAACCCAATCACAAAAGAATACACACGAAATGCAATCACTGATCAGTGGATATTAATGAGCCCAGAAGCCCTAAATACTCAAGGCACAATTAGCAAGTCAAATGACTCTCAAGAAGAAAAAAAGGAGAGGACCCTGGGCCTGTAAAGATTGGATCCAGTATTGTAGACCCAGAACAGAGAAATCATGGGGGGGGGGGAAAGAGTGGGGAATAGCATGGGGGGAGAGGAATTATGGGACATATGGTGGGGGGTAACTGGGAAAGGGGAAAGCCTTTGGAATGTAAACAAAGAATATAGAAAATAAAAAAAATAAATAAAAAAATAAAAAAACAGAATAAAACAAGAAAAAAAAGAAATGTAAAGTACTGCAGACTTGGACTTAACTTTAAACTACACAGATAACTACTTAAATTTTCTAACCCCTAACCCCTCATTTAATAAAGAAAATGAATCCAGTAAGATACTAAATAGATCAGCAGAAAATATTAGAAAGCTACATTGTAGACATTAAATTCTAAAATATAAGATTCTTAATTTCTTAGACCTTAACTCAGTTACCAAAAATAATTTCTTTTGTTTTCTTTTTTCTGTTTTGTTTGCAGTATAATTAGATCAATTCCCCCTTCTCTTTCCTAATTCCAAACCTTCCTATATGCCCCTTCTTGCTCTCATTCAATTTTATGTACTGTATTTTATCAATTATTATGCAATTATATATGCATATATATTCATAAATACAATCTGTTTATTCTGTATATTGTTACTTGCATTATATGATTACAGGAATTATCATTTGGTATTGAATAACCAATTGGTATGTTCTTCCTTGTGGAAGATTATTTTTCCTATTCTCAGCATAGCTTAGTTGACTCTAATTCTTTACTTTGGGTTGAGGTATCCTCATGAGCCTTTCCCTTCCATATTACCATATCAGTTTCCATTCCTATTCACTTCATATTTAAACGGCAATATCAGTGAGACACTGTGAATGTAAATTCTGACATTCTGAGAAGGACACAGTTTCACAACAAATTACTTGTTCTCATGGCTTACAATCTTTCTATCTCCTCTTCTGAGATTGTCAGTGAGACATAGGTGCAGAAGTTGCATTGGAGTTTGCACTGGGCTAAACAATTCTGCATTTTGATTGGTCATACTTACTTGTAATGGTCTTCATTTACTTCAAAGAGAAGTTTCTTTGATGAGGAGTGAAAACTACATGTATCTGTAGGTATAAAGATAAATACTTAGAATGTGGCTAGAGATTATTTTGGTTCGGTAGATTATTTTCCAAATTCTATGAAATCATTATCCCTAGGTGGTTGAATAGGGTCCTGTATCAATCATGATTTCCTTCTTGTTGAGTGGGTCATACATAAAATTAGAGAACTGTTGTTTACCATCAAGATATGTGTGCCACTACTGCATCCTTTGGTTTATTGTATCATGCTGGTCATTCTTGAGGTTAGCAGGTGTCATAACTGGGTAGGGCTTTGAGCCACTTTCCTCCTTTGCATGTCCTCAGTGAGGAGGAACTCAGGTCATTTCTAGCTCAAGGACCTCTTGACTCTGTGTGAGAAATACAGTGCATCATCACCAATAGGGATTTAACTTTAAGTCTTTAAGTTATACAGATAACTACTTACATTTACCCTCTGGAGGACAACCAAGTCCAATAGTAATAACTGATAATGGTTTCAAGGTCTCTTTGACTGCCCTGATTAACAACACAAATGGTGTGTGTGTGTATGTGTGTGTGTGTGTATGTGTGTGTGTGTGTGTGTGTGTGTGTGCGCGCGTGTGCTCTTGCATGCAAATATGCATGCGTGCATTTAGGGTTTTGTTAGGTGGCCTATGGCTCTTAGAGCAAACACTATCAGACCAAATAGTAATATATCATTTAAACTATATATATTTGTATACTCATTTAAATGTACTATAGGTCCTTTTAAATATATAGCTTCTGTTTATCCTTCCTCTGCTCCCTATTTAGAACCCTCTCCATTTATCTAATTTCTCCCTTTTATCACCTGTTCTTCTACCTTCTATTAATATACTTCACACCCCCCTCTTCAATGTTTAAAAACATATATAGCATGCTAGCCAGAAAGCAATTGATATTTTAGAAAGCAATTAATCAATGCATATAGACAGGATATATATCAGCCAAAGAAAGTATTTCACTAAACAGAAAGTTTAAAAGCAGATAAAAAGAAAGAAAGAAAGGAAAAAAGGGAGGAAGGGAAGAGAGAGAGGGAGAGGGAGGGAGGGAGGAAGGGAGGGAGAGAGAGAGAGAGAGAGAGATCCCAATTCTGAGGTAGAGCTCAGGGAAAGACATAGGGAGTTAAATATTCTATAAATGGTAGGCTACTAAAACCCCTAGAGATGTGGAGACAGTAGATTTTATATAATAGAAAAAATTAATTGTGCTTTATAAAACTATCGGTAGATATCTTCAAGCATCAACAGTAGTAGTCAATAGCTGAGCACAAAGGTAAGTCTTCAACAATGCAGAAAATATTGAGAAAGATTAAAATATTGATTGTATATTCAAAATATCACCAGAGCACTTAATTTAGACAGTGTATTTTTTAATTTTGATTTTAAACAGCATTTTTGGAAGTTTGCTCTGAAGTAGGCATGTTCTAAATGCTGGGTTGCATGCCATATATCAAATTATTATGAGATGTGTATTAAACTTGCAAATTCACTTTTACTAACAAGGGTAATGAGAGAAAAAGAAGTGTATTACCTTTTCTCATAGGGTAAATATTAACACAGCTGGCCTGGAAGTCAGCTTTGATGACCTTCAAGCCTTTCCCCACAACTCCTAACTGCATATACTTGAAGCAATACACTCTGAACCTTCTTTTTTGCATGGATCTTGATTGACAGTTAGAAATCACTGAGCAAAAGTATGTTCAATGGACTTCTTTGACAGGCTTCCTTATTTGCATTCATGGACATGTGTCTGTTCTGTGTCCCTGTGGATTGGTGTTGTTTGGGAGTGAGAGTCAAGGGCAGGCTGGAAAGAGTACAGCAGGAAGAAAGCTCTGGGGAATGACTGGTTTACAAAACTGCAGGACTGCTCACTGCATTCACCCATGCTCTCTAATGCGATCACACATGCTAGCGTGTTAACAGCGAAGCCCATCACAAATGACTATTTCCACTTTCAAATCATCTCTTATTATCTCTGCTCAGTGACTGTGAGCAGGTTTAATCTATTCCTCAACATTCAAAGCATTCTATTCTCACTACCAAATAACATTTCCCATTTCCCACATTCAGGGAAAGGCGGAATCATTTAAATAGAGTTTTGCATGACTTACTTAAAGCTGACAGTCTGCACATGTGGAATTTAAACTCTCCAGAAACCTGAAGGATTCCCTTATATTTTATTAGTTTGCGATTTTTTTGAAATCTGCAATAACAGCAACAGCGTAGCTTGAAGGGATAATGTTGATACAAAAAATGCTCCCTTAATATCAAAACAAATCTCCCGAGCCATGTCAGCAGTGAATCTAAATGGTAATTCTTCTGAATCCATGTAGAATTAGGAATTCTGCACTCCTTTCTTATTCTGAATCACTTTTCTATGCATTTGAACTAGTTTCCCTAGGGTCTTTAGGTATTTTCTTATAATCTGGTGCATACATACAGGACAGCTAACAGACATGATTGGAAAGAGTTTTACCAGGTTGTGTAGATGTGATCACTGTTAAAGAAAATAGCACAGTGTATCATTAAAGCAGTACACTAAAGCACATGTTTAAAAAGGCTTCCTCAAAAAGACTTCTTTATTTGGGTGAAATATAATGAAATTTGACATATTATCTATAAAAACAATGAACAATTAAACAGAAATAATGGCTTGTTTCAGATGGTCACCCTATTTTACACAACACATGGAAGATATACACTGCATATCAAAGACATATGTGAATCAAGGTTATCAAATTTGTGCAAATTAGCTAACTATATGCTAGCCACAAGAAGGTTATCTTAACAAGGTAATAATGTCAGTTTTCTTATCTATTTACTGCATGTTGGTGATGACAAGTATTTCAGTTATGACTTAATGAGATAAAGCATTTAGGTAACCTCTAAAATTAGCTATTCCATGCTATTGCATTCCTAAATATGATTTAATCTAATTAGCAATTTGTTTATAACTAAGCCTTGAATCTAAAAAATGTGGAAAACATGTTAGTGTAGTTGGTCATCTCCCATATTTACTAGACGTCAAAGCATGAGCCAGAGCAATGGAGTGTCAGTTCTTTCAGTGCTAATTGAATAAGGTAGGAAACAACATCAAAACACCAACTGTAAACTAAGTTGTATCCCAAACATTTGAGAGAATCATTGCTCCATCTTGTGATGATAGAACTGCTTTTGATGGACTAAATGTATTTTTGTCACTTAGAAAATACACTTGACAAAACAATGTAAAGAAAGCTTTTCTTTCTTTTTCTTTCTTTCTTTCTTTCTTTCTTTCTTCCTTCCTTCCTTCCTTCCTTCCTTCCTTCCTTCCTTCCTTCCTTTCTTTCTTTCTTTCTTTCTTTCTTTCTCTCTTTCTTGTTGTTGTTGGTGTTTTCGAGACAGGGTTTCTCTGTGTATCCCTGGCTGTCCTGGAACTCACTCTGTAGACCAGGCTAGCCTCGAACTCAGAAATCCGCCTGTCTCTGCCTCCAGAGTGCTATAATTAAAGGTGTGTGCCACCACTGCCCAGCCTTGTTTATTTGTTTGTTTTAGCTTTGGTGTTATAGTTTCATATCACTGGTTACTTGTGGTTCACAGTGAGGCTCAGGATCATGGAAGTAATATCAAGTCTCTGATGCTTCTCACTTCAGAAAGAGAGATGATGACAGAAGCAAAGCCCCTGGACCAAGAATAAACTTAAAAACTACCCACCTATTTACTCATGCCACCAAGATAACCTCCACGATCTAAAGTATCTATCTTTGAAAATAGCAACACCAGCTAGACAAAAAAACACTCAACTGCAATTTTTTCGGTGATATATCCTACTTCAGCCATAATACTGACACCAAATATCCTATTTTACATATAATCCACCAAGATTAAATAGTTATCTTTACTTTTGCTGCAGGCTATTTTTTTTATGGTGGTAAAAAAGGATTCAGGGTAATAGTTATGTAACTTTATCAAAAATGTAAGGTTACAAATAATAGTTGTTAGTTAGCTAATAAGTACTATTTTAACCCACCTTTTCAGTATCAGTAAATATTGATTATTACTCTGTTCTTTTATTATTGAGGTTCTAAATTATAACTATATATCAATTGTATTAGGAAAAATTGCCTTAAATCATGAGTAAGCTCGTTAGGTGATCTGTAAATTACATAAATATCAACCAGATGACTAAAACCCTCAACTGTTTCTTCAATGCTCACTACATAAGTTATGAAGGACAATTAAAGAAAAGTAGCTCAGGTTGACTAAACATCTTCAACTTCCATTATTACCAAAATTATCTTCATGATTTAGGTTTTACAAAACATGAGTCACCTATTTAGTTGAAAATTAGTTATATTTTCTTAATAGAAAGCAATCGTATTCATACCATTTGAAAAATAATTGACCATGTGTTAGTACCTGCAAAATGTACACCCTCTGAATACATCAATCTTATAAGGAAGTTGTATACTGAAGAAGTGATGTTGGGATTTACCAGCATCATAAATCTCTCAATTCTCTCTCTCTCTCTCTCTCTCTCTCTCTCTCTCTCTCTCTCTCTCTCTCTCTCTCTCTCTAGTTTTTGCTAAGCCTAGGAAGGAAGAGTTCCTTATGGCATTCTCTTGCACACTTCACATTGACTGACCCTTCTCCCACTCTATCTTCCTTCATTCTCTGTAGCTCCCTCCTGGATTTTCTCCTTCCACACACAGAATTTTTGATCCCATTTTCATGTCTTTTGAGTTCAGTGGCACTTTCCAACTGTCTTTGTTTAAATCCTTTTTGTTTTCTTCTTTCCTTCCTTCCTTCCTTCCTTCCTTCCTTCCTTCCTTCCTTCCTTTCTTTCTTTCTTTGTTTCTTATTGTCTCAGTTATTGGTTAGATTTGCATAGTCACTCCCATCCAAATTCATAAGCATGACAATTAGAAGCTAGACTCTCATACTACAGAAAACATAAATTGTTTTATTTTCTGAGAGAAAATAATCTATTTGATATAATATGTTGCAGTTCAAGCCAGTATTACTTTAATTCACTTACAGATTATTATTTTTTTACTTTTAGCTATTTTAATTATTCTATAAGTGTGGATGATAAAACTGAACTTAGAATGATTTGTAAGTATGAAATAAAGGAATCAATGTGAAATACTGTTTATAAACACCTTTAAAATAATGACATTAAACATGAGAATGAGTGCTTCTTCTGTTGAACTGTTTAAAGATCTGAGCATTTCCTAATCAGGTTTATAATTCAGTTTCTTCACAGACTCTTCCCAAAGAGGGAGACCACTCTAGCTAAGGGGACTGTGTTTTCTTTTTGGACTTATTTATTTTCCCACCCAGACACTTAGAACTAGGAATAATGGCTTAACCATTACATTCTTTATGACAAATGAAAAATAAAACACTTTCTAAGTCTCATTTTAAAAATCCATAAGTGCTATCTTCCCTACACACATAGAAAATGATGATTCTCTGTTCCCTGAAAATTTTGTAACATAATAAAACCAAACCTGCTGAGGGGCAGCCTCAGCATGAGGAGGGTCCTGAGAAGGCCAGGAATGGGAAGGCCCAGATTCAAAAATGGCACAGAGTCAGTATTCTCTCTGTTCCCTGAAGAGTCTCCTTTCTTCTTTCTTCCTTCTTCCTCCTCATTCTTTTGCCCTCTTCCTTCTCATACTTTAGCCTTCTCACAAACAGAGAGCTTAACAAGGTCTTTTATTGAAAGAAGTTGCATCATCAAGGTTTTGATCACTGTTAGTAATCTTCAAAAATACTTGAATTTACATAAATTCTATGAATCATGGATCAATACTCCCAACCTCTGTTTCCCTAGGGCAGAAACTAAACACAAAGCAAAAACACATTTCCTTATGTTTACACAGCCAGTTCTTCACCAGTAGCAGGGCACAGCTCTTGTGGTTTCCTGGTACAACAGACAACAGTCTTTAGTCACTAATTTCATCTAAGAACAGAAAGATGATAGTCTACTAAAATTAAAGTGATTTCTTACAAAGCTTTTATTTATGTAAGTAAAGTGGTTAGCACCCTATAATGTCTTTCTAAGCATTATCATTTCTGATTCTTCAAATAGCTAGGAGAATGAAGTACCAACTTTCTATATTCTTCTGCATCATCTTTTAATTCTCTAATCTTCATTTCCTCCTCCTAGCAATTCCATAGCCACATGTACTCTACTTCTAATGCTATTTATTTATAAATCATATATAAATTCCTATATTTCCTATCCATACCTTTTCTTCTTGAGATCATTTTAACTCTCTATCCTTAATATCCCCATGCTCACCCTGGCTAATTAATTCAGCAGTCATAAGACTGGGGAGTACATGGGTCTCCTCATGGTTTCAAGTTCAAGGTCGTGTTTGGAAATTAACTATTTTTACAAAAGGAAGGACCATGGAGGTTTTTATGACCTCTGTGTTTATGTGTCTAGATTCTTTCCCATGGCCCTAAAGGCCCAGCAGAAGGCCTGTTCCTGCTCCTTCGAAGCCTCAGGACCGTCTCCATCCCTCATTCCTGAGAACTGTATCTGTGCAATTTACTATGGCATGATTAGCTCTGAGTAGTAGGGGAATTGTGTTCCCCAGAATAAAAGATTGATTCACAGACCAATTGAAGGTCAAGAAGAAAGAAGAACAATGTATATACCAAAGTATGGTCCTTCTTAAAAGGGGGAACAAAATACCCATGAGAGGAGATACATAGACAAAATGTGGAGCAGAGGCTGAAGGAAAAACCATGCAGACACTGCCCCACCTGGGGATCCATCTGATATACAGTCACCAAACCCAGACACTATTGTGAATGCCAGCAAGTGTTTGAGACAGGAGCCTAATATAGCTGTCACTTGGGAGGCTTTACCAGTGCATGACAAATAGAGAAGGGGACACTCTCAGTCAACTATTGAACTGATCACAGTGTCCTCAATGTAGGAGCTAGAGAAATGACCCAAGGTGCTGAAGAGGTTTGCATCACCATAGGAGGAGCAACAATATGAACCACCGAGTAACCCCAGAGCTCCCAAGGACTAAACCACCAGCAAAAGTCTACACATGGAGGGTCCCATAGCTCCAGATACATATACAGTAGAGAATGACCTTCTTAGACGTAAAAGCAGAGGAATCCTTAGTGCTGAGAAGGCTAGATACCTCAGTATAGGGGAATGTTAGGACCGGAAACCTGGAATGGGTGGATTGGTGAGCAGGGGGAGGGGAGGTTAAGTTAGGGGATTTTCAGGGCAGGGAAAATCAGGAAAGGGGATAACATATGAAATGCAAATAAAGAATATATCTAATAAAAATGTAAAAAAGAGAAAGATTGAAAGTAAAATAGTAAGGACAGCAGATCAGCTTCAGGGCAGTAGCACATGTGGGGATCATAAGGATCAACGGCCTGGCGACGCTCCAGGACCAGGAACTGTGTCACACTTCCGCTTACAATGCCATGCTGGGCTCAGCACAAATCTTTTCAGTGGACCATGGGAGGTACTGCTACATGCCACTATCAAACAATCACATACTAATACAAAACCACTTCTGTAATCTAATATTTTCTTCCCTATGAATCATGTAGAACAAATTTAAAGGAAAAATCAGGCAACCAGCATGACATAAATGAATATGCCTTGGGAAATGATCAGCTGAATTTGTTAAGCAAGACCTATACTTTTTCTATTTTGCCCCTGTGGTTCAGATTATGTGTTGTTTCAGAAGAAGCTTAATCCACCTTTCCACATAGATTTTTATAAACTAATATGCTTTGTTGTAATACTACATATACTACATATTTCTTTAATAATATACTCCTAATCAGTAGAATATGATCTCTCTCTTTTTTCCTTTTTTTATATATTCTTCTCTCATACAGTACACCCTGACTGTACCCACCCTTTTTCCACTCTTTCGAGTTCTATTCCCTACCTCCTCTCTCCCCCAGATACTCCACTCATCCATTTCCCTTCAGAAAAGAACAGTCCTAACAATGTAGGAGGCGGTTGTTCCAGTCTCTAATGCCAGCACTCAGGAAGCAAAGGCAGGCAGATATTCATGAGGTCTACACCAGTCAGATTTACTGAGTGAGTTCCAGAACAGCCAAAGCTACAATGAAACATCCTATTTCAAAATACAAAACAAGCAAATAAACAAGGAAGAAGAAATGGGAAGAAGATAGAGGAGGAGGACAAGGAGGAGGGGAGAGGAGGAAGAAAAAGAAGAGAAGGAGGGGGAAGGAGGAAGAGGAGGAGGAAGGCCTGCCAGGGATTTCAAACCAAAGCCAACATAATAAGATGCACTAAGACAAAGCATAAATCATCATATCAGTGCTGGCACAGTAATCCAGTAGGAGAAAAAGGTCCCTAGAATGGGAGAAAAGACTCAGAAACCTATCCACTCCCACTGGTAAGAGTTCTACAGAAATCCCAAGCTAAATAACCAAGGCATATGTGCAGAGGATTTAGTGCAGACCAACACAGGTGCCATGATTTTTGCTTCAGTCTTTCCAAATCCTTGTGAGCTTGCTTAGTTAATTCCATAAGCTGTGTTCTCTTGGTGTTATCAACCCCTATGTCTCCAATAATCCTTTATCCGTATCATCCATGGGGTTCCAGGAGCTCAGCCTAAATGTCATCTCTGTGTTTCTGAATCCACTTTCATCAGATGCTAGAAGTAACCTCTCTTGTATGTATGTATGTATGTATGTATGTATGTATGTGTGTATGTATGTGTGTATGTATGTATGTATGTATGTAGTTAGTTAGTTAGTTAGTTAGTTAGTTAGTTAGTTAGTTTTTATGAGATAGGGTTTCTCTGTCTAGCCCTGGCTTTCCTGGAGCTCACTCTGTAGACCAGGCTGGCCTAGAACTCAGAAATCCACCTGCCTCTGCCTCCCAAGTGCTGGGATAAAAGACATGCACCTCCACTGCCAGGTACCTCTCTGGAAATTACTGGGCTAGACACTGATTTATGAATATCATTAGGAATCATTTTCTTAATTTTTTCCCATTCCTATGTGGGTCTAACCTAGGTCTGTGTGCCATCCATCTTATCCTGCCCACATGGGCAGTGTTGGGGATGGGTTCCTTATTATGGCTTGAGACCTTCATTTGTTGTTCACTCTCACAAGTTCTGTACCACCATTACCCCAGTACACCTTTTATGCTTGAAAAATTGTAAGTCAAAGATTTTTTTGGCTGGGTTTTTCTCCCAATACCACCACTGGAAGCCTTGCTTAGTTGCAGAAAATGACCGGTTCAGGCTCTACCCCTTTCTGAAAGTCCTGGCCAAGGTCACCTTTGTAGATTCCAGAGTTTCCACTGTACTAGGCAAGGTTTCCTCATTGCCTGCAAAAGATCCCAATTTCCATATGTCTCTTCTATGACTCTTCTCCCTCTCCCTCTCCCTCTCCCTCCCTCCCCCTTCCTCTCCCTCTCCCTCACTCTGTCTCTCTTTCCGTTTCCCTCTCCCTCCCTCCCCCTCCGCCTCCCTCTCTCTCTCCTCTCTCTCTCTCCTTCCCTCCCATCCTAAGCCCTCCTGTTCCTATTCTCATCTTTTCTCGCTTTCCCCCGTCCACTCACAAGGTCTATTTCCCCTTCCCAGGAATATCCATGTACTCTTGTCATGAGTATTCCTTGTTACTTAGGCTCTCTGGGTCTGTGGATTGTAGTATGGTCAACCTTTATTTAAAGTTAATATCCACTTACAAGTGAATACATACTATGTTTTTCTTTCTGTGTCTGGATTACCTCACTCAGGATGATTTTCTTCTAATATCATCTGTTTGGCTGAAAATTTTATGATGGAATTTCTTTTAACCACTGACTAACACTCCATCATGTTAATGGAGTAATGCAATTTATCCATTATTCCATTTAAAGACATCTAAGATATTTACGGTTTCTGGTATTTATGAATAAAGCTGATATGGACATTGCTGAACAAGTGTCCTTCAGGTAAGATGAACAATCTTTTGAATATATGCCCAAGATTCGTATAGCTGTAGAGGAAGAATCAGTTTTCTATTGATGTGTTTTCCTTGGTAGGTCTAAAATGCTCTAGTGGATTTCTTCATACTTATACATATATGGAGATCCTCAGCTAAAGGCAATACAGCATTTAAAAACAATACACGAGAAATTTGTGGTATAAAAGGTAAACGCAGAAGACAGCAAAAGAAAGACTGGAAGGTAAACATTATCAAAATGCATTCTATTCATGTATGAAATTATCAAAACATATTTAAAAATAAAAGTATGCATGAACTTAAACAATAAAAAATTTAAAATGCAGAGGGTAGGAAATTTTGCTCAGACTAGAATGTTCACTGCCATGAAATGTTAGAATTGACATGAATCTCCTTTATGAAGGAAGAATTGTGCTGCTTTTTAAACTTTAGAAGCATCTAGATCATTATCATTTTTGACAGCCTCAGAGAGTTAAATTCCAATATAAAATATTCAACAAATACCTTTTAGATTCTATGTAGATAATGTGTGGCAATCCAAATGAATAGTGGTGAAGCATACTGAAGTGTGCTACAGAAGCACTGTCCCCATCTCCCTATCAAGGTCAGCTTTCCCATAGTCCACTGTGATTAAATTAGCCATTTTAGGCTGGAAAGATTCCGTTCAAATTGTCTCATATAGCATGCATAAAGCATTTAGCAACAGATCTCACAGGGCACCAAAGAGTTAATCATTTAGTTTTTACTTTATCTCTCTTACTAGCGTCAGAGATACAAGTTTTTCAAGTCTAAATAACTAGGTATAGGTTAGGGATCCAGGGGACTTTATCTTCAAGATTCTTCATTAATTTATGTTTGGCCCATGATATGATTACAGGTATGGGAGGACATTTTAGTGATTGATTAAACTACTTTTCAAGCTACCAATGTAGAAAAATGATCATCTCTCTAAAAACTGTCCCATGAGCACATGTGACATATATTTCAGAGACAAGAGAGACAAGGTATTATCAGTAACGGCTTTATTATGCTTCAAGAAAAAATTGCTTAACTTATAATTAAATGATACCCACCAGTAATAAAAAAAATGTTTGTATGGCACAAGAAAACAATACAGCTATGTTTCCACCAAGAAGCAATCTGAGGTAGAGAGAGGTTGGCTAATTTAATCAAGAGCAGTGCCTTGATTAGGAGTTGAGGGCTACTACTCATTGCTTTATTAAATACTTGAAGGTCTCTGAACACTGTAAATGAAATAAACACATGTTTGGAAAGAAAGCTCATTAATATTGAGCTTTAAACACAGATGTTTGTGATAAGAGCTCAAATGTTGTATCTGCAAGAAAATATGTTTTTGTTTTTGTTTTTGTCTTCATTTTTGTTTTTGTTTTTCAGCTGTCCACTGACAGAGGATCTATTTGGGCCCACATAGACAGTATCACCAATTTGTTGGCAATGACTGGTAGACATAGAAAAACCAGCACAGTTTATGATTGAGCCTTATCTTGCTGAAGGGATAGATTATGGAAAACTAGCTTAATCTGATCTTTTCATGGTCTCTTTCTCTATTACTAGTGAAGACTTTAAATAAAAATGAAATTCTTTGGGAGTGTGCAGAGAATTATAATCTGAGAAATTCCCACCAAGATCAATCATGAATACAAAGAGAAGGTATGGAAAACGTTTTATAGGGAAAAGAAATCTTTAACCAGTTTTTTAAACAAAACTTATTGGTCACAGGTCATTTCTAGCAATGCTGTTAGTGATGTGTGGTGTGACACATTACTAGTAAAAGCAGAGAAACTAGCTGCTCACTATTGGGCAATTCCCAGCTGCAAAACTGACATAGAAAATTTCTTGAAAGGTTGCAGTTAAAAATAACATTATTAGAAAGGGATACCAATAGGACCCCAAATCCTTGGCATGGATAATGGACAGTACAAATGTATTTCAATATTTTTCCTTCACAAATTTCATCATCATCTAGTTTGGTTTAAAATATATTGGCTTAATTTGGAACTGACAACACTCTTTGCCCCAACAGAGCAATTTAAGTGGCACCCACCTCTCCCAATGCAAGACTACATATGTGGATTACAGAAATATGAATGGGGAAGGATATTTTGAACAATAATTGACATGAAGGTAGTCAGAAGAAGGAAGGATCTGTTTTTATTTCCATTAGTATTGTTTAGGTTTTTTGAATGGCTGAATAACTACAGTCTGACTGAAAGAGTATTATTATCTATTACAATATATAATATATATTTTTATCAACTATTATCTCATAGTTGCCTATAGAATGATATCATCTGATCATACCTCGGGGCACTACAGACAGCTAGCAGCTAAGGCCAGGTATGCGGACAGAGTCTGAGTCTAACATTGCTCCGGTCCTATCATGTCAGGCTCTTGCCTGCACCCACAGCCTGAACAACTTGGAGGGCTAGCTGTACGCCAACCCACTCAGGCACCAACTTGCTGGGGGGGTCTGTGCCAAGCTTAGGTGGAGGCCACCATCATACCCCGGGGCACCACAGACAGCTAACCAGACTGAACCCTGTGGACTGAGAGTGCCACCATCTAGGCTTCAGCAGTCCAGCCAGGGAAGCTCCAGTCCTGCAGGGAATCCTGCAGTTAGACAGAGACCTGAGACCTGCCACCATCTTGGAGCTGGTGGCCTGACCAGGTCACCATAGAGAGCCAACAGAGGAGCCCAGCTCACCATAAAGAACCAACAGATGAGCCCAGATAGGTGGAAATAAAGAATTGATTCTTAAGAGCTGGCATCTAGGCAGGCCTGGAGGAGATGGCAGGAGGCCAGTTGCGTGCCCAGAAGCAAGCCTGGAGGAGACTTGGGTCCGGCCCAGCAGAGCTGAGAAGGAAGGGTCTGGTTTCCGACTCTGGAGCACAGACACCTTCTGCAACAGCAGCACCAAACACCAGGCTCACAGGAGCTTCAAACATGAACCAGTAACAACAAGACCAACTAACTCCAGAGATAAACAGATGGCAAAAGGCAAATGTATGAACGTTATTAACAGAAATCAAGGCAATATGGCAGTATCTGAACCCAATTCTCCAAGCACAGCAAGTGCTGGATACCCTAATACACCAGAAAAACAAGATTTGGATTTAAGAGAACTGGTCATGATGCTGCTAGTGGAACACAAAAAAGACATAAACAAATCTCTTAAAGAAATGTAGGGGAACATGAATAGGTTAGAAGTCCTTACAATGGAAACACAAAAATCACTTCCAGGAGAATATGGGTCAACAGACAGAAGCCAATAAAGAGGAAACAAAACACTGGTGCTGGAAAGGATCAAAGCATCAGTGTAGGGAAATACCAGAACAGGGAAGTGGGAAGGGGTGGATGAGGGAGCAGGGGGAGGGAAAAGAGCATGTGGGACCTTTGGGGGGTGGGGAACCAAAAAAGGGAAATGAAATGTAAATAAACACATACATACATACACACACACAGAGAAGCAAAATACTCATATGTGTAAAATAATAAATATTTAAGAAAAAGTAAAAAAATATATATATCCAAGAATAAAAAGAAAAAAATAAATGCAGGAGAAATTGAGTCAACAGGCAGAAGTCATGAAAGAGGAAACACAAATATCTCTTAAAGAATTGCAGGAAAACACAAACAAACAAGTGAAAGAATTGCAAAACCATCCAGGATTTAAACACAGAGGTAGAAACAACTAAGAAATCACAAAGGGAGACAACGTTAGAGATAGAAAACCTTGGAAGAAATCAGGGGTCATAGATGCAAATATCAATAACAGAATACAAGAGATTGAAGTAAGAATCTCAGATGCTGAAGATATCATAGAAACCATTGAATCCACAGTCAAAGAAAATGCAAAATGCAAAAGGCTTGTAACCCAAAACATCCAGGAAATCCAGGACACGATGAGATTATAGGTATAGATGAGAGTGAAGATCTACAATTTAAAGGGCCAGCAAATATCTTCAACAAAATTATGGAAAACTTCCCTAACCTAAAGAGAGAGATACCCATGAATATACAAGTAGCCTACAGACTGGACCAGAACAGAAATACTTCCCATCACATAATAATCAAAACCCCAAACCTACTAAACAAAGAAAAAATATTAAAGGCAGTAAGAGAAAAAGGCCAAGTAACATATAAAGAAGACCTATCAGAATCACACCAGACTTCTTACCAGAGACAACTAAAGCTAGAAGATCCTGGGCATATTTCATGCAGACTCTAAGAGAACACAAATGACAGCCAAGACTACTATACCCAGCAAAACTCTCAATCAACTTAGATGGAGAAAGCAAAATAATCCATGACAAAACCAAATTTACACATCTTTCCACAAACCCAGCCCTACAAAGGATAATAGGAGGAAAACTCCAATACAAGGTGGGAAACTACACCCTGGAAAAAGCAAGATTGTAACCTTCTTCCATTAAACTCAAAAGAAGATAACAACTCAAAAACAAAAATAACATCAAAAATGACAGGAAGAAATAATCACTATTCCTTAATCGCTCTAAATGTCAAAGAACTCAATTCCCCAATAAAAAGGCATAGACTAACAGACTGGATATGGAAATAGTCTTACATTTTGCTGCATACAGGAAACACACCTCAGGGTCAAAGACAAATACTACCTTAGAGTAAAAGGATGGAAGACAATTTTAGAAGCAAATGGTCTCAGGAAATGAGCTGAAATACCCATTCTAATATCAGATAAATTTGACTTTTAACCTAAAGTCATCAAAAGAGACACAGAAGGTCACTTCTTGCTGGTCAAGGGAAGAAAATCCCCCAAGAAGATCTCACAATTCTGAACACCTATGTTCCAAATGCAAGGGGAGCCTCATTCGTAAAAGAAACTTTACTAAAGTTCAAAGCACAGATTGCATCTAAAACAATAATTGTGGGGGACCTCAACACTCAACTATCCTCAATGGACTGATCCGAAAAACAGAAACTAAGCAGGGACACAGGGGAACTAATTGAAGCTTTAGACCAATTGGATTTAACATATATATAGAACATTTCATCCTAAAACAAAAGAATATACCTTTTTCTCAGCACCTCATGCTACCTTCTCCAAAATCGACCATATAATTGGTCACAAGACAGACCTCAACAAATATAAGAATATCAAACTAATCCCATGCCTCCGATTGGATCACCATGGAGTACCTGTGCTCTTCAATAGCAAAAAAAAAAAAAAAAAAAAAAAAAAAAAAAAAAAAAAAGACAGTCCACATACACATGGAGGCTGGACAACATAACTTAGTCAAGGAAGAAATAAAGAAAGAAATCAAAGACTTTTTAGAATTTAATGAAATGAAGGCACAACAAACGCACATCTATGGGACACAATGAAAGCAGTGTTAAGAAGAAAACTCATAGCCCTGAGTGCCACTAAACAGAAAGAGGTAAGAGCATATACTAGCAACTGAATGGCACACCTGAAAGCTCTGGAACAAAAGAAGCCAATTCACCAAGGAGGAGTAGAAGACAGGAAATCATCAAGCTCAGGGTTGAAATCAATCAAGTTGAAACAGAGAGAACCTTACAAAGAATCAACAAAACCAGGAGCTGATTCTTTGAGAAAATCAACAAAATAGATAAACTCTTAGCAGACTAACCAAAGGGCACAGAGACAGCATCTAAATTAACAAAATTAAAAAAGAAAAGGGGTGTATAACAACAGAAACTGAGGAAATTCTAAAAATCATCAGATTCTAATACAAAGGCCTATCCTCAATGCAACTTAAGAATCTGGAGGAAATGGACAATTTCCTAGACATAAACCAAATACTAAAATTAAATCAGGATCAATTAGATTAGCTAAACAGTCCCATAACCCCTAGAGAAATATAAGGGTTTATAGAAATTCTCCCAACCAAAAAAAGTACGAGATATAGAAGGGATCATAGAAAGTCTTCCAACCAAAAAAAAGCACAAGACCAGATAGTTTTAGTGCAGAATTCTATCAGACTTTCAAAGAAGACCTAGCACCAACACTCTTCAAACTATTCCACAAAAAAGAAACAGAAGGAACACTACCCAACTCATTCTATGAAGCCACAATTAAGCTGATACCAAAACCACATAAAGATCCAACTAAGAAAGAGAACTTCAGACCAATTTACCTTTTGGAAATTGATGCAAAAATACTCAATAAACTTCCTGCCAACCAAATCCAAGAACACATGAAAACAATCATTCACATTGATCAAGTTGGCTTCATTCCAGGGATGCAGGAATGGTTCAATATATGGAAATCCATCAACGTAATCCACTACATAAACAAACTAAAAGAAAAAACACATGGTCATCTTATTGGATGCTGAAAAAGCATTTGACAAAATTCAGCATCCTTTCATTCTAAAAGTCTTGGAAACAACAGGAATTCAAGGCCCATACCTAAACATAGTAAAAGCAATTTACAGTGGAATGGTAGCCAACATCAAATTAAATGGATAGAAACTTGAAGCAGTCCCACTAAAATCAGGGACTAGACAAGGCTGTCCCCTCTCACCTTATCTTTTCAATATGGTATTTAAGGTACTAACTAGAGCAATTCGACAACATAAGGAAGTCAAAGGGATAAAAATTGAAAAGGAAGATGTCAAACTATCACTATTTGCCGATGATATGATAGTATACTTAAGTGACCCAAAAAACTCCACCAGAGAACTCCTGATAAACAACTTCACCAAAGTGGCTGGTTATAAAATAAATGCAAGCAAATCAGTAGCCCTCCTATATTCAAACAATAAGCAAGCTGAGAAAGAAATTAAGATAATGACATGCTTAATAATATTCACAAACAATATAAAGTATCTTGGTGTGACTAACCAAACAAGTGAAAGATTTGCATGACAAGAACATCAGGTCTCTGAAGAAGGAAATGGAAGAAGACCTCAGAAAATGAAAATATCTTCCATGCTTGTGGGTTGGCAGGATTAATATAGTTAAAATGGCAATATTGCCAAAAGCAATATACAGATTCAACTCAATCCCCATCAAAATCCCAACTCAGTTCTTCATAAAGTTAAAAGAGCAATATTAAAATAAATCTGGAATAACAAAAAACCCAGGATAGCTAAAACTATTATCAACAGTAAAAGAACCTGTAGGGGAATCAGTATCCCAGACCTCAAGCAATACTACAGAGCAGTAGTGTTAAAAAATGGTACTGGTACAGTGGTAGGGAAGTGAATCGATGGAATACGATTGAAGACCCAGAATTGAACCCACACATCTATGGCCAATTGATCTTCAACAAAGGAGCTGAAAACATCCAGTGAAAAAAGATAGCCTTTTCAACAAATGGTGCTGGCTCAACTAGAGGTCAACATGCAGAAGACTGAGAATTGAGCCACTCTTACCTCCTTGTACTAAGCTCAACTCCAAGTGGATCAAGGACCTCCACATAAAACCAGACACACTAAAACTAATAGAAAAGGAACTGGGGAAGACCCTTGAGGACGTTGGCTCAGGGGGAAGTTTCCTGAACAGAACACCAATAGCTTATGCTCTAAGATCAAGAATAGATAAATTGGGCCTCATAAAATTACAAAGTTTCTGTAAGGCAAAAGACACAGTCAAAAGGACAAATCAGCAACCAACAAATTGGGAAAAGATCTTCACCAACCCTACATTTGACAGGGGGCTAATATCCAATGTATACAAAGAACTGAAGAAGATAGATCCCAGAAAGCAAATAACCCTATCAAAAATGGGGTACAAAGCAAAACAAAGACTTTTTACCTGAAGAACTTCGGATGGCTGAGAAGCACCTTAAGAAATGTCCAACATCCTTAGTCATTAGGGAAGTGCGAATCAAAACAACCCTGAGATTTCACCTCACTCAAGTCAGAATGGCTAAGATTAAAAACTCAGGAGACAGCATGTGTTGGCAAGGATGTGGAGAAAGAGGAACACTCCTCCTGTGCTGGTGGGATTGCAAGCTGGTACAACCCTTGGAAATCAGTCTGGTGGTTCTTCAGAAAACTGGACATGATACTTCTGGAGGACCGTGCCATACCACTCCTGGCCATATATCCAGAAGATTCCCCAGCATGCAATAAGGATACATGCTCCACTATGTTCATAGCAACCTTATTTATAATAGCCAGAAGCTGGATAGAACCCAGATGTCCCTCAACGGAGGAATGGATAAAAAAAAATGTGATATATATATATATATATATATATATATATATATATATATATACACACACACACACACACACACACACACACACATACACATTTGAGTCTATTCAGCCATTAGAAGCTATGAATCATGAAATTCTTAGACAAATGGATTGAGCTGGAGAACATCATACTGAGTGAGGAAACCCAGTCTTAAAAGAATACCCATGGTATGCACTCACTGATTAGTGGATATTAGCCTAGAATCTTGGAACACCAAAGACACAATCCTCATACCAAATGATGTCTGAGAAGAAGGAAGGTGTTGACCCTGGCTCTGGAAAGGCTCAGTGTATCAGTGTAGGGTAATACCAGAAAAGGGAAGTGGGAAGGCATGGATGAGGTAACCAGGGGATGGAAAATGGTATGTGGGACCTTTGGTGGTTGGTGAACCAGGAAAAGGGAAATGAAATGTAAAGAAAGAATATATCCAATAAAAAATATTTAAAAAAAGAAAAGAAAGTGGGGAAAAACCTTGAGCACATGGGCACAGGAAAAAATTTCCTGTTTATACTAGCCAGAATCTGGAAAGAACCCAGATGTGCCTCAATGGAAGAATGGATACAGAAAATGTGGTATATTTACACAATGGAATACTACTCAGCTATTAAAAACAATGAATTCGTGAAATTCTTAGGCAAATGGTTGGAACTGGAAAATATCATCCTACTTGAGGTAACCCAATCACAAAAGAACACACATGTATTGCAGTAACTGATAATTGGATATTAGCCCAGAATCTCTAAATACTCAAGACACAATTCACCTATCAGATGATTCCCAAGAAGAAGGAAGGAGAGGGCCCTGGTCCTGGAAAGGGGTGACACAGAGATGCAGGGGATTATCAGGACAGAGAAGTGGGAGGGGTTTGATTGGGGAACGGGTGGAAGGAAGAGGGCTTATGTGTCTTATAGGGAGGGGGGAACCAGATAAAGGGAAATCATTTGGCATGTAAACTAAGAATACAGAGAATAGAAAAAATAGTCTTTAAGGTAATATTGCATTCTCTCTAGCTCTGTCTCTGTCTCATTTTTTTGCCTCTCCTCTCTTCAATTGCACAGTTATTATGCCCAGGGCCTAGTGTTCTACCACAGAGTTATAGCCCCAGCCTCAGGGTTTAGGCATGGGAATTTGTGCTACTCTTGACCTCTGTGGATCGCAAACTTTATATGTTACTAATATGTGTATTCTGTGAAATTTAAGTTTCTCCCTCAATTAGGAGTTGTCTTGAACTAGGATTCACTGGGCAGAAAGTTTAACAGTAGAGACTGTGGTTTAAAATTAAAATGAGAGGAATAATGCCATTATAGTTGGCAGTACCAGATTTAAGTATATTCATATAGCAAGGGTTTGCTGATAGATTTTAGACATTTTTTTCAAGGTTTTACTATATATTGAAAAGTCGCTTTGCCCTCTGAATATACCTAAACCCTGAAAAGCTTAAATGATTTAAATTAATCACAGTGGTAGGTACTGGTTATTCTAGAACTCATGGTCTAATCTCTACTCTGTAGCTTACACAGTATGCCATGCTGGCTTAAAAAGCATTTCATGTTGCTACACAAATTCAGTTGGCTATGTGTATAGGCTATGTCTTTGCCTTCTGTTTTTATCTGGAGATTTATAAACTGAAGTAGAAAAATCTTAATTATTTTAAAAAGAATAAAAATATGTATGAAACTCTGAAGACCTAATGATTTCCTCCTACATCTCAAGATTAATTTCCTCTACATCTCAGCTATTAATCTACTCTATGATCTTAGCCTTTGCTGGGAAAGTCTTAGGTTAGGTAATCATTAAAGGTGTCTATTTAGGGTTCTTTCTTTCTTTTTTTTTTCTGTTCTCTTAGCAACCAATCATTCCTATAGCCCCAGGAAATGAATGCCAAGCCATTCCACAGAAGACCACAATGATGTCAATCACCATCTTTAGGAAGGGGATTTGCCCTGCTCAAGTTGCTTTTGCTTTTACAGAGCTACCTAATGTAATCGGAATGGTGGCAGTGAATAGGCTTTTAATTGAATTGGCTGTTAGCGACCCCAAAGCCACTGAAACAGATTGAAAATGTGTGCACTTTGTCTTCTTCAAGAGAAAAGACAAAACAGAGGTGCTTGAAGTCAGTTATTAGCTCAGCTAAACTTGTTTGCAGGTAAAGAGCACAGCTTTTGTCACGCCATCACCCTGACTCTTCTCCAAGGTGCTTCTCCCTCCATACAATGGCCAAGTATTCATACTGCCTTCTCCCCATGTGGATTTTCAAATGTAATCAGTGTGAAAGTAACCATTCTTCCCAATGGAAGAAAAGAAAATCAGCCCAAATGCTCTTGATAAATTCCTGGTGCTCCATTTTCTCACTTATACCTTGAACAAACTATTATTCGTTAGAGAGCTACCTCATGGTTCCTGTGAGAACTGGGTGACATTGAATTTGTAAGGTGCTTTGGAACTTTGGAAGAGTTCTACATTCACAGAATTCCAATAATATTTAATATTAATTATTTAATTGTAAGTCTGTTCCAAATTTGAGATAAGGATTTAGATACCTTCCACTCCTTTAATTCCCCTTATACATTTTTTTTGTATCTTTTTCTTCCACTTGCAACATGAAACTTCTCAGCTGTCCTGAGAGCTGTGCACATAGTGGTGTGAACAACAGCAGTAAAAAAAGTTCACATACATCTATCTCAGTGAAAACGTGATGCAACCTTCAAATTTCAACCCTGTCCTATTAGTAAAGACATGTAAACAAGGAGAGATCGTACGAATGTAATGGCAAAGTGAAGAATCTGTGATAATACCTCTATCATGTTTTTTTCTTTTAGCTATGTGATGGAAACATAGATGATTGCTAAATTTAGTTAAGCTATGACTTTACAGAGTATGAATTTTGACATTGTGTTTTCTAGAACTGATCCAAGGATCTCTCTCTCTCTCTCTCTCTCTCTCTCTCTCTCTCTCTCTCTCTCTCTCTGTGTGTGTGTGTGTGTGTGTGTGTGTGTGTGTGTGTGTGTGTGGTGTGTATACATAAATGTACATGTGTTAGGGGGAGAAAGAGCAAGAGAGAGAAACCACACAATTGCCCTAAACACATAGCCTCCACACACCCCTACACAGTAGGGTAGAGAAAGAGAAATAGAGAGTAGCTTAATGGGGTTGTTCAGAGTATAATATAGCTCATAGCTCATATTAATAGACATGCTTTTTAGACTCAGATGAGGCTGGCTACAAATAAATTACCAGTGAAAACATATTACAATGCAATTGTACTTACTGTGTAACCTATCAAATGTTACGTCTGGGCCACATTACACAGTACAGCATACAGGCCACCTACTCTCCTGACTGTGGGTAACTGGAAGCTTGGACACATTTTTCTGATCAGTGTCCAGCTGCCATCCCAGTTAAAGATCAAACTCTAATTATGGTTTTAGTGAACGTGTACTTCTTTTGAACAATTATAAGTAAAGAAAAAGTATAAATCACCCGTGAACTCTTTGTATGTATGTATGAAGTACATGGAATAATCTCAGGGTTCAAGGCACAAGCAATAAAAATTCTCCTAATTATCAAGGATGTTGCTGATTTTGTTTTGGGGTGTTGGTATTTTTGTTTGTTTATTTGTTTGTTACTTTTTACATTGAGAATATTTTCAAATGAGATATTTAGACTGTGCACTATTGCTAAATGCAATATTATACTTAATATTTGCATTTACACTCTTTTGGCTATCAGAAGATATTTCTTGCCTTGACTTTGCCTCACCAAAGTTTAAGTGTTTCCCAGGAAAGACATTTTATGAAGGAAAAGAGACATCCACTAGGAAAGATGAGAGTAAGTATTCCAGCTCCTTACAGGCTCAGTTGAACTCTCCTATCACTGGCAGTGAAGAAGCAGGAAAGATGGTGAGATGGAAATGGGGGGATACATCCTAGTGTGTACAAATGTATTCCAGTGGGTGGACAGGGTAGACAAAGAAAAAACATGCAACTAATGCAGATGTCATGCAGCCTCATTGGTGGTTTCCTAGTGAAGCAATAACAACTTTTTCAAGTCTTGTTCTTTAGAGTAGTTATGTCTACACATTCCTTGGAAGGTTCATATTTTACCTTGGTCAATTTCATGTCTATCTCAGTGACAACCTTTTAATTTAATAAATTATGATTGCTTAGTGAATGCCAAATGTGAAGTGCTGTTTTCTCTGACATGGTAAATCAGAGGTTCATCAGCTTCCCCTATCCTTCCTAAGATTAGTGATTTCAAGCGTAGAACAACTCCATTCAAAGCAAAGATAAGGATCTCAAGACCCTGCCACTCATTTCTATGAGTCCTGTTGCTAACAGTGACAGACAAGGAAACTAGACCATTTCACTACCTCTCACTTCTTCCGTGTGATATGCATTTCCTCCTGATAAAATTTTTGATGGGAACTGAAAATCATTTTGTTTTACTTCATATCACTCCACATTTCCAAATACATTTAAAGTTAAATCTTAAATGTCCCCAAATCTGATTCTGTAGTCACTAGAAGACTCACTCTTATCAAAATATGCCCTACACACCCTGGCTAGCAAATCATAGCAGAGGGTACAAAGAGTGTTGCCCTCACTTATTTCTTCATCCATAGCACCAAAATTCGGCACCTACACAGTTGCTATCAAAAAAAAAAACTTTTTATGCCACTGCATGGTCATATCTTGGTCTAAAAATTAATTCACACACTTTGTCAGGAAGAGTATGCTTAGTGAATGTCCACAGTATACCAGGACAATTTTCAATTGTCATAAATAACTTGTCTTCTGGGAACAGAAATTCCTTATTGCACTTTGGATCTGTTTGTTATAGTTTAGAGCTAGAAAGTGGATGAGAGAAGTGGACTATGACTGCTTCTATTGGTGTGATTCTCTCCCCTGAACTGAAAGGCAATCCAAGTGCTCCCAAATTGCTCTCCTAATAGTGTGTAGACTTTATCATTGCCTCATTTACGTAGTGCAAATGTTCCTTTTCTTTTCCTAAATGTTTAAAAGAGTAGGCTTTGTTTAATACAGAGGGGTGTCACCCCCTTGTTCATCTGAACTCATAGAGCTTTATCCTACAACTACTTACGTTTCCTGGAACTGGAAATAGGACAGAGTGCTGGGAGCTAGAGAAATAGTCTTCCCCAGGGAATAGCATACCAATCCTTCATACCAAATGAATGGTCCTGAACATATACATACTAGTAGCATAATGCAGACTGAAGAGGCTGTACTTATATATGTAGGAAAACACACACACACTCATACACACACAAACACACACACACACACACACACACACACACTCACATGCACAATAACAATTAGTGAAAACAAATGCCATGAATTTGAAAGGAAACAAGGATAGGTACATAGGAGGGTATGGAAGGAGGAAATAGAAAGGGTGTTTGATGTAATTATTAACATAACCAAGAATAAATATTTTAAGCAGTTTTGAGATCAACATTCAAACCCTTCTGAGATGGGTCTTGCTCTCACCCACTCACTCCCACAGGCTGCTTTTCATTCCTTCTTGGAGTTGCCCCCATGAGTTTTAATTAGAGGAGAATGAGCTGTGCCCATTACCCTCCCCCCTTTGCTTGACACCACAAGAGACCTTGAAGAAGGTTAAGACGTTGCGGGGGTTCCTCTCATAATGAGAAGCTCACTGTGAAGTCTCTCACGGCTTTGAAAGATTCAAGTAAATGTTTTCCCAATAAAAATTCCTCAGTGAATCATAGTAAAAAAAAAAAAGGTGTAATTTTCCTTTGGAAAATGCAACATGTACACGTTAGCTAAAACAGCTGGTTCAAGTGGAAATGAATGACTTCCCTAGGGTCAGTGTCTGACAGTAAGTGCTTGCTGCTTACATGTGTGGAAGAGGTAACAGGGACAGATACTGTAATGGAGCAGAACAATTTTTCTGCCTCATCAGTTCATGAATATTTGAATGGAGAGGGTGTGATTCCGAGTACTTCTTCTTGGCTTCACTCTTGTTATTTTATTCTAGATTGCTCCCACTCACTAAGTTCAATCAAATACCTGCTACAACCAGGACATGGTGGCAGATTCTCGGACCTGAAGCTCTGACGCATCATCTGGCCCTAAGGAACAACCTTCTGTGTATTAATCTCAAATGATGGGAGTACTGCACTGGTGCTTTTGCTTACACAGAGAGTACAAAAATGAGCATCTCTTCATCTCTCACTGCACTCGCTACTTGTATGGTTAAATGGAATATTTTTATAGAGAAATTTTCACTGAGCTGTATCTTCACACAGCTTTTAGGGCTTAAACGTACCATGTTCCCCAAAATTTAATAAATATTTTTGAAAATGTGTATAAAACATAATGCTCTTGATTCTAGTACTTTTTCAAGCAAGAGTCTTTTTATTCTACATCACAGGCTGTCTTTTGCTAAATGAAAATACATTCATACCCCAGCTAAAAGATATGCACTAGAGTATGCATTACAAAGCTTGGCAATGTTGAGAATGCTGGTAACGAAGAACTCTTCAGGAAACAAGCATAGGAAACTCTTTGCCCTCATCTGCCTCCTTCCTACAATGCTTCTCAGTCATGATAAATTTCACAGGATGGCAGGAAACTTTGCTTATTCACAGGAAATCATGAGGAAATCAGAATTATTCATATCTCATTCTTGATATTGGGCTCAGTGACAACTGTTTTAACTGGCTGAGCAACATCAAGCTTTAAGTTTAAAGAGCAAAAGAAATGGAATATTTATAAACAGCTGCCCTCAACTCCAGGATAGAAAGATTAGTGTAGTATAATCCCACAGATTGTATCAGACATCAGTCTTAATGTGAGGACACTACACTCTATATTTATTTTTTCATTGGCTATTTTATTTATTTACATTTCAAATGTTATGCCCTTTACTGATTTCCCCTAGGCAAACCCCCTATGCCATGCTCCTTCCCCCTGCTTCCAATAGGTTGTTGGGGGACAGCGTAATATAACTATATATCTTGAATACTATTTAGCAATGGTTTAGTTAGACTAGACATTTTGTATTTTGAAGAAAGACGGCATGAGTCTCAAACTGGATTATCATTGCTTGGCCACTCACACAATTTCTGTTCTGCCTTTACCCCAGCACATCTCATAAGCAGAAGACATTGTAGCTCAAAAGTTTTGTGTTTGTGTTGGTGTCCCAGTATCTCCCTGAAGGTCTTGCTTGGTTATCGGTGATGGCTAGTTTGGGCTTCATATCACCCATTGCTAAGAATCTTAGCTAGGGCCACCACCATAGATTCCTAGGAGTTTCCATTGAATGAGGTGTCTATTTCATCTCTGAGATGCACTACTCCCAATTCTATTTATCTTTTCCTGTTTTCTCTCCCCTCCTTCCCCCGATCACTCCTATTCCTGTACCCACCCACCCAAAAGACACCTCCCATATTTACTCCAAATACGTATTCTATTTCCCCATCTCAGGGAGTTTCATGGGTCTCCACTTGAGCTCTCCTTGTTACTTAGCTTCTCCCAGTCTGTGGAATGTGACATGGTTGTCCCTTACTTTACAACTAAGATCCACTTATAAGTGAGAACACACCATGCTTGTCTTTGTGGAACTTGATTATCTCACTGGGGTTGAGTTTTTTTTTTTTTGGTTTTTGGAGACAGGGTTTCTCTGTGTAGCCCTGGCTGTCCTGGAACTAGCTCTGTAGACCAGGCTGGCCTCGAACTCAGAAATCCGCCTGCCTCTGCCTCCCAAGTGCTGGGATTAAAGGCGTGCGCCACCACCGCCCGGCTGGGGTTGAGTTTTTTAATCTCCATTAATACTAGAAATTTCGTGATGTCATTGTTTTTAATAGTTAAGTAATACTGTAATACTTCATTGTGTAAATATCCCAGATTTCTTATCTATTCTTTAGCTGAGGGACATGTAGGTTGTTTCCAGTTTCTGGCTATAATGAATGAAGCAGTTAAGAGCATAGTTCAGTTAGTATCATTTGGAGTATGCCCAGTAGAACTATTGTTATGTCATGAGGTAGATATATTCCCAATTTTGCAAGAAACCACCTTATAGATTCTGAAGAGTCTATATAAGTGTGTGGTCTTGCCATCAGTGGAGGAGTGTTCTCATGTACCACATACTTGCCAGCATGAGCTGTCACCTGTGTTTTTGATCTTAGCCATTCTGATGGGTATAAGATGTAATCTCTGTGTTGTTTTGATTTGCATTACTATGATGGATAAGGATGTTGAACATTTATTTGTTTCTCATCCATTTAAGATTCCTCTGCTGAGAATTCTCTGCTTAGAATTGTATGAGATTTTTTAATTAGATGATTTGGTTTGTTGATGTTTTCTTTTTTGAGTTCTTTATGTATTCTAGACATTAGCCCTCTGTCAGATATTGGGTTGGTAAAGAACTTTTCCCATTCTGTAGGCTGATGTGTCATCCTATTGACAATGTATTTTGCTTTACAGAAGCATTTCAGTTTTATGAGGTCTAATATATTAGTCGTGGGTCTTACTTACAAATGCATCTGAGTTTTGGATGTGCTATTCAGGAAACTGTTTCTTGTGACATTGCCTTAAATCTATTCTCCACTTTTCTGTCAGATTGAGTGTATCTGCTTTTGTGTTGAAGTCTTTAATCAACTTAAACTTTGAGTTCTGTGCAAGGTGATAGATACAGATATATTTGCATTCTACAACAGGCTGAAATTCAGCACCATTTGTTGAAGATGCTTTATTTTTCCCATTGTATGGCTTTGGCTTCATTGTCAAAAATAAAAAAATCAAGTGTCTATATATGTGTGGATTTATTTATTGGTCTTTGATTCTATTCCACCGATCATCTTGTCTGTTACTATGCCAATGCCATGTAGTTTTTGATCACTGTCACTCTGAAGTAAAACTTGAAATCAAAGACAGTGATACTTTAGAAGGTCCAATTCTATACTTTATTGTACAGGTTTGTTTCTGCTATCTTGGTTTTGTTTTTCATATGAAATTGAGTTTTGTTCTTTCAATCTCTGTAAATAAAGGTATTGGGGTTTTGATGGGAATTGCATTGAATCTGTAGATAATATTGGTAAGATGACCATTTTCACTATGTTGACTCTACCATTCCAGAAACATGTGCAATCTTTCCATCTTCTGACATCTTCTCCAATTTCTTTTTTTTAAGACTCAAAGTTTTTGTCATGCAGGTTTTTTCACTTGTTTGGTTGGAGTTACACCACAATATTTTATACTATCTATGCCTATAGTGAAAAATGTTGTTTCCCTATTTTTTATCTGGCCATTTATTGTTTGCATATAAAAGTACTAAATTTTTTAAAAGTTAATTTTATATCCAGCCACTTTTCTGAAGCTGTACAATTTCCCTGGTGGATTTTTTTGGAGTAACTTATTCATACTCTCATATCATCTGCAAATACCAATACTTTGATTTCTTGTGTTTCAATATCTATTCTCTTTCACTGAGACCAAACACAGTAGCCCAGCTAGAGGAATGGGATCTAAAGGCAGCTAACATAGTCAGAGATACCACCCCCACCACCCCACCCCCACCCCCACATACTCCATTACATTTCCAAATGTTAGGGGACCTACATGAATACCAAGCTGCACATCTGCTACAAATGTGTATGGGTCCTAGGTCCACTCCATGTGTGCTCTTGTGTTGGAGGTTCAATCTCTGTGCACCCATATAGGCCCAGGTTAGTTTATTCTCTAGCTTGACTTGTGGTGACATTGACCCCTCAGCCTGTCTAAATTCTAGCCTCCAACTCTTCAGCAAGACTCCTGAACTCTGTTGGATGTTCCCTGTTGGTCTCTGCATTCGTTTTCATCAGTTGCTGAATGAAGACTCTCAGAAGAGAGTTATGCTATGCCCTACTCTGCAAGCATAGCAGCCTATCATTAACAGTGCCAGGGGCCCAAGTTAGGCTAGTCATTGATTATCCATTCCCTTAATCTCTGATCCATCTGCACATCTTGTAGGAAGAACAAATTTGAGGTTGAAAGTTTTGTGGGTGGAACTTCTCCACTGGAAATTCTGCCTGGCTACAGGAGGTAGCCACTTCTATTGCCATATCCCAGCTGCTAGGACTCTCAAACAGGGTTACTCTTATAAACCCCAGGATGCTTCTCTGCTCCTTGGAGCCACTCTGGTCCCAGGTCTCCAACTTACTCCAGAGATGCTGCTTTGACAAATTTCATACACCCAGCAGATACATACTCTCTGACTACTTCTATTTCCTTAGGAGTTATAGTTCTGTTTAAACTGTTTATCTTATATCAATTTAATTTTGAAAAATGGTATCACTCAAGATACTTGTCTATTTCTTTTAGACTTTCTGATTTTGAAGTACAGGTTTTAGAAGTATGACCTAACGATTCTTAGGATTTCTATTTCTTTTCTTTTCTTTTCTTTTCTTTTCTTTTCTTTTCTTTTCTTTTCTTTTCTTTTCTTTTCTTTTCTGTTTTTGTTTTTGTTTTTGAGATAGGGTTTCTCTGTATAGCCCTGGCTGTCCTAGAACTCACTTTGTAGACCAGGCTGGCCTCAAACTCAGAAATCTGCCTGCCTCTGCCTCCCAGAGTGCTGGGATTACAGGCGTGCACCACCACCTGCACCACCACCACCTGGCTTCTTCAGATTTCTTTCGTGTCTATTGTTGTATCCCCCTTTTTTTCTTATTTTGCTAATGTAGAAATTCTTTCTCTGGCTTTAATTAGTTTAGATAGGAATTTTCCATATTTTGTTTTACTTTCTCAAAGAATCAACTCTCTGTTTCATTAATTCTTTGTAATATTCTCTTTGCTCATTTCAGTCCTGGAAGTGATTATTTCCAGCCATTTAGTCCTCTCACGTGTGTTTGCTTCCTTTAGTTTTAGATCTTTCATGTGTACCATTTAGTTACTAGTATGGGATCTATCTAATTTCTTTTCTATTCTCTTTTCTTTAAATTATCTTTATATTTTTCACAGTCAAGTAGTTATCCCCTTTCAGGTATTCCCTATGAAAGTTCTTCATCCCATTTTTGTTCCTGTCTCTAAGAGGGTGTTCTCACCCCACCAGGCCTCCCACTTACTGGTGCCTTGAGCCTCTCAAGAGATAGGTGCATCTCTTCTGAGTCCAGACCTCACAGTCCTCTGCTGTATGTGTTTCATGGGCCTTATATCAGATGGTATATGCTGCCTGGTTGGTGGCTCAGTGTCTGAGACATAAAGGGGGTGGGGACAGGTTATTTGAGACTGCTTGTCTTTCTATGGTGTTGCCTTTCACCTCAGCTTCTTCTCTTTAATATCTTTATGAATGCACATAGGCTATGAGAGTTTCTCTTAGCACTGCTTTCATTGTGCCCATATATTGATATGTTGTGAATTCATTGAATTCTAGAAAATTTTTAATTTTCTTAACCCAGCGGTCATTCAGAACAGAGTTTTCCATGAGTTTGTAGACTTCCTGTTGTTTGTTTTATTTTTGAAATTTATCAATATATCATGGTCTGGTGAGAAACAGGGGGTTATTTTAATTTTCTTGTATCTACTCAGACTTGCTTTGTGATTGAGTATATGTTCAACTTTGGAGAATGTTTCATGAGGTGCTTAGAAGAAAGTGTATTCTTTTGTGATTGGATGAAATGTTCTGTAGATATATTAAGTCCTTTGAATAATGATGTCTGTACTTTCCATTATTTTCTCTGGTTAGTTTCCATCTGGATGTCCTGAACAATGGTGGAAGTTGACTGTTGTAGTCTCCCACTACTAATGTGAGTGGTTTGATATTTGATTTAAGCTTTAGTATGTTGCTTTGTAACAAACGTGGATGCCCTTTTTTTTGGAGCATTGATGTTCAAAATTGATAGATCTTTTTAGTGCATTCTCCCTTTGGTAAGAAAATAAAATTTCCTTCCCCATATCTTCTGGTTAATTTTGCTTTAGAGTCTATTTTGATAGATATCAAAATGTCTACAACAGCTTGCTTCTTGGGTTCATTTTTCCCAACTCTTTACTCTGTGGTAATGTCTATCTGTGAATGTTAAGGTGTGTTTCTTTTAGCAGTAGAAGAATGGATCCAGTTTTTGCATCAATTCTGATATTCTGCATCTTTTATTGAGGGATTGAGTTTATTGATATGGATACATATGAATGACCAATGATTGTTAATTCCTGTTATGTTGATGGTAGTTATGATAGTGTGTTTATGTGTGTGTCTAAGTTTCTGTGTGAGAGAGAATTTCTTTTGATTTTTCTGTCGTAAAACTATCTTTCTCTGTGTTTTTTTGGGTGTAGTTAACTTTCTTGGGTTGAAATTTACATCTAATAAGAATGTATTTTTGAATAGATATTATTCAAATTTGATTCATCATGGGAAATCTTGGTATTTTCCCAGTGGTTATTGAAAGTTTTCCTGGATATAGAAGTCTGGGTTGGCATCTGTGGCCTTTCAGAGTCTGCAAGTTATACATCTAGGTCCTTCTAGCTTTTAAAATCTCTGTTAAAAAGTAACATGTGATAGTTCAGCCTTAATATACTATTTCTCTTTGTTCTGTATGTTTAATGTTATTATTATGGGGATAGAGTACTTCCTTTTTTAATTTTTTTTATTTTCTATATTCTTTGTTTTATTGATTAAATTAAACATCAGCAAAAAGTACTTTTAATGCCCTAAACATCCTTAATATAATCTTTTTTTTAATTTTTATTTTCTATATTCTATGTTTACATTCCAAAGGCTTTCCCCTTTCCCAGTTCTCCCTACCACCATATGTCCCATAGTTCCTCTCCCCTCCAACTATTCCCCAATCATTCCCCCCACACCATATGTCTCATAAGTTCTCTTCCCCCCGCCCATTCCCCAATCATACCCCCCCACCCCCGCACCATTTCTCTGTTCTGGTACTCTCCTACAATACAGAATCCAGTCTTTTTGGGACCAGGGCCCTCTCCTTCCTTATTCTTAGGAATCTTTTGATTTGCTAATGGTGCCTTGAGTATTCAGAGCTTCTGGGCTCATTAATATCCACTTATCAGTGATTCCAATTCATGTGTATTCTTTTGTGATTGTGTTAACTCACTTACGATGATATTTTCCAGATCCAACCATTTGCCTACAAATTGCATGAATTCATTATTTTTAATTGCTGAGTAGTAGTATTCCATTGTATAAATATACAATATTTTCTGTATCCATTCCTCCTTTGAAGGACATCTGGGCTCCTTCCAGCATCTGGCTATTATAAATAAGGCAGCTATGAACATTGTGGAGCATGTATCTTTATTGCATGCAGGGAAATCCTCTGGGTATAGGGCCAGGATTGGTATGACAGGATCCTCTGGAAGTGTTATGCCCAATTTTCTGAGGAATCGCCAGACTGATTTCCAGAGCAGTTGTACCATCTTTCAATCACACCAACAGTGGAGGACTGTTCATCTTTCTCCACATCCTCACCAACACCTATTGTCTCTTGAGTTTTTACTCTTAGCCATTCTGACTGGTGTGAGGTAGAATTTCAGGTTTGTTTTGATTTGCATTTCCCTGATGACTAATGATGTTGAACATCTCTTAAGTTGCTATTCAGCCATCCGAATTTCTTCTGGTGAAAATTCTTTATTTATCTCTGTACCCCATTTTTGATAGGGTTATTTGGTTCATTGGGGTCTAACTTCTTGAGTTCTTTGTGTATATTGTATATTAGCCCTGTGTCGGATGTAGGGATGGGTGAAGATCTTTTCCCAATTTGTGGGTTGCAAATTTGTTCTTCTGACAGTGTCCTTTGCCTTACAGAAACTTTGTAATTTTATGAGGTCTCACTAGGAGGAGTAGAAGACAGGAAATCATTAAACACAGGGCTGAAATCAATCAAGTAGAAACAAAGAGAACCATACAAAGAATCAACAAAACCAGGAGCTGGTTCTTTGAGAAAATCAACAAGATAGATAAACCCTTAGCCAGACTAACCAATGGGCACAGAGACAGTATCCAAATTAACAAAATTAGAAATGAAAAGGGGGATATAACAACAGAAACAGGAAATTTAAAAGATCATCAGACATCATAGTTGTCTATACTCAACACAATTGGAGAATCTGGAGGAAATGGACAATTTCCTAGATAGATAACAAATACCAAAATTAAATCAGGATCAATTAGATCAGCTAAACAGTTCCATAACACCCAAAGAAATAGAAGGGGTTATAGAAAGGCTCCCAACCAAAAAAAAATTAAAGGACCAGAAAATTTTAGTGCAGAATTCTACCAGAACTTCAAAGAAGACCTAACACCAATACTCTTCAAACTATTCCACAAAATAGAAACAGAAGGAACACTGCCCAACTTGTTCTATGAAGCCACAATTATGCTGATAATAAAACCACACAAAGATCCAACAAAGAAAGAGAACTACAGGCCAATTTCCCTTATGAATATCGATGCCAAAATACTAAATAAAATTCTTGCCAACTGAATCAAAGAGCATATCAAAACGATCATTCACCATGATCAAGTAGGCTTCATCCCAGGAATGTAGGGCTGGTTCAATATGGAAATCCATCAATGTAATCCACTACAAAAACCAACTAAAAGAAAAAATCACATGGTCATTTCATTAGATGCTGAAAAAGCATTTGACAAAATACAGCATCCTTTCATGCTAAAAGTCTTGGAAAGAGCAGGAATTCAAGGTCCATACCTAAACATAATAAAACCAATATACAGCACACCAGTAGCCAACATCAAGCTAAATGGAGCGAAACTTGAAGCAATCCCACTAAAATCAGGGTCTAGACAAGGCTGCCCTCCCTCTCTATACCTTTTCAATATGGTACTTGAAGTTCTAGCTAGAACAATTAGATAACATAAGGAAGTCACAGGGATACAAATTGGAAAGGAAAAAGTCAAACTATCATTATTTGCAGATGATATGATAGTAGACTTAAGTGATCCAAAAAACCCCACCAGAGAACTCCTACAGCTGATAAACAACTTCAACAAAGTGGCTGGCTATAAAATCAACTAAAGCAAATCAGTAGTCTTCCAGTTCTCAAAGGACAAGCAGGCTGAGAATGAAGTTAGGGAAATAACACCCTTTACAATAGCCACAAACAACATAAAGTAACTTGGCATGACTCTAACCAAACAGGTGAAAGATCTGTATGACAGGAAATTCAAGTCCTTGAAGAAAGAAATCGAAGAAGACCTCAGAAGATGGAAAAATATTTCATGCTCTTGGATTGGCAGGATCAATATATTAAAAATGGCCATCTTGCAAAAAGCAATCTACAGATTCAATGCAATCTCCATCAAAATCCCAAATCAATTCTTCATAGATCTAGAATGAACAATTCTCAAATTCATTTGGAGTAACAAAAAACCCAGGATAGCTAAAACTATTCTCAATAATAAAAGGACTTCTGGGGGAATCAATAGCCCTGACCTCAAGCAGTACTACAGAGAAATTTTGTTAAAAACTGCATGGTATTGGTACAGCGACAGGCAAGTAGAACAGTGGAATAGAATTGAAGACTTAGAAATGAACCCACAGAGATATGGTCACTTGATCTTTGATAAAGTAGCTACAACCATCCAGTGGAAAAAAGATAGCCTTTTCAACTAATGGTGCTGGTTCAACTGGAGGTCAACATGCAGAAGAATGCGAATAGACCCACTCTTACTTCCTTGTACTAAGATCAACTCCAAGTGGATCAAGGACATCCACATAATACCAGACACATTGAAACTAATAGAAAAGAAACTGAGGAAGACCCTGGAGGACATGGACACAGGGGGAAATTTCCTGAACAGAATACTTTCTTTTCTAGTCTAATATATGTGGCATTCTGTCAGCTTCTTGTAGGCATCTCTTTGTTTAGATTAGGAAAATTCTATGATTTTGTTGAACATATTTTCTGGGCCTTTGAGTGGGAATTTTTCCTTCTTTTATTCCTATTACTCTTATATTTGGTCTTTTTCATGGTGTCCCAGATCTTCTGGATGAGTTGTGTCAGGAGCGTTTCAGATTTTGCATGTTCTTTCACCACTTTATCAATTTCTTCTACTGTGCATTCAACAGCTGAGATTTTTTTCTTTCATTTGTTGCATTCTGTTGGTAATGCTTTGTGTCTGTTGTTCCTGTTCACTTACCTGGATTTTTCATCTCTAGGATTTCCCCAATTTGTGTTTCGTTTATTGCTTCTGTTTCTATTTTTAATATTTTGATAGTTTAATTCAATTCTGTCATCTTTTTGCTTGTATTTAAGTAGATTTCTTGAAAAGGTTTATTCTCTACTCTTTAAAAGCTTCTAACTTTTTCATAATTTTGTGTTTAAGGTCATTTTCTTGTATTTCATTTGTGTTTGAATAACCAGGAGTAGTATTCTAGTTGAGCACTGGTCATGCCAAATTGCCCTGGCTGTTGTTGATAGTGTTCTTATGATGGCTTTTAATCATCTGAGGTTCCTAGTACATTTATATCCTCAAGTAAAATAAAAATCTTTTGCCAGAGTCATGGGCAAGCAAAGATATGGACCCAGGAAAGAGAGTGCTCTTCAGGACTGTTGGACAGGCATTAGGTCATGTTATTTGGTGGTAGGCAGTGTCTTATCTGTGGTCCTTATTACTGGTGTGACCTCCAGTATAGCAGGAGTCCAGGGGAGCTTTCTATTTTCTCATGTCACCCATTTCCAAGTCAGTCACATGTAGGGAGACAGGCATTTCCACAGCTGTTTCTCTCTGCCATCAGTTCCTGATTAGCACTTTCAATAGCAAATTGTCAGTGGAATTTCTAGTGAGGAAGCTCAGTAATAAAACATCCTTTAAATCACCAGATATGGGAGGGTGTGCTTCTTTATCGGCAGTCTAGCTTTCTGAAGTGTACAGCATCTTTCTTATTTCTGGTTGAATTCTGTGTGTCAGAAAGTTGCTGCTTCATGTGGACCAGAAATGCAAGGCCCCTTAATCATCCTTAAAGGAAAGTTTATGAGAAAACTTCTATAGCAACTCCAATGAGTTTAATGTTTATCTTCTGTTTATATTATGTATTTTATTCTATAGCTAGAAAGCGAGATAAGTGGAGACAGAATCTCCTATTCATTTTAAAATGATGTGAATAGAGAAAGTTTTGTGCATGTTTCACTTAGTCTTCCTAGCTGTTTTTTGTTTTGTTTTGTTTTGTTTTGTTTTGTTTTGTTTTGTTTTCTTAATGAGGGAGCATAAAATGTATTTCAGCACACTTTACTTGGTAATTTTTAAAAACTGTTTTCATGTTCTCAATATAGAGTTTCTCTGCCTTTAGATTGGAGGCACCCATACACATCAAATAGACTACTTTCCAGTTTCATTTATTTGGAAACAAATTTTAGATAAAAATTTAAAATTATTTTCTATCCCCTATTGCAGTGACCTCAAAAGTCTCCTTTAAATGTAACTCAACAGACATATTTATATTTAACCAAGCCTCTTTACTAACACTCCTAGCAACATCTGCTGATTCTGCTGCTGACAAAGGCAGAAGGACTTTGACGAGGCTGCATTGGGACCTATTTGATGAAGGGGAATAAATTTTACTCTGAACATCATGGCACACGGCTATATAATGGTAATCTATTCACAGGATCAGAGCTTCTAAAAATGCAGTATACTAAACAAAGACCTGAGAATAAGGAGTAAAAACAATAGTAATAAAGAACATACACCTATGTGTTTTTCACTCCCGATCTTCTGTTATACAGAGCAGTAAGCATCTAGTCCACCTGGAGGAAAAATCCTTATACTTGTATGTGCTGTAGATGTAAATCATCACAAATTATTTATGTCTGGAACTCAGGACAGTTATTAACCAGGTGATTTTGCAACTGGCTCTTCAGAAAAGGGATACCAGGAGAGACATGAAAAGGAGCTACATAGAGAGACTAAAGGTTGAAATGGGAAATCTCTGGGACACACGCAAGAGGACCCACAGACTCTGCACTCATTTAATGACAGACTGAACCATCTATTATGTTCAGGATTTAATGGATTTTATTTCAATTAAGCCTTATAATATCCTGGTGGACTTAAGGTATTTAATCCCCAATTTTATACGATGGAACTTCAGAGAAGTTAAGTAATCATTTTCCCCTTACAAGTTTGTTTAGGGTTACACTTCAGAGATTCTAGTTAAAGCACAAGACAAGGCTTCGGGTAGCCATGTCTTTTGTATTTCTGCTCTTTAAAAGAGCCTCAGATGTTTTCTGTTTACACAAGGAACTCTATTTCCATGCTTCTGTGAACATGACAGCATGGTTCATTACCAATGTAGTATGTATGATAGTTATTTTAATAGTGATAACTGACATTATTTTTCTGGGCATAAATGTGCTAGTTTCTTTCACTAGTAAAGTTTATTCTATTAAATATTGTGATCTCCAATTGTAATTTTTTCATTAAATATTTTCAGGGTATGAAAAAGCAAAGAAACTGACATTTGTAGGAAATTAAGGAGTCACATACTGGCTAGCTTAGCTTATGCAAATGTTGTAAGCTTTTGAATGAGCATAATAGTTTTTTCTTTTTTATGTATATGTTCATGCATGTATATGAAAATATTTATTATATATCATAATATATATATGCATATGTATATGTACATGTTCATACTGATGTATGTGAACATGAATGTAGATGCCAGAGGCATCTTTGTCAATGATTTTCTACTTTATTATTAGAGACAAGGTTTCTGACTGAATATGGTGCTCACCAGTTAGGCTAATTTACTGATGAGCAAGCCCTGTGATCATCCTTATCTGTATCTCCAGGCCTGGGATTATAGACCTGTAGCACGGGTTTTTACTTTTTATGTGCATCTTATGTATGTGAACTCAGGCCTTTGGACTTGCACTGCAGCACTTTGCTAAGGTCTCTTCCTTCCATTCCCTTCCGCATCAGTGGTAGAAAGCTAAGACTTACAATGTTTCAAGAACCCTTACAGATCCTATGATCAAAATCTGACTTTCTACAGCATTACTCCTGAACCTGTGGATGAATCAAGCTTTAGATTTCCTGTGTTAACTAAATATTCATATTTCCTATCCTTTATCCTTGTAGTTCAAGGTATCTCAGAAACTTAAAGCTCCTTATTGACATTAGTGCTTCAACAGATACATGACTATCTCATGCTTCTGAAAAACATGAAAAATATAGGCATAGTTATTATTGATACACACACACACACACACACACACACACACCACACACACACACACACACACACAGACACACACACACACACACACACATTGCGTCCCTATATATATTAGCTTATCATGGGAGTATGTGCCTTTTAGTACTAAACATCAATAGGCATTTTGTTATTTACATTTATGTGTGCATGCTACTAAATTAATTTGAGAGTAAGGTTTAATCATTCTTTTTTCTCAATATATTTTTATAAGTTCTTGTCTTCACACAAACTTTTCTCAAGTCAAAAAGTTCTCATATTTCAACACACACACATACATACACACATGCTTAAACACTCATAATTTTTAACCAGAGAATTTATTTTGTACATGCTGTAAGCAAAATGGATATTTTGGGACACACTTTCATCTAGAGACAAAGTGTATCCCTAAACAACAGTTTAAAATGTTGTAATGTGCATCCATTGAAAATGATGTATTTGACAAGGAACTTCTTTGCAGTTTTCTGTAGAACCAGCTCAGCCACTTAGACATAATGAATGGGGCATCCAAGGTAAATTGTTCCCTAAATTCCAAAGCTGTGGTATTTGGTCTGTTTTTTGCACCTTTAGCACTTTCTTATTTCTTTACTTGTTTATACATAAATATTCTGCTACTTTATCAACTAAGCAAGTCCAAGGACAAAGTCACATTTCTCAATACATTATCAATGCTGAGAATAATGTGATCCTCCATAAGGACTCAACATATTTTCCTGACTAACTGAACAAAATAATAGAAGTCTTCACTTTTTCTTAACAAATTAGGACTTGTTGGTGTCAATATGATGTGACATCTAGATTAACTGTTCGAATTTTTTTCCCCAGATTTTGGAAAGTGTAGACATCCAGGCATAGCTGTCATTACGTTCGGGGGATAACATGTCTGAAAAAAAAAGTCTGGATGAATCAATGTCAGAACCACTTTAGATAAGGGTATATGACTGGTGGGTGAGGGACTATGGGAGTTTGACACTTTTCACAACAAGAAAAAATGTCAAGGGCTACTTAAGAATCAGACTTCCCATAGATTTCTACAGGTCAAAATAACTTTTCCTTTTGTCCAATACTCTTTTCTTCCCTCCACGTCTATGAATGCTGAGCTGAAAGTGCTCACTAGTCTGTAGTAGTTTCTTCCAAATTGATAGTTTCTTCCAGGAAGGAGAAAGAAAATCATAAGACCTGAGATGTAAACAAGCTTCTCAGGTCTGGGAAGGCTGAAACTTACATTACAGGAAGATCCATCCTGAGCCTACTAGAAGCAGGAAACATATAAGAGGAGACTCTATCTGACTATATGACAAGATTTTCTGATATGTGGAGATTCCTACTTGTCCTGCAGAGTTCCAGGAATGCAACTTTCATGAATCCTCACCTGTTTTGTGGTGGGCATTATAGTGACACAACTGCATTCAAGCTGTATTTGCTCCATTGCTTTAAGTAGCTTCCTACCAACATTCTAGTATAAAATACTATCAGAAAAGCCATTAGTTCAACAAGATGACTTCAATGTAATAATTGCTTTAGCTTCTCCTGGGTTCCATTTTTGGTGAAGAAGAGATGGGTATATGTGTATGTATGTATAGTTGTGTGTATCCGTACATGAATCTGTGGGAATATCTGTGGGTATATGTGTCTCTCTCTGTGTGTGTCTATATGTTCCTGTGTGTGTACACTTGTGTTTGTCTGTATCTCTCTGTGTGTCTGAATTTATACATTTGTGTGTGTCTCTTTGTGTCTATGACTGTATCTGTGTTTGTATGTTTGTATCTGTCTGGTCATGTGTGTACCCATGACTGTTTTGTGTGTCTCTGTTTCACTGTGTGTATCTGTGCATGTGGAAATTTATGTATGTGTGTCTATGTATGCATGTAACATGATTTATATTCAGAAAGTTAATACCTAACCTTTATCTTGGCATCTTCTTTCTGAGAAAAATCAACCTATACCAACCATATTTCAAAAAATTCACCTCTATCAAAAGTAATACAATTTTACCCTCAGTTTTCAAATGAGAATATTAATATGCTTAGAAAATTGTAGAAAAATTTCTCCTACATATGTTTTATATAACATTTTATCAATGCAAAGTATGGATTCCATTTCAGTTCTGAAGAATTTATGTGGCTGAAAAATTATAAGAAAATCACTCCAAGCTTTTGAGAGAGGGAGCTTATCAGTTAGGTGTAATGTTGGCTGCAATCACAGAAGACTGATTTGGTTGCTAGCCTCCACACCAGATAATGCACAAGTACCTGAAATTCCACCACAGAGGTTCTATCTCCTTATTCTGTCTCTGCAAAAAGGTACACATTCATATATATACACATATACATAAATTTTAAATCTGCAAAATTTTTAATATTTTCCTTTTGTTAATATTTTATTGAAAATAAATTCTTCTCCCATATAATACATACAAACCATAGTTTCCTCTCCCTCCACTCCTCCCACCTCTCCTCTCCCCCAGATACACTTACCCTTTGTTTTCAGAAAAGAACACTCCTCTAAGAGACAACAACCAAAGAATAAAAAGTAATACATAAGACAGGGCAAAAGTCCTCATATCTAGGCGGGGAAATACAGCACAATAGGAGGAAAAGTATCCCAAGAGGAGGGAAAAGACTCAGCTGCACACTCCCTGCTAGAAGTTCAACAAAACACCAAGTTAACAGCTATTAACATATACTCAGAATACCTTGTGCAGACCCCCTGAAGATCCCATGTGTGCTGTTTCAGACTTCATGAGCCCATATGAGTCCTGCTTAGTTAATATAGTAACCCGTGTTCTCCAGTTGTCCTTCATTCTGTCAGGCTGCAATCTTCATCCTTCTCTTTCAGGAGGATTCCCATCACCTACAGGAGGGATCAAATGGAGACTTACCCTTTCACCTTGCATGATGTCTGGTAGTGAGTTTATGCTCCTGAACCAATCTACTTCCAGAAAAATGCCTTCTGATGTTGACTGGACAAGGCACCATTCTGTGAGTATAGCAGAATACCATTAGTAATCATTTCTACCCTAGGTCTCTGGGCTATCAAATATTTGGTACCTGGCCATCCAGGCAGTGCAGAGCATAGATTTCATCTGATTGTATGGGCATAAAGTTAAACCAGTCATTAGTTAGTTACTCCCACAAGTAACCAACCCCAGCACATCTTACAGACAGGACAGATTGTAGGTAGATATAAGTAAAAAGTTTTGTGGCTGGGTTTGTGTCCAAGTTTTTCTTCGGGTAGCATGCAAAGTAACTTTCTTTGCAAAAGAGACTAAAATATAGGGGTGCAAAGTGTCTTGCTTTATAATAAACAGACTATCATTAGGGGTAAAAGTTCCATACAGGCACTAGTTCATCCTCTCTCCAGTCAATCAGTTGTGAAGATACTGTCGAAGTCAGTGGCTCCCCTACTCTCATGGTCAAATTTTAGCAAGTATCCCTCTGTCCTAACTCATCTGAACCCACAACTTATTTTCACTCAAAACTCAAACAATGTAATAAAGAAAATAACTATATTAAACTTCTAGTAGATTTTTCTTTATCTTATCCATAAGTACTAGCCCACTATTGGCATGATGATATTTTTAAGAGCTGTTCATTAAATTTTTTAGCAAAAATCTGTTTCTGTATTTCATTGGAGTCTTGAAACAAGATGGGCAAACACAGAGATAACAGTTAGAAAGTTATTCAGCATCACCTCTCTATGGTTGAATATAAGATAAGGACAGAGCTAATAGATACTGTTATAACAGATTGTGCATTTTATTTTGAAGACACAATTGATGTTTAATAATGGTAGAATAACTGTGAAAGAAGATATAAAATTTTATATATTACATGTATACATATAATTCTGGGTTACCACAAAAACTTCAAAAATTTTATTTGATTTATTCTTTATTTACATTTCAAATGATTTCCCCTTTCCTGGCTCCCTGGTCCGCAAAAGTCCCATATGCCCTTTTCCTTCCCCCTGTTCCCCCATCCGCCCCTTCCCACTTCCCTGTTCTGGTATTCTCCTACACTGATGCACTGAGCCTTTCCAGAACCTTGGGCCACTCCTTCCTTCTTCTAGGATATCATTTGATATGTGGATTGTGTCTTGGGTATTCCAAGCTTCTAGGCTAATATCCACTTATCAGTGAGTGCATACCATGAGTATTCTTTTGAGACTGGATTACCTCACTTAGTATGATGTTCTCCAGCTCCATCCATTTGTCTAAGAATTTCATGAATTCATTGTTTCTAATGGCTGAATAGTACTTGTACTGGCTAATTTTGTGTGTCAACTTGACACAGGCTGGAGTTATCATAGGAAAAGGAGCTTCAGTTGGGGAAGTGCCTCCATGAGATCTAGCTGTGGGGCATTTTCTCAATTAGTGATCAACTCGGGGAGAGCCCCTTGTGGGTGGTACCATCTCTGGGCTGGTATTCTTGGGTTCTATAAGAGAGCAGGCTGAGCAAGCCAGGGGAAGCAAGCCAGTACGGAACATCCCTCCATGGCCTCTGCATCAGCTCCTGCTTCTTGACCTGCTTGAGTTCCAGTCCTGACTTCCTTTGGTAATGAACAGCTCTGTGGAAGTGTAAGCTCAATAAACCCTTTCCTCCCCAACTTGCTTCTTGGTCATGATGTTTGTGCAGGAATAGAAACCCTAACTAAGACAGTACTCCATTGTGTATATATACCACATTTTTGTATCCATTCCTCCTTTGAGGGACCTCTAGGATCTTTCCAGCTTCTGGCTATTATAAATAGGGCTGCTATGAATATAGTAGAGCAGGTATCCTTATTACATGCTGGGGAATCCTCTGGGTACATACCCAGGAGTGGTATAGCAGGGTCCTCTGGAAGTATCATGCCCAGTTTTCTGAGGAAATGCCAGACTGATTTCCAGAGTGGTTGTACCAGCTCACAATCCCACCAGCAGTGGAGGAGTGTTCCTCTTTGTCCACATCCTCACCAACACCTGTTGTCTCGAGTTTTTAATCTTAGCCAGTCTGACTGGTGTGAGGTGAAATCTCAGGGTTGTTTTGATTTGCATTTCCCTAATGACTAATGATGTTGAACATTTCTTAAGGTACTTCTCAGCCATCTGAAGATCTTCAGGTGAAAGTTCTTTGTTTATCTCTTTATTCCATTTTTTGATAGGGTTATTTGGTTTTCTGGGGTCTAACTTCTTGAGTTCTATGTATGTATTGGTTGTTAGCAGCATCACTAGGCTTGGTTTGAAATCAATTATGATATTTGTCATGTATAACAATTTCCACTTAATATTGTTTTTACTTAGTTCTAATAATGTGTGGAATAAATTGATGTATAATTCATTACAACATCACATAACTATTATGAGCAATTTTGAATATCACTTTATCACTTATTCTTTACAGACAAGTTCATAAGGGACACAGCAGAGTAGAAAAGCTTGCCATCAGCTCAGAGAAGCCATCAACTATGGTGACTCCTTAACTTACATTTCTGTTGCTTCATTCTATAAGTACTGTTGAGTTATTTCTTGATAAACAATCTTGGAAATATTCAGGTATTTTGTCCTGGACATAACAATTTTGTCCATAATTTTACCTATGTCATAATAGTCATACTCTTGTAAATATTGTGAGCTACAATAGTAGGAAGTTTAGCAAGGTTCGAATCATCAGTGGTTCTAGAGACTAAAGAAAAGGGCCCAGATCTTTTACTGGTATGTGAATTTCTTGTGTTTTCACCACAGTATCTAACAGGATGGGAATTTTACCTAATGGGAATAATAGCTTTGGTGGTTCTGAAGAACACATTCCAGGTTTGGGGGGCATATGGAATTTATATTTTGCATCCATGTGTAAAAGCTGTGTATTATATTTGATATAAGCTTCTGAATTTCAGGACTGACAGTTCTGAAGAAGAAATATGTACAATTTAGAGTCAACAAAAGGCAAGGTCTGTTGAATTCCATTAGCTTCCATGAGACCAATGAGAGTGAGAGTGTATATTTAAAAAGGATGCTGTGAATGGAGAATTATAGCTGTTGGGAAAAGAAAAGGAGAGAAGTTACAAAGGGCACCCAAACCAAAAGACTGGCATAATTTCAAAGAGACTTCAGTCTCTAATGCCCTACAGGAAAATAGAAGGGCAGATTAACATTTAAGTAAGTAGCAATCAATTGTAATAACGTTTGACAAAAGAATGACTAGAGTAGGACTCCAATGAGAAATGCTGGATTTAGTCACAGGTTAATGGTAGCATTTAGAATAGATTTGTAGTATAATGTAGAAATAGTCTAACAATGGTTGTGGAGATTGATTGAATTCAACAAAGAGGATTTTTCTATTGTTCGTAAAGAGGGGAGATTTCATGAAATTTCACGAGAAAATGGGAATTAATAATAAAGGGGAAATGGAGAATTAACTGATCTTAGGCAGGTAACACAAGATGAATCCAAAGCACATGTAGTTGATAACACCTTGTGGATATGCAAAATGTTTCCTATTTCAACAAATATAGGATGGGATGATGTTAAAATTTAGGTCATACATTAAACACGGATTGTGGAGCAATTGGATTGCATTTCTATTGAACAAGTCTTATGACTGTGGCAAAGAATGGTGTTGGTCATTAATATTATACCAAAGATGACCAACACTCAGACTCCATGGTAGCAAATTCATCAGCTACACTAGCATTAATAACATTAATCTTTGTGGACCAGGTAACATTGAAAAGGGAGGCAGTGAACCAAAGATTTAAAATTTTAACGAGTAAGAAGTAGCCTCATCATACACAGGTGAGGGCAACCAAGCCAGAGAGTGGAAATTTCTCTAAAGGTAGAAGGCAAAGTTCCTGAGTTCATCCAAGAGTCTGTGCTTGCCAAAACTGCAAGCAGTGTTCCAAGAGAACAAACACACAGCAAAAGAAATGGCATGCAGTCTATCTCTTTCATAAGCAATTCTTAAGTCTGGCAGAATAAGCCTGATTTATCTAATATGAGTTTGTAGGTTGCCCCTGATCTAAATGACTACTGGTAGCAAGAGAGAGTCGCCAAGAACACATACCTGCCAGAAGTTTCACTTTAATGCCTTGTAGACCATTAGGTATATTTTGAAAATCCTCACCCACACATGCTTTTTAAAGCATCATTCCCATTTCTTGGAGATTCAGCCATCTTTTTCTAAAACTCAAAACAAGAAGTCCACCCCTTCCCTTAATTTAGAAAAATCTGAGACAAAGACCAAGCAAGTAATGATTCCTAGCAATTCTCCTCCAACTGGACCTGTTAGCACCGTGGACGAGAATAGCATTGCGGTCCCACATTTAGAAACTCTGTGGCTTAAAACCAGCTCCTGTGAGATCCAGAAGCAACTCACCTGGAGTCGGCACAGTTTGTTGTTGTGCATGCAATCTGGCTCAGCATAGGGCATCTTGATTTGTGTTAACATTCTAATGCACTAATCTTCCTAATACTTCTTAAGTTTATTTACAACATAAATCAAATCCTTCTCTGAACTAAGTAGTTCCTGCTCCCCCCACCCCCGCCCCAATCTGCTCTCCTGCCAGGTGTATTTATGTGAAGTCGTGTTGTGTTGCCACCATTGCTACAAATTTATCCTCGCTCCGACTTTTACTGCTGATTTAGCAAACATTTTATATTCTGCAATGAACTGTAAACATTATTTTCTTCTGACAGATCCATTATGACAGGTGTTATAAACTCTCCACTGCAGACTGTATCTCTTCTATTGAGCTGTTCTTTATATCAATTTTACTATGCACAGAAAATGATGGTGGTAATATTGCACCTGTCTGAGGTTGGCTGTGGCAATCAGTGAGTTCTGCAGTATAGCGCATCTATACACTTAGTTTTATTACACCTGCTTCTGTTTTATACAGCATGTTAGAAGGAATTGAGTTTTAAGGGTAATAAAATAAGTTGAAAGTAGCCTATGAACCCCAATTTTGTTCCACTTTAAAGTTTAGCGATCTATAAACATAGAAAATATTTAAAAATAGCTGATAAAGTTGCCCATTTCCTAGCAGGTATAAAACGGTATAATATATTTGTATTACACCAAATTTACAGAGAAGAATAATTACTGATTGGGAAGAAAAATATTCCTGGTGCCAACTCATGTCTATATTATTTCTTAGTTTAGGGATCTGGGAAAATCTTTCATTTATTAGTAGCCTTTAGATTATTTATAGCAGTCAAAGAAATGAGAAAAGAGGTACATATTTTAAGAGCTAAGTCTGCTCCCCTGAAATTTATATGCTGAAATTACAATGCTCCATTTCTCACAAAGTGACATTGTTAAATTGTGTTTCCTAACTAGGTAATTAAGTTAAAATGAGATCATTGAGATTTCATATCCAATATGCAAGTGTCTTTCTGAGATAAGAGATTGCACAGTGCATGTAGATATACATAGCAGAAGGAACCATACAAAAACAAGTGGGACAGGATGGAAACTTTAAAATTGCTAATTAATATATAATGACATAATTTTCTTCCTCATCTTCCCTCTCTTATCCATCCCTGGCTATCACTTCCTCTTGTTATATATTCAAACACATCATATACACATACACCTATATCATGTACACCACATACATATACATCATATACATCACATATACATACATTATATACATCACATACATCATCTATACATACATATACATCATCTATATCACACACACATATATCATCTACACCACATACACATACATCATCTACACCAGAAACACATACATCATATATACCACATACATATACATATATATATATATATATATATTACATCTACATACACATACATGCATACATCAATAAATGTATAAATACAAACTGGCAAGTCCATTCATGTGTTTGTTTATAGGGCTCTCTATCTCTTGGTATTATATACTCAACCCTGGGAAAGATCAATTCTCTGTCTCTCAGAAGTTGTCAGTTGCCTGAATATCTTTATCTAGGGGGAAGGTCCTCATGAGAGATCCCCAATTTATGCTGGAATGTCAGTTGTTGGAATTGTTCAGTTCTTGTTTAGGCAGCCATAGTATTAAAACTCGGTAGACCTATTGACTGATTCCTTCCCTTGGCAGCTTGCATATCACCCCATGAACTATGAAAGCTAGTCCTTGGCAATAAGGTTTTCAGGTCATTTCCAGTTAAATTCTGAGTCCTAGGTTCAAATTTCATGGTGTTAACTGCAGCAGAAATTTTCCTTCGATTTATGGATAGCAATCAAGAGTAATACAAATACCCTATCTTGTTTTAGGATTTTTTTGGGGAATTCCCCTGAGACACACCTGCAAGGGGGGAGAACTACTGTTTTGAAATAGGATGGGAAGTTTTAAGACAAAATGATTTCTCTGAAGGAAACAACAGTGATCTTAGAACATCCAAATTGGGAGAAAATAAATGCCATTGTTTAAGCCCCTTGAACCACAGAAGCTGGTCATGGCATCTTAGTGAAATATATATATATATATATATATATATATATATATATATATATTATCAATTTGATAATATATATGATAATATATTTGAATATTGATAATATTCAAATTTCCTTGGAAATTCTATTAAATCATTTCTCATGAAAAACTGGGGATGCTCCTACAACTTTGGATATGAATGAACCTAAATCTCACAAAGTCCCTCCTATAGCAAAATTAAAGGCAATTTATGGCTTCTGAGAGGAGGAATCAGTTTTTTCTCTTGGACAAATCTCCAGATAGAGGCTAAGCCCAAATATATACACAAAAAAGGAACACTAAATTAAACCAGCAGCTTGCATTTATAAATTGTGTGTCTGTGTGTGTGTGTGTGTGTGTGTGTGTTTGTATGAAAATTTCTTCCGAAGCTATCCCTTGTTCTTTAAGAGATGACACTTTTAACAGACATTATAACTAAATTAATGATGTACCTCAAGATCATTTTAAAAATGTATTTGATCTCTGTTCTACTTTGGACTCAAGCTGTTTGAGATCAACCTGTCTTTAAGAAAATATTGTAACCAGCATTACTATCACTAGCACTTCCTATGTAAACACCCTTTATGCCAGAGCTAAATGCATAGCTTTCATATTAAACTATGTATTTTCCATTTCTCCGACCAGAATAATGCATGTGTGTGTATTTGTTGTGGTAAGTATGTGCAGAATGTAGCCAATAGGTTGAAAGACACCTACAACAAAACAAATATTCTCTAAGTGTTGGAAGCAGGATATAGATATAGCTTTCTTATATCTATTTCCTATTTTGTGTATTTCTCTGGATCAGCTGGGGTCAGTAAGATATTTGTAAAATATATACTCCCCATTACTTCCCCTATCATAAGCTTTGTGCTGTTAAGCAAACACAGAGTATACAGGCAACAGGGAAGGAATGAGACATACACACAGCACATAGACAGTTAGGCAGGCCACAGACCACTAAGAGCAGACTGATGGGTCACACAAGGAGAAAAGTAAGGAATTCACACTTGGAGTCACTCTTGTTCTAAACTACTCCAATGGGGAATTATTGTTTGCACTCCTTACTGCAACACTAAGACATTTTAGTTCCTCCCTGAGGTATACTTAAGCATTAATGATTCATATACATAACACAATTTAAAATAAAAGACATGAATTTGAGGGTTGGTTGGAGATGAGAGGAGTGAGGAAGGAAAAATGGAGAAATAGAATATAATAAAATAGAAATAAAAGAAATTCAAATGGGCAGCCTATCAAGAGGAAAAGTGTGGTTAAAAAAAATCTTGCTGTTATGATTCACAATCCATAAAATCTATTTCATACCTCAGGATCACTGATGCTATAGAATGGAAAGAAAGGGTATATCTTGATGATATTCCTGTACTTGAAGATATCTACTGGTAGTTACATTCTGCCACTATGGAAGAAAGCCTGTTCAGTATGATTTCACTTTTTAATTTGCAGGGTTCACTTTCAAACACAATTGATTACCAGTATCCATGCCTCAAGGAAGGGTTAGGAATATATATTATATTTAAAGGAGCATTTTGGTGCACAATAGCATGTACCTTGAGGATAATGCCAGAGTTCCACTTATCCTTCATTAGCTTAAAGTAGAACATATATCTGCTGATTGCCTTCTACCTCTGGGCACCAGAGTACCCATCAGAAGATAAGGTAGGGATAGGCTTTGCCCCCACAGAGCTCTCACTGGGATAAATAATTTAATTCTATGGGTTTGTGTTTCTTTGCTTACTTTCATGTTTCCCATTTCCCACCCAAATACATTGCTCTTCTGTCCAAATGGAAAATGCCAGGCCATGGACAGTGTATAGCTTGGCTCTGTGACTTTAATATCTGGCTGGATACCTGACACACATTAAGGGCTCAATAAATATTTTTAAATTGAATTGATATTCCAAATTTAAAGCTGATGAAGATGAATGAATATCCTGTTCCTTGACAGGAGTTCAAGTACCATTGGAAAAACTGCTGATATTAGTTCAGCCTTTGTGTCTAACACAAGATACACAGGCACTAAGCATCTCATGAGCTGGTAATAACACTAATAGCACCCTTACATCTGCTTTTCTTAACTTTCCTGTTCCTATTTATAAGACTACCATGTGAATTTTATAATATTTTCCATGGGTCTAATAAATGAAAACCATAGAAATTATGAAACTGACACATCTAGAAATAGTTGTTGCTCCCACTGGAAAATCCATTATTTGAGTCTTCTAGAACTATCCAAAGTTTTCCTTCTAAAATGGACTTAGACTCTGAAGAAATTTCTATAGTGTGACTCTTCCATAAAATGTTCATTGAAGGCACTACTACATGCCATTAAGTGTTAAAGTAGGATTTAATGGTTGTGTAAGGATTTACAATATGAGTATCTATTTTCATTCCACCCATTCACACTGAATCTACTCCTTTCCAGACACTTTGACAGCCACTAGGTTTTTTTCCTTCTAAGTCATACTATGAGCTTTATATATGATTTCTCTGTTGAGTGGACCTATCCAATATTAAGTATTGCTTTTTCAGTATTATTTATATCATCTATTATTACTTATTAAACATATCAGTTTTCCAAATTCCACCTAAACTATATTTTTATTTGAGACTAATTACTGAAGACCTCATACATTAATTACTACTCTAGAATTAGAAACAATTAAATAATAAGCAAAATTATTGGCATCTCTTCTTAGACAATAGAACACAGACACTAAAAAAACAAGATACAAGGGGTAAGTATGTTTCATAGTAAACGAGTGAAGAAAACTAAAGCAGTTTTGAGCTACCACAACCTCATAGAAGATGCAAGTTTGTCTGGTCCCTGATTTAGTGGGATTGTTTCAAGTTTCTTTATATTTAGTTTGATATTGGTTACTGGTTTGCTCTATATTGCTTTTTCTATGTTTAGGTAGGGGCCTTGAATTCATGATCTTTACAAGACTTTTAACATGAAGTGCTGCTGAATTTTTTCAAATGCATTTTCAGCATCTAATGAAATGACCATGTGGATTTTTTCTTTGAGTGTGTTTATGTGGTGGATTACATTGATGGATTACCAGATATTGAATCATCCCTGCATCACTGGAATGAAGCCTACGTGATAGCAGTAGAGAATAATTTTGATGTATTCTTGGATTTGGTTGGCAAGAATTTTATCAAGTATGTGTGCATCAATACTCATCAGGGAAATTGATCTAAGGTTCACATTGTTGGGTATTTGTGTGGTTTAGGTATTAAAGTAATTGTGGCTTCATAGAATGAATTGGGTAGTGTTCCTTCTCTTTCTATTTTGTAGAATAGTTAGAAGAATATTGGCATTAGGTCTCTTTTGAAGGTCTGATAGAACTCTACATTAAACCATTGGTCTGGGGCTTTTTTTAGTTGGGAGATTATTAATGACTAATTCTGTTTCTTTAGTGATTATGGGACTGTTTAAGTCAATTATCTGATCCTGATATAACTTTTATACCTGGTATCTGTCTAGAAAATTGCCCATTTCATCTGGATTTTCCAAGATGGTACAACCACTCTGGAAATCAGTCTGGTGGTTCTCAGAACCACCATGTCCTACTTCCTGAGGACCTAGCCATACCACTCCTGGGCATATATCCAGAAGATTCCCCAGCATGCAATAAGGATACATGCTCTATTATGTTCATAGCAGCCTTTTTATAATAGCCAGAAGCTGTAAAGAACCCAGATGTCCCTCAACAGAGGAATGGATACAAAAAAAATGTGGTATATATACAAAATGCAGTACTATTCAACCATTAGAAACAATGAATTCATGAAATTCTTAGAGAAATGGATGGATCTGGAGAACATCATAGTAAGTGAGGTAACCCAGTCTCAAAAGAATACTCATGGTATGCACTCACTGATAAGTGGATATTAGCCTAGACTCTTGGGACACCAAAGACACAATCCACATATCAAATGATATCCGACAAGAAGGAAGGAGTGGACACTGGTGATGGAAAGGATCAAAATATCAGTGTAGGGTGATACCAGAACAGGGAAGTGGGAAGGGGTGGATGGGGGAACAGGGGGAGGGAAAAGGGCATGTGGGACCTTTGGGGGATGGGGAACCAGAAAAAGGGAAATGAAATGTAAATATAGAATATATCCAATATTTTTTTTTAAAAAAAGAAAGAGCAATTCTCAAATTCATCTGGAATAACAAAAAAAACCTAGAAGCGCTAAAACTATCATCAAGAGTAAAAGAACTTCTGGGGGAATCAATATCCCAGACACAAGCAAATCTACAGAGCAGTAGTGTTAAAAACTGCATGGTATTGGTACAGTGACAGAGGTGTGGATCAATGGAATAGGATTGAAGACCCAGAATTGAACCCACACATATATGGCCAATTTATCTTTGACAAAGGAGCTGAAAACACCCAGTGGAAAAAAGATAGCCTTTTTTCAACAAATGGTGCTGGCTCAACTGGAGGTCAACATGCAGAAGAATGAGAATTGATCCACTCTTATCTCCTTGTACTAAGCTCAACTCTAAGTGGATAAAGAACCTTCACATTAAACCACACACACTAAAATTAATTGAAAAGAAACTGGGGAAGACCCTTGAAGACATTGGCTCAGGAGGAAAGTTCCTGAACAGAACACCAATAGCTTATGCTCTAAGAACAAGAATAGAAAAATGGTACCTTATAAAATTACAAAGTTTCTGTAAGGCAAAAGACACTGCCAAAAGGACAAATCAGGGGCCAACAAATTGGGAAAAGATCTTCACCAACCCTACATCTGACAGAGTGCTAATATCCAATATATACAAAGAACTCAAGATGTTAGTCCCAGGAAAACCAAATAAACCTATCATGAAAAGGAGTGATACAAATTCTATAAGAAGAAGTCAAACTATCACTGTTTGTAGATGATATGAGAGTATACTCAAGTCACCCTGAAAGTTCCACCTTAGAACTCCTACAGCTGATAAACAACTTCAGCAATATGGCCAGATATAATCAGTAGCCCTCCTATACTAAAAGGATAACAAGGCTGATAAAGAAATTATGGAAAGAACAACTACCACAACAGTCAAAAACAATATAAAGTATCTTGGTGTGACTCTATCCAAACAAGTGAAAGAGATTTATGACAAGAACTTCATTCTCTGATGAAAGAAATGGAAAAAGACCTCAGAAAATGGAAAGATCTCCCATGCTCCTGGATTGGCAGGATTAATATTGTAAAAATAGCATCTTACCAAAAGCAATCTACATATTCAATGCAATCCCCATCGAAATTTCAAATCCATTCTTCATAAAATTAGAAAGAACAATTCTCAAATTCATTTGGAATAACAAAAAACCTAGGATAGCAAGAACTATTCTCAACAATAAAAGAACTTCTGGGGGAATCAGCATCCTGGACTTTAAGCTGTTCTACAAAGCAACTGTGATAAAACCCTCATGGAATTGGTACAGTGACAGGCAGATAGATCAACAGAATAGAATTGAAGACCCAGAAATGAACCCACATACCTACAGTCATTGTATCTTTGACAAAGGAGCTAAAACTGTTCAGTGGAAAAGAGATAGCCTTTTCAACAAATGGTGCTAGTTCAACTGGTGGTTAGCATGCAGATAAGTGCAAATCGATCTATTCTTTTTTATTGGATATATTCTATATTTACATTTCATTTCCCTTTTTCTGGTTCCCTGCCCCCCAAAGGTCCCACATGCCCTTTTCCTTGCCTGTGTTCCCCATTCACCCCTTCCCACTTCCCTGTTCTGGTATTCCCCTACACTGATGCTTTGAGCCTTTCCAGCACCAGTGTCCACTCCTTCCTTCTTGTTGGACATCATTTGGTATGTGGATTGTGTCTTTGGTATCCCAAGATTCTAGGCTAATATCCACTTATCAGTGAGTGCATACCATGGGCATTCTTTTGAAACTGGGTTACCTCACTTAGTATGATGTTCTCCAGCTCCTCACAATGGAGTACTATTCAGCTATTAGAAACAATGAATTCATGAAATCAATCCATTCTTATCTCCTTGTACAATGCCCCAGTCCAAGTGGTTCAAGGACCTCCACATAAAACCAGATACACTGACACTAATGGAAGTTAAATGGAAAGAGGCTGCCATCTTGCCTCAGGTAATTGCAGATGGCTGGCAGCTGGGACCAGGTGCACAGACAATGTCCAAGCCTAACATAGACAACCCCATCAGGCTCTTGCCTTTACCCAGAGCCTGATCAGCTTGGTGGGCTGTCTGTACACTGACCTGTCTAGACACCAACTCACTCAGGGGGGTCTGTGACTAGATTACAGCAGAGGCTGCCATCTTGCCTCAGGGCACTACATACAGCTAGCAGTTGGGGCCAGGTACACGGACATAGTCCAAGTCTAACATCGACTATCCCGTCAGGCTTTTGCATGCACCCAGAGCCTGATCTGCCCTGCAGGCTGTCGCCAACCTGTTCAGGGCACCAGCTTTCTCGGGGGTCTGTGCCCAGCTTGCAGCAGAGACCACCATCTGGCCTCAGGCCACTGCAGAAGACTGGTAGCTGGGGCCAGCTGCTTGGACAGAGTCCTAATCTAACATCGACTACCCCGTCAGGCTCTTGCTGTTACCCAGAGTCTGATCTGCACTGCTGGCTGTCACCAACCCATTCTGGCACCAGCTTGCTCTGGGGTCTATGCCTGGCTTACAGTGGAGGCCACCATTTTGCCTCCGGGCACCATAGACAGCTAACTAGATGGAGCCCTGTGGACTGAGATCACCACCATCTAGGCTCCAGCAGTCCAGCCAGGGAAGCTCCAATCCTGCAGGAAATCCTGTGGTTAGACAGAGCCCCAAGACCTGCCACAATCTCGGAGCTGGTGGCCTGACCAGGTCACCATAGAGAACCAGAAGACAAGCCCAGATTGGTGGAAATAAAGAACTGATTCTTAAGAGCTGGCATCTAGGCAGGCCAGGAGGAGACTGCAGGAGGCCAGTTGTGCACCTAGCAGTAAGACAGGAGAAGATTTGGGTCTGGCCCAGCAGAGCTGAGGAGGTAATTTGGAGCCCAGTAGCAGAAACCTTCAAGTTTCTAACTCAGGAGCACAGACGCCCTCAGCAAGAGTAGCACCAAAAGCCAGGCTCACAGGAGCTTCAAACACCAACCAGTAACAACAAGACCAACTAACTCCAGAGATAAACACATGGCAAAAGGCAAACACAGGAATGTTATTAACAGAAATCAAGGCAATATGACAGCATCTGAAACCAGTTCTCCAACCACAGCAAGTCTTGGATACCCCAACACACCAGAAAAACAAGATTTGGATTTATAAGCACTGGTCATAATGCTGCTAAAGGAACACAAAAAAGATATAAATAAATCTATTAAGTAAATGCAGGGGAACATGAATAGATTAGAAGTCCTTACAATGGAAACACAAAAATCACTTAAAGAATTCCTGGAGAATATGGGTCAACTGAAAGAAGCCAATAAAGAGAAAACAAAAAATCACTTAAAGAAATGCAGGAGAATTTGCATCAACAGGCAGAAGTCATGAAAAAGGAAACACAAAAATCTCTTATAGAATTGCAAGAAAACACAAACAAACAAGTGAAGGAACTGAGCAAAATCATCCAGGATCTAAATATAGAGGTAGAAACAACTAAGAAATAACAAAGGGAGACAAGGTTGGAGATAGAAAACCTTGGGAAGAAATCATGGGGCATAGATAAAAATATCAACAACAGAATATAAGAGATAGAAGTAAGAATCTCAGATGCTGAAGATACCATAGAAAACATTAACACCACAATGAAAGAAAATGCAAAATGCAAAAGGCTTGTAATCCAAAACATCCAGGAAATTCAGGACACAATGAGAAGACCAAACATAAAGATTATATGTATAGATAAGAGTGAAGATCTACAATTTAAATGGTCAGCAAATATCTTCAACAAAATTATGGAAGTAAACTTCCCTAACCTAAAGAGTGAGATGCCCATGAATATATTAGAAGCCTCCAGAACTCCAAACAGACTGGACCAGAACAGAAATACCACCCATCACATAATAATCAAAACCCCAATTTTTTGTACTAAACAAAGAAAGAATATTAAAGGCAGTAAGAGAAAAAGGCCAAGTAATATATAAAGGAAGACCTATCAGAATCATACTAGATTTTCACCAGAGACCATGAAAGCTAGAAGATCCTGGGCAGATATCATGCAGACTATAAGAGGACACAAATTTCAGCCAAGACTACTATACCCAGCAAAACTCTCAGTCAACATAGATGAAGAAATCAAAATATTCCATGACAAGACCAAATTTACACAATATCTTTCCACAAATCCATCCCTACAAAGGATAATAGGAGGAAAATTCCAATACAAGGAGGGAAACTGCACCCAAGTAAAAGCACGATAGTAACCTTCTTCCATCAAACTGAAAGGAAGATAACTACTTAACAAAAATATGTTAACAAAGATAACATTAAAAATGACAGGAAGAAATAATCACTATTCCTTAATATCTCAACATCAATGGATTCAACTCCCCAACAAAAAGACATAGACTAACAGACTGGATACAGAAACAGGACCTCACATTGTGCTGCAAACAGGAAACACACCTCAGGGTCAAAGACAAACACTACCTTAGAGTAAAAGGCTAGAAGACAATTTTACAAGCAAATGGTATCAGGAAACAAGCTGGAATAGCCATTCTAATATCAGATAAACTTGACTTTCAACCTAAAGTCATCAAAAGAGGCACAGAAGTTTACTTCTTGCTGGTCAAATGAAAAATCCACTAAGAAGAACTCACAATTCTGAATATCTATGCTTCAAATGCAAGGGCACCCTCATTCATAAAAGAAACTTTACTAAAGCTCAAAGCATACATTGCACCTAACACAATAATTGTGGGGGACCTCAACATTCCATTATCCTCAATGGACTGATCAGGAAAACAGAAACTAACAGGGACAAAGGGAAACATATTGAAGCTTTGGAGCAATTGGATTTAACCGACATATATAGAACAGTTCATCCTAAAGCAAACGAATATACCTTTTTCTCAGCACCTCATGGTACCTTCTCCAAAATTGACCATATAATTGGTCACAAGAGAGACCTCAACAAATATAAGAAGATCGAACTATTCCCATGCCTCCTTTCAGATCACCATGGAGAAAGAGTTGTCTTCAATAGCAACAAAAACAACAAAAAGTCCACTTACACATGGAGGCTGAACAATATTCTACTCAATGATAACTTTGTCAAGGAAGAAATAAAGGAAGAAATCAAAGACTTTGTAGAATTTAATGAAAATGAAGGAACAACATACTCAAATCTATGGGACACAATGAAAGCAGTGCTAAGAGGAAAACTCATAGCTCTGAGTGCTTCCAAAAAGAAACAGGAGAGAGCATATACTAGCAACTTAATGGCACACCTGAAAGCTCTGGAAAAAGAAGAAGCTAATTCACCCAGGAGGAGTAGAAGACAGGAAATCATCAAACTCAGGGCTGAAATCTATCAAGAAGAAACAAAGAGAACCTTACAAAAAATCAACAAAACCAGGAGCTGGTTCTTTGAGAAAATCAACAAGATAAATAAACTCTTAGCCAGACTAATCAAAGAGCACAGAGACAATATCCAGATTGGCAAAATTAGCAATGAAAAGGGAGATATAACAATAGAAATTGAGGAAATTAAAAAAATCATCAGATCCTACTACAAAAGCCTAAACTTATCACAACAGGAGAATCTGGAGGAAATGAACAATTTCCTAGACAGATACCAAATACCAAAATTAAATCAGGATCAAATAGATCATTTAAACAGTCCCATAACCCTCAAAGAAATAGAAGGGGTCATAGAAAGTCTTCCAACCAAAAAAAGCACAGGACCAGATGGTTTTAGTGCAGAATTCTATCAGACCTTCAAAAAAGACCTAATATCAATACTCTTCAAAATAGTCCACAAAATAGAAACAGAAAGAACACTAACCAACTCATTCTACGAAGCCACAATTACTCTGATACCAAAACCACACAAAGATCCAACTAAGAAAGAGAACTTAAGAACAATTTCCCTTATGAACATTGATGCAAAAAATGCTCAATAAAATTCTTGCCTGCCGAATCCAAGAATACATCAAAAAGATCATTCACCATGATCAAGTTGGATTCATCCCAGGGATGGGGGATGGTTCAATATATGGAAATCCATCAATATAATTCACTACATAAACAAACTCAAAGAAAAAAAAAAACCACATGGTAATCTCATTGGATGCTGAAAAAGCATTTGACAAAATTCAGCATCCTTTCATACTAAAAGTCTTGGAAAAACAGGAATTCATGGCCCATACCTAAACATATTAAAAGCAATTTACAGCAGAACTGTAGCCAACATCAAAGTAAATGGAGAGAAATTTGAAGCAATCCCACTGAAATCAGGGACTAGACAAGACTGCCCCCTCTCACCATATCTTTTCAATATAGTACATGAGGTACTAACTAGAGCAACTCAACAACATAAGGAAGTCAAAGGGATACAAATTGGAAAGGAAGAAGTCAAACTATCACTATTCGGAGATGATATTATAGTATACTTAAGTGACCCAAAAAACTCCACCAGAGAACTCCTACATCTGATGAACAACTTCAGCAAAGTGGATGGTTATGAAATCAATGCAAGCAAACCAGTGGCCTTCCTATACTCAAAAGATAAACAGGCTGAGAATTAAATTAGTGAAATGACAGAAACCCTTCATAATAGCCACAAACAATATAAAGTATCTTGGTGTGACTCTAACCAAACAAGTGAGATTTGTATGACAAGAACTTCAGGTCTCTGAAGAAGGAAATAGAAGAAGACCTCAGAAAATGGAAAAATCTTCCATGCTCATGGGCTGGCAGGATTAATATAGTTAAAATGGCAATCTTACCAAAAGCAATGTACAGATAGATTCAACACAATCCCCATCATTATCCCAACTCAGTTCTTCATAGAGTTAGAAGGAGCAATTCTCAAATTCATCTGGAATAACAAAAAACCCAGGATAGTTAAACTATTATCAACAGTAAAATAACCTCTGGGGAAATCAGTATCCTGGACCTCAAACAATACTACAGAGCAGTAGTGTTATAAACTACATGGTATTGGTACAGCGACAGGGAGGTGGGTCAATGGAATAGGATTGAAGACCCAGTGTTGAACCCACACATCTATGGCCAATTGATCTTACGCAAAGGAGCTGAAAACATGCAGTGGAAAAAAGATAGCATTTTCAACAATGGTGCTGGCTCAACTGGAGGTCAGCATGCAGAAGAATGAGAATTGATCCACCCTTATCTCTTTGTACTAAGCTCAACTCCAAATGGATCAAGGACCTCCATATAAAACCAGACACAAGGAAACTAAGAGAGAAGAAGCTGGGGAAGACCCTTGAGGACATTGGCTCAGGGGGAAAGTTCCTGAACAGAACACCAATAGCTTATGCTCTAAGATGAAGAATAGAGAAATGGGACCTCATAGAATTACAAAGTTTCTGTAAAGCAAAAGACACTATCAAAAGGACAAATGGGCAGCCAAAAAATTGGGAAAAGATCACCAACCCTACATCTGACAGAGGGATAATATACAATCTTCATACACACTCAAAAAACTCAAGAAGTTAGACCCCAGAAAAGCAAATTACCCTATCAAAAATGGGGTACAGAGCTAAACAAAGACTTTTCACCTGAAGAACTTGAGACAGCTGAGAAGAACCTTAAGAAATGTTCAACATCATTAGTCATTAGGGAATTGCAAATCAAAACAACCCTGAGATTTCATCTCACAGCACTCAAAATGGCTAAGATTAAAAACTCAGGAAAGAGCAGGTATTGGCAAGGATGTGGAGAAAGAAGAACACTCCTCCACTGCTGGTGGGATTGCAAGCTGGTACAACCCTTGGAAATCAGCCTGGCAGTTCCTCAGAAAACTGGACACGATCCTTCCAGCAGACCCTGTCATACCACTCCTGGGCATATATCTAGAAGATTCCCCAGCATGCAATAAGGACACATGCTCCACTATGTTCATAGCAGCCTTATTTATAATAGCCAGAGGCTGGAAACAACCCAGATGTCTCTCAAGAGAAGAATGGATACAAAAAAATGTGTTATATATACACAATGGAGTACTATTCAACCATTAGAAGCAATGAATCATGAAATTCTTAGACAAATGAATCAAGCTGGAGAACATCATCCTAAGTGAAGTAACCCAGTCTCAAAGTGGATATTAGCCTAGAATCTTGGGACACCAAAGACACAATCCTCATAACAAATGATGTCTGAGAAGAAGGAAGGAGTAGACCCTGGCTCTGGAAAGGCTCAGTGCATCAGTGTAGGGTAATACCAGAACAGAAAAGTGGGAAGGGGTGGATGGGGTAACCGGGGGATGGAAAAGGGTATGTGGGACCTTTGCGGGGTGGGAAACCAGGAAAGGGAAATGAAATGTAAATAAAGAATATATCCAATAAAAAATAAAAAAAGAAAATAAAGTGGGGAAAAACCTTGAGCACATGGGCACAGGAAAAAATTACCTGAACAGAGCAACAGTACCTTAAGCTCTAAGATGAAGAATGGTCAAATGGGACCTCATAAAATTACAAAGCTTCTGTAAGGCAAAGGACACTGTCACTAGGACAAAATGGCAACCAACAATTTGGGAAAAAATCTTTACCAAACCTACATCCAATAGAAGGCTAACATCTAATATTTACAGAGAACTCAAGAAGTTAGACTTCACTAAAAATTGGGTACAGAGCTAAACAAAGAGTTCTCAATTGAGGAATACTAAATGGCTGAAAAGCACCTAGAGAAATGTTCAACATCCTTAGTCACCAGGGAAATGCAAATCAAAAATACCCTGAGATTCTACCTCAGACCACTCAGAATGGCTGAGATCAAAACCTCAGGTGACAGGAGGTACTGGCAAGGATATGGAGAAGGAAGAATACTCCTCCACTGCTGTTGGGATTGCTAGCTGGTACAACCACACTGGAAATCAGATTGGCAGTTCCTCAGAAAACTGGACATAATACTACTTGAGGAACCAGACATACCACTGCTGGGCATATACCCAGAGATTCTCCAACCTGCAGTATGGACACACTCCACTATGTTCATAGCAGCCTTATCTATAATAGCTACAACCTGGAAAGAATGCAGATGTTCCTCAACAGAGGAGTGGATACAGAAAATGTGATACATTCATACAATAAAATACTACTTAGCTATTAAAAACAATGAATTCATGAAATTCTTAGGCAAATGGATGGAACTAGAAAATATCATCCTGTGTGAGGTAACCCAATTATAAAATAACGCACATGATATGCACATACCGATAATACTCAATATTTGCCCAGAAGCTCAGAATACCCAAAATACAATTCACAGACCAAATGAAGCTCAAGAAGAAAGAAGACCAATATATGGACCAAAGTATGGTCTTTCTTAAAAGGGATAACAAAATACCCATAGGAGGAGATACATATACAAAGTGTGGAGCAAAGACTAAAGGAACGACCATCCAGAGACTGTCCAACCTGGGGACTGTTCTGATATACAGTCACCAAACCCAGACACTATTGTGGATGACAACAAGTGCTTGCTGACAAGAGCCTGATATAGCAGTCTCCTAAGAGACTGTGCCAATACCCGACAAATTCAGAGTTAGATGCTCTCAACCAACCATGGGACTGATCACAATGTCTCCAATGGAGGAACTAGAGAAAGTACTGAAGGAGCTGAAGGAGCTTGTAGTCCCATAGGAGGAACAACAATATAAACCAACCTGCTCCCCCAGAGCTGCCAGGGACTAAACGACCAACCAAAGACTATACATGGAGGGACCCATAGCTCTAGCTGCATATGTATCAGAGGATGGCCTTGTTGAACTTCAAAGGGAGGAGAGGCCCTTGGTCCTGAGAAGACTGGATGCTCCAACATAGGGGAATGTCAGGACAAGGAAGGAGGAGTGGGTGGGGTGGTGAGCAGAAGGAGGGAGTTGCGATAGGGGGTTTTCAGAGGGGAAATGATGAAAGAGGATGACATTTGAAATGCAAATAAGGAAAATATCTAATTAAAAAAGAAAAATATGTAACCATAAAAAAGGTGCAGCTTTTTAAATATAGTGTCTAAAGTTGACTTACTCATAACTACACATATATGGCCCCAATGTTGTAGAAAAATCAAACAAGCAAAATCACATTGCACCTGACATTCTAGGAATGTGCCCTTGGGGGTTGGAGGTAAGGTGGTGTGAAATCAATGACACAGAGTCCACACTGGAAGCTGGTGAGAAATGCAGCAGCAAACTCATCTGAACACTGCTGCAAGCTCCTTTAATACTCTCCGACCACACCTCATTGGTTCCAAGAAAGCATCTCTTCTAAACATCAGTTCATGATTGGCTGGCATTGTCTGCATCAGCAATCCTTGGTCTCTCAGGAAGTCTTCAATTAGGTCCTCCTACAGCAGATGCCTTTGTGGCTGTGTGGTCCCAAAGATGTTTATATAGACGTAGCTGCCACAGTTTCTCCTACAGTCATGAACATGCATGAAGTCCCCAAGTGAAAAATGTATATACCTCAAATAGAAAAATCATGCCTGAAAATGGAATCTCATGAAGTAAAGTAGATAGAATATCTCAGGTCCTTACTGCACTTAGGAATATTCATGGTATTGAAAACATCTGGGCCTTTTTATCTCAGATATTCTTGATGATAGTGGACTGAACTTCAGATACTGTAAGCCAGCCCCAATAATACATTGTCTTCATAAGAGTTTCCTTGGCCATGGTGTTTGTTCACAGCAGTAAATCTCTAACTTAAACAAGTGCCATCATTTGAAAGTAAGAATTATAAGAGTTTGGATAGGTCTGGGAAACTACAAGACAAAATTTGTATGTGAGGGAATGTGTAGGCACAGAACTCAAAGGCAGGTTAGAGACTTGTTTGTGAGTATAAAGTTATTTTTTTTCACGATACTTCTTCAGTGCAGCTTTTCAACCTCTCCCAAACTTTATTAACTTGGGTAATTTTAAGTGATACCACAAATGTGTAGGCATCAGTACGTTACAACACTTACCACATGCTATTATAAATAATCATTGACAGAATTGTTGCTTTAGATAATATGTGAGATTTTCAGAATTGTGGGGTAAAATGTGGCTCAGGACAGTAGACAGAACATGATTTTGAACTCACAGTAAGTCACTACTTCTTTGGAGGGAATGTGCTTGATGAACTGATATTCAGTTTCTCTCTCTTTCGGCCTCTCTCTCTCTCTCTCTCTCTCTCTCTCACACACACACACACACACACACACACACACACACCTTTCTGCTCTTCTTCCTTCTCAAGATCATGGCTTTTCAAAACCAAATTCAACTATATGTATAACAGTTTGCATTTCACCAGAAATATTTTAAAATATATTTTATAATTATTAACAAAAGTACAAGTTGTGAAATGTAATTAAGAGGACATTAGCATTGCAGAAGACCAGAGTTTAGTGTTGAGGGCATGGAATGGCTCACAACTTCCTGTTTAGACCAGCATCAGGAGGATCTGATGTATCTGGCCTCAGCATGCACCTGCATTTATAATTAAAAATAAATTAATCTTTAAAATATAAATCCAGAATTATACATTTTCGAAGCAGAAGCATTGTTGTGTTTAAAAACATGTATAATGATATGGTGACAGAGCCAGGGAGATTTCTCAGTGGATAGAAGTGTTTAACAAGCAAGCCTGAAGTCCTAAGTTTTAGTTTTAGGTGTTGGTTTATAATTCCTCCAGAATGCCTATGACGTGATGAAAAGTGAATATAGGAATATTTTCCCCAGAATCTCAAAGACAAGCTGGTTTACAGATAGCCACACATGTGCACATGAGCATACATACACATTAATTAATTATGTAATTGATTAATTGGTTAATTAATTGATTAAAAGAGGCAGAAAGGAACTCATTCAGTGTAGCTAAAGATATAGAAACAAAACAAAAATTCAGAAAATATTTATGAACATGGAGTTATTTATTTTAACTAAACTTCTAATGTCAAGAATATGAAAGAAAAATAAGCTTTATCATATATATCAGCTCCTGGTCATTGGCAATGTTTTCATATGTGTAAAGGTCATGTAATATTATTCTTGGATACAGAATTGAATATTGACACCACTAATTAGAAATGTGCACTCATAGGTTGGGTTTAAATGCCAGGTCTACATTTAGGTGCCTTTAAGCATTTGCACAGCTCATGGTGACTTTTGTTGTCCTTCAATAACCTGGTATTTGGTAGTACTTATTGAAAACCATATTGTTCTACATGCTGAGAATATATTGATGACAAGGGCAGAGTGCTTTCTGTCCTCTTACAGACTGAGGAGAAACAACAATTGTTCTGAGAGTACTGCATTATATTCTAGGGACTGTTTAGGGATCAATGGAACACATAAAATGAGAAACCTAAACATACAAGGAAAAATACTTATATTAAGGGATAGTGAACACATATGAAAATCAAGCTTGAGAACCTGGGATAAGTACCACAAACCTGGAGTTCAAAGTCAGTGGAAAGAGCATTGTAAAACAATAGTACAAAAATAAGCAGCCTTTAATTTATAGCAGCCCAGAATTAAATTTATAAGTATGGACATTATTCTAAGCACACAGGGAAGACTTTGAGGTATTTTAATGTAGAGAGAGGCAAAATTAATTATGCACATTACATTTACATTTCCACCAACATTGATAAGTGCAAGGTAGTTTGCCAAGAAACAAGTCAGGTGATAGGCAGGTAAGTCATAGGAATTATATTGTTCTTAGAAGATGTAATGGCAATCAACCCTGGGGTCATTTTAAAAAAAAGATGAAAGCAAATGAATGGAAGTGAAAACTATTCTGCAAATGGGATCAATTGGAGTCAGTGCATGATTAAATCTTAGTAATGAAAGGCAAAATGCAAAGGATTAAAAATGCATTCATTATTTGCACAACTAAACCAATGGCTTTTTGTTCAAATGAAGATCCACTCAACAAGATGGAAATCATGTTTGGAAATGGAAACCTAGCCAACGACTCAGAGTTAATGATGTCATGCATCTTAGAGAAGAATGAACAACCACTTATTTTATTAAGGTAACATAATCACAAAGTATATTCTAAGTTTTGTTTTTAACATTCACAGATAAGTGTAGTCCTTACCTCTCAAAAAGGAACCTTCTCTTAGTAACAGATGATAACCATTACTGAACATAACAGAGACCAACAACCAATCAAACACAGAGCTTTGGAGCTGAGTCTCAGTGGATAGAGCTACAAAACAACTCCCACACCTAAGGTTTAAGAACCATTCTGGAAAAGGAGGAAGATAGATTGTAAGAGTCATAGGACCCAGAAGGTTATTGTGAGTTCATGTCTCGTCATAATATCAGAGGTACACTTATAACTATAACCAATATTAGTGCCTAAGCATGAACTGGACATGGACAACAATAGACATGCTAACACCAATGGGCAAATGTACACGAGGGCTCAAGTGTCTGCAAACTATAGGCAAATAGAATAAGCTGAGAGGGGGAGAAATAATCTTCCCCCAAAGTGGAACATGCCAACTAATTACCCAATACAAAGTGGTCAGACCTGAGACAATACATGAAGTAGCATGATACAGACTGAATAAGTTATATTTAATAACATTTTTGCATATATATATATATATATATATATATATAATTCTCCCTCCACTTTGCCTCTGTAAGGGTGCTCCTACACCCATTCACCCACTCCCACCTCATGCCTCCAGCATTGCTCTACGCTGAGGCATCAAACCTCCATTCCCTCCCACTGATGTCAGATAAGGCCATCCTCTGCTACATATGTATCTGGAGTCCTGGCTTACTCCATGAATACTCTTTTGTTGGCAGTTTAGTCTCTGGGAGCCCTTGGTGATCCAATTAGTTGATATTGTTTTCCTTATGGGATTGCAATCCCCTTCAGCTCCTTCAGTCCTTCTCCTAGCTCTTCCACTGGGGTTCCTGGGCTCAGTTCAATGGTCAGGTGCTGGTATAACCTCTCAGGGAACAGACATATCAAATACCTGTCAGCAAGCACTTCTTGGCATCAGCAGTAGTGTCAGGGTTTGGTGTCTGCAGATGGGATGTATCTCTAGGTGGGGCCTTCTCTGGACGGCCTTTCTTTCAGTCTCTGTTATATTTATTGTCTCTGTCTTTCCTTTGGACATAAATCATTCTCGGTAAAAATTTTGAGATGGGTGGGTGGCCCTTCAACTGGAGGCCATGCCTATCTACTGGGGTTGATCTCTACAGGTTGTATCTCCCATTTGTTAGGTATTTCAGCCAAAGTAATCAACAGACTCCTGGGAACATTTTACTTCCCTGGAGTCTGAGACTTTCTAGTGGCTAACCAGAGTTCCCCATCCCTCCTTTGCTACAATTTCTATTTTATCTCCTGATTCTCTGAACTTCTCTCCTGTCCCTTCCAATACCTGTTCCTTCCCTCATTTTGTACATGCCCCTCCACTCTGACTCCCAGGTCTAGTCCTCTCTCTAGCTCCTGTGATTATTTGTTTCCCATTCTATGTAGGCTTAAAGCATGTAGACACTGTTCTTCCTTTTTTAGTTGCATACGATTTGTGAGTTGTATCATGGTTATTCTGAACTTTTCGGATAAAAGCCACTTATCAGTGAGTTCATACAATGTGTGGGGAATGAGATTAGGAGGGAACCAGAAAGAGGGATCATTGAAAATGTAAATGAATAAAATGATTAATAAAAAGATATGTATATAAAAATATAATAACAGCTTTTATAAATCATGCACCTATTTACTTTTTATTTTAAATTCCAGATTTTATTCCCCTCCGGGTCCACCCTCTGACTGTTCCATATCCCATGCCTCCTCCTAGCACTGTTGTCTCCACAAGGATGCCCCCACCCCCACCTCTCAGCCCACCAGACCTCAAAACTCCCTGAGGCCTCCAGACTCTTGAGGGTTAGGTGCATCTTCTCCGACTACACCCAAACCCAGAAATCTTCTACTGTATATGTATTGGAGGACTCATATCAGCTGGTATAAGCTGCCTGGTTTGTGATCTAGTGTCTGAGAGATCTCTGGGGTCCAGGTTAATTGAGACTGCTGGTTCTCCTACAGGATTTCCCTCCTCATCAACTTCTTCCAGCTTACCCATAATTCAACCACAGGGTTCAGCAGCTACTTTTTTTTTTAGCAGCTTCTGTCCATTGGATGGGTGAAAGATCTGACTCTTTCAGCTGATGATTGTTGGGTCTTTCAGAGGGCAATCATGATAGCTCCCTTTTTGTGAGTATTTCATAGCCTCAGTAATGGTGTAAGGTCTTGGGATCTTCACTTGAGCTGGATCCTACTTTGGGCCTATTGCTGAATCTTCTTTTCCTCAGGCTCCTCTTCATTTGCATCCTTGCAGTTCTTTCAGACAAGAAAAATTTTGGATCAGAGTTTTGACTGTAGAATGGCATCCCTTACTTGATACCCATTCCTTCTGCTTGAGGTGGACTCTAGAAGTTCCCTCTCCCCAATGTAGGGCATTTCATCTAACGTCAATTCCTTTGAGTCCAGAGTCTCTCTCACCTCCAAGGTCTCTGATACATTCTGGAGGGTTCCCCCAACCTCCTACCTCATAAGGTTGGCTATTTTCCTTCTTTCTGGTAGCCCTCAGGGCTTTAGCCATTTTCCCCACCCAATACCAGATCATGTTCCCTTCTCCCACATATACCCTTTCCCTCCCAGGCCTCTTCTTCCCTCATTCCTTCTGGTTGCTTTCTTTTCCCTCTCAAGTGGGACTGAGGCATCCTCACTTTAGCACTTCAGCTTGTTGAACTTTTCAAGTAATGTGTACTGTATCTCAGGTATTCTGTCCTTTATTTGGATAATATTGACTTACTAATGAGTACCTACCATGCATGTCCTTTTGGGTCTGAGTTACCTTACTCAGAATGATATTTTCTAGTTCCATCCATTTGCCTGCAAAACTCAGGATGTCCTCATTCTTAATAGCTGAGTAATATTCCACTCTGTAAATGAACCATATTTTCTGTATCCATTCTTCTGTTGTGGAAAATCTGTGTTGTTTCCAGCTTCTAGCTATCACAAACAAGGCTACTATGAACATAGTGGAATATATGCCCTTGTGGCAGGGTGGGGTATGCTGATCTAACTGGCTGTCAATATATAGAAAAATGAAAATAGACCTATATTTGTCACCTTCCACAAAACTCAAGTTCAAGTGGATCAAAGACCTCAACATAAAACCAGATACATTGAATCTAATAGAAGGGAAAGTAGGAAAGAACCTTGAACTCATTGGTACAGGGGGAAATTTCCTAAAAAGAACCCAATAACTAATGCTGTAAGATCAAGAATTGATAAATGGGACCTCATGAAACTGGAAACATTCTTTAAGGCAAAAAGCATAGCTAATAAGACAAATTGGCAAACTACATATTGGGAAAAAAATCTTCACTAACCCCACATCTGATAGAGGACTAATATCCAAAATATATAAAGAAATCAAGAACCTAACCACAAAAACCCAAAATAAAACAAACAAACAAACAAACAAACAAAAACAATCAAAAAATGGGGTAGATGAATTTCAAATGGCTGAGCAACACCCAAAGAACTGTTAGAAGTCCTTAGTAATCAGAGAAATACAAAACAAAATGACCTGAGATTTTACCTCACACCAATCAGAATGGCTAAGATCAAAACCTCAGGTGACAGCACATGCTAGTAAAGTTTTGGAGAAAGAGGAACACTTCTCCACTGCTGGTGGGATTGCAAACTGGTAAAACAACTCTGCAAATCAATCTGGATGTTCTCAGAAAATTGGAAATAGATCTACCTGAAGACCCAGCAATAATAACACTTAATGACAAGAGAAGCCTTGAATTTGAGATAGCAAGAGGGGTATTGGAGAGAGTTTGGAGGGTGGAAAGAAAAGAGAGTAATTATATAATTATATAATATTCTCTAAATTTAAGCCATCACTTAAGAGATGGTGTTAATAAATTATATTATGGCTTTTTTTATATATATGGAATTCTCAAGGGAGGAAGATTGATATGAGATGAAGTTTCAAAGGCAAGAGATAGAGTGGCAGTGTAGGTATAGGACTCAGGGCCACAAACAATCATTTTACTAATGTGTGATAAAGGAGAAATTATAGAAGATAATGAAATATTGTTGCAAACACTTGTATGATTCTCTTTTTCCCAGTTTCTTCATAGATTCTGAAATATTTATGTTCTGAAAAGCTATTCGATGCCAAATTTGTGACTCCTTGGCATTTGTCTTCAAGAATTTTCTCTTTAATTACAGTTATTCTGACATTTCCTGATCAAGAAAGCTCAACTTTTTCTTATTCATATGACGTACATACCTTTGTCAATAGAAAAAAAATACAACATAGGTACTGGCTAGGTTTGTACGATAGCTTGACCCAGTCTGGAATTATCACAGAGAAAGGAGCTTCAGTTGGGGAAATACCTCTATGAGCTGTGGGGCATTTCTCAGTTGGTGATCAAGGAGAAGGGTCACCCTTGTAAGTGGTGCCATCCAAGGGCTGGTCGTCTTAGTTTTTAAAATGGCCATCTTGCCAAAAGCAATATACAGATTCAATGCGATCCCCAGCAAAATCCCAACTCAATTCTTTATAGATCTAGAAAGAGCAATTCTCAAATTCATCTGGAGCAACAAAAAACCTAGGATAGCTAAAACTATTCTCAACAATAAAAGGACTTCTGGGGGAATCAATATCCCTGACCTTAAACAGTACTACAGAGCAATTGTGTTAAAAACTGCATGGTATTGGTACAGCAACAGGCAAGTGGATCAATGGACTAGGATTGAAGACCCAGAAATTAACCCACAGACTTATGGTCACTTGATCTTTGATAAAAGAGCCAACCATCCAGTGGAATAAAGATAGCCTCTTCAACAAATGGTGCTGGTTCAACTGGAGGTCAACATGCAGAAAAATGCAAATTGACGCACTCTTATCTCTTTGCACTAAGATCAACTCCAAGTGGATCAAGGACCTCCACATAAAACCAGACACATTGAAACTATTAGAAAAGAAACTTGGGAAGACCCTGGAGGACATAGGCACAGGGGGAAAGTTCCTGAACAGAACACCAATAGCTTATGCACTAAGATCAAGAATTGACAAATGGGACCTCATAAAATTACAAAGTTTCTGCAAGGCAAAGGACACTGTCAGAAGGACAAAACGATAACCAACAAAGTGGGAAAAGATCTTCACCAACCCCACATTCGACAGAGGGCTAATATCCAATATATACAAAGAACTCAAGAAGTTAGACCCCAAAGAACCAAATAACCATATCAAAAATGGGGTACAGAGCTAAAGAAAGAATTTTCACCAGAAGAAATTCGGATGGCTGAGAAACACCTTAAGAGATGTTCAACATCATTAGTCATCAGAGAAATGCAAATCAAAACAACCCTGAGATTCCACCTCACACCAGTCAGAATAGCTAAGATTAAAAACTCAAGAGACAACAAGTGCTGGCGAGGATGTGGAGAAAGAGGAACACTCCTCCACTGTTGGTGGGAGTGCAAGATGGTAAAACTGCTGTGGAAATCAGTGTGGCGGTTCCTCAGAAAATTGGCATGTCCCTTCCAGAGGACCCTGGCATACCACTCCTGGGCATATACCCAGAGGATTCCCCTGCATACAATAAAGACACATGCTCCACTATGTTTATAGCAGTCTTGTTTATAATAGCCAGAAATTGGAAGGAGCCCAGATATCCCTCAAAAGAGGAATGGATACAGAAAATGTGGTATATTTATACCATGGAATACTACTCAGCAATTAAAAATAATGAATTCATGCAATTTGTAGGTAAATGGTTAGACCCGGAAAATATCATCCTGAGTGAGCTAACCCAGTCACAAAAGAATACACATGAAATGCAATCACTGATAAGTGGATATTAATGAGCCCAGAAGCCCTAAATACTCAAGGCACAATTAGCAAGTCAAATGATTCCCAAGAAGAAAGGAGAGGACCCTGGGCCTGGAAAGATTGGATCCAGTTTTGTAGAGAAACCGTGGGGAGAGGGGGAATGATTGGGGAATAGTTGGGGGGGAGAGGAATTATGGGACATAGGGAGGGGGGAACTGGGAAAGGGGAAAGCCTTTGGAATGTAAACATAGAATATAGAAAATAAAAATTTTAAAAAAAAAGAAAGCAAGTTGAGACTGGGTTACCTCTCTTAGTATGATGTTCTCCAGCTCCATCCATTTCTCTAAGAATTTCATGAATTCATTGTTTTTAATGGCTGACTACTACTCCATTGTGTATATATACCACATTTTTTTGTATCCATTCTTCCATTGAGGGACAGCTGGGACAAGCTGGGTTTCCAGCTTTTGGCCATTATAAATAAGGCTGCTATGAACATACTGGAGCATGTATCCTTATTGCATGCTGGGGAATCTTCTGGGTATATGGCCATGAGTGGTATGGCTGCGTCCTCCGGAACAATCATGTACAGTTTTCTGAGGAACCACCAGACTGATTTCCAGAGTGGTTGTACCAGCTTGCAGTCCCACCAGCAGTAGAGGAGTGTTCCTCTTTCTCCACATGCTCGCCAATACCTGCTGTTTCCTGAGTTTTTGATCTTAGCCATTCTGACTGGTATGAGGTGAAATCTCAGGGTTGTTTTGATTTGCATTTCTCTAATGACTAATGATGTTGAACATTTTTTAAGGTGTTTCTCAGCCATCCGAATTTCTTCAGGTGAAAAGTCTTTGTTTAGCTCTGTACCCCAATTTTTAATATTTTTTTTATTTTCTATATTCTTTGTTTACATTCCAAAGGCTTACCCCTTTCCCAGTTCTCTGCCCAGAGGCAGAGAAATGTCAAAGGGTTGTACTCCATCAACTTGAATGGGACTGCTGGAATGTGAAATCAGTACTAGGATGAGAGGCATCTCAGAACAACAGGAAATGTCAAATATTATTTATTTGTTTAGCATTAGAAGGTACAGGTAGGAAAGCAGAAATGGGAAAAATAATGGCTTTAAATAAAATAAAGCATTTCTGGCATTGAAAAAAAAGAAGAAAAGAAAGCAAGTTGAGCAAGGAAGGGGAAGCAAGCCAATAAGTAACATCCCTCCATAGCCTCTCCATCAGCTCCTGCTTCCTGATCTGCTTGAGTTCTAGGCCTGATTTCTTTAGTGAACAGCAATGTAGAAGTATAAGCTGATTAAACCCTTTCCTCCCCAACTTGCTTCTTGGTCAAGATGTTTGTGCAGGAATAGAAACCCCGACTAAGACAATAGGTAACTCATATGTACTATTTCAATGGACATTCTGTCGGGGATGATTAACTTTGGAAGACTAGTGACCATCTTCAGAGAACAATTTGTTCATCAAAGGTTTTTATTCCATTAAGAACTAGGGTACTTAGCAACTGTGGCACTGAAGACACTTAGAGTCCCTTGGAGATTATCTTTCTAATCCCATTTTGTCATTTACCAACACTAAACATGCTCATCAATTTGAAACCTCTTATTTGTAGCTTTAACATATCCTGGAATCAATCTCTCTCTCTCTCTCTCTCTCTCTCTCTCTCTCTCTCTCTCTCCTAAAACTGCCAAGAGTAATCTTAAATTCTCAAATTATCCCACTTTACAAAGATTGCTGCCTATCTTTATCCTCATCATATCCTTTATTCCTTCTTTTTCATCTGAGATTTATATTAGTTTTACTAATTTTGTTTTTTTTATGAAAACTTCATTTCATTATATAATATTTTGTGGAATTATCTGATTATGTAACTTAACTCATTTCTAAGTACCAATGCATGATTGATTTCCTCTACTCTACCCAACTTCATTCTTCTGATATTATTGCGTAATAATCACAATTACATCAACTACCACATCGTATGTCAAATCTTTGTCCAACTACAATGTATTTAATTTTTTACAACTAAATTTTTTAGTTTATTTTATATGCTGCTCTGAGAACTATATGAAGTCAAACATATTTTATAACACTATCTATATAATGTTAGGAAGCAGTAAGAAAAATGCATCAACTCTCAAAGACTTCATGCTTTCAACAAGTTTTCCTCCTTCAAGTTCTAGATGACTCTCTCTGTGGGTAAAGCTAGGATCCAGCCCACCTCTACCTATCACAGTGTAAAGGAGTCAGAACTCACAAATGATCAATCAAAATAATGTCTCCCATAAAACAGAATTTAATCATAAAGTACACAGCCAATATTCTCACTCCAATGAAGATGAAGAATCAACTACAGATCAAGGAAGCAATAGCTTCACAATTTTGAGTAAGAGGAAACACAAAACAAGTAAGAGACATTAGTGCTATGTATGGGACATTTGAAGTACATGTATATTGTGGCTCTTCAGCAAGAGTCATAAATATGTTAAAGAGCCACACAATCATAATTCAATTTTGAGAGCAAATCACTGAGAAAACTTAGATGATATGATGAAAAATTAGTATTAGATATTTTGGGTATTAAGCACTTTAAAAGTTGTGTTCTCAACTTCATGAATACTAAATTAAAAATATCTATATTTTCTTTCCCTAATCAAAAATATAATTCTCATCCTGTGTTCATACAAGTTACTCTAACAAAATTATGAAAGAAATTTTTACAACAGATTTTGTGGAAAAGAAAAGAGTGGATAGCAAGGCTCTCTATGCACATACTCACACATTTGTGGAAAAATAAACATTTTTTTAAAAAGAATATAACTGCTGGGTAGTGGTTAACCATACCTTTGATCCCATCCCTTGGGCAGCAGAGGTAGAAAAACCTATGAATATGAGGACAGCCTGTTCTATGGAGAGAGATACAGGAGAGGTAGAGCTACACAGAGAACCCCTGCCTTGAATATGTATTTCCAATAAATCTTTAAAAATTATCAGTTGTAATCTGTTTATATTCTCTCAGGGAGATGACTTTCCTTAACACATTTCAGCACAAGAAAAACCCCAAAGCATAACAGGAATAACTGTATCTCGAGAGAACACTCTTTCTAGTAGGAATAATCAAGAGTCTCTTGTGAAATGATAGGACTGCAATATTAATTCTGACTTAGAAAGCTCCAGGAGATGTCAATGAGATTCTGCTTGTACAGCAGTAAGTCATATTAATGTGCGCATAAAGCATGCTTTGAAAAGGCAATGCATTATTGTTATTTGTTGTGTCTAAGACACTTCTCAGCCCACAGGAAATTAGCTTTGAGATCACATCACAGCTCCTCTAGATTCTTCTGTAATGGGTTTCTAGACAAGAGCAGCTTGTTCTCACTCCTTCAAGATGGCTTAAAGATGATTGCTCCTGTTGAGCTGATGCCTGGGAAGTGCACAGTGTCTAATCTGATCTCTTCTCAGCTTCCAGCATTTAATTTGCAATTTCAGAATGGGTAGGGGTCTGCCATGCAGATCAACAAGGGTAAATGCAGTTTATACATAGTGATGAATACTGGGCGACAGTCAGCTAAGTGTACTGGCAGGGAATATGAAGGTCTAAAGGACTGTCTTCTTTATATTATAGCTATATATGTTTTTACTATGCTGCCCTAAGAGATCAACACACCTTATAAGGGAAAATCAAAAAGTGGTTAAATGATACCTTAATTTTTCTTAGAGTACGGGAGAATAAGTTAATCAGAAGAACAAATAAACAAAATATTAGATTATAAAATGAATCAGCAACTACAAAAACTATGTAGGAAAATCACTTAATTTTTACGCAATAATAAGGATTCCACACTTTATAGTAGTTGTTATCATTTCTATCTCATGTAGCAAGAAAGGTCAGGATGAGCAGGGGATACACCTTAATGAGAAAACCCTTGTCTAACACATGTAAGGATTAAGAGCAACACTGAGTAACATAAAATAAATAAGATCAATATGCTCACCTTCTGATTTTATTTACCAGCATAGCATGCATACTTTTTGCTTCCATGACCCTGTACATGGGATCTTTGCTCATACTCCCATTTCTTTCAACTCTGCTCATATCATAACTCACAATCTGACAAATTAACTTTAGACACAAAATATAAAAGAACATTTCATGCACTATTGCTCAATGGTCAAATAGTGAAACTTGAGGTACAGTGGACATCAGGTTCCACCCTACAGAGATGATGCTAAAGCAAAAGGATCTATATATCCTAATATATATCAGAGTTTGCAGACTGACTGGCTGCCTATGACTGTGTTGAGTACATAGAAAGAGCAATAGAAGGACGACATTTAGATGTCTTATTTGGAAATATTAGATTTTTATTTTACCCCATAAAAGCTAAGGATTGACTTATAACTGAGTGCTTTTTCCAATGTTGTATTGTCTTTAGTCTCTTCTGGAATATTGACAATCACCATATGCACTAAATACTGAAAATCCCAAATTGGGAAATAGCAAACAAACATATTTCTAAACTCTTCCTTTTCAGAAAGAAAAGGCACCTACTATTCCCTATACAATCACCACATAATGAAAATGTTTCCCAGCCAGCACCATAGTCTATTAAGACTCAGAACACCCAAGCTCGTTTTTCACCCCGTTGCCAGCTGGTTCATTTTTCACTTTACCTTAGACTTTTGACAAGTCATATAAGAGAAATGGTAAGAATACTCTACTGGTGTCAAAACCTGCCTATCTCTTTCTGAAGTACACTATATATACCTCCACCATATAGGCAGGATAGAAATGACCCTGTTATTGCTTATAAGAGCTAAGAACAGTGAAAATCATTGCAACAGAGCAAGTCATCCTGAACAAGTAATTTTACAGACGGTTTGTGTCTACTCAGCCTCCTTGTGTACCAAGTTACATACATCATGTTTCCTAGTAGAAAATGAACAATAAGCCTTCAGATTTTACACAACATAGTAATTCAGAATATATTTGGCAATTCCAGTTACAGCAATGTCATTTTGAGGGCTCTAAGTGTATTTTCAAGCCTCCTGTATTGTTTTCTTTATTCCTTCACTCGCCTTTCATAGTAAATGATGGGGTATAAGGTAGGAGAAATAGGACTCATCTGTCTTAATATTTCTACACTGTGTCATACCCATTTGTTTACAAGGAATGTACTTTTCCCTCAATAGCCTAATTCACAGGCTGTGCCTATGAAATACTAAGAGCATGAGAACTTAAATAATTCTAGCTTGATTACATCACCATTGGACATGCCAATGTGGATGGGAGAAATTTCACAAGGCCCCACACCAAGATGAAGATACAGGCAATCATGGCTTTTTGAGGGAGGAAGATTCTGTTTTGTCCCTGGAGCAGCTAAACAGAAGTATAGAGAGCACTGTGAGAAGAAGATATATTACTAAAAAGTATAAGAACCTGGATGGATGACACTCATTATTTCGTATGTAAACTTAAATACTAAAAATTCACAAATAATTAACCTTAAATGTTGTATGTGTGTCTCAGACTTGTGAATAGAGGGCTGTCTCATAGACATCTTGCTTACCTATTTCTTAGGCACAGTCACTTCATGAAGGCATTTTCTTTTGAGCTACTCAGTTTTCCCAAATACACATGCATTTTCCTTCCTTGAATGTTGAAGTCTCATTACTATTTTGGAGGCCTGAAAGGAAAGAGGAATATCTTCTTCATTTTCTACTTAACCACCTTACTTTAATTGTGCTGCTTTGGCCACATAGTGATTTCTAATGTCAGCAAAGTCAGAATCTCTTTACTTCAATCTCTTTAAGAAACCATTCCTTAATATCAGCCCCTAAGGGGATAAGGACTCCACAGAAAGAGCAACAGAATCAACTATCCTGGACACTTGGATCTCTCATAGTCTGAACCACCAACCAAAGATCATATGGGGGCTGGACTTAGACCTCCCCATTCATCTGTAGCTGATGTGTGGCTTGGCCTTCATGTGGATCCTGAAAAATATGGACTGGGGTTGGATTCTGGCAGGGGGCAACTAGCTCAGAGGAGAAAGGGAGGAAGAATGAAGAAAAAACTGTGGAAAAGGGAGACCCGGAGGGGGTAGTGAGAAGGATGCAAAGCAAATAATAAAAAAGTAAATTAAAGCATAGAAAGAAAGAAAGAAAGAAAGAAAGAAAGAAAGAAAGAAAGAAAGAAAGAAAGGAAAACAAAAGAACGAGAAAGAAACCATTCCCTAGTTTCCTTGTTACAGGAGGAAAGTAGCATGGGTGTCTAGAGGATTCTTTTATGGATGGTTTGCTTACAGTCATGCACTCAGCCTCTATTTCTGAGATTTTTTTCTAAATTATATTCTCAATGGGTTTGTGACATATTTCTCATTTCAGACTTACCCATGCTAAGTTGCTCTGTTTCATTGCCTGTGAAATTCATGTTATTGGTAGCTTTATGTGTCAACTTGATACAATATAGAATCACCTGGGAAGGGTTGCTGAGAGTGTCTGTGAGGGATTTTCTAAACTATGTTAATTGATATAGAAATACCTAACCATATGGGTAACACAATTATATATAGCAAGTTGAATTTATGAAGGTTAAGTTGAATTTATGAAGCTATTTTTATCACATTCACAGTGAATTTAGGACAGTTACTGAATATCTTTGTTGTGCTACGGGTATTTCTAGTATCATCTCTGCTGTCCCTTTTATCTTAGGTGTTTTTATATTATTGCTTTACAGTGCTGTTTGGATATAAATATCAGAGTCTAAGCTACCATATGAAGTAATTAATGCCTTTGGCTAATTTTTGTAAAACAGTTTAAAATTAATCCTGCTCTAATCAAGCATAAAACTGACAAAAGTGAAAATATGTTCTTGTATCCTATTTACTGGTGATTCTGTAGGACAAACCACAGCAATATTGGAATAAGACTCTTCCATAAATGAGTGTTATTCAACACACCTACAGTTTTCTTATTAGTTTTGAGTCATTCAAATTTATCAAAATAATTCATTAACTATATTAATTACACATTAATAGAGTAAATTTTATGTCATACATCTTATGTGAGATGTGGATATGTAACCTGAACTCCACAAATCATTAAGTAAAGCATTTATGTCAAAAAGCCAACTATTACAGTCCAAGCTTCCAAGGTTTTAATCTGTGTATCATAGCTCATGAAACTTAGGGAAGATGAAGGAGTTATTTACTGTCTACAGCAATGAGTCTGCAAATATTCTAATCTGCCATAGATACTATTGAGAAGCCAAAGAAAATCCATTCTTTGGATGATATAAAATGAAAAGTTGTAAATATAAAACCACATTAGCTTTTATAAGATTATATTGAATAAGTTGTTGAAAGTTATCTTTTCAACACAAAGTCATTCCTTCATTGATCAGCCATTCTGAAAGATTGCTCTGAAACTAATAGAAAAGAAACATAACCATAGATTGAGCATGTGACCTACCAAAACAAACACCTTTTTAAATTTTCTATATAATTTGTTTACATTCCAAATGATTTCCCTTTCCTGGTTTGTCATTCCCCATAAGTCCCATAAGCCCTCTTCCCTCTGCCCATTCCCCACTCACCCCTCCCATTTCTCTTTCCTGGTACTCCCCTACAATACTACATCAAACATTTCCAGGACCAGGGCCAGCTTCCTTCCTTCTTCTTGGGAATCATTTGATATGTTAATTGTGTCTTGAGTATTCAGAGCTTCTGGGCTAATTAATATCCACTTTTTAGTGAGTGCATTCCATGTGTATTCTTTTGTGATTGGGTTACCTCACTTAGGATGATATTTTCCAGTTCCAACAATTTGCCTAAAAAATTAATGAATTCATTGTTTTTAAATGCTGAGTAGTATTCCATTGTGTAAATATACCTCATTTTCTGTATCCATTCCTCCATTTAGGGGACATTTGGGAACTTTCCAGCTTCTGGCTATTATAAATAAGGGTGCTATGAATATAGTGGAGCATGTGTGCTTATTGCATGCCGGGGAATTCTCTGGGTATATGCCCAAGAGTGATATAACAGGGTCCTCCAGAATTGTCATGCCCAATTTTCTGAGGAACCGCCAGACTTTCTTCCAGAGTGGTTGTACCAGTTTGCAATCGCACCTGCAGTAGAGGAATATTCCTCTTTCTCCACATCCTCACCAATACCTACTGTCTCCTGACTTTTTAATCTTAACCATTCTGACTGGTGTGAGGTGAAATCTCAGGATTGTAAAACTATTCTCAACAGTAAAAGATCTTCTGGGGGAATCAGTATCCCAGACCTCAAGCAGTACTACAGAGCAATAGTGTTAAAAACTGCATGGTATTGGTACAGTGACAGACAGGTAGATCAATATAATAGAATTGAAGACCCAGAAATGAACCCACACACCTAAGGTCACTTGATCTTCAACAAAGAAGCTAAAACCACCCAGTGTGAAAAAAAGATAGCCTTTTCAACAAATGGTGCTGGTTCAAGTGGAGGTCAGCATGCCGAATAATGCAAATAGACCCATTCTTATCTCCTTGTACTAAGCTCAACTTCAAGTGGATCAAAGACCTCCACATAAAATCAGACACACTGAAACTAATAAAAAAGAAACTGGGGAAGACCCTTGAGGACATGGGCACAGGGGAAAAGTTCTTGAACAGAACACCAATAGCTTATGCTCTAAGATCAAGAATAAACAAATGGGACCTCATAAAATTACAAAGTTTCTATAAGGCAAAGGACATTTTCAAAAGGACAAAATGGCAACCAACAAACTGGGAAAAGATCTTCACCAACCCTACATCTGACAGAAGGCTAATATCCAATATATACAAAGAACTCAAGAAGGTAGACTCCAGAGAGCCAAATAACCCTTTTAAAAATGGGGTACAGAGCCAAACAAAGAATTTTCACCTGAAGAATTTTGAATGGCTGAGAAGCACCTTAAGCAATGTTCAAAATCATAATCATTATGAAAATGCAAAACAAGCTCCTTAAAGCAGAAAACTTAGGTGAACATAAAACCCAGATGAAGAAGTTTACAGCAATCTTCTTCAAATTCCCAATATTTAAGCATACCAGGAGTTCTTTGATAGATGATTCTTCAAAAAACTGTAAAATGTTCCTTACTGCTGTATGTTGTGTGACCCTTCTGTAATTCCAACAATGTGGAGGTGGAGACAGTACCATCTGAAGTTCTTGAATTACCTGACACTATTTTTAACATTTTATTTATTTTATTGAAAATGGATTCTTCTCTCATACAATACATCCCAACCATAGTTCCCCTCCCTCCACTTTCCCTACTCTCTAACCTTCCCCTCCTCTCAGATATACTACTCTAATTTCTTTTCATCAGAAAAGTTCAGGCTTCCTATAAATGACAGCCAAGCAGAATAAAGTATGATTAAGATAAAAGCCTTCACATTGAGACTGGAAAGGGCAATCAGAATAGGACTGATGGGGTCAGAATAAGCAAATGAATAAGAGAAATACCTGCTCCCACTCTTAGGACACCAAGCTAACAGCCATAGCATACATCATATGCAGAGACCTTATACAGACCCAGACAGGTCTTGTGCTTTCTGCCTTTGTTTCTGTGAGCCAATGTGAACCCTGCTTAGTTGTTTTGGTGGATTATCTTCTCCTAATATTTCTATACCCTCTAACACCTATAGTTGTTCCTCCCTATCCTCTAAGGAAATCACTAATATCTGAGAGTAGAGACCTAATAAAGACCTCAAATTTAGACTTTCTGCCTATTGTCAGGGTGAGGGTTCCTGTACAAGTGCCCACCTGCTCCTCAAAGAAACTGTGTAGCTTCTCTGATAATGACTGGAAAAGGTACCAATATGATATGAATATAACATAATATCACTATGTATTTGCTGTTTTTTGTTTGTTTGCAAGGTTGGAGGTTGGTTGGTTGGTTTTGCCCTTAATGATTCATTCTACCCTAGGTCTCTGTACTATACATTCTCAGGTCAATGGCTATGCAGGCAGGGCAGGGCATAAACTTTTCATGGCCAACATTTTTTGGCCACTCTCATAAGTGCTGTGCCATCATTGCCACAGCATACATTGTAGGCAAGACAGATTGCAGGGTCAAAGGTTTCTTGGCTGTGATGGTGTCCAGGTTTCAGTTTCCATGTTCTGCAAAGTACATTTCCCTGCCAAAGAGACTAGAATGTAGGGGTAAAGTCAGGCATTACTTTTACTCTCTAATTCAATGAGCTGTGTGGAAGTTGTCTTTGGTAATGGGACCCCATTCTCAGATTTCAGAGAGAAATCTTCTATCTTAGCATCAGTCTGATTTGTTTAGGAATATCTAGTGAACCCTCTCTAGTGACAACTTCAATAATTGAACTCGGTCCCACAATTGGAAACTTTGTTGACTAAAACATGGCCAGGTCAGACTCCTTATCTCTCATTACTAGAAGAGAAGTCTCACTATTGTCACCCATGTAGATTCCAGGACGTTTCTACTATAGAAGGCTTCCAAATCACATTCACAATCCTCCCTTATTCCAGCTGTGTTTCTCCATCCATCCCTTCGACTGTTATCTATTTCAGCTGGCTAACATCTCTACCCACTCCTAGTCCACTCTCATAATCTATTTATTTTCCCTTCAAAGAGGGATGCATCCATCCCCTCTACAAATCTCCTCATTACCTAACATATCTGGTTGTGTAGATTTTAGATTTATTATCATTTACTTAAAAGGTAATATCCATACACATGTATTTGTCTTTCTGGGTCTGGGCTTCCTCATTCCTGATGATTTTTCACTAGTTGCATTTATTTGCCTGCTATTTTCATTATACCATCTTTGAACCTTTGTGTTACAACTAGTTCTTTATCCATTCTTCAGCTGAGGAACATCTATGTTGTTTGTAGTTTGGGGATATTATGAAAAAAAGCCACCATGAACATTGTTGATCTTGTGATTCTCTTTGGTATATGCTCAATGGTTGTATAGCTAGGTCATTGGAGTAGATCATTTTGCAATTTTCAGAAGAACCACCATATTGATTTTCATAGTGGCTGTACAATTTTGCACTTTCACCAGTAATGGAGGAGTATTTCCCTTGTTCCATATCTTCATTAACAAGAGCTGTCACTTGTGTTATTGACATTACCCATTCTGACAGGTATAAGATTGAATCTCAAAGTAGTTTTGATTTGCATTTCCCTAAAGGCTAAGGATGCTGAATATTTCTCTAAGTGTTTCTCAGCCATTTGAGATTCCTCTATTGAGAATTCTCTATTTAGATGTATACCACATCCTTAATTGGATTATTTGGTTTTTAATATCTAGTTTATTAAGTTCTTTATAATTTTGGATATTAGTCTTTTATTGCAATGGAATAAAATGGAAGTTGATAAAAATTATTTCACATTACAGGGAGTTGCTGTTTTGACTGAGTGATGTTGTCTTCTTCATTATAATTTTTTTAGTCACATGTTGCCCCATTTTTTAATCGCTAATCTTAGTTCTGGTGATCTAGTGTTCTGTTCAAAACGTCACATCTATTCTGATACATTCAAGTATATTCCCTACTTTCTCTTTTTTATGGTTCATAGTGTCTGGGTTTATTTTGAGGTCCTTGACTGACCTGGATTTGGATTTTATGGAGACAGGCCCATATGGAGTTCTTGAATTGCATGATATCTTTTCTATAAGTAGATAATAGGTGAATGGATGGATGGATGGATGATGGATGGATGGATGGATGATAGATAGATAGATAGATATGATAGAAAGATAGACAATAGATAGATAGATAGATAGATAGATAGATAGATAAAATGTTACAAGTGAAAATAGGTATACTTTCAAGTAAAATAATAGAGACAGTTCAAATGTGAAGTAATAAATGAAAGAAGCTATTTATAACAGTACATGCTTTAGGATTTTAGCTGTGGTATTTGGATAAGACAAAGCTAGGGAGACACTAAAGCCAGCATCATGTTCATGGGCTACAATCTAAAATAAATCACTTGACCAAAGAAGGAAATAGATGACAATTTACTAGACCCGCAGAACTTCTATTTTCCTTAGTCTCTAAATTCTTCCTAGAGTTTGTACATTATTTGTATCCCTTCACTTTTCTATATAATCTCAAACACATTTGTTTCTACATGAAATGAATATATGCAGAGAGTCCAAATCCTTCTATTATTTTCTCTTACTGAAATAAATTTGAGAAACCCCCTTCTTCATAAACACACATGGTTCTTCTTTGTATTAAGCTTTAGAAATATATTAAAGAATCAAATGCAATTTGTTCATAGTCAATTGGTTTTGATCTACAAAATAGCAATGTCTAAAAATATTTAACAATTTATTTTATCATGACATATTATAATTGACATCTTCAAACCTTTTCCAATGAGAATGTTGAAAGATTGATCTTTTTTTGTTCTTGTTTGGTGTGTGTGTGTGTGTGTGTGTGTGTGTGTGTGTGTGTGTATGAGAGAGAGAAAGAGCAAGAGAGAGACAGAGACAGAGAGAGACAGAGACATCTTTACAATCATTGAAGAAGTTCAGGTAAATTTGTAGAAAATTTACAGACATGCTTTTTACATTAAAAATTTCACTTTCTGAGAAATTAGAACAAATCAAATAAAACAAAAAGTATGACTAATGTGATTTCTAGCACTGAGGAGTCCAGATTTTACATATGTTGTAAGGAGAAATAGTACTAATATTATGCAGTTCTAAAGGACATTTTAATAACAAAATAATAGTTCCCTGTGTATAAATGCAAATGTTTTAAAATGGCAAAGGAAGATCATATATATCTATCATAGTAAGCTCACATATAGGAAATACTAAAATTACCTCTATGCGGGCAGCCAAATAACTAGGAAACAAGAAGCAATAAAAGTTATGTGCATTATAAGGTTTAGTATTCATTTACTGTCCATGGAATGTTCCAAAATAAACATTTTCAATGATGATAAAACGTGATATTTCCTATTTAAGACCAACTGCAGAGTGACTATGCTTATTATCTTAACAAAGCTAAGTGGAAAGAATGTACAAAGTACAGATCATTCTGAATAAAACCCTGGGTTTCTGGGCAATTGTGAAACACTTGGATAAGCAGGACAAGGTTGCAATGATTCCATTCTCTGTACATCCATTTCATGGTGATATGGTGGTGATATGTTAGTCATAATACCTTTTATTTTCTTCTTTATAGAACATAAAAAATTTAAATTTTAGTGAGAGGTACCAGAAGCTGACCTTTTTTCTTTTCAGATTTTTATAGTTATATTTAATTTTCTTAACTATATAAATCTGGAGAAATAATCTCTTGGCATTAAGGATAGACTGTTGGGTCTTCTTTAAAGCTGGATAATCCTTTAGTTGTTGGGGACAGTTTATGTTAAAATGAAACAAATCTGCCACAATGACACATCTAGTTCCCATTCCAATAGAAGACATTGAATATGTCCATTTAAATTTGGTAAGGATTTTAGTTGCCAAAGGTGTTTATTCTTCACTGTCTTGCCTCAGACAGCTGACCTCAGAGTGCAGAGCCTAATCTTCACACACATTGTATGTCACAACTGTGTACAGAGGAGATTTTAAAACTGTATTTGCTTCTTAATTTAGGATTTGTTTCTTTTATGATAGGAACTTTTACTGTGGCCATTTTGGACCTGCACATACTCACTAAGCTTTTTGTATCTCAACCCCACCTGAAAATAAAGAGCTGAGGTGCTGGGCTCCTTCCCTTCACTCCAACAATACTTTGTAAAATGTAGACTCAGATGAAGAGATTGGGTGGGACACCTGCCCCACAGCAGCACAGGTGGGGAATGCCTTGCCCTGAACACAGGAGATGCCATTCTGCCTCTTCATTTCTTAGACACAAGATTTTTAATTTGGGGTGTAATTTTCCCTTTCCTGGGAGCTGTCATTTAGAGGGCTGGCCTTCACTGCTTCTCCTTTCTTTCTGTGGTTTCTCAGCTTGGCAGATCTGTTGTGGGAAAGCTGGAATTTTTGACTCATCCAAATTGCCATGGTTCATCATATCATCTTTCCGTTCTTCTGTCTTCCCTTCTGTCCTTGTTAGATCTTCAGTCTCATAGCATTGCTGGCTACTGGGGAACACAGAACCTGAGCCAGCCTGGAGCTGAACGGTTACTGGAGGGCAAACCACCACCACTGTCCTAGAGACCACAAGGAGGACCAGGACTTTTAGTGAGGCAATGGTGACCAGTGGTTTTCTAACCTCCTGGCATTCTGGGGAAAGGCTTTTCATATAATTCACCACTACATTGCAAACCACACTGAGAAACATTTTACAGATCCTCTCACTTGGAGTTGGAGGTTGCAGCCCCACTTCTCCTGATGCGGTTCACTGCCTTAGAACTCAGTGTTTGTGGGGGTTTCAGACTTACTTCAGGTGTGATGGTGACTCATGCCACTTCACTGGGTGGTTCTGTAAGGATGTTTATGCAGAAGTGGGCCTCTGATAAGGGTCTGTCATTGATTCATGTTTAATGCTCAGCTACTGTCACCTTCTGTTGATGACTGATGCAGAAGCTAGCGAGTAGCATTTAAAGAAGCAGCATCTCTTGATATCAGTGAATGCTGGTGTGCTGCCAACCAGGCCATGAATCCTTCTCTTCACTGGGGCCTCATCTGGATTCAGAAATTTGCCTGGAAACTGTATTTTCAATATGCTATTTTCTCTTATTATTGCTATCAAACAGTAGCTGATTCATGAATAATGGTTTGTGAAAGTCACAGCCTGAGTGAGCAGTTTGTTCTCTTTTGTCTGAACTATAGTGAATGCTGCAGCTAATGTCTTTCCCCTTTGCAGTCTGCTCTGTGAACAAGTGGATTTACCAGATGTCAAGAGTTCTGCTGGAGAGTGGTTCAGGCTTCACAGAATTTCTGAGTCCTCTAGAAGGTAAATAAAATGTCTAGGAATAGAAGATCCTCTGCAAATAAAGCAAATATCTAATAAAGACAGGGAAAAATTACATATCAAAAATAAAATGTTAGCAATTCATTTAAGGAATTACAGCAAAGCATGAAGAGTTCTGAATCAATGATCCTGTGAACTAGCCAAAAAATTAAAAATCTAAGAAGCCAAGATTATCAGTCTAACGAAGAAAGAATTTTTATCATCTGAGTTTAGATACATTGCCAATTATCTTGTAAGTCATGTTAAATTCCTAAATAAAACTTAAATTACATTCTTACAAAGGACTAATTTTATTTCTGAGACATTTGACCTGCAGAAACTATATAATTGTGAATTTGTGTGTGTGTGTGTGTGTGTGTGTGTGTGTGTGTGTGTGTAGTGCATGGGCCTATGTGTACACGTTTGCTTAAGATGCAAATTTTCACTAATCTGTTACATTGCAAATTCATTGGAAATTTATCAAGCTTAGTTAAAACAAGATATTTGGTAGAAGTGATATAAATCCATATAACTGTGACAAAAATAAAGAATGAAAAAGTGTCAGAAATACTGAACTAAAGAGTGCCCTAATTTCATAGAGTCATAAACTCTCTGAGGCCTGACATGTTAAATTCTTTGTCATTATATATAACATGTTAATGACATTGGAAGTGGATCAAGACTAATAAGACTAACATCATGCATCTTTATTACAAACTTTGGTTTGGGGGGCTGTCAGTTACCATTTGCAGAATGCCAAAATACTATATCACCAATCAGATTCCTTACCCTTTACAGTTGATAAATTTTCTTTCCATATCTGAAATTTAGGTTATTAGACTTCATGATTCAGGTTATGGTTTCAGCATTTAGAATTCTATGTGTCTGACTGTAGAAGAGAAGAATGAAAATAGCCCCCAAGCAATGTTAATTGGCTCCTTTATTTCTACTTAAAGACAAAGGAAAATATAGGTCTGGGCCAACCATTACTGGAAGGTGACCTGAGGGCATAATTCTACTTATATTTATGTTGCTTACTCAAATTTCCAATCCTGGAGCAGCATAAAGAAGCTTGTATACTCACTTTGAAAGAAAAGACTTAAAGAGCAATGGGCTTGAGTTTTAATACATATTCTAATGAATTTGAAACATTTTTATAGTTTTCAATTTCATTTTCCTTTCAGTTATAATGGAAAAGGAAATAGGAGATGGGAAACTTCCTTCTTTTATACCAGTCTTAAAGCCTTTAGACTATTAGAAAAGAAATGCATGATTTTTATTATTTTACTATAGTTTCATCTTATTCATAGGAACTAAAGTGTTGAAACAGTATCAGCTAAATACACTAGGACAAAAACCTGCAGCCCATCAACAGATTTAAATAATCCCATTTGTTGTAAAGGAATCTTTTGGATTATTTCATTAAGCATTGTGATAAATTACATGGGATCACATTATATTTAAAAATATTTTGAACACAGAATTTGCCATTAAACTTTGACACAGTGTAAATTGACTATTGATGCATATGAAGAGATTAAGCCTGTTGCTTTCTGAGACTCTGAAGTTCACATGTTCTTTTGCTGTCCTATATCTGCCTACTATCCTCTCCTCCTGCCACATGGCAATGATACTTGCAATTATTTAATTTAAATTTAGATTTCTTAATTTATTTACTTTACATCCTGCTCACTGCCCCCTTTCAATCATTTTGCTAGCTATATTCTATAGGAGCAACAAAAAAAATTGCATACATCTACTAATGATCTAGAGTGAAAATAGAATGTATATAAATGAATGATGCACATTGTACAGCTTGTACTATGCCTTCTTGATCTCTTCTCAACCACAGCTCGTGAAAATGTATGCTCTCATGATGGTTCCATGAAACAAATGTCGCCTGCGATGCATCTGCCTACTCTTATAACCACAGTAGACTTTGGTCAAAGGACCAAGGAAACACCTCACTAGAGTGGCACCTAACCTACAGTCATTTTTAAATGGATAATTGAAAAGAAATGGGCAGAAATAAGAATGATATGTAGAAATAGCAAATAAAGTAAAGAAAATAAATCTAACTCTGTGAAAATAGTCTATTTGAACCGATCCTATTTTAATTAGTCTTAAGATGCGGACACCTGTTGTGCTGTACATCTAGAGACTACTAGTTAGCAATTTGGGAAATGCTTTAAGTGGAAGTTTGACTCTGATACACATATCTGAGGCACATGTGGCAAGCCCCAGAGAAGTAACTGACATTGCTGGCAATGGCCATCATGTCAGAGAGTCATCATTTCAGCTGACCAATGGTCCTGGCTCGCTTTACTGAGGCAGATGACTAAAATTCCTAATGTGGTCTGTGCATAATAGCACAATGACTTCTGCACAATTAGGCTTCTCCTTTGGTGGGTCAGATTCCTGAGCAGATAGTCCATAAGACATGGGCAAAATTTGCTCTGCCTTTGATGCCAAAGATATCAGGGTCAAGCAGCATTTCTCCCACCCTGTTGTTACTGATTATTAACCCACTAAAATTCAAGGGAGAAAACATTATCTACTTCTTGATATTATATCAAATAACATTTCAAAGAATATGTATAGGGACTGATACTCCTTTATTTGCATCCCTTGCTAATGTAATCATATCCCAATGCTGCTAATTCAAAGAACATGTAGCAGACACTGTTGAGTTAATTAAAAAACTAAAACTTGCTAGGGCTAGAGAGATGGCTCAGCAGTCAAGAGACTTGCCTCTTAAAGGAAGAGGTTTCAAAAGTGTCCAGCAAAAGGCTCAAACTGGGATCCAGCTCAAGGGGAGCCACAAGGCCTGACACTATTACTAATGCTATGGCTTGCCTATTAACAAGAGTCTATTATGACTGCCCTCTGAAAGGCCCAACAAGCAGCTGAGTCAGATGCAGATATTTACACCCAACCAATGGACAGGAGCTGGTGATCCCTGTAGTTAAATTATGGAAAAGCTGGAAGAAGCTGTGGAGTAGGGCAACCCTATAGGAGGACCAGCAGTCTCAACTAACCTGGACCCCTGAAAACTCTCAGACTCAGAGCCACCAACCAGGCAGCTGATATGAGGCCCCAAACACATATATAGCAAAGGACTGCCTGGTATGGACTCAGTGCGAGAAAATGCACTTAACACTCAAGAGACTTGAGGCCCCAGGGAGTGGAGAAGTCTGGCAGGGAAGAGGTGGGGTCATCCTCTTGGAGAAAGGTGTGGGGGTATATGGGATGAGGAACAGTCAGAGGACAGACAAGGAGGGTGATAAAGACTGAGCTGTAATAAAGATTAAAGAATAATAAAAAAAATGTTCAGCACCTACATATATGGGCTTGCAATCATTCCTAGATCCAGTTCCAAATCTAGCATGCTCTCTCTGGCCTCTGAGGACACCAGTCATATATGGTACACATGCATGAATGGAGGCAAAACCCTCAAACACATAGAAAAAAAGAGAATTCTTTACACTATAAATAGTTTTGAAATAAATAAAATCTGTTGTGTTGTGCAGTGTATTTCTATTCTCAATTTCTACTTAACCTATTTTGAATGACTGTAGATCATCACAGGATTTATTCAGCTTTAAAAATATAAATTTCTCTTAGTTTTGTAAAATATTTAATGTGAAAGCAGCATACAATGCTGATTCCTTTTTCCAGATATTATTGAGGGCACATCAATCCACCGTGGAGTCAAGTGTCTTTTTCCTGCCAGGACTGTGATGAAGCTGCATCTTAGAGACGTGACAGAAGCGAGGATAATGCATCTGTTATGAAAATATTGGTCACCTATTTAGTGACTGTAACTTGACTGTCACAATGAATGAGTGTGCTTCATGGAAATGAAGTAGCAATCTCTGCTGGGAATGTATGACTTGTGGATAGGCCCTTCATTATTCTTTCATGACATCGACACTTGCACAAAGCAGATTTCCCTTTGCTAAGTACAGAGTAATACATAGAAAAATAGCCAGTGGGTAGACAAAATAGTATAATAGCAATAACAATGCATGTGAAATAACAGAAAGAAAAATAAAATTTTAAGTTAAAATGTTATTTTCTTGTTATACTGTATCATAATATAGTGGCCAGTTTATTGTTTCCATTATGAATATATTAATAAAAGACAATAAATACTGAGTGTATATGTGTATGTATTGTATATATATATATATATATATATAATTTATTTTCAAGGTATTTCACAAGACAGATATATTTTTAAAGGTTCACAAGAAGAAAATGAATTTGAGGGGTATTAAGTAATTATAAAGCAAAATCATTAGATGAAATTCAGGGCCAGTTATATCAGTTAAAATACCATTTTATTATAATATATTAGAGGAGTAAGCCTCAGCAACAACCTACCTATTATGTATGCCATATTAATTTCTGCAGAGAGGTCACCTTTCTTAAAAAGCTAGGACCATTATTCTTACTTAACAATACCTGTGAAGTGAAAGTATTTGGTATTCTTAACCACACACCATGCCAATCACTGTGCTAATATATTAATTCCACTAACTGATCATCTTTTAGTGGAATGCATCTTAACATTCTTCTCTATTATTTCATAGTTAGGATATTGTCTTAAGAGAGAAAGTAAAAAATATACATAAATATTTCAAATTTACATTGTAGCTTTGTAAGGATAGTTGTGGCATTGATCCTATGTGTTGTGAAGAGGAATTGTTTTTATGGTTGTTCCCAAACTGTTTTGTATTTCCTGAAATGGAAATATTTATATATTAATGTGTTTCCTGAAGCAATGTTTATGGGGTCCAGAAAGTTTTCATAATAAAGAATATTGAAGGAAAGCAAAAGAAAGGATGGGAGCCCTGCAGAAATCTCATCACAAAAACCCTTACCTACATTTTCACTGTGAATTTCAAAGTGTCTGTGTGTGTGTGTGTGTGTGTGTGTGTGTGTGTATGTATGTATGTATGTGTGGTCTAAAAGCTTTAAGTTAATTGTTAAGAGAAAACAATATATTTACTACCACAGGTATCTATTTATAAATTACACATATTTAGTAGTTGCAAATATTTGTTGAATCCATATTATACACCAAATATTATGCAAGTGGTTGTGAATATACAACCATGTATTATCAAATGACAAAGAAAAATTGCAAACAATATGAAAAGAATAAATATGATCCAATGATGAAGAAACGTGAGAGGGAGGTAGAGAAGATTAACTGAGGTTCTTGTAAATGTTCTATAAAGAACATGTATGTAAAACATGTAAGTTTTACATATGTTTCTTATGTAAAAATGGAGAGAGTGGGTAAATAGCCTCATCTAGGCAAGATCACACTAATTGAGTTTTTCATACTAAATGATTAGCCCTGAAAACATATCTGCAAGTGACATAATACAGACTATGAATACTGTATTTACATATTAAGAAATAATAATGTATATCATACATATAAATATATAATTATATTTTCAAAAGAGGTGGGAGAGAGAGAGCAAGAGAGCAAGAGAGCGAGAGTGAGAGAGAGAGAGAGAGAGAGAGGGAGAGAGGGAGAGGGAGAGGGAGAAGGAGAGGGAGAGGGAGAGGGAGAGGGAGAGAGAAGAATAAATATAGTGCAAGGAGATAAGAGTGGATCAATTCTCATTCTTCTGCATGTTGACTTCCAGTTGAGCCAGCACCATCTGTTGAAAAGGCTATCTTTTTTCCACTGGATGTTTTCAGCTCCTTTGTCAAAGATCAATTGGCCATAGATATGTGGGTTCAATTCTGGGTCTTCGATCCTATTCCATTGATGCGCTTCCCTGTCACTGAACCAATACCATGCAGTTTTTAATACCACTGCTCTGTAATATTGCTTGAGGTCCAGGATATTGATTCCCCCAGAAGTTCTTTTGCTGTTGATGATAGTTTTAGCTATCCTGGGTTTTTTGTTATTCCAGATGAATTTGAGAAATCCAAACACACTAAAACTAATAGAAAAGAAACTGGGGAAGACCCTTGAAGACATTGGCTCAGGGGAAAAATTCCTGAACAGAACACCAATTGCTTATACTCTAAGAACAAGAATAGACAAATGGGACCTCATAAAATTACAAAGTTTCTGTAAGGCAAAAGACACTGTCAAAAGGATAAATCGGCAACCAACAAATTGGGAAAAAATCTTCACCAACCCCACATCCGACAGAGGGCTAATCTCCAATGTATACAAAGAACTCAAGAGGTTAGACCCCAGAAAACCAAATAACCCTATCCAAAAATGGGGTACAGAGCTAAACAGAGACTTTTCACCTGAAGAAATTCGGATGGCTAAGAAACACCTTACAAATAACCCTATCAAAAAATGGGGCACAGAGCTAAACAAAGAATTTTCACCAGAAGAAATTCGGATTGCCGAGAAACACCTTAAAAGATGTTCAACATCATTAGTCATCAGGGAAATGCAAATCAAAACAACCCTGAGATTCCACCTCACACCAGTCAGAATGGCTAAGATTAAAAACTCAAGAGACAACAAGTGCTGGCGAGGATGTGGAGAAAGAGGAACACTCCTCCACTGTTGGTGGGATTGCAAAATGGTAAAACCGCTCTGGAAATCAGTTTGGCGGTTCCTCAGAAAATTGGGCATGTCACTTCCAGAGGACCCTGGCATACCACTCCTGGGCATATACCCAGAGGATTCCCCTGCATGCAATAAGGACACATGCTCCACTATTTTTATAGCAGCCTTGTTTATAATAGCCAGAAATTGGAAGGAGCCCAAATATCCCTCAAAGGAGGAATGGATACAGAAAATGTGGTATATTTATACAATGGAATACTACTCAGCAATTAAAAATAATGAATTCATGCAATTTGTAGGTAAATGGTTAGACCTGGAAAATATCATCCTGAGTGAATTAACCCAATCACAAAAGAATGCACATGAAATGCAATCACTGATAAGTGGATATTAATGAGCCCAGAAGCCCTAAATAATCAAGACACAAATAGCAAGTCAAATGATTCCCAAGAAGAAGAAAGGAGAGGACCCTGGGCCTGTAAAGATTGCATCCAGTTTAGTAAAGAAACCGAGGGGGGAGGGGGAATGATTGGGGAACAGTTGGGGGGGAGAGGAATTATGGGAACTATGGTGGGTGGGAACTGGGAAAGGGGAAAGCCTTTGGAATGTAAACATAGAATATAGAAAATAAAAAAAAATTAAAAAAAAATGTTCAACATCACTAGTCATTAGGGAAATGCAAATTAAAACAACCCTGAGATTTCACCTCACACCAGTCAGAATGGCTAAGATTAAAAATTCAGAAGACATCAGGTGTTGGCGAGGATGTGGAGAAAGAGGAACACTCCTCCACTGCTGGTGGGAATGCAAGCTGGTACAACCACTCTGGAAATCAGTATGGCGGTTCCTCAGAAAACTGGACATACTTCTGGAGGACCCAGCCATACCACTCCTGGGAATATACCCAGAAGATTCACCAGCATGCAATAAGGATACATGCTCCACTATGTTCATAGCAGCCTTATATATAATAGCCAGAAGCTGGAAAGAACCCAGATGTCCCTCAACAGAGGAATGGATACAAAAAAATGTGGTATATATACACAATGGAGTACTATTCAGCCATTAGAAACAATGAATTCATGAAATTCTTAGAGAAATGGATGGAGCTGGAGAACGTCATACTAAGTGAGGTGACCCAGTCTCAAAAGAATACCCATGGTATACAGTCACTGATAAGTGGATATTAGCCTAGAAGCTTGGAACACCAAAGACACAAATCACATATCAAGTGATGTCTCACAAGAAGAAAGGAGTGGACACTGGTGCTATAATGGACCAAAACATCATTGTGGGAGAGTACAAGAACAGTAAGGTGGGAGGGGTGGATGAGGGAGCAGGGGGAGGGAAAAGGACATGTAGGACCTTTGGGGGTGGGGAACCAGAAAAAGGGAAATGAATTGTAAATATAGAATATATACAATAAAAAAAGAAGAATAAATATAATGCCTTTATCAAGTTCCTTCCATTAGTGCTTAGAGGTCCCTGTGAAAGCAGAGATAGAAAGCATGTAAGAGCCAAAGTGGACAAAGAACACAGAGAAAAGAAGGTCCTCTCAGTCAGCAGCTGTGCTACAAATATGAACTCACACAGATTCGGCATCTTGCAGAGTTCCTGCATAGGTCTACAATATTTTGGTACTAGCACTGAAAGAGGTAAACCCATGTCCTAATTCCTAACACAAAAGCTATCTACAATTGCTTACCACTTTCAAATGAAAATTTAGTTTTCTTCAATAAAATCTAAATTGTAAAACAAACTACTATTTCCTTTTCTTTTATTATTTTTCTTTTTGCACTACAGATTTTATTCTCCTCCAGGTCAACATCCCATCCCTCCTCCCCCAACTTAACCCCACAAGGATGTCTGCAAACCACCCCCAACCGACAATACTTCTAAGCTCCCTGGGGCCTCCAGTCTCTTGAGGGTTAGGTGCATCTTCTCTGACTAAACCCAGACCTAGCAGTCCTCTGCTGTATACATGTTAGGGGCCTCATATCAGCTCCTGCATGCTGCCTGTTTGGTGAGCCAGTGTCTGAGAGATCTCCAGGTCCCAGGTTAATTGAGACTCCTGATCCTCCTACAGGGTCACTGTCCTCAGCTTCTTCCAGCTTTCCTCCAATTCAACCACAGGGGTCAGCAGCACCCATTGGTTGGGTGCAAATATCTGCATCTGACTCAGCTGCTTGTTGAGTCTTTAAGAGAGCAGTCATGATAGGTCCCTTTTTGTGTGTACTCCATATCCTCAATAAAGTGTCATGCGTTGAGACATCCTCTTAAGCTGGATCCCACTTTGAGCCTTTTACTGGTTTTTCTTTGCATAGGGCTCTTCTCCATTTCCATCCCTGCAGTTCTTTCTTACTGTGGAATAGCAACCCAATCCCTCACTTGATGTCCTATCTCTCTGTTGGAGCTGGGCTCTACAAGGTCACTTTCCCTACTGTAGGCCATGTCATCAAAGGTCCCAACCTTTGAGTCCTGAGAGCCTCTCGACTCCTAGGTCTCTAGTATATTCTGGAGGGTAACCCCAACCTCCTATTTCCTGAGATTGCTTTTTTCCATTCTTTTGGCTTGCCCTCAGAACTTCAGTATATTTTCCTCACCCAATACCAGATCATGTTCCCCTCTCTGCACCCCTCATCCTGTCCCCTTTCCTTTCCAAGTCCCTCCTTCCCTCTCCTCTTGTGGTTGCTTTCTTCTCCCTCCCTGCTGGGATTGACTTTGAGCTTCTTGACCTTTCTGAGTTCTGTAGACTATACCTTGGGTATTCTGTACTCTTTTTTTTTCTTTTGGCTAATATCTACTTATTAGTGAGTACATACTGTGCATGTCATTTTGGGACTGAGTTAGCTCACCCAGGATGATATTTTCTAGTTCCATTCATTTGCCTGCAAAACTCATGATGTCCTCCATCTTTTTTTAAATTTTATTTTCTATATTCTATGTTTACATTCCAAAGGCTTTCCCCTTTCCCAGTTTCCCCCTCACCATGTATCCCATAAGTCTTAACCCTGCCCCCCACGCATTCCCCAATCACCGCCCCAAACATTGCTCTGTTCTGGTACTCTCCAGCAAGACTGGAACCAGTCTTTTCAGGACCAGTGCCCTCTCATTCCTTCATCTAGGGAATTTTTGATTTGGGGATTGTGCCTTGAGTATTCAGAGTTTCTGGGTTCATTAATATCCACTTATCAGTGATTTCATTTCATGTGTATTCTTTTGTTATTGGGTTAACTCACTTAGGATGATATTTTCCAGATCCAACCATTTGCCTACAAATTGCATGAATTCATTATTTTTAATTGCTGAGTAGTATTCCATTGTATAAAAATACAACATTTTCTGTATCTTTTCCTCCTTTGAGGGACATCTGGGCTCCTTCCAGCTTCTGCCTATTATAAATAAGGCTGCTATGAACATAGTGGAGCATGTGTCTTTATTGCATGCAGGGTATATGCCCAGGAGAGGTATGACAGGGTCCCTTGGAAGCGTCATGCCAAATTTTCTGAGGAACAACCAGACTGATTTCAGGAGCAGTTGTACCATCTTGCAATCCCACCAACAGTGGAGGAGTGATCCTCTTTCTACACATCCTCTCCAGCACCTGTTGTCTCTTGAGTTTTTAATCTTAGCCTTTCTGAGTGGTGTGAGGCTGAATCTCAGGGTTGTTTTGATTTGCATTTCCCTGACGACTAGTGATGTGGAACATCTCTTAAGGTGCTTCTCAGCCATCTGAATTTCTTCTGGTGAAAATTCCTTGTTTAGCTCTGTACCCCATTTTTAATAGAGTTATTTGGTTCTTTGGGGTCTAATTTCATGAGTTCTTTGTATATATTGGATATTAGACCTGTGTCAGATGTGGGGTTGGTGAAGATCTTTTCCCAATTTTTGGTTGTCATTTTGTCCTTCTGACAGTGTCTTTTACCTTACACAAACTTTGTAATTTTATGAGGTCCCATTTGTCAATTCTTGATCTTAGAGCATAAGCTATTGGTATCCTGTTCAGGAACTTTCCCCCTGTGCCTATGTCCTCCAGGGTCTTCCCCAATTTCTTTTCTATTAGTTTCAGTGTGTCTGGCTTTATGTGGAGGTCCTTGATCCAGTTGGAGATTATCTTAGTGCAAGGAGATAAGAGTGGGTCAATTTGCATTCTTCTGCATATTGACCTCCAGTTGAACCAATACCATTTGTTGAAAAGGCTATCTTTTTTCCACTGGATGGTTGTAGCTTCTTTATCAAAAATCAAGGGAACATAACTCTGTGGGTTCCTTTCTGGGTCATCAATTCTATTCCATTGATCTACTTGACTGTCGTTGTACCAATACCATGCAGTTTTTAAAACAGTTCCTCTGTAGTACTGCTTGAGGTCAGGGCTATTGATTCCCCCAGAAGTCCTTTTATGGTTGAGAATAGTTTTAGCTATCCTGGGTTTTTTTGTTACTCCAGATGAATTTAAGAATTGCTCTTTCTAGATCTATAAAGAATTGCTTTGGGATTTTGATGGAGATTGCATTGAATCTGTAGATTGCTTTTGGCAAGATGGCTATTTTTATTAAATTGATCCTGCCAATCAAAGAGCAAGAAATATTTTTCCATCTTCTGAGGTCTTCTTCAATTTCTTTCTTCAAGGACTTGACGTTCTTGTCATACAGATCTTTCACTTGTTTGGTCAGAATCATGCCAAGATACTTTATATTGTTTGTGGCTATTGTGAACGGTGTTATTCCCTAACTTCTTTCTCAGCCTGCTTGTCCTTTGAGTATAGGAAGCCTACTGATTTGCTTGAGTTGATTTTATAACCAACCACTTTGCTCAAATTGTTTATCAGCTGTAGGAGTTCTCTGGTGGAGTTTTTTTGGGTCGCTTAAGTATACTATCATATCATCTGCAAATAATGATAGTTTGACTTCTTCCTTTCCAATTTATATCCCTTTGACTTCCTTATGTTGTCTAATTGCTCTCAATAGAAACTCAAATACTATATTGAAAAGATATGGAGAGAGAGGGCAGCCTTGTCTAGTCCCTGATTTTAGTGGGATTGCATCAAGGTTCTCTCCATTCCATTTGATGTTGGCTACTGGTTTGCTATATATCGCTTTTATTATGTTTAGGTATGGGCCTTGAATTCCTGTTCTTTCCAGGACTTTTACCATGAAAGGATGCTGAATTTGTCATATGCTTTTTCAGCATCTAATGAAATGACCACGTGTTTTTTTTTCTTTTAGTTTATTTATGTAGTGTGTTACATTGATGGATTTCCATATATTGAACCATCCCTGCATCCCTGGGATGAACCCTACTTGATCATGGTGAATGATCATTTTGATGTGCTTTTGGATTTGGTTGGCAAGGATTTTATTTAGTATTTTTGCATCAATATTCATAAGGGAATTTGGCCTGTAGTTCTCTTTCTTTGTTGGATCTTTGTGTGGTTTTGGTATCAGCATAATTGTGGCTTCATAGAACGATTTGGGCCATGTTCCTTCTGTTTCAATTTTGTGGAACAGTTTGAAGAGTATTGGTGTTAAGTCTTCTTTGAAAGTCTGATAAAAATTCTGCACTAATACCATCTGCTCCCGTACATTTTTTTGGTTGGGAGACTTTCTATAATCACTTCTATTTCTCTAGGGGTTATGGGACTGTTTAGCTGATCTAATTGATCCTGATTTAATTTTGGTATTTGGTATCTGTCTAAAAAATTGTCCATTTCCTCCAGATTCTCCAGTTGTGTTGAGTATAGGCTTTTGTAGTAGAATCTGATGATTTTTTGAATTTCCTCGGTTTCTGTTGTTATATCCCCCTTTTTGCTTCTAATTTTCTTAATTTGGATACTGTCTGTGTGCCCATTGGTTATTCTGGCTAAGGGTTTATCTATCTCGTTGATTTTCTCAAAGAACCAGCTCCTGGTTTTGTTGATTCTTTGTAAGGTTTGCTTTAATTCTACTTGATTGATTTCAGCCCTTAGTTTGATGATTTACTCTCTTCTACTCCTCCTGGGTGAATTAGCTTCTTTCTGTTCCAGGGCCTTCAGGTGTGCTGTTAAGCTGCTAGTGTATGCTGTCTCCAGTTTCTTTTTGGAGGCACTCAGTGCAGTGAGTTTTTCTCTTAGCACTGCTTTCATTGTGTCCCATAGATTTGGATAGGTCGTACCTTCATTTTCATTGAATTCTAAAAAGTCTTTGATTTCTTTCTTTATTTCTTCCTTTACCAAGGTGTCATTGAGTATTGTTCAGTTTCCATGTGTATGTGGGTTTCTGTTGTTTTTCTTGCTGTTGAAGACCACTTTTACTCAATAGTGATCTGATAGGAAGTATGGGAGTTGTTCGATCTTCTTGTGTTTGTTGACATCTGTCTTGTGACCAATTATATGGTCGATTTTGGAGAAGGTACCAAGTGATGCTGAGAAAAAGGTATATTCTTTTGCTTTGGGATGAAATGTTCTCTATATATTTGTTAAATCCAATTGGTCTTAAACTTCAATTATTTTCACAGTGTCCCTGTTTACTTTCTGGTTTCCTGATTGGTCCCTTGAGGATAGTGGAGTGTTGAAGTCACCCACAATTATTGTGTTAGGTGTAATGTGTGCTTTAAGCTCTAATAGAATTTCTTTTATGTATGAGGGTGCTCTTGCATTTGGAGCATAGATGTTCAGTATTTAGAGTTCTTCTTGGTGATTTTTTTCCTTTGACCAGCAAGAAGTGACCCTCTGTGTCTCTTTTGATGACTTTAGGTTGGAAGTCAATTTTATCTGATATTAGAATGGATACTCCGGCTTGTTTCCTGAGACCATTTGCTTGTAAAATTGTCTTCCAGCCTTTTACTCTAAGGTAGTGTTTGTCTTTTCCACTGAGTTGTGTTTCCTGTATGCAGCAAAATGTAGGGTTTTGTGTCCGTATCCAGTCTGTTAGTTTATGTCTTTTTATTAGGGAATTGAGTCCATTGATGTTAAGAGATATTAAGGAATAGTAATTATTAATTCCTAATATTTTTGACGTTATTTTTTTGTATATTAGCATGGTTATCTTCTTTTGTGTTTGATGAGAGGGGGTTTCTATCTTGATTCTTCTGGGGTGTTGTTTCCCTTCTTGTGTTGGTGTTCTTCCCCTATTATCCTTTGTAAGGCTGGATTTGTGGAAAGATAATGTGCAAATTTGGTTTTGTCATGGAATACCTTGGTTTCTTAATCTATGACGATTGAGAGTTTTGCTGGGTATAGTAGTCTTGGCTGAAGTTTGTGTTCTCTTAGAGTCTGCATAATATCTGCCCGGTATTTTCTAGCTTTTTTATGGTCTCAGGTGAGAAGTCTGGTGTAACCCTGATAGGTCTTCCTTTATATGTTACTTGTCCTTTTTTTCTTACTGCCCTTAATATTCTTTCTGTTTAATACATTTGGGGTTTTGATTATTATGTGACGGGAGGTATTTCTGTTCTGGTCCAGTCTGTTTGGGGTTCTGTAGGCTTCTTGTATATTCATGGGCATCTCTCTCTTTAGGTTGGGGAAGTTTTCTTCCATAATTTTGTAGAAGATATTTGCTGGCCCTTTAAGTTGTATATCTTCCCTCTCATCTATACCTATAATCCTTAGGTTTGGTCTTCTCATTGTGCCCGGCATTTCCTGAATATTTGGGGTTACAAGCTTTTTGCATTTTGTATTTTCTTGCACTGTTGAATCAATGGTTTCTGTGGTATCTTCGGTACCTGAGATTCTTTCTTCCTTCTCTTGTATTCTATTGTTGATATTGCATCTATGGCCCCTGATTTCTTCCCAAGGTTTTCTATCTCCAAATTTGTCTCCCTTTGCAATTTCTTAGTTGTTTCTACCTTTGTTTTTAGATCCTGGATGGTTTTGTTCAGATCTTCTATTGCTTGTTTGTATTTTCATGTATTTCTTTAAGAGTTTTTTGTGTTTCCTCTTTCATGACTTCTACTTGTTGATCCACATTCTCCTTTATTTCTTTAAGCGATTTTTGTACTTCCTCCTTATTGAATCCTAATTTTTGATCCACATTCTCCTGAATTTCTTTAGGTGATTTTTGTGTTTGCCTTGAAAGGGCTTCATATTTCTAATCCATTTTCTCCTGTATTTCTTTAAGAGATTTATCTATGTGTTCCGCTATCAGCATCCTGACCAGTGATTTTAGATCCAAATCTTGTTTTTCTGGTGTGTTGGGATATCCAGTACTTACTGCTGTCGGAGTACTGGGTTCAGATGCTGCCATATTGCCTTGATTTCTGTTAGTAACGTTCCTACGTTTGCCTTTTGCCATCTGATTATCTCTGGCCTTAGATGGTCTTGTAGTCACTAGCTGGTACTTGAACCCCCTGTGGGCTAGAAAGGTTTTTTTTTTTTCCCACCACTGGATGACTGAGTTTCCTCTGGCACAGATTGCTGATGTGTTGTTCTCCTCTTGGGTGTGTTGGACCCCTGGTGTATCTTGCTCTAAGCAATGTTATATTTGGTTATCTCTGTGGACCTGATGCTGCTTGTCTTCTCTTGTTCTGTTTGCTTAGTTCAGTCAGCAGCAAGGATGCTGTCTGAGGCCTTGGGAAATGGGGAGTGTGGAGTGCAGGGACTCCCAGAGGGCCAGGAACCCGTGCCCTGCTGGAACACAGGAACTTCTGCTCTGCCAAGCTCCGGTTCTTAGATGACTGGCTGGCGACCCGGGTCACCCAAGATCTTAAGCTTGGGATATCTCAGGTATCTGGTTCTGTCTGCTCAGTCTAAGCACCAACCACCAAGATGGCCACAGTTGAGCAGAGTGCAGTGTTCCTCTCAGAGCGCAGAGCCCACTCCTGTTTGGGGCCCAGGAACCCTGCTCTGCTTGGTTTGCTGCCAGGCGGTCTTGAGCCCCCAGAGATCCCAAGTTCTGGATATCACGGGTACTTGGCTCAGTTCTCCTTAGTCTGGACCACTGCCAGGATGCACGCGGTGGCCGCTGGATGTGGGGAGTGCAGCTTCCCGAGTCTCCTGCAGGGCAGGGAGCCCATGCTCTGCTGGCACACAGGACCACTGCTCTGCCAAGATTCTGCTCTTAGATGACTGGCTAGCAGCCCGGGTCCCCCAAGATCTTAAGCTTGGGGTATCTCAGGTATCTGTTTCTGCCCACTTGGTCTAAGCACCCGCCACCAAGATGGCCGAGGATGAGCAGATTTGAAGATGTCCTCCTTCTTAATAGCTGAGTAGTATTCCATTGTGTAAATGAACCACATTTTCTGTATCTATTTTTCTGTTGTGGAACATCTGGGTTGTTTCCAGCTTCTGGCTATCACAAATAAGGCCACTATGAACATAGTGGAATATGTGCACTTGTGGATGATGGGGCATCTTTTGGGTATATTTCCAAGAGTGGAATTGCTGGGTCTTCAGGTAGATCTATTTCCAATTTTTGGAAGAACCTTCAGATTGATTTTCAGAGCAGTTGTATTAGTTTGCTATCCCACCAACAATGTTGGAGTGTTCCTCCTTCTTCATGCCCTGCCAACACTTGTCACATGAAAATTTGATCTTAGCCATTCTGATAGGTGTAAGGTAGAATCTTAGGGTTGTTTTGATTTGCATCTCTCTGATTACTAAGGGCTTTGAACATTTCTTTAGGAGCTTCTCAGCTATTGGAGATTCCTCTTTTGTGAATTCAGAGTTTAGTTCTCTACGTCATTTTTGATTGGGTTGCTTTGGTTTTTTTTGATGGTTAACTTCTTGTGTTCCTTATTTATTTTGCATGTTAGCCCTCTATCAGATGTAGAGTTTGTAAAGAAAAAATTTCCCAATATGTGATTGGTCTTATCGACTATGTCCTTTGCCTTACAGAAACTTTCCAGTTTCATGATGTTCTATTTATCAATTCTTGATCTTAGCGTATGAGCCATTGGAGTTCTCTTTAAGAAATTTCCCCCTGTGCCAATGACAATCTATAGATTCAAAGCAATGCCCATCAAAATTTCAACATAATTTTCAAAGACATGGAAAAAGCAATTCTCAAATTCATCTGAAAAGGCAAAAAACCCAGAATAGTGAAAACAGTTTTTAACAATAAAAGGACAACTAGGCAAAATCACCATCCCTGACCTCTACTACAAACTCTACTGCAGAGTAATAGTGAAAAATCTGCATCATAGTGGTATAGAGACATACAGCTTGATCAATGGAATAAAATTTGAAGACCAAGAAATAAAACCACACAATTGCACACACTTGATCTTTGAGAAAGAGGCCAAAAATATACAGTGGATAAAATAAAGCATCTTCAATAAATGGTGCTGGTCTAACTGGCTCTCTGTATGTAGAAAAATGAAAATAGACCCATATTTGTCACCTTGCACAAAGCTCAAGTACAAGTATATTAAGGACCTCAATAGAAAACCAATACACTCAATGGAATAGAAGAGAAAGTGAGAAAGAGCCTTGCACAGACTACTTTTTTTTTGTAAAATTTATTTCAATTTAATCACATTTCATATGTTATTCCCTTACATGGTTACCATCTTTCCTGGAAACCACATATCACACCCCTCCACCTGCTTCTATGAGGATGTTCCTCCACTCACCCACCCACTCCCACTCCTCATAGTAGATGGCCAACAGAAAACCATCTCAGTGACACCTCTGGGTTTCTTGTCTCACAGGACTTTCCCCTTATTGATTGATTGATTGATTGATTGATTGATCTAACTTATGAATGAAAAATGGATGATAACATAGGAAAATTGATAAAATTGAAGATTTCTTTTTGATAAAATCTCAAATTCATTGAAAGGCATACAAATACAATAGGATTGTTTGCGAAAAAGAACGTGGAGACATTTTCTAATAAAATTGAAAATTTTTGTATAATATATTTTTTTACGTATTGATTTGTTTTTTGCTTTTTGTTTCATCTTTATATATACTTATGTATTTTTTCTTCTCTCAATTTATCCTACAGGTACCTAGTGGTGTGTATATTATGGCTTCCAGTTTATTATTCTTATGGAATTCTTGACGGAAAGGATGTGTATCTCTGCATCTATGTCTGCTTCATGTGCTTTTTCTGGGGCTCTTTTCCTCCCATTTATAGAATTTTCCAATTTGGATGTGTGTGATTTTTTTAATCATATATATATATATATATATATATATATTTTTTTTTTAATTGATAAAATTGAAGATTTATTCAGAAAAAAACTCAGAGACAATGATAGGCATACAAAAACAATTAGAATACTATTGAAAAAGGAAGAGGAGTCATATTCTGTTAATTCTAAAGATTTACATCTAACTTATGATTGAAAATGCATGATAACATAGGAAAATTGATAAAATTGAAGATTTTTTTGATAGAATCTCAAATTCATTGAAAGGCATACAAATACAATAGGATTATTTGCGACGTGGAGACATTTTCTAATAAAATTGAAAATTTTTGTATAATATTTCTTTTTTTACGTAGTATATTACTTTTTTTACGTAGTTTGAGAATTTAATGTAGGTAAAACACACTGAAGTTAATAAACAGAACTTTCCCTCCCACTCCTATGCTCAGCTATTTCTTTTTTTTTTCCAGATGCATATTTTTATTGGATATATTCTATATATTACATTTTATTTCCCTTTTTCTGGTTCCCTATTCCCCAAAGGTCTCACGTGCCCTTTTCCCTCCCCCTGTTCCCCCATCCACCCCTTCCCACTTCCCTGTTCTGGTATTCCCCTACACTGATGTTTTGATCCTTTCCAGCACCAGTGTCAACTCCTTCCTTATTGTCGGATATCATTTGATATGTAGATTGTGTCTTTGGTGTCCCAAGATTCTAGGCTAATATCCACTTATCAGTGACTGCATACCATGGGTATTCTTTTGAGACTGGGTTAGCTCACTTAGTATGATGTTCTCCAGCTCCATCCATTTCTCTAAGAATTTCATGAATTCATTGTTTCTAATGGCTGAATAGTACTCCATTGTGTATATATAACACATTTTTTTGTATCCATTCCTCAGTTGAGGGACATCTGGGTTCTTTCCAGCTTCTGACTATTATAAATAAGGCTTCTATGAACATAGTGGAGCATGTATCCTTATTGCATGCTGGGGAATCTTCTGGGTATATGCACAGGAGTGGTATGGCTGGGTCCTCCGGAAGTATCATGTCCATTTTTCTGAGGAACTGCCAGACTGATTTTCAGAGTGGTTGTACTAGCTTGCAGTCCACCAGCAGTGGAGGAGTGTTCCTCTTTCTCCACATGCTCGCCAACACCTCATGTCTCCTGAGTTTTTAATCTTATATTTTTATATTATCTTATATTATATTTATTAATTTGTATTATGCTATAATCCCTTAGAATCCTGTTCATTTTCCAATGAAAGGCAGAAAGGCATCCAATTGATGCAGAGGTAGGTGATAGTGAACTGGGAAGAATATATGGTGCAAAACTCTAATCAAATATTATGTGAGGAAAAAGTTACTTTCAGTGAAAGAATAAAATGAAAGAAAAACAGGGTGTGGATTTAAAGGAGAGCAAGGGGAAGTACAGATGGAATGATTTGGGGAGAGGAAAAGGAAAGGGAAAATGATCTTAAAAACATAAAAATAAAAGTCTTTTTTTTAAAAGGAGAGACCCACCAATATATACCTGATAAACTGAGAAAAGACATAGAAAGAACTTGATTATCTATAAAGCTCCAAAGAAAGCATAAAGAGCTTCAGTGAAAGGGAAATAGAATCTTCTGAAGAAGATTGATTGTTCCCTGCTATATTTTAAAAGGCATGGTAAAGACATGAAGGTTTTTTTTTAAAAAAAGAAACCTAAATGGTAGCTTGTGAAGTGTTTCAATATATGATTTAACTCAAGCTTTAGACAATAATTTGAAATGCATTACAGGGAATGGATACTGGGAAGGCATGATTAGAGCCTTACTAGTGTGAATATCACTGCACCTAAGGAGTGAAAATGGTGTTAAAAACAGTAGTGAAATAAAATATTAATAAATTCAGAGCAGAAATGAAACCTAAGTGTATGGTAAGCTCTCTGGAACATTCAGGACACACAGAACCACAGCAACATGCTAGATATCCATTGAGAATAGTAAACACTTATGGCTCTGTGAGAGTGCCTTAGCAGTTACTCTGGCATGCAGAAGCAATATAACACAGGTTGCCACTTCTGTTTTTCCTCTGTAGTCTCTACTAAAGCAGTGTACACTTGGTAAGTTCCACAGAGTTATTTAGAAAGTGCCTCTGTAGTAGAATGAATGATCTAGGGAAGTAGGGAATAAATATCACTAAAATACTGGTGACATTTTAAAAAGGATACTTTCCAATTCTAGTCATTGTGATATAGCTAGTACAGAATTTTCCCTTTAGGCCAAAATAACTAAAACTCAGCAAAAGTACACAAAGCATTATCTTTACCTCGTGAACACACAAACCAGAACTGGTATGGCATTTGAGAGACAGACAAAATAAGGTGTGAGACTCAAAATCACAGGAGACAGCTTGCCTTTTCAAAGGAGCCCAAGCACACTCAAACTCAGAGAGCAGACTTTGGCTATGAAAACAGCTTGAATCTAATGCAAATGTTAACAAATTGGAGGCAAATTCTGAAAGGGAAGTTGTGGAGCTTCTCATGGAGATCCAGTCTAAGATCTTGACAGGCAAAGAGGATTTGCTCTTTCTCTAAATCCTTAGACCTGAGCCAAGGTTTCTCTCTGAAGCTTGAAGAGGTGAAATGTGCTGACAGAGCAAGTGCAGAGGCTATTATTGAAATGCAGTTTCGGTAGAGGGGGCAAACTAGAGAGACCATGATTTCGATGGAAAAAGCATATATTTGGTTTTGCCATCAAAACCAAAGATGATTTGACTGTCTTAAAATAAGTATGGTCCCATTATTCAAGGGTGAGAAGTCATGCCTTCTTTGCAATGGACCAATAGGCTATTTCAGAGTTGTGCAAACATCACAAAGTTGACTTAAGTAATTTAAATGACTACAGCATCACTAGGCAACATAAACTTATGGAACCATTATTGTATATATTCTACATCATTGCCCATGCTATTGCTATGTTTTTATGCAGTGTAATATGAAGAGTCTGATGTGGTCATCATTGAGAAAATGGTGGAGAACAAAAAGCCTGAAGGGATTTAAAACACCAGTGGAGGAGTGGTGCCTTAACATAAGATAATATTTGAGATTAAGTATTATATACATGATTAAAATGTCATAATGAAACCCAATATTTTTATACTAGCTAAAATACAAAAATGTCTAAGATACATTTTAAATATATTAAGTAAAACTTGAGGTGAACAAATTATTATGTAAAGCAGAAACAGATTTAAAACAGATTTAAAACACTCTTATAAATTTGATCTATGATGTTTTAAAACATTCATGATAGTTGGGCAAATGGGTAATCTAGAGAAATATAATTTAAAATGGAAAATAAATACATAGTATAAAGTAATTACTCACTAAGTGGAATTTAATCACATTGAAGACAACAGAATAGAAAAATTATAAGCTTAAGAGAAGTCAATAAAATGAAAAAGGGAAACTCTTTTAAAGATATTCAGATAATAATCTAGAAAAGTCAACAAATTATGTTGATTACATAAACACACATATACAAATTTAGTTGTATCATAATAAATAATTTCTGAATATCTGAAGTAAAGAAGAAAGTCCAAAAAAAAAAAAACCAGGGGTAAATAAACACACTGCATGCATGAAAATAAAATAATTATTACGCATTTTTTACAGAATTTGATAGGCTAAATGACAATGAAATAACATATTCCAATTGCTAACAGAGAGTAAATGTCAACCTTTCTGTATAATGGCCAGTAAAATATTTTATCTCAAAGTGAGGTAGATTAGAGACATCCTTAACACACTAAAATTGACTGAACTTGATGTAAATACATTAGAACTAAAGAAGGAAAAGTGAAATGAATATTTTAGACAGAAAGGAATGATAGGACTTTTAGGAGCCACATCTGTAGGAAGTAAAAGAACTCAAAATAGCAAGTACATAAGTAAGTAGGCCTGGTGACCTTTTCATTTCTACCTGGGGGTTTCAGAGATAACTAACTGTTTAAAGAGAAGGGGGGACTAGGAAGCTGGCTCACAAGAAAAAATGTTTACTTCACAAACATAAGCACCTACACTCATTTGAAAGCTGAATATAGCAATACTGCAGAGGCAGAGACAGTAGGGGCTTGATGTCAGCAAATCTAGAAATAGTGGTGAGCTCTGGGTTCAGGGTATAGGGTAAATAAAATTCTCTCTCTTTCTCTCTCTGTCTCTCTCTCTATCTCTCTCTCTCTATCTATCTCTATCTCATTCTCTCTATCTCACACACACACACCCACACACACAGAGAGAGACAGATATAGAGAAAGTGAGACAAAGACACAGAGATTCAGAGACAGAGAAAGGGAGAGAGGAATATACTCCACATTCATATAAACCAGACACAAAATTTTAAAAATCATATTTATTTACCTGTCTAGAATTATGTATGTAAAATGAATGACAAAATAGTATATAACACATTAACAACATGGCAATAGGTCATAAAACTGATGACATGATACATGGAATAGCTATGGTGTGTATAGATGCACATGATGATCCTGAAAATAATCCAAGTGTTATGACTAAAACTTCATCAGAGAAAATGTAAGCCGGGGTTAAAAAGTGTCTGATCACTATAAAAAATACATTAAGTGAACCAAACAAATGATAAGCACATAATTAAAAATTGATTGCAAGATTTCAGATGTTAAACTTCTGCATGTTATTTAGGGAAGATATCTCAATAGAAATGAGAAACAGATTGAAAAAGTAACAAGGATAAGCCATATGCCTATTATTCTATGATGAGTGAAAAATCATTGATATATTCAATTTCAAATACACATAAATTTGCAAAATATTCTGATAGGGAGTGACTATATTTCATATTGACAAAGGTCTGTTAGAAAAAGCTGAAATTTATATTAAAGACATGCTGATTATAAGAATGAAAACATGTAAAGTATCGCACAGAAAAAAAATTTAAGAGCAATCTACAGTCATAATTGGGAATTTTAACATTTCTCTAGTTGGTAAGTAGAAAATCAGTCCAAATATCATTAAGAAATTAATATTTGGAAAACATAACTCAACTTGATTTATTTAAAATTCATAGACCACGATATTAAAGAATATGTAATGTGCATACACATTGAAATAATTGTAATTGGCAATAGAATATCTCAGTATGTGTCATAATAAAATGTCACAGTAATATTTTAATGACAATATAATTGAACAACAAGTCGATAGAAACATCAAAAACTTCTAATATTTAAACATAAAAGAATTTCCATAATACATCTATTAATTAAAAACCTCAAAGGAAATTAGTAGCCATAACTTTATCTGTGTGGTAACATTACAGAATCCCCAAAATGCTTCCAGAGATGGGAAAAGCCTTATATCCCCACATGAGTTAAAAAAAATCAAAAGAAGCAAAATCATAAAGACTAAATTAGAAATCAGTGATTGAAAAAAAACAATATGGCTTTAGGTATAGGGATTTTCTTACAGATGTATAAACCAGTTAGATAAACCAGGTTCCATAAATCTGCAATATAATAGGTTGCTGCTTTCTCTTATGGTCTCTATCTAATCCAAAAAGAAACTCTATAGAATACATACATATATATGTATGTATGTATGTATGTATATATATATATATATATATATATATATATGTGTGTGTGTGTGTGTGTGTGTGTGTGTGTGTGTATACACAATGCTATGGAGTATGTTGTGTTTATCTTTTAGAAACACAGATATACATAAAACACAGAGAGAATAAGGTAAAAAATAATTAATTGGGAGGTTTCAGAAAGGAAAGGGAAAGAGGAAATATTGCAATTATATTTCAACCCCCAAAAATTGAAAAATAATTTTAAAAATAAACAAAGAGCTGGAGTTTTACCTTTGGGTTAGAGCATAAACTTAGCATGCATCTGGCCTTTTGTTTAGTCCAAGACATATTCACACACATATGAATATTTTATAGTAAAATTTCATTCATGAATGGATTATAAAGTTGCTAAATTCATCATAAAAGATCACCTCTGTTTCCTCAGGATGTCTTCAACATGCCTGCTAGAGTTCCCTACTTTAATACTTGTTGTTTTAAATGTAATCTGATAGATTACAAGAATGCCATATATTGCTACACAAGAAAAGATGCTTTACTGTAGCATAGGTAGTCCTGCTCTGATTTTTAAAAAAATGAACCTGATTCATTGCCAACAATGATAAAGAGAAAATCATTATATTTTAATTCCCTTCTCCAGATAACAATGCAATATTATCTTTGCAACTGTGGTTATGTTTACATATTACCTGTCCGTGGAACCACTGTTGGTTTCTACTTACAGTTTAATATGGACATCCATGCTCAGGGAAATTAGGACTTGAGTACTTGTAAAAGAAATTCTTAGTGATTCTAAGAAACAGACATATTAGTTAATCAGAGCTGGAGTTCCGTGGAGTCTTGCAAGAAGATGCTGACTTGGGACCTGAGATGGTTTTAAGTCATTTGCTTTCCATTCAGATGAGACAAGAACAGCTGAGATCATTCTGTGAAGATCCAGCTGCTGAACGCTTTGTGCTTTGCAAGCCATATGCTCCTTGTTGCACCCACTCATCCCTGCAATGTAGCTTGAAAATAATAACAAAATCAATGTATTAACAAATGACTAAGTCTGTGTCCCAATTAAACTTTACAAATAAAAGAAGACGACAAGGGTCAAGGTTTGTTTGTTGGCTGCAGTCTATAGACACATAAATTAAGCCATTGCTTCCATAGCATTTTAGAGGATTTTCTATTTTGAATGTTCAAGTTATTTTCACTAGAGTAATATTCATGTTAGCCATGACTTTATGGCAATAATATATAAAGATTGGATGTGTGTGTGTGTGATTGGAACCATAACATTATGCATTTGGGGTTTAGTTAACTACCAACTCTGTACTTGCCCTCTTGCCTACTTTTTCCCACAGTTTAAAGCCTGTCTAGATCTTTCCTGAACTTGGAAAACACTGAAATGTATCTTTTCTTACCAACATCATGGCTGACCTCTGCTTGGGGAACAAGAAGAAATCTCTCTTACTTAAAAATAACATTTATCTGTTCATTCAGAGATGATGAAATGACGGACAGTAGGGAGAGGTAACGTATAAAGCCCACCTCCAGCAGGAAGACAGGAAGACAGCAGATCAAATGAGGGAGTGGGCAACAATCCACACTCACAACTCTGACCCATAAGTGTTCCAGTTTGAAAGAATTACAGGGATGGAAATGAGAGGAGCCCGAAGAAAGGAAGGTCCAGCGACAGGTCCAAAGTGAGATCCAGTTCAAGGGGAGGCCCCAAGGTCTGACACTATTACTGAGTCTATGGAGTGGCCACAATAAGGGACTTAGCATGACCACATTACCGAAGACCCAACAAGCAGCTGAAAGAGTCAGATGCAGATATTTGTACCTGTACTGGCTAGATTTGTGTGTCAACTTGACACATGCTGGAGTTATCATAGGAAAAAGAGCTTCAGTTGGGGAAGTGCCTCCATGAGATCCAGCTGTGGGGCATTTTCTCAATTAGTGATCAAGTGGGGGAGAGCCCCTTGTGGATGGTACCATCTCTGGGCTGGTATTCTTGGGTTCTATAAGAGAGCAGGCTGAGCAAGCCAGGGGAAGCAAGCCAGTAAGTAACATCCCTCCATGGCCTCTGCATCAGCTCCTGCTTCCTGACCTGCTTGAGTTCCAGTCCTGACTTCCTTTGGTAATGAACAGCTGTGTGGAAGTGTAAGCTCAATAAACTCTTTCCTCCCCAACTTGCTTCTTGGACATGATGTTTGTGCAGGAATAGAAACCCTGACTAAGACAAATTGGTACCAGCATAGTGGGGTATTCCTGTGACAACCTGACCATGTTTTGGGGAGGACTGTGGAAGTACTTTGGAACTTTGGGATAGATGGTCCATTCAGTGATGAGACCTCTGTGAGATATGGAGGAGCTTGGAAGATTATGTTGAGAACAGTGCAGAAGATGGAGGCCTGGCTTGTGAAATTTCAGAGGGAAGATTAAAGACTCTTATCAGGGCCATGAAGACTCTGTGGTTTTGGTTAGCTGGAGCTGAAGAATCAGCTGTGAGTAACAAGATACCAAAACCATTAAAGTCAACCTTTGTGTTACTGGGACTATTGATGCTGGTTAGCTGGAGCTAAGAAATTAGCGGTGATTAAGAAGAAACCAGCATCACTGAGGTGAAATCTTCTGGAAAGTGTTTTCTGAGAGCACAGAGGGTGTGTTCCAGATAGCCAAGGTTGTGCCTCATGCTGTAGCAGGACTTGGTACTGTGTAAGAGTCACCCAGGTGGTACTCCTTTTGAAGGCATGAAGGCATCATGAAGAACAGCTGAGGCTTGGTACAGTGAGAAGCCATGGAAGGCCATTGGTGAAAGTGTACCCTCAGTTGTAATTGACAGCTCAAGACTGAAGGGGTCATGCAAATAGTTGAGGCTTGGAGATGCCAGTACTATGCAATGACCACCAAGGACAGCAGCAGCAGTGGAGTACAGGCAGCTGGAGCCTAGAAGACAAGGTGTGTGCTACAAAGGGCAGAGCTGGAGAAGTGACTCAAGCCCTTGGAGAAGCCCAGAAGATCGTGAGTTGGATCCCAGACATTGAACCATTGGAGTTTGAGTTTTGCTTTTGATTGTGACTGTGCCTTGATATTTTTCCCTCTTGAAAGAAGGTATTTTAGTGGAGCCCACAGTTCAGAGACTTGAATTTTTAAAAGACTTTGAATTTTAAGATATTGGATATTTTAAAGGGGTTGAACTTTTAATATGTAAAGACTGTGGGACTTTTTACATTATTTACATCTTGGGGATGAATAAGAAAGTAAGGGTTGAGGCTTAATAGTGATATGTTGGTGTGTCAAGTGGACAAGGGGTCAATTGTACTGGCTAGTTTTGTGTGTCAACTTGACACAGGATGGAGTTATCATAGGAAAAGGAGCTTCAGTTGGGGAAGTGCCTCCATGAGATCTAGCTGTGGGGCATTTTCTCAATTAGTGATCAAGTGGGGAAGAGCCCCTTGTGGGTGGTACCATCTCTGGGCTAGTATTCTTGGGTTCTATAAGAGAGCAGGCTGAGCAAGCCAGGGGAAGCAAGCAAGCAAGCAAGCAAGTAACATGCCTCCATGGCCTCTGCATCAGCTCCTGCTTCCTGACCTGCTTGAGTTCCAGTCCTGACTTCCTTTGGTAATGAACAGCTGTGTGGAAGTGTAAGCTCAATAAACCCTTTCCTCCCCAACTTGCTTCTTGGTCATGATGTTTGTGCTGGAATAGAAACCCTGACTAAGACAGTACCCAACCAACAGACAGAAGTTGCTGACCCCTGTTGTTGAATTATGGAAGTCTGAAAGAAGCTGAGGAGAAGAACGACCCTATAGGAGCACCAGCAGTCTTGGTTAATCTGGGCCCCTGAAATATCTCAAACACTGGATCAACAAACAGGCAGCATACATCAGCTGATATGAGGACCCCAAAACATACACTAGAGGACTGCTCGGTTCGTTAAGAGATGATGTTGTTAACCCTCAAGAGATTGGAGGTCCCAGGGTGTTTAGAGATCAAGTGTGGTGGGTGGTGGGGACATCCACATGAAGACATGGGTGTGGGATGGAGGTATGGGCTGTGGAACAATCAGGGTGAATGGAGGTGGAGGGGAATAAAATATGGAGTGTAAAAATTAATTAACTAATTAATTTAAAAATACCATTTATCTCCTGAATGAAATCTCAAATTTCTAAATGAACTGTCTTAAAATTTTCCAGGTTGTATGGTTTAGTATAAGATCTCTTTTGACATAGGGTCTTGCTAGATAGCTCAAGACACCCTCAAACTCATCATCTGCCCCTAGAACTAGGGTTAAAGGCATATATACCAACATGTTCAGAACATACACAATTTTTATCAAGCTAGATTAATAAAGGCTAATATCAATTTTGATGCCAGTTATTAATTTACCCTCTCATCTTGATAATTAGTTTATTACTTACAACCATCTGATTAATTCTAACCCCCTTTTAAAATTACATTCAATATGCACATTTTTAAAATTCAACCTTGGATTTTTGCTGGCTCCTGGCTTAGTTGAGGTTTGGCTTGGCAAGTCTTTGTTCCTGGTTTTCATTTCGTTTTTTTTTTTATTACATATATTCTTTATTTACATTTCAATTGTTATCCCCTTTCCTGATTCTTCCCCCTCTGAAAAACTCATAACCCATCCTCCCTCCTCCCTCTGCTCACCAATCAACCCATTCCTGCTTCCCTGTCCTGGCATTCCCATATACTGGGGCATTGAATCTTCTCAGGATCAAAGGCCTCTCCTCCATTTGATGTCCAACAAGGCAATCCTTTGTTGTATATGCACCTTGAGCCATGAATTCCTCCATGTGTACTCTTTGGTTGGTGGTTTAGTCCCTGGGAGCTCTAGGAGTACTGGGGGATTCATAATGTTGTTCCTCCTATGGCACTGCAAACCCCTTCACCTCCTTGGGTCCTTTCTCTAGACTCTAACCAAACAACTGAAATATCTGTATCACAAGAACTTCAAGTCTCTGAACAGGAAACTGAAAAAGACCTCAGAAGATGGAAAGATCTCCCATGCTCATGGATTGGCAGGATTAATATAGTAAAAATGACCATCTTGCCAAAATCAATCTACAAATTCAATGCTATCCCCATTAAAATTCCAACTCAATTCTTCATGTTCCTCCTTTCATCCACATTTCTATTAGCTAAGAATATTACATTTGCTTCTCTAGAGGTAGAGCCCAATGTTGGCTATCATTTTTATGGCTTATTGTAGGAAATATCTCAACAGAAGCTGGGAATGATGGGCTGGTAAAAGAGGAGGATGGGTTCATGTGAAGTATAATTCAGTGTGATCCTTGGGGGACTTCTTTATATATTATTTTCTGTATTCTTTGTTTACATTCCAAAGGCTTTCCCCTTTCCAGTTGCCCTCCCTCACCATGTGTCCCATAAGTCCTCTTCCCCCCCATTCCCCAATCGCCCCCCTTCCTCACCATTTCTCTGTTCTGGTATTCTCCTATAAAGCCGGATTTAGTCTTTTCTGGACCAGGGTCCTAACCATCCCTTTTCTTGGGAATCTTTTGCTTAGCTAATTGTGTCTTGAGTATTCAGAGCTTCTGGGCTCATTAATATCCACTAATCAGTGATTGCAATTCATGTGAATTCCTTTGTGATTGTGTTGACTCACTTTGGATGATATTTTCCAGATCCAACCATTTGCCTACAAATCGAATGAATTCATTATTTTTAATTGCTGAGTAGTATTCCACTGTATAAATATACCACATTTTCTGTATCCATTCCTCCGTTGAGGGACATCTGGATTCTTTCCAGCTTCTGGCTATTATAAATAAGGCTGCTACGAACATAGTAGAGCATGTGTCTTTATTGCATGCAGGAGAATCCTCTGGGTATATGCCCAGGAGTGGTATGACATGGTCCCTTGGAAGTGTCATGCCAAATTTTCTGAGGAATCAACAGACTGATTTCATCTTGCAATCCCACCAACAATGGAGGAGTCATCCTCTTTCTCCACATCCTCGCCAGCACCTGTTGTCTCTTGAGTTTTTAATCTTAGCCATTCTGACTGGTGTGAGGTGGAATCTCAGGGTTGTTTTGATTTACATTTCCCTGTTGACTAATGATGTTGAACATCTCTTAAGGTGCTTCTCAGCCAGCTGAATTTCTTCTGGGGAAAATTCCTTGTTTAGCTCTGTACCCCATTTTTAATAGGGTTTTGTGGTTCTTTGGTGTCTAATTTCATGAGATAAGAGTGGGTCAATTCGGATTCTTCTGCATATTGACCTCCAGTTGAACCAGCACCATTTGTTGAAAAGGCTATCTTTTTTCCACTGGATGGTTGTAGCTCCTTTATCAAAGATCAAGTGACCATAACTCTGTGTGTTCATTTCTGGATCTTCAGTTCTATTCCATTGATCTACATGCCTGTCACTGTACCAATACCATGCAGTTTTTAAAACAATTGCTCTGTAGTACTGCTTGAGGTCGGGGATATTGATTCCCACCCCCCGAAGTCCTTTTATTGTTGAGAATAGTTTTAGCTATCCTGGGTTTTTTGTTACTCCAAATGAATTTGAGAATTGCTCTTTCTAGATCTATGAAGAATTGATTTGGGATTTTGATGGGGATTGCATTGAATCTGTAGATTGCTTTTGGCAAGATGGCCATTTTTACTATATTGATCCTGCCAATCCAAGAGCAAGAAATATTTTTCCATTTCCTGAGGTCTTCGATTTCTTTCTTCAAGGACTTGAAGTTCCTGTCATACAGATCTTTCATTTGTTTGGTTAGAATAACGCCAAGATACTTTATATTGTTTGTGGCTATTGTGAAGGGTGTTATTTCCATAACTTCTTTCTCAGCCTGCTTGTCCTTTGAGTACAGGAAGGCTACTGATTTGCTTGAGTTGATTTTATAACCAGCCACTTTGCTGAAGTTGTTTATCAGCTGTAGAAGTTCTCTGGTAGAGTTTTTTGGGTCGCTTAAGTAAACTATCATATCATCTGCAAATAATAATAGTTTGACTTCTTTCTTTCCAATTTGTATCCCTTTGACTTCCTTATGTTGTCTAATTGCTCTCGCTGGAACTTCAAGTACTATATTGAAAAGATATGGAGAGAGAGGGCAGCCTTGTCTAGTCCCTGATTTTAGTGGGATTGCTTCAAGTTTCTCTCCATTTATTTTGATGTTGGCTACTGGTTTGCTGTAGATTGGTTTTACTATGTTTAGGTATGGGCCTTGAATTCCTGTTCTATCTAGGACTTTTAACATGAAAGGATGCTGAATTTTGTCAAATGCTTTTTCTGTATCTAATGAGATGACCATGTGGTTTTTTCTTTTAGTTTGTTTATGTAGTGGATTACATTGATGGATTTCCTTATATTGAACAATCCCTGCATCCCTGGGATGAAGCCTACTTGATCATGATGAATGATCGATTTAATGTGCTCTTGGATTCCGTTGGCAAGAATTTTATTTAGCATTTTTGCAACGATATTCATAAGGGAAATTGGTCTGTAGTTCTCGTTCTTAGTTGGGTCTTTGTATGTTTTTGGTATCAGGGTAATTATGGCTTCATAGAATGAGTTGGGTAGTGTTTCTTCTGTTTCTATTTTGTGGAATAGTTTGAAGAGTATTGGTATTAGGTCTTCTTTGAACATCTGATACAATTCTGCACTAAAACCATCTGGTCCCATACATTTTTTGGTTGAGAGACTTTCTATAGCCCCTTCTATTTCTCTAGGAGTTATGGGACTGTTTAGCTGATCTAATTGATCTTGATTTAATTTTGGTATTTGGTATCTGTTTAGGAAATTGTCCATTTCCTCCAGATTCTCCAGTTGTGTTGAGTATAGGCTTTGTAGCAGGATCTTTTGAATTTCCTCAGTCTCTGTTGTTATATCCCCCTTTTTGTTTCTAATTTTATTAATTAGTATTAATTTGAATACTGTCTCTGTGCCCTTTGGTTAGTCTGGCAAAGGGTTTATCTATCTTGTTGATTTTCTCAAAGAACCAGCTCCTGGTTTTGTTGATTCTTTGTATGGTTCTCTGCGTTTCCTGTTTCTTTTTGGAGGCACTCAGGGCTATGAGTTTTCTTCTTAGCACTGCTTTCATTGTGTCCCAAAGATTTGGGTAGGTTGTACCTTCATTTTCATTGAAGTCTAAAAAGTCTTTTATTTCTTTCTTTATTTCTTCCTTGACCAAGATGTCATTGAGTAGAGTATTGTTCAGCTTCCATGTGTATGTGAGCTTTCTGTTGTTTTTCTTGCTGTTGAAGATCACTTTTACTCCATAGCGATCTGATATTAGGCAAGGGATTAGTTCAATCTTTTTGTATTTGTTGACATCTCTCTTGTGACCAATTATATGATCGATTTTGGAGAAGGTACTGTGTGGTGCTGAGAAAAAGGTATATTCTTTTGCTTTTGGATGAAATGTTTTATATATATATATAATTGTTAAATCCAATTGGTCCAAAGCTTCAATTAGTTTCACTGTGTCCCTGTTTAATTTCTGGTTTCCTGATCGGTCCAGTGAGGATAGTGGAGTGTTGAAGTCACCCACAATTATTGTGTTAGGTACAATGTGTGCTTTAAGCTTTAGTAAAGTTTCTTTCACGAATTCATCCTTGCACTTGGAGCATAGATGTTCAGAATTGTGAGTTCTTCTTGGTGGATTTTCCCTTTGACCAGAAAGTAGTGACCTTCAGTGTCTCTTTTGATGACTTTAGGTTGAAAGTCAATTTTATCCAATATTAAAGTGGCTACTCCGGCTTGTTTCCTGAGACCATTTTCTTGTAAAATTGTCCTCCAGCCTTTTACTCTAAGGTAGTATTTGCCTTTGACGCTGAGATGTGTTTCCTGTATGCAGTAAATTGTAGGGTCCTGTTTCCATATCCAGTCTGTTAGTCTATGTCTTTTTATTGGCGAATTGAGTCCATTAATGTTAAGTGATATTAAGGAATAGTAACTATTACTACCTGACATTTTTGAAATTATTTTTTATATTTAAGTGGTTATCTTTTGTGTTTGATGAGAAGAGGTTTCTATCTTGCTTCTTCTGGGGTGTAGTTTTCCTCCTTGTGTTGGTGTTTTTCCCCTATTATCCTTTGTAGGGCTGGGCTTGTGGAAAGATATCCTGCAAATTTGGTTTTGTCATGGAATACCTTGTTTTCCCCATCTATGGTGATTGAGAGTTTTGCTGGGTATAGTAGTTTTGGCTGAAATTTGTGTTCTCTTAGAGTCTGCATGATATCTGCCCAGGATCTTCTAGCTTTCATGGTCTCTGGTGAGAAGTCTGGTGTCATTCCGTTAGGTCTTCCTTTATATGTTACTTTGCCTTTTTCTCTTACTGCCTTTAATATTCTTTCTTTGTTTAGTACATTTGGGGTTTTCATTATTATGTGACAGGAGGTATTTCTGTTCTGGTCCAGTCTGTTTGGAGTTCTGTAGGCTTCTTGTATATTCAGGGGCATCTCGCTCTTTAGGTTGGGGAAGTTTTCTTCCACAATTTTGTAGAAGACATTTGCTGGCCCTTTAAGTTGTAAATCTTCCCTCTCATGTATACCTATAATCCTTAGGTTTGGTCTTCTCATTGTGTCCTGGATTTCTTGGATGTTTTGGCTTACAAGCTTTTTGCATTTTGCATTATCTTTGATTGTTGAGTCCATGGTTCCTATGGTATCTTCGGCATCTGAGATTCTTTCTTCTATCTCTTGTATTCTATTTTTGAGACTTGCATCTATGGCCCCTGATTTCTTCCCAAGGTTTTCTATCTCCAAAGTTGTCTCCCTTTGACATTTCTTAGTTTTTTCTACTTCTGTTTTTAGATCCTGGATGGTTTTGCTCAGATCTTTTCCTTGCTTATTTGTGATTTCCTGTAATTCTTTAAGAGATTTTTGAGTTTCCTCTTTCATGACTACTACTTGTTGACCCACGTTCTCCTGTATTTCTTTAAGTGATTTTTGTCTTTCCCCGTTATTGGCTTTTGCTTTTTGATCCATATTCTCCTGAATTTCTTTAAGTGATTTTTGTGTTTGCCTTGTAAGGGCTTCGAACTTTTGATCAATTTTCTCCTGTGTTTCTTTAAGAGATTTATCCATGTGTTCTGCTATCAGCATCCTCACCAATGATTTTATATCTGTATCTTGATTTTCTGGTGTGTTGGAGTATCCGGGGCTTTCTGCTGTCAGGGAACTGGGTTCGGATACTGCCATATTGTCTTGATTTCTGCTAGTACTGTTCCTCCATTTGCCTTTTGCCATTTGTTTATTTCTGGACTTAGTTAGTCTCGTTATTAATGGTTGGTGTTTAAAGCTCCTGAGAGCCTGGCATTTGGTGCTGCTCTCTCAGAGGGTGTCTGTGCTCCAGAGGTGGAAACTGGAAGTTTTCCACCACTGGGCTCTGAGTTACTTCCTCAGCTCTGCTGGGCTGTATTTAAGTCTCCTCCCTGCTTGCCTCTCGATACTTAACTGGCCTCCAGTGGTCTCCTCCTGATTTGCCTGTTTAGTCTACCAGCTCCAAACTGGTGGCTAGTCTCAGGGCTCTGTCTAATCACAGTATTCCCTGCAAGCCCGGGTCTCCCTGGCTGGGCTGCTAAAGCCTAGGCAGTGGCTCTCCCAGTCTGCAGGGCTCCATCTAGTTGAGCTGTTCTCCCCAGGATAGTGTCAGAAGGACCGTGGAGCTCTGTCTCACCGTGGGCTCTCTGTGTATCCAGAGCTCCCCCTGGTTGGGCTGCAGGGTCCAAGATCCTTGGGGGATTTTTGAAGTATAAACTGCATTGCAAACTTCGTTCCCTTGAAAGAAGCAGAGAAGTGTGATATCTGACCCCAAGCATTTTTTATGAGTTACCTTTAGCCATTCCAGGGCAATCTTCAGGAAAAAGAATGGAGGTGAGAAAATCAATTAACAGGCTTCTGGCACATGAGGTATGTGGACTGCAAGAAAGTTAGTGAACAGAGTACCAGAATACCAAGAAATTGATGTAGAATAACAACTTGCTAATGTTTCACCATCCACTAATTGGTACAAAACTATTACATTTTCCTAAAAGTGACTTAGAATGGTAAGGAATACTTACTGCGGCAGTGAAGATAAAACATTAGAAATACTAAAAATTAAGGCACAGATTGGTGTTTCCCTTATCATGGACAAAATTTACTGATAGAGACCAGGTTGTTGTGAAAGGGAGAGAGAGATGGAAGAACTGAGTGAGAAGAAGGAACAAAGGAAAGACAAAGAGATAAACAAGAGGAGGGAGAAAACTAGTGAAGAGAGAAGGAAGAAAGGAAGGAAGAAAGGAAGGAAGGAAGGAAGGAAGGAAGGAAGGAGGTAGGGAGGAAGAGAAGGAAGGAAGGAAGGTAGGAGTGAAGGAAGGAAGGGAGGAAGGATGGCATTATCATTCTATGCTGGTCAAAAATCTAATTACTATTGTATGCACAACAATTGAAGATGAATTCAAAGAGAGGTCAGGTCATAGGTCAAATGTTTTATTGAGTAACATGCCTTTTTAATTGTCTGGGGTCAGAAAGGATCTAACTGTAAGCCCATTTGTGCTGACAAGTTAAATTATAATGTCAAGCTTCTGCAAAGATCATTACCCCCATAGCTCATTTCTAGAACTAATATTTCTGAAGGAGGAGACCAGCATAGTGTCAACTCTTAAACAGATATTTGAGGTTATTTTTTTAAATGGACTATTTTGGTTGGTTGTTGTTTTAAGACACCATCTCCCTGTGTGCCCTTGGGTAACCCTGATCCTTTTCTGTAAATCAAGTTGTCCTATACTCACATAGAATTTGGTGCCTCTGCCTCTTGAATATTGGGATTAAAGGAATACACTACAATGAGAGCTGTATTTTCATTTTTAAAAGTCTTTTCTTAGGTAGACCCACATAATGGTGTGTGTGTGTGTTTGTGTGTGTGTGTGTGTGTGTGTATGTGTCTATGTATGTTTGTTTGTATGTTTTAGTGTGTATGTGTGTACGGGTATGTGTCTGTGTCTGTGTGTGCATTTATGTGTGTGTGTGTGTGAGAGAGAGAGAGAGAGAGAGAGAGAGAGAGAGAAGGGAAGAGAAGAGAAGAGAAGAGAAGAGAAGAGAAGAGAAGAGAAGAGAAGAGAAGAGAAGAGAAGAGAAGAGAAGAGAAGAGAAGAGAAGAGAAGAAGTCTAAGAACTTAAGTGTTCTGGGGTGTTATAATGTATCTTGCTCAAGGCAGGATGGCTTATTAAGAGTTGTGTAGTGTATAAGTTGCTAGTTTGCCCACAGATTTCCAGAGATCCTCTTGACTCTTCTATTCATCTCACAGTGGAAGCACTGAGACTGCAGATGTGTACCACCATGCCAGTTCTTGCATTCACCCTGTGTATTTGATCTCTAATCACCAAATTTGTGCAGATGAAGCTTTCCCTACTGAGGTGTCTCTCAAACACTCTGATTTTAAATGTATTTATTATGGTCCAGTAACTTATCTCTGAACATTATTGCACAAACAATATGAATTCTTGGGATTTTACACTGTGCCATTTTCTTCTTTAGAATATGATGCAAGTATAATGGAAGATAGAGATGCAATAGGTATTTGAAGTTTGGGACTACAGGCATATAGACTGAAGCTGGAACACAAAGGAAAAGTTATTCTAAGGAGCAGCCCACTTTCATCAAACTGCTTGGCTCTGAGATAGGAGTGGTTTTGTTTAGTAGTTTTATTTATTTTGTTTTTTTGCTTAGTGATTTGTAATTTCCCTTATAAAGTTGAATAATATTTTCATTCACTGTTTTTGTTGTATTCTGTTAAATAGCATATAGTACAATTTAAATAATTCCTTACCAGTTAAGTTGGAGTTTGTTTGGTTTTTACCCCACACTAACATTCTAAGGATACATTTAAATTTGACAAAGAAGAAACTCATGTAATTGTGTTGCAAAAATGATCACATTTGGCAGGAGCAGGGGGGAATCTAACAAAAATTTCAGATTCTGCTGGCAATATGTTTTGATTTTTATAAAATATTTTATTGATTTTTTTCAAGAATTTCATGCAATGAATGTTGATCACCATTTTCTCCAGTTCTCTTCTGAAATCTTTCCAGATTCACTTCTCACTGAAACTCTATTCATCCCTTATTTCATTTTTTCTTCTTTTCTTTTATGAAATTTTTTATTGGATATATTCTATATTTATAATTCATTTCCCTTTTTTTGGTTCCCTACCCCCAAAGGTCCCACATGCCCTTTTCCCTCCCCCCTGCTCCCTCATCCTCCCTGTTCTTGTACTCCCCCACAATGATGCTTTGGTCCATTCTAGCACCAGTGTCCACACCTTTCTTCTTGTCAGACATCACTTGGTATGTGATTTGTGTCTTTGGTGTTCTAAGATTCTAGGCTAATATCCACTTATCAGTGACTGCATACCATGGGTGTTCTTTTGAGACTGGGTCACCTCACTTAGTATGACGTTCTCCAGCTCCATCCATTTCTCTAAGAATTTCATGAATTCATTGTTTCTAATGGCTAAATAGTACTCCATTGTGTATATATACCACATTTTTTGTATCCATTCCTCTGTTGAGGGACATCTGGGTTCTTTCCAGCTTCTGGCTATTATATATAAGGCTGCTATGAACATAGTGGAGCATGTATTCTTATTGCATGCTGGGGAATCTTCTGGGTATATTCCCAGGAGTGGTATGGCTGGGTCGGGTTAGACCCCAGAAAACCAAATAACCCTATCCAAAAATGAGGTACAGAGCTAAACAGAGACTTTTCACCTGAAGAAATTCGGATGGCTGGTTGGCTGAGAAACACCATAAAAAATATTCAACATCATTAGTCATTGGGGAAATGCAAATCAAAACAACTCTGAGATTTCACCTCACACCAGTCAGAATGGCTAAGATTAAAAACTCAGAAGACATCAGGTGTTGGCGAGGATGTGGAGAAAGAGGAACACTCTTCCACTTCTGGTGGGAATGCAAGCTGGTACAATCACTCTGGAAATCAGTAGGGCAGTTCCTCAGAAAACTGGATGTCATCCCTTATTTCTACCTCCCTCCATTTTGTCTTTCTTTTCATTTTATTGTTTTAATCAGATTTTTTAAATTACATTTCTAATGTTATCCTCTCCCAACACCCCTACCCCTGCTTCTATTCTTTTTTTCTATATTCTTTGTTTATATTCCAAATGATTTCCCCTTTCCTGGGTCCCCCTCCCCACAAATCCCATAAGCCCCCTTTCTGCTGCCCTTTCTCCTATCAACTCCCTCCTACTTCTCTGTCCTGGTATTCCCCTACATTGCTGCATCAAGCCTTTCCAGGACCAGTAGCCAATCCTTCCTTCTTCTTGGGAATCAATTGATATGTGAATTGTGTCTTGGGTATTCAGAGCTTCTGGGATAATATCCACTTATCAGTGACTGTATTCCATGTATGTTCTGTTGTGATTGGGTTACCTCACTTAGGATGATATTTTCCAGCTCCAACCATTTGCCTAAAAATTTCATGAATTTATTGTTTTTAATTGCTGAGTAGTAATCCATTGTGTAAATATACCATATTTTCTGTATCCATTCATCCTTTGAGGGACATCTGGGTTCTTTCCAGCTTTTGGCTATTATAAATGAGGCTGCTATGAACATAGTAAAGAATGTGTCCCTATTGCATGATGGAGAATCCTCTGGGTATATACCCAGGAGTGGTATAGCAAGATCCACTGGAAGTGTCATGCCAAGTTTTCTGAGGAACCGCCAGACTAATTTCCAGAGTGGTTGTACCAGCTGGCAAAACCACCAAGAGTGGAGGAGTGTTCCTCTTTCTCCACATCCTCGCCAACACCTGTTGTCTCCTGAGATTTTAATCATAGCCATTCTGACTGGTATGAGGTGAAATCTCAGGGTTGCTTTGATTTGCATTTCCCTGATGACTAAAGATGTTGAACATTTCTTAAAGTGCTTCTCAGCCACTCAAAATTCTTCAGGTGAAAATTCTTTGTTTAGCTCTGTACCCCATTTTTAGTAGGGTTATTTTGCTCTCTAGAGTCTATCTTCTTGAGTTCTTCGTATATATTGGATATTAGCCCTGTGTGGGATGTAGGATTGGTGATCTTTGCGTTCATAGATCTTTCTAAAAAGAACAATTCTCAAATTCATCTGGAATAACCAAAAACAAAAACAAAAACAAAAACAAAACAGGATAGCTAAAACTATTCTCAACAGTAAAAGAACTTCTGGGGGAATCAGTATCCCAGACCTCAAACAGTATTACAGAGCAATAGTGTTTAAAAACAACTGCATGGTATTGGTACAGTGACAAGCAGGTAGATCAATGGAATAGAATTGAAGACCCAGAAATTAACCCATACACTTATGGTCACTTGATCTTCAACAAAGGAGTTAAAATCATCCAGTGGGAAAAAGAGCCTTTTCAACAAATGGTGCTGGTTCAACTGGATTTCAGCATGCAGAAGAATACAAAATGATCCATTCTTATCTCCTTGTACTAAGCTCAACTCCACGTGGATCAAGGACCTCCACATAAAACTAGACACACTGAAACTCATAGAAAAGAAACTGGGGAAAAGCATTGAGCACATGGGCACAGAGGAAATTTTCCTGAACAGAACACCAATAACTTATGCTCTAAGATCAAGAATTGACAAATGGGATCTCATAAAATTACAAACTTTCTATAAGGCAAAGGACACTAGGACACTGTCAAATAAACAAAACAGCAACCAACAAATTGGGAAAAGATCTGCTTCTATTCCGATGAGGGTGCTCCCCGACCCACCCACTCCTGACTCCCTGCCCTGGCATCACCCTCAGGATCAAAGGTCTCTCCTTCCATTGATGTCCAAAAAAGCCATAATCTGCTACATATGCAGCTGGAAACATGGATCTCTCCATGTATACTCCTTGGTTGGTGGTTTAGTCTCTAAGAGCTCTGGGGGATCTGGTTAGTTGATACTGTTATTCTTCCTATAGGTTGCAAACCCCTTCAGTTCTTTACGCATCCATCTCCCCACCACCACCCTCTTCTAAAATGTTCTCCAAACATTAACTGGAAGGATTGTGTTATAATGGGACAGGATCCCTAAGCTTACCTATTCTCTGTAGTTTAGCAAATTGTGGCTTTCTGTAAAGATCTTCACAGGACCAAGGGCCTCTCCTCCCAGTGACATCTGACAAGGCTATCCTCTGCTACATATGTGGCTGGATTCATGGGTCCATCCATGTGTACTCTTTGGCTGGTGGTTTAGTCCCTGGGAGCTTTGGGAATACTGTTTGGTTCGTGTTGTTGCTCCTCATATGGGGCTGCAAACCCCTTGAGCTGCTTGAGTCCTTTCCCTAGATCCTCCACTGGGGACCCTGTGCTCAGTCCAATGGTAGGCCATGTGCATCCACCCCTGTATTTGTCAAGCACTGGCTAAGCCTCTCAGGCGACAGCTCTATCGGACTCCTGTCAGCAAGCTCTTTTTGACATCCACATTAGTGTCTGGTTTTGGAAACTGTACATGGGATGAATCCAGGGGAATCACAGGACAGGTAAGAGGAAAGGGGTGAGTTGGTGAGCAGGGGGAAGGGGAGGGAATAGGAGGTTTTCAGAGGGGAAACCAGGAAATGGGATAGCAGTTGAAATATATAGAAAATATCTAATAAAAAAAGGAAATGCCTTCCTAACTGTCAGCACTATTTCTTGGGAAGTATATTGCAGTGTTCACATAAATGAGACACAGGTATAATCCTTGTGGTTCACCTGCTTGTTGACACTTAGCATTGCTAGAGTTTCATTCTTGTTTGCATTCATTCATTGAAGTCAATCAGGTAGATGTACAATGCTATCCTAGCACAGTGTGAGTTTGTCTTTCCAATGACTAATAATGTTAGCAAGTAAGTTCTTGTGTTTGTGTGATGTTCATATCTGCTTGTGACAAAGAAAAGTCACCAGAGAAATGTTTAAATCATTTATTAAATTAAGAGATATTTTCTGTTTATTGCATTTTCATAATTCCTTGATATTCCATACATAAATTTTTCATGATATGTATGTTTATAATAATATTTTTGTTCAACCTGTGGCTTGTCTTTCCATTTTTAATACGGCATATTTCAAAACTAGAAGTTTAATGTTTAATAAAGTACAGTATTTTTTCAAAATAAAATCTTCATCTGCTTCCAAAAGAAGCTTGTTTGATAAGGGTTGAGAAAAACTTCTCTCTGGTTATAAGTATCTCAAATGTAATTATAAATTATGCTGGTCTAGAAAAATGCCATTAGTTGGCTGCATAAACTCACCAGCCAGTTAGGTGTCTGAATTTACAATATCAGCATGAATTTCCTTTGTTTGACTGGGGCCTAAATATAATTTAGTGGCTGTTAATTACCGCCCCCAAATATTTTCATCATCACTCCACAATCAAAATGGCTTTGACATTGCCTCTTTTAATAGCAAATAACTTTTAAGTGAAGTAAAATCTAAATGATTAAAATGGTAAATAACTAACCTTACTTTTATTGTGATTTTTCTTTTTGAATTCCTTGCGTTTTGTTATTGCTGTGGGTATATCATGCTCTGACAATGCACTAAAGTCTGTGGGTCTGTGGGGAAGAGAAGTTCTTTTTTTTTTTTTCGAGACAAGGTTTCTCTGTGTAGCCCTAGCTGTCCTGGAACTCACTTTGTAGAACAGGCTGACCTTGAACTCAGAAATCTGCCTGCCTCTGCCTCCCAAGTGCTGGAATTACAGATGTGCACCACCACCACCCTGCCTGAGAAGTTCTTAATAAATACACATGCATACAAATTTATTTCTTGAGCACTTAAATGGACACTAATCTGATTTACACAGTCTAAATGCTAATGTGAAATCAGTCACTAATACCTGTGTGTATATGTATACACACACACACACACACACACACACACACATATATATATATATATATATAAAACATATATAATATATATAATATATATATATATATATATATAACATTTTGCCTAGATATCACTTCCATATCTACATTACAGAATAAAGAGTAATGTCAGTATTTACTTCATAAATAATGTGATAAGAAACCCAAGAATTAATTATTAAATTCAAGATTGGTGGTCATAGGTTTTCTTGGATATTAAAATGTATGTGAATTTTAATAAGGATAGCTAAAGGCCATATTTAAAAATGAAATCTCCAAGCCTTAATACATGTTTGTATATTGTAGGTGGTCTTTTTATGTAAAAGATTGAAATGATTAGCTTTTGATGAGCCATATTCAAAAGGTCATTTGCATAGCACAATGAGGAAGATGAAATAGAAGAAAAAATATTATTTCCTAAGGATGACAAAACATTATTTATGTTTGAAGTGATCCATGTTTAAGGTTAACACAAAACAACTGTGTTAGAGTGAAAACCACATTCTAATGTATTATTACATAAGACAGAGTTGCTGTCAAATACCTGGTTGATGTCAGTGACCAACACTAAATGCACTAATGCTCTGTGTGAGGATATATGGGTTATTCCACACCTCTAGGCCATTAGGCACTAAAACACCAACATGAATAAATGAGCACCGTCTTGTTAAAACAAAGATATTTGCTAATATATTGTCAAATATGTTGTTTTCAATGCTGTGTCCTACCTAATTCCTTGCCATTCTGATTTAATTGTAAAAAATGTTTTACTCTTTTTTTGTGACCACAGACCTTCCTGATAGTATGAATATAATTCTTTGCTTTGATTTTTACTACATTCATAGTGAATGGCTAACTAAATAAAGGACCAACAGTTCACTTTTTCTTCACCAACACCTGATTACCATAGTTCTGTTTAAGAAATATTCTGAAGCAAGAAGTGTAAATTAACTGAAACATACTATTCTTTTGACTGAACAAAATGAAAAAAAAAGCAAAATGCAGCTTCTATCTAACTACATTTATACAAAATTTATAAGCAAGGAACTTTTGGCATGAGATGCAACTCCTGGGTAATATAAATGCAGCACCAGGGGTAATGCTAGGAACTTAGTAATGATATGTGTGTGTGTGTGTGTGTGTGTGTGTGTGTGTGTGTGTGTGTGTTGTATGTATTGTGTGTATTGTGGTAGATTGGTTAAACTGCTTAATGTTTCTGGCAGGTCAAGTGAGCATTGCACCCAGCCAAGAGCTCTAGATTTGTTAATGAAAGACATACACACACACACACACACACACACACACACACATACACACACACCAGGTAATTTTGATATGCCTTGACTAGCTCAATGGTTGTGCACTTTTACACCTCCCAGTTGCCTACACAAACTCCCCTCAGTTATTCCTGAGTAATATTTTCTAAATCTAATTTTTATCTTTGGTTCCCCAGACTCAAGCAGTGGGAGTGGGCCCTGGGGCCTCTTCCCCTGGTTCTTACTTGTTGATGGGCCTTTTAGTTTTATCTTTCTGCTTCCTGGTCATGGTGAGTCTCCTGTTTTCCCTTCTCTTCCTCTGTCGCTTGCCCACGCAGTCTAAAAGTCACCTCCATCTTCCTGCCCAGCCATTGGCTGTACCGCAATTTTTTATTACCATTCAAAGCCATCTGAGGGCAGCCAAATTAATATAAAGCATAGGAGCTAACCCATAGATAGATAGATAGATAGATAGATAGATAGATAGATAGACAGACAGATAGATAATACATGGCACAGAATGTATCAGAACATTTTAATTTTAATTGCAATTTTACAGGTAAGCCAGTTGTGTCAAAACTTATAAAAAGCATTTACTTTGGCTTTTAAAACATTTGCAGAAGGAAGGGGCACATAATCAGGGATGAAGAAAGTCACAGATCCTACAGAGTAGATGTGTACAAACCTCACAACAGCCTCAACTGCTATATTCCCAAGCCAGGTTCTTTTTGTCTACATTCCTATTATGCTAATAATCTGCTAATAATCGTAAACTGGATTCCTCTTTTTTCAGGTATTCCCCATGACATGTACCATACATTTCTCTCTATATATTTTTTATTCTCAAAAGACAACTTATTTCTAACCCAAAAGCAATGAAAGAAATCACATCATCTACACAATGAGCCAAAGTATCTGTCCTCCACCCCAGTTATTTCGCTGAGGTTGTCTTACTCATGAAATATTGACTTTTGTCGTAGATCACTTCCTAGCTCCATCTACACTACAATGAGGTAACATCTATATTATTGACTTTAAAACCAGTGGAGGAGAACAGAGCCTTATGTAATATTTCCTAAAACATGTATTCTAAAGAGTGCTGTGGGAGCCATTCTGTCATAAAGAGCTTGTAATGTTCACATACAGGAGGTGGAAATTCCATACTTCATTGGGAAGAAAAACAGCACATAATATGACAACATAACAAACATGTCAGAGTCCTTTATCTACTTACATAAATGGATTATAATCTGTTCTGAATAGAGGTATTTGTGATTCTTTCTGAAAAAAAAAATTAAATACCACATGAATGAGGTTAAAATTTACATCAAAATAAGTATTATTTGGTATTTGTCCAAACATTCCCTACTAAACCCTGAAACTTCTATTCAGTTGAGTCCTGATTTGCAGTACCATGAAAACTGGAAGGGAGGAGTTAAAAAAGTAGTTCTTGTCCACTCAACATATTTCCTATAAGATATTGAAGTAACACAAAATACATTATAAAGAATTAAACCCAAAAGGTCATGTGCAGTCTTCATGGCAAGACTTTGTGTGATTTAGGAAATCATCATAACAATGGTTATTGCTTTACTAACTTCTATTTGGATATTGTGGAAATCAAATTAGAACCAGTAAAGGCATACTAAATATCAAGTAGAGGAGACTTGTAATTCTAGACCCCAGGGGCATCAAATATTCAATGTTATCCTGAGGGAACTAGTAAGTATAAGGCCAATCTGAGACACAAGAGATCCAACTTGAAAAAAACTACCCCAATCACTTTGATGTCATATAAGTAAATATTAAGTGATAACATTTGACATTCAAAATTCTAATAAGAAAGCATATTTAACATCTCCTCAGAAAGTTTCATGAATATATTTTGGAAGATAATGACCTTTGCTTAGTTTTTGTGTGGGAGCATTGAGTTATTTTAGCACTTTTCATTTTCTTTTAGTTTGTCAGCATTGATTCAAAGCTATTATTAGTACTCAGTAAAATATGTTGAATTGTACTTTGAATGAATTCAGTTTGATTTCACAAAATTGACATCTCCTGTTGTGTAAATTGTACTTTTCTTTTTATTGGTTGACAACCAATAAAAATAAAATATCCATATTATTTTAATTTCAGTAGTCATTTTACCCAAAGGTACTGGGTTTAATTGCTTATTTGTTAGTGATCTTACATATAATAATTATATAACTAAAGTTAATATCCTTTAAAATTGATAGAAGAAAGGATCCCGTGGCTGTCTAAACCTTTGCACTTCTATTTTATGTTTCCTAAAACTCTCTTGTAAATGTTAAGAAATATTAAGTAAAAGTGATAAAATACATTATGAAGTTATACAAATCAGACAGACTAGAAGGCACAGAATTATCTTGAATTATAAGCAAGAGCTAAAGATAACATTTTCTGATATGCAACATCTGGCAATCATCAAATGCATTGGTTTAGAAGTTTACTAACACAATCAAAGGACAAACCAGAATCATGACAGAAGTAGATAGACATCAGGACCATGAATAAGTTCAGTGTTAAAAGGAGTATACCATCTCACCTATAGTGGAGAAAAGTCTTCCAGCAAAGAGGGAAGAAGTGCTGTGTAATTTGGATCTCTGTATAAAAAACAAGGTATGCCTTGAGATGTAGCAAATGTAAGAAAGCCTAATAGTCAGGTACAAGACCACATTTGCAAATTGAAAATAAGACAAAAAATATTCATAGATGACCACTCACAGTTTGTTAGTGTCACCAAAAAAGTGGCATGTCTTCTCTCAGAAGTTATATGGCCCAGGTTTTTCCAACCTTTAGCAGATCACCTGCATGCATGTTAACATAACCATGAAGGCTACTCAATAAAGCATCATGTCAAAAGTCTAAAGGTCAGAACTTCTTTATATGGCCCCAGAAATTAGGGAGGGCTTGAGATCAGCCTGCCTACAGGCTTTGCCTAGTGTACACAAAGTTCTTGAATAGATTTCCTGCACCACATAAAACCAGATGTAGGGGCACAATTGTAATCTCCTCCTTAGAGTGGTTTAGGCAGAAGAATTAGTTCAAGGGCATCCTTGGATACATAGCAAGTTTATGTGAAGCTTGAGCTACCGTAGAACCTGTATTTTAAAACGTGGACTTATTCTTTCCAATAATGGAAATATATAACAATCATCTTACCATCCTATAAGAACTATTTGTTAGGAATGAGAATAGGGAAATTATTGGTCATTATCTCACTTTTAGTCTTTTGGGGTTCCAAACTTCAGAGCTTAAAAATGAATAATTTTCCAGACTCAAACATTTTCCTGGTGAGACACAGACCTAACCAATCAGAAACTTGTGTACATTATACAAAAGTTTAAATGAAAACAAGACTCCCTTCTTTACTCTTCAGCAGATTTTTTGACAAGTATGATTGAGGAGATATTGCAATTTCATGTCTTATTTTTTGCATTTCTCTACACATGTATTGGTTTCAAAAGAAGACAAACTTGATAAGATCCCTAGCACTCTAGAAAGTAAGAAATGACATATGAGGGAATACACTGTGTGAGAAATGGATTAGCAACGGGGTTCAATCCTAGTTTCAACAATCAGAATGGCAGAATCCAGTTCCCTTATACAAAACAATCTTAGGCTCTATATGTGATATTTGTTCCTGAAACCATAATTGCAAGCTAACTCATCTAGAACATTTTATGGACATATATGTCCCTGTGTTGCATATATATATAATGTGCTTACTAGTATAGTGAAGATAATCCTAACTAAAATGTAACAGACTTCCCTAATTCAACCACAGGGGTCAGCAGCTTCTGTTCATTGATTGTTCATTGATTGGATGCAAATATCTGCATCTGACTCTTTTAGCTGCTTGTTTGTCTTTCAGAGTACAGTCATGATAGATCCATTTTTGTGAGTGTTCCATAGCCTCAGTAATAGTGTCAGGCTTTGGGACCTCCCACTGAGCTAGATCCCACTTTGGGCCTGTCACTGGACCTTCTTTTCTTCAGGTTCCTCTCCATTTCCATCCTTGCAGTTCTTTCAGATAGGAACAATTATGGGTCAGAGTTTTGATTGTGGGATGACAACTCCATCATCCAATTGATGCCCTGTCTTTCTGCTGGAGATTGGCTCTACAAGTTCCCTCTCCTCACAGTAGGATATCTCATCTAAGGTCCCTCCTTTAGATTCCTTAGAGTCTTTCATCTCCCAGGTTTTTGGTGCATTCTGGAGGGTCCCTACAACCTCCTTCCAATGGAAACAGGTTGGCTGTTTCCATTATTTCTGCTGGCCCTCAGGGTTTCAATCCTTTTCCCCTGCCCAATCATCATGTTCTCCTCTCCCCACTCCACCCCATCCACTTTCCCTTCCAGGTCCCTTCCTCCATGCTTGTGATTACTCCGCCAAAAGTGGGACTGAGGTGACCTCCCCATGTTTGGATTAGGGAAAGCTAGAAGAAGCTGAAGAGGTTGACCCTGTAGGAGGACCAGCAGACTCAATTAATATAGAACTCTGAGATCTCTTAAATACTGGACCACCAACCAGGCAGCATATACCAGATGATATGAGTCCCACAACAAATATACAGCAGGTCTGAGTTTAGACAGAGAAGTTACATGTAACCCTCAAGAGAGTGGAGGCCGCAGGGAGTTAGAGATCTGGTAGGCTTGGAGGGTTAGGGGTATGGATATCCTCATGGATAGTGAGGGTTGAGGAAGAGGTATGGGATGTGGAACAGTCAGAGGGAGGGGAATAAAATTTGTAGTTTTAAAGAAAGAAAGAAAGAAAGAAAGAAAGAAAGAAAGGAAGGAAGGAAGGAAGGAAGGAAGGAAGGAAGGAAGGGAGAGAGGAAGGAAGAAACAGACTTAGTATGTTGGCTATAAAAACATCTATCTGGTCATCATTTGCACAAAAGAGCCAGGCAGATCCATAGCTTTATGTGCACACCCTGCCAGAAAGGAGTGATCTCCCAGCAATGCCTCCATTTCTGAGTGCACAGGTAAGATCTCCATGTTCTCTCCAATATCTCTCTGGAGGGGAACATATAGGAGCACACAAGGCAAAGGATCAGTAAAGAGGCTGTGACAGGAACCTTCCAGTCAACATTTGTACCTGGGAGCCGAGCTGCTCCATAGCCATCTGCTCACAGACCCTGCCAGAAAAGAGTTGGTCTCCCAGGAGTACAGACACAGGCTTACAGGCCCACAGGAGGGACAAGCTCCAGCCAGAGACAGCAAGACCAACTAACACCAGAGATAACTAAATGGCAAAAGCAAGTGCAAGAAGCCTATCAACAGAAACCAAGGCTAGTTGGCAAACTCAGAACCCAGTTCTTCTGCCACAGCAAGTCCTGGATACCAAAACACACCAAGAAAGCAAGAGTTGGATTTAAAATCACATCTCATAATGATAGAGGACTTTAAGAAGATAAATAACTCCCTTAAAGAAGTAAAGGAGAACACAGGTAAACAGGTAGAAGCACTTAAAGAATTACAGGAAATCACAACCAAACAGGTGAAAGAATTGTACAGAGACATCCAAGATCTAAAAATGGAATTTGGAACAATAAAGAAATCACAGAGACAACATTGGAGATAGAAAACCTAGGAAAGAAATCAGGAGTCATAGATGTAAGCATCAACAATGGAATACAAGAGATAGAAGAGAGAATCTCAGGTGCAGAAGATACCATAGAATACAGTGAAACAACAATCAAAGAAAATGCAAAATGCAAAAAGATTTGGGCACAAATCATCTAGGAAATCCAGGACACAATGAAAAGACCAAACCTAAGGATAATAGGGATAGAAGCGAAGACTCCCAATTTAAAAGGCCAGTAATTATCTTCAACAAAATTATAGAAGAAATCTTCCTTAGCCTAAAGAAAGAGATATCCATGGACATACAAGAAGTCTACAGAACTGTAAATAAATTGGGACTAGAAAAGAAATTCCTCCTGTCACATAATAATCAAAACACCAAATGCACTAAACAAAGAAAGAATCTAAAAGCAGTAAGGGAAAAAGGTCAAGCAACATATAAAGGAAGACCTGTCAGAATTAAACCAGACTTCTCATCTATGAAAGTTAGAAGATCCTGGGCAGATGTCATACAGACCCTAAGAGAACACAAATGCCAGCCAAGGCTACTATAACCAACAAAATTTTTAATTAGCATAGATGGAGAAACCAAGATATTACATGTGAAAAACAAATTTACACAATATTTTTTCCACAAATCCAGCCCTTCAAAGGATAATAAATGGAAAACCCTGACACAGGGAGGGAAACTACACCCTAGAAAAAGCAAGAAAGTAATCTTCCATTAGCAAACTAAGAAGAAGACAGCCACATAAACATAACTCCACCTTTAACAACTGTATTACCAGGAAGCAACAATCACTTTTCCTTAATATCTCTTAATATCAATGGACTCAGTTCCCTAATAAAAAGACACAGGCTAACAGACTGGATACTTAAACAGGACCCAACATTTTGCTGCATACAGGAAACCCAACTCAGTGACAAAAAACAAATACTACCTTAAAGTAAAAAGCAAGAAAAAATCTAAGCAAATGGTCCCAAGAAATAAGCTGGAATAGCTGTTCTAATACCAAATAAAATTAACTTTCAACCTAAAGTTATCAAAAAAGATAAGGAAGAACACTTCATACTTATCAAAGAAAAAATATACCAAGAAGAACTCTCAATTATGAATATCTATGGTCCAAATGTAGGGCTCCCACATTCATAATAGAAACTTTACTGAAGCTCAAAGCACACATTACATACAATAAGAGTGGGAGACTTCAACACCTTACTTATATCAATGAACAGATCATGGAAACAGAAACTAAACAGAGAAACAGTGAAACTAACAGAAGCTATGAACCAAATAGATTTAACAGATATCTATGAAACTTTTTATTCTAAAACAAAAGAATATACCTTCTTCTCAGCATCTCGTGGTATCTTCTCCAAAACTGACCACACAATTTGTCACAAAACAGGACTCAAAAGAGATAAGAATATTGAAATAATTCCATTTTCCTATCAGATCATCATGGATTAAGTGTGATCTTCAGTACCATCAAAACATTAGAAATCCAAGGTATACATGGAATCTGGACAACACTCTACTAAAAGATACCTTGGTCAAGTAAGAAATAAAGAAAAAAAATAAAGATTATTTTTTATTTTTTTTAATTTTCTATATTTTTTTGTTTACATTCTAAACACTTTCCCCTTTCACAGTCCCCCCCTCACCATATGTCCCATAATCATCTTCCATCTGCCCAATCCCCAATCTAGTATGGTAAGGGTGTTCTAGTACACCCTTACCATACTAGATCAAGTCTTTTCAGGACCAGGGCCTCCTCCTTCCTTCCTTCTTGGAAATCATATGATTTGCTAATTATGACTTGAGTATCCAGAGCTTCTGGGCTAATTGATATCCACTTATTAGTGATTGCATTTCATGTGTATTCTTTTGTGATTGGGATACCTCACATAGGATGATATTTTCGAGTTCAAACCACTTGCCTACAAATTTCATGAATTCATTGTTTTCAATTGCTGAGTAGTATTCCATTGTATAAATATCCCACATTTTCTGTATCCATTCCTCCACTGAGGGACATCTGGGTTCTTTCTAGCTTCTGTCTATTATAAATAAGGCTTCTATGAACATAGTGGAGCATGTGTCTTTGTAGAAGCCAGGGAATCCTCTGGGTATATGCCCAGGAGTAGTATGTCAGGGTCCTCTGGAAATGTCATGCTCAATTTTCTGAGGAACTGCCAGACTGATTTCCAGAGTGGTTGTACCATCTTGCAATCCCACCAGCAATGGAGGAGTGTTCCTCTTTCTCCACATCCTTGCCAGCATCTGCTGTCTCTTGAGTTTTTAATTGCAGCCATCCTGAATGGTGTGAGGTGGACTCTCAGGGTTGTTTTGATTTGCATTTCCCTAATGACTAGTGATGTTGAACATCTCTTAAGGTGCTTCTCAGCCATCCAAATATCTTCAGGTGTAAATTCTTTGTTTAGCTCTGTACCCCATTTTAATAGGGTTATTTGTTTCTCTGGGGTCTAACTTCTTGAGTTCTTTGTATATATTGGATATTAGCCCTCTCTCAGATATAGGGTTGGTGAAAATATTTTCCCAATTAGTTGGTTGCTGTTTTGTCCTTCTGAAGGTGTCCTTTGCTTTACAAAAACTGTAATTTTATGAGGTCCTATTTGTCAATTCTTGATCTTATAGGATAAACTATTGGTGTTCTGTTCAGGAACTTTCCCCCTGTGCCCATGTCCTCCAGGGTCTTCCCCAGTTTCTTTCCTATTAGTTTCATTGTGTCTGGTCTTATGTGTAGGTCCTTGATCCACTTGGAGTTGATCTTAGTACAAAGAGATAAGAGTGGATCAATTCACATTCTTCTGCATGCTGACCTCCAGTTGAGACAGCATCATTTGTTGAAGTGGCTATCTTTTTTCCACTGGATGGTTGTAGCTCCTTTATCAAAGTTCAAGTGACCATAATTCTGTGGGTTCATTTCTGGGTCTTCAAGTCTATTCCATTGATCTACTTTCCTGTCACTGTAGAAATACCATGCAGTTTTTAACACAATTGCTCTGTAGTACTGCTTGAGGTCGGGGATATTGATTCCCCCATAAGTTCTTTTATTGTTGAGAATAGTTTTAGCTATCCTGGGTTTTTTGTTATTCCAGATGAATTTGAGAATTGCTCTTTCTAAATCTATGAAGAATTGACTTGGGAATTTGATCGAGATTGCATTGAATCTGTAGATTGCTTTTGGCAATAGCAAAAAAAACAACAGAAAGCCCCCACACACATCAAAACTGAACAATAGTCTACTCAATGATACCTTGGTCAAGGAAGAAATAAAGAAAGAAATGAAAGACTTTTTAGAATTTAATGAAACTGAAGGTACAACTTACCCAAATCAAGGGAACACAATGAAAGCAGTTCTAAAAGGAAAATTCATAGCCCTGAGTGCCTTCAAAAAGAAACTGGAGAGAGCATACACTAGCAGCTTAATGATTCACCCGAAAGCCCTGGAACAAAAAGAAGCTAATTCACCCAGGAAGAGCAGAAGACAGGAAATCATCAAACTCAGGGCTGAAATCAATCAAGTAGAAACAAAGAGAACCATACATAGAATCAACAAAACCAGGAGCTGGTTCTTTGAGAAAGTCAACTAGATAGATAAACCCTTAGCCTGACTAATGAAGGGCACAGAGACAGTATCCAAATTAACAAAATAAAAATGAAAATGGAGATATAACAACAGAAACTGAGGAAATTCAAAAAAAGTCATCAGATCTTACTACAAAAGCCTTTAGTCAACACACCTGGAGATTCTGGTGGAAATAGACAATTTCCTAGACTGATATCAAATAACAAAATTAAATCAGGATCAAATAGATCAGCTAAACAGTCCCATAACCCATAAAAAAATAGAATGGGTCATTGAAAGTCTTCCAACCAAAAAAAAAAAAATACAAATGGTTTTAGTACAGAATTCTATCAGACCTTCAAAGAAGACCTAACACCAATACTCTTTAAACTATTCCACGAAATAGAAGGAACACTATCCAACTCATTCTAAGAAGCCACAATTATGCTGATACCAAAACCACACAACAAAGAAAGAGAACTTCAGGCCAATTTCCCTTATGAATATTGATGCAAAAATACTAAATAAAATCCTTGCAAACTGAATCCAAGAACACACCAAAACGATCATCCACCATGATCAAGAAGCTTCATCCCAGGGATGCAGGGATGGTTCAATATAAGGAAATCCATCAATGCAATCCACTACATAAACAAACTCAAAGCAAAAAACCACATGATCATTTCATTAGATGCTAAAAAAGCATTCGACAAAATCCAGCATCCTTTCCGGCTAAAAGTCTTTGAAAGAGCAGTAATTCGATACCAATACCTAAACATAATAAAAGCAATCTACAGCAAACCAGTAGCCAACATCAAATTAAATGGAGAGAAGCTGAAAGAAATCCCACTAAAATCAGGGACTACACAAGGCTGCCCTCTCTCTCCATATCTTTTCAATATAGTACTTGAAGTTCTAGCGAGAGCAATTAGACAACATAAGGAAGTCAAAGGGATACAAATTGGAAAGGAAGAAGTCAAACTATCATTATTTGCAGATGATATGATAGTATATGTAAGTGACCCAAAAAACTCCACCAGAGAACTCCTACAGCTGATAAACAACTTCAGCAAAGTGGCTGGTTATAAAATCAACTCAAGCAAATCAGTCGCCTTCCTAGACTCAAAGGACAAGCAGTCTGAGAAAGAAGTTAGGGAAATAACACCCTTCACAATAGCCACAAACAATATAAAGTATCTTAGCGTGACTCTAACCAAACAAATGAAAGATCTGTATGACAGGAACTTCAAGTTTTTGAAGAAAGAAATCAAAGAAGACCTCAGAAGATGGAAAAATATCTCATGCTCTTGGATTAGCAGGATTAATATAGTAAAAATGGCCATCTTGCCAAAAGCAATCTGAAGATTTTTTATAATTCAATGAAAATGTAGCCACAACATACCCAAACCAATGGGACACAATGAATGCATTCCTAAGAGGAAAACCCATAGCTCTGAGTGCTGACAAAAAGAAACTGGCAAGAGCATACACTAACAGCTGAAAGGTCTGGAACAAAAAGAAGCAAACACACCCAAGAAGAGTAGATAGCAGAAAATAATCAAACTTAGGGCTGAAATCAACCAAGTAGAAACAAAAATAACCATACATAGAATCAACCAAATCAGGAGCTGGTTCTTTGAGAAAATCAGCAAGATAGATAAACTCTTAGCCAGACTTATTAGGGGACACAGAGACAGAATCCAAATTAAAAAAATCAGAAATGAAAAAGGGAGATAAAACAACAGAAACAGAGGAAATTCAAAAAATCTTCAGATCCTACTACAAAAGCTTTTATTCAACAAAACAGGAAAATCTGAATAAAATGGACAATACAGATACCTAGAGAGATTTCATAGACAGATTCCAAAGTTAAATCAGTATCAGATAAATGATCTAAACAGTCCCAAAACCCCTAGTGAATATAAGCATTCATCAATAGTCTCCCAACCAAGAAAAGCCCAGGACCAAATGGGTTTAGTGCAGAGTTCTATCAGACCTTCAAAGAAAACCTAATCTCAGTACTCACCAAACTATTCTATGAAATAGAAACAGAAGGAAAAATACCCAATTCATTCTATGAAGTCATAATTATACTAAGAGTGTAACCACACAAACCACACAAAGATCCAACACAGAGAACTTCAGATCATTTTCCCTTATGAATATCAGTGCAAAATTGCTTAATAAAATTCTTGCAAACCATATCCAAGAACACATCAAAATGATCATCCATCATGATCAAGCAGGCTTCATCCCAGGGATGCAGGGATGGTTCAATATAAGGAAATCCTTCAACATAATCCATTACATAAACAAACTCAAAGAAAAGAAAACACATGATCATCTCATTAGATGATGAAAAGGATTTGACAAAATACAGCACTACTTCATGATAAAAGTCTCGGAAAGATCAGGAAATTAAGGCCCATACCTAAACATAGTAAGAGCAATATACAGCAAACCAGTAGCCAACATCAAACTAACTTTGAGAGAAAATCGAAGCAAACCCACTGAAATCAGGGACTAGACAAGGCTGTCTACTTTCTCCAACCTATTCAATATAATACTTGAAGTCCTTGCCAGAGCAATTAGACAACAAAAGAAGTCACAGGGATACAAATTGGAAAGGAAAAAGTAGAAATATCATTATTTGCAGATGATATGATAGTATAGTATACTTATGTGACCCCCAAAATTCCACCCAGAGAACTCCTAAACCTGATAAACAACTTCAGCAAAGTGTCTGGATATAACATTAACTAAAACTAGTGCCCCTTCTACTCCAATGATAAATAGGATGAGAAATAAATTAGAAAAACAACTCCCTTTTCAATAGTCACAAACAATATAAAATATGTTGATGTGACTCTAATGAAACAAGTGAAAGATCTGTATGACAAGAATGTCAAGTCACTGAAGAAAAAAATCGAAGATCTCAGAAGATGGAAAGAATTCCCATGCTCATCAATTGGCAGGATTACTATAGTAAAAATGCCCACCTTGCCAAAAGCAATGTACAGATTACACAAAATCCCCACCAAAATCCCAACTCAATTCTTCATAGAGCTAGAAAGAGCAATTTGCAAATTCACATGGAACAACAACAAAAAAAGCAGGATAGCGAAAAGTGTTCTCAACAATAAAAGAACTTCTAACACAATCACGATCCCTCACCTCATGCTGTACTACAGAGCAATTGTGATAAAACTGTGTGGGTTTGGTACAGTGACAGGCAGGGTAGATCAATGGAATAGAATTGAAGACCCAGAAATGAGCCCATACACCTACTGACACTTGATCTTTGACAAAGGAACTAAAACCATCAGGGGCAGGGGGACAGGATTTTTCAATAAGTGGTGCTGGTTTAACTAGCGGTTAGCATGTAGAAGAATGGAAATAGATCCATTCTTATCCCCTGTACAATGCTCAAGTCCAAGTGGATCAAGGACCTCCATATAAAACCAGATACACTGCAAATAATAGAAAAGAAAGTGGGCAAGATCCTCGAGCAGGTGGGCACATGGGAAAAGTTCCTGAACAGAAAACTAATAGCTTATGCCCTAAGATCAAGAATTGACAAATGGGACCTCATAAAATTGTAGAGCTTCTGTAAGGCAAAGGACACTGTCAATAGGTCAAAAGGCAGCCAACATATTGGGAAAATATATTTGGTATGCTACATCTGATAGAGGACTAATATTCAATATATACAAAGAACTCAAGAAGTTAGACTCCAGAGAATAAAATAACTCTTTTAAAAATGGGGTACAGAACTGAACAAAGAATTCTCAACTGGGGAATATTTAATGGATGAGACGCACCTAAAAATAATTCAAAATCCTTAGTCATTAGGGAAATGCAAATCAAAACAACCTTGAGATGCTACCTCACACCAGTCAGATTGGCTAAGATCAAAAACTCAAGATTACAGCAGATGCTGGCAAGAATCTGGAGAAAGAGGAACTCTCCTCTATTGGTGTGATTGCAAGCTGGTAAAATCACTCTGGAAATCAGTTTCATGGTTCCTCAGAAAATTGGACATAGTATTACTAGAAGACCCAGCTATACCACTCCTGAATATATACCAAGAAGATGCTCCAACATTTGATGAAAACACAATCACGAAAGAATGCACATTATAGCACTCACTAATAAGTGGATGTTAGCCCAAAAACTCAAAATAAACAAGTTACAATTCACCCAGCACAGGAAGTTCAAGAAGAAGGAGGACTTAAGTGAGAATTTTTATTCATAGAAAGAGTAAACTGAGTATAATTTTTTTTCTGTGGAAGGGAACAAAGAACTTAATAATTTAATGTTAAGAATATCTATAAAAGGTGGAATCTCAGGGTTGTTTTGATTTGCATTTCCCTGATGACTAATGATGTTGAACAACTCTTAAGGTGTTTCTCGGCCATCCGAATTTCTTCTGGTGAAAATTCTTTGTTTAGCTCTGTGCCCCATTTTTTGATAGGGTTATTTGGTTCTTTGCGGTCTAACTTCTTGAGTTCTTTGTATATATTGGATATTAGCCCTCTGTCGGATGTGGGGTTGGTAAAGATCTTTTCCCACTTTGTTGGTTGCCGTTTTGTCCTTCTGACAGTGTCCTTTGCTTTGCAGAAACTTTGTAATTTTATGAGGTCCCATTTGTCGATTCTTGATCTTAGTGCGTACGCTATTGGTGTTCTGTTCAGGAACTTTTCCCCTGTGCCCAAGTCCTCCAGGGTCTTCCCAAGTTTCTTTTCTAATAGTTTCAGTGTGTCTGGTTTTATGTGGAGGTCCTTGATCCACTTGGAGTTGATCTTAGAGCAAAGAGATAAGAGTGGGTCAATTCGCATTCTTCTGCATGTTGACCTCCAGTTGAACCAGCACCATTTGTTGAAAAGGCTATCTTTATTCCATCGGATGGTTGTGGCTCCTTTATCAAAGATCAAGTGACCATAAGTCTGTGGGTTAATTTCAGGGTCTTCAATCCTGTTCCATTGATCTGTTTGCCTGTTGCTATACCAATACCATGCAGTTTTTAACACAATTGCTCTGTAGTACTGCTTGAAGTCAGGGATATTGATTCCCCCAGAAGTCCTTTTATTTTTGAGAATAGTTTTAGCTATCCTGGGTTTTTTGTTGCTCCAGATGAATTTGAGAATTGCTCTTTCTAGATTTATGAAGAATTGAGTTGGGATTTTGATGGGGATTGCATTGAATCTGTATATTGCTTTTGGCAAGATGGCCATTTTTACTATATTGATCCTGCCAATCCAGGAGCAAGAAATATTTTTCCATCTTCTGAGGTCTTCTTCGATTTCTTTCTTCAAGGACTTGAAGTTCCTGTTGTACAGATCTTTCGCTTGTTTGGTTAGAGTTACGCCAAGATACTTTATGTTGTTTGTGGCTATTGTGAAGGGTGTTATTTCCCTAATTTCTTTCTCAGCCTGCTTGTCCTTTGAGTACAAGAAGGCCACTGACTTGCTTGAGTTAATTTTATAACCTGCCACTTTGCTGAAGTTGTTTATCAGCTGTAGAAGTTCTCTGGTGGAGTTTTTTGGGTCGCTTAGGTAAACTATCATATCGTCTGCAAATAATGATAGTTTCACTTCTTCCTTTCCAATTTGTATCCCTTTGACTTCCTTATGTTGTCTAATTGCTCTTGCTAGAACTTCAAGTACTATAGTGAAAAGATATGGAGAGAGAGGGCAGCCTTGTCTAGTCCCTGATTTTAGTGGGAATGCTTCAAGTTTCTCTCCATTTATTTTGATGTTGGCTACTGGTTTGCTGTAGATTGCTTTTACTATGTTTAGGTATGGGCCTTGAATTCCTGCTCTTTCCAAGACTTTTAGCATGAAAGGATGCTGAATTTTGTCGAATGCTTTTTCAGCATCTAATGAGATGACCATGTGGTTTTTTTCTTTCAGTTTGTTTATGTAGTGGATTACATTGATGGATTTCCGTATATTGAACCATCCCTGCATCCCTGGGATGAAGCCTACTTGATCATGGTGGATGATCGTTTTGATGTGCTCTTGGATTCGGTTAGCAAGAATTTTATTTAGTATTTTTGCATCTATATTCATCAGAGAAATTGGCCTGAAGTTCTCTTTCTTTGTTGGATCTTTTTGTGGTTTAGGTATTAGCGTAATTGTGGCTTCGAAGAATGAGTTGGGCAGTGTCCCTTCTGTCTCTATTTTGTGGAATAGTTTGGAGAGTATTGGTGTTAAGTCTTCTTTGAAGGTCTGGTAGAATTCTGCACTAAAACCATCTGGTCCCGTACTTTTTTTGGTTGGGAGGCTTTCTATAACCCCTTCTATTTCTTTAGGGGTTATGGGACTATTTAGCTGGTCTACTTGATGCTGATTTAATTTTGGTATTTGATATCTGTCTAGGAAATCGTCCATTTCCTCCAGATTCTCCAGTTGTTTTGAGTATAGACCTTTGTAGTAGGATCTGATGATCTTTTGAATTTCCTCAGTTTCTGTTGTTATGTCTCCCTTTTCATTTCAGTCAGAATGGCTAAGATTAAAAACTCAAGAGACAACAAGTGCTGGCGAGGATGTGGAGAAAGAGGAACACTCCTCCACTGTTGGTGGGATTGCAAAATGGTAAAACCACTCTGGAAATCAGTTTGGCGGTTCCTCAGAAAATTGGGCATGGCACTTCCAGAGGACCCTGGCATACCACTCCTGGGCATATACCCAGAGGATTCCCCTACATGCAATAAAGACACATGCTCCACTATGTTTATAGCAGCCTTGTTTATAATAGCCAGAAATTGGAAGGAGCCCAAATATCCCTCAAAGGAGGAATGGATACAGAAAATGTGGTATATTTATACAATGGAATACTACTCAGCAATTAAAAATAATGAATTCATGCAATTTGTAGGTAAATGGTTAGACCTGGAAAATATCATCCTGAGTGAGCTAACCTAATCACAAAAGAATGCACATGAAATGCAATCACTGATAAGTGGATATTAATGAGCCCAGAAGCACTAAATACTCAAGACACAAATAGCAAGTCAAATGATTCCCAAGAAGAAGAAAGGAGAGGACCCTGGGCATGTAAAGATTGCATCCAGTTTAGTAAAGAAACCGAGGGGGGAGGGGGAATGATTGGGGAATAGTTGGGATGGAGAAGAACTATGGGAACTATGGTGGGTGGGAACTGGGAAAGGGGAAAGCCTTTGAAATGTAAACATAGAATATAGAAAATAAAAATAACTAAAACAAAACAAAACAAAAAAAAAGAATATCTATAAAAGACAGTTTTTAACCTGAATTTGTAAAATATAAGTACAAGTAATAGAAATTCAACTTATCAGCTAAATGACAGATGCAGTAAAATATTTTAAAGAATTGTTTAGTGAAATTGAGCAAATAAGCAAATGACAGATTTTGGTTTTTGTGAACCAATATTTTTCACACAGTTAAAATATAATTACTGCCCAAGATTATCTGCAGAGTTAATGCAAACTTCATCAAATCTTAGGTTCTTTATATAAAAATAATATAGAAAATTTTGATATACTTATTAAGACACACAAAAACCCTGAGTAGCTGAGCAAAACCTGAGGAATAAAACAATGCTAAAGCATCATGTCACTTAACTTCAAGTTATTTAATTATAGAAATTATAATAGCTGCCAATAACCAGAGAGTAAACATACTTATCACTGGCATATACAAAGCAGCTGAAAATGAGCCAATGTACTTGTGGTCAGTAGATTTTTAACAAAGCTAAAATGCATTTTTAATGAGAAAGAGGATTGTCAATGACAAAGAGTGATTCAAACCTACGATGTCACAATGTTCATCAAAGATTCAAATGTAAGAGCTAAGACAATAAAACTAATACAGGAAAGCTACAAACTATGAATGTTAAAAAAATTTTGGTATTTAATCTCAAATTCACAGGCAAAATATTCAAAATGGCAAACAGTATTAATAATTATTTGCTGCCCAAAAATTAACACAACAAAAGCACACATAGAATGCAAGAAAAAATTTCAAATCATATGATTATAAGTTGATATCTGAATGTATAATTAACCCAGAAAACTCAATAACAAGGAGATGATAACTGATTTCAATAATTCCATAGGACTTGAAGGATTTCCTTGAAAATATATCAAGAAGCATATATAAATATAGACATATATGGCAGCTGTTTGCAGAAGAATGTCGATTCGCCTGGTTCCCTGTTGCAAATGGTGGCAGAAGACTTCTATCCCAGCTGCTCCACTGATTATAATGATCAATACATTATCAGAGAAATGCAAATTAAATTCATAATTACCAACTCACACCTATGAAGAGATATTATTAGATATTATTAGATATGATTAAAATAAGTATAAATGATGTTGGTGGACTGCTCATGCATTATTGAAGGGCTTGTATACTGACATCCATTATGGGAAGCAATAGGAATATTCAACATATACTAAAAAACAAAAGTATCACTAGATATAGCAATTCAAATAATAGGTATGTATCTAAAGAATAGCAGTTTCTTGAAGAGACATCTGTAATGCTAATATTATTGTCAGTTATTCAAGAGGTTATCAGCTCATGAAAAGATATAGAAAATATGTTCATGAGGGAATACTATTTAAACTTAAAATTGAACAAAATTCTGTCATTATTTTTTTACAAGCATGAATGTACTGAAGTCAGTGTGCTAAGTGACAAAAACCAGAAACAGAAACTATGTATTCTTACTTGTAGGTATATTCTAAAAGAAAATAACTTACAGGAGCAGGAAGACAATAGTGCAAGTACAGCAAGAGTGTAGAGAGACTGGTGATGTGGGTGAGTGCATGCAATGTTTCAACTCTTATGGTTATTTAGGCGGTAAGTATATCAGTGACTTGTTTCAATTACTGCAACAGAATATGTACTTTTATTTTAAAAATGCAAATAATAGATTAAATATAAACTCAGAAAAGATGTTATTGCTATATAGCTCCAAATGTTCTATGACTTTTCCTGAGAAGACATGAGCTAAATATCTATTTAGCATAACTAGGGAACTGATCACATTAAGCCAATTTCTCCAAGTCTAATTTAATGAGTCAGTGAGTTTACTTGGTTCACATGCTGGAATGCTGGTGAACAGTTATTTTCAGGAACATTGATGTCTCAGAGGTAGCTATAACACTGAAATGTCCACCCAGACGTGGGTGACAACTTAACAACTGGCATCCCTGATCTCCATACCTGACTGTCTACTCTTTCCAGTAACTTATGCTGTTTATATAACCTTTTGGGGGTACTTTACAATTCTTGCAAGTTTTAGCAATTTCTTTAGTCTTTTGTTTTGGGATATGTTCTTTATTTACATTTAAAATATTATCCCATTTCCCAGTTTCCCCTCCAGAAAACCCCTATCCCATCTCCTACCCTGCTCTTATAAGGATGTTCCCCCATCCATCCTCCCACTCCCAACTTCCCACCTTTGAATTCCCCTACACTGGAGCATTGAGCCTTCACAGGACCAAGGCCCTCTTTTTCCATTGATGTTCAACAAGGCCATCCTCTGCTACATATGCAGCAGGAGCCATGAGTCCCTCCATTTGTACATGTTGGTACCTGGTTTAGTTCCTGGGAGCTTTGCGGGGGTTGGGTTGGTTAATATTATTGTTCTTCCCATGTAGTCTCATAGAGATTATTATTATTTCCTTCCATAATTAGCTCAGCATTGGGCTGCTATATTACATTGTTGGCATAATTGCACACATTTAAAACTAATTTGTCTATCATATCACATCATTTAACAAAATTAAGAATAGCCTCCCCAGTGAAGTCAATTATCTTCTAATCCATGAGCATTTGTCCTGACTTGCAACACCATTGTGACCTTCCTTCTGTGGAATGAGTCTTCAGTAGATTTGAGGTAAACTTAAGTTGGTCTTGGACAGCTAAAATATAGCTATAAAAGAAATGTGAAATAAGTTTCAAAAACAGGGTTTACAAAGTATAGCATCTCTCCTTTCTTGTGTCACCTGAAAGCAATATTGGCATAGTCAAGCCCTCCTTACTGACAAGAACAAAGATAAAAGATAAAAAAAACGAAACACTGAGACTCTCAGGACTCAAAGGGAGGGATCCTAGATGAAATGCCCTACAATAGGGAGACGGAACTTATAGAGCCCACCTCCAGCAGAAATACAGGGTATCAAATGAGGGAGTGGGGGCCATCAAGAGGAGGTCCCAAGGCCTGACACTATTACTGAGGCTATGGAACACCCACAATAAGGGACCTAGCATGACCACACTCCAGAAGACCAAATGAGTAGCTGAAAGAGTCAGAAGCAGATATTTGCACCCAACCAACAGACAGAAGCAGCTGACCCCTGTTGTTGAATTAGGGAAGGCTGAAGGAAGCTGAAGAGAAGGATAACCTTGTAGGAGAACCAGAATTCTCAATTAATCTGGACCCCTGAGATCTCTCAAACACTGGACCACCAAATAGGCAGCATATACCAGCTGATATGAGGCGCCCAACACACATACAGTAGAGGACTGTCGGGTCTGTGTTCACTCAGAGATGATGCACCTAAGCCTCAAGAGGAGGCCCCAGGATTTAGAGGTCAGGTGGGGTGGTGAGTGGGAACATCCACATGGAAGACAGGGGATGGAGAGGAGGTATGGAATGTGAAACAGTCGGGAGGGGAATATAGTATGGAGTGTAAAAAATTAAATAAATAAATTTCAATAAAAAAATGAAACACAAGTAGAGAGAGAATAATAAAAATATAAAGGAAGAGATGGGGAAATGAGGCTAAAATAGAAGATAAAATGAAACAAACAAACAAAATAATGAAGAAGAGGGTGGGAAGGTCCAGCCCCAGTAGAGTTATTCTGAGGGAGAGCTCAGTCTGTTTTTAGGAACTTACTTTCCTGGGTATATTTGTTCCTTCAGATGAAGCCTTCTATCAGCATGGTTTCTGAAATAAGGCAAGAAGTCACTTAATCACATAATAAATACTGAAGAGCCGGGCGGGGTGGCGCACACCATTAATCCCAGCACTTGGGAGGAGGAGGCAGGTGGATTTCTGAGTTCAAGGCCAGCCTGGTATACAAAATGAGTTCCAGGACAGCCAGGAATACACAGAGAAACCCTGTCTCAAAAAAAGAAAATACTGAAGAATTTTGTGTGAAGTATAATAGAATTCACAGCATATTTCTGTTACTAGATTTTGGCATTGAGGGTCTAGCAAGGAAATTCAAGGAGCAATTGCCTCTGGTAAGACTGGTGGGATGATTTTAAACAGAGCTATTTTGCTTTCCATTTTCAATAGCCTCATAAACACTCATATATCCACAAATATCCTACTCAGGTGGCATCTGAACTAAATCAACAGAGAAGTGCAGACACACGCTGTCCTTGTTACATGTTTAGGAGCAAAGCAAAACTGGAGTTAAGAACCTCAATAAGAAGACCAGAAAGAGGAATATATAAATGCATGGAAAGTTTTCAAACATATTTTCAGATGACTGTTCTTTCACAGGGTGCGAATAAGTCAGTTCAAACCAATTTTCTTTAAATATCAAAAGATGGGGTGACCTTTGATATTCTGGTTGCAATATCACTAGAGGGTGAGACACAGAGCAGGAAAAAATGACCTCTAAAGCCTTATGTCACTCTGAAGTGCTTTGATTCTAAGAAAAGCATGGGACTTTTCTTAGAAATATATCAAAGGCTTGCTAGAGTCAAAGTGGTTTGGGCAATTACTACATTTATTTATGGTTTGTGAACTTCATTTGGGGCTTGAGGTACAAGACTGAAATTACTCCAGTTCAAGGAAACAGCAATGACATAGATGTTTCCCATAATCAGCAAGTTTGTTTCTGAGAGTTACAGTGTATTCACATTCATAAGCCACAGTTGCCACTACCGAAGCAATGTAGGATCAGTAGCAGAAACATGTCCCCAAAGCCTCATTACAGAGTAAATGAAATTTGACCTACAGATCCAGTTGTTGATGTCTCATCATTAGGGAACAAATCACTAAAAATGGCAAATGCATCCAAATCCAGCCCGTTAGAGCTTTGGGACAAGAGGGAAGGGAAGATGAATAAGCAATGCCATTTTACAACTTTTTAAAGATAGGCAGCCCCAGATCCTGCCAGTATTCAATTGTGTTGCCCAAGAGAGTTTGTAGTTCATTATCAAAGGGAAAAAAATCAATGTCTGCCTATTAACTCTGTAGGAAGTTTCCAAGTGTTTGTCATAAATTCTAAGTCTAGTCTCCCTAACCACAAAAGTAAATGATAAACAGAAGCCATCAGAGTCTGGCTTCTTAATTCTCCACCTGCTAACATCTTCAGACAGCAACTGACAGTGTGGTAGGTTTACCCAGTCAGGATTCTGATGAGCCACAGATCTGCTGATAACCTTTTATTACATGTGAAGAAGAGATAGGCATGGAGTTCAGATGTAAGATATGGGCTTAGTATGTACTGAGTCTTGAGTTCAATTCCTAGCACTAGAAATGTCTTTTAACTATCCTTCTGTGAGTTTAAAAAACATCATACAATTAGGCAAGAGGATATATGACATGGGAGGAGAAACATGTATGTTTATTAATAGAACACAATTTACTTTCCAGAAAATAATTAGTAATTAAAACTCGTGGTGTACCGTAATCGGATACACATATTTTGCTGTAGAAAAATATGGTGCCTTGCTTATCATTTCTGTGATAAAACCCTGGAGCTCATTTACATACCCATCGCAGATTATGTAGAGAATGAAATAGACTAAGATTTAAGAACATTAAGCTCTAATTCTAGCTGCTGCTAACTAGCTGTGTCTCACTTAGCAAGACCTGCCATCTCTCCAGCTTTCATTTCCTCATCTGGGAAATGAAGGAAATATCCTTTGTAAATTCTCTTTTAGAGGACAAACTTTAATACTAATTACCCTGCCTCCCCCCATTTCTTAAACCTTGTACATTTTGAATAGTCGGAGATTTTCCTGTATGTCAAGAACTAAGGCAACAGAGCCCTTCACTAGTTTCATGCAGAAGCATGCCTATTACTTTTTGCAATGTGAAACACCCCACTGGACTCATTTAATTTGAAGAAGTATTCCCACTGAGCCCTGTGTAAAAGGAAACTGACACTGTGTGAATATTTACCCACAGATTTTAAACTAGACACGAAAATATTCAAGCTATTATATTAATATTCCTAATGTCTTTGAAGCAAATCACTAATTCATGGTCTCTTTCCCAGCTGGTCTCTTCAGAAAGAACTTGAACAATGTGTACATGCATTTCACTGACAATTGCATGACTGGGTGATTCAAGTTGTGCTGATCTTCTACAGAGCAAGACAGACTGTAATAAAATACTTTGGCTGTGAAACGCTATGCTCTTTTATTAAAATCCAAGGGTTTGTGCATTGGAATCTTTTTAATTGCAAGATACATAATAGTAATGGGAGAACAGACCAATAAGGTTCGTTGCAGGCTCTATCTTAGAGAACTTGACCTAAGGTTGAACTCAAGTTAATCACTAGGTAGGCCTGTACCTAGCACTGGTCTCCTTATCAACCACCAATCAGGAAGAAAGCAGAAGTTACAGTTGTACTTAAACATATTTACTTATGAAGATTTATAGTTTTGCTCCCAGCCCCAGCCAGTAATTTTAAAGGGCGACAAATTCTGTAAGTTATGCCCAATCAGATGTGTGCCAAGCTGGATTCCCTCTTGCCCGTTGACTTAGCTTTATAAAGGTTGCTCAGGGCTTCAGCCTCCTATCCTGCTACATTAGTGAAGACTGTATGGCTCAAGCTCTAGCTTGAATAAAGATCCTTATGTATTTGGGGGTTTGCAAACGAGACAAAAGAGTAATTTCCAGTTGTTTAACAGCATAATATAATTATTTAGAAGCATTTTGTGACTAAAATATGTGAAAAACATCTATGGGATTAGGTTTAACACTAAGTATATTTTGTCACATTTCTTTTTTTTTTTGGGGGGGGAGATTTTTTTTTTATTTTTTTTTTATTTTCTATATTCTATGTTTACATTTCAAAGGCTTTCCCCTTTCCCAGTTCCCACCCACCATAGTTCCCATAGTTCCTCTCCCCCCCAACTGTTCCCCAATTATTCCCCCTCCCCCCTTGGTTTCTTTACTAAACTGGATGCAATCTTTACAGGCCCAGGGTCCTCTACTTTCTTCTTCTTGGGAATCATTTGACTTGCTATTTGTGTCTTGAGTATTTAGGGCTTCTGGGCTCATTAATATCCACTTATCAGTGATTGCATTTCATGTGCATTCTTTTGTGATTGGGTTAATTCACTCACGATGATATTTTCCAGGTCTAACCATTTACCTACAAATTGCATGAATTCATTATTTTTAATTGCTGAGTAGTACTCCATTGTATAAATATACCACATTTTCTGTATCCATTCCTCTTTTGAGGGATATCTGGGCTCCTTCCAATTTCTGGCTATTATAAACAAGGCTGCTATAAACATAGTGGAGCATGTGTCTTTGTTGTATGCAGAGGAATCCTCTGGGTATATGCCCAGGAGTGGTATGCCAGGGTCCTCTGGAAGTGACATGCCCAATTTTCTGAGGAACCGCCAAACTGATTTCCAGAGCAGTTTTACCATTTTGCAATCCCACCAACAGTGGAGGAGTGTTCCTCTTTCTCCACATCCTCGCCAGCACTTGTTGTCTCTTGAGTTTTTAATCTTAGCCATTCTGACTGGTGTGAGGTGGAATCTCAGGGTTGTTTTGATTTGCATTTCCCTGATGACTAATGATGTTGAACATCTTTTAAGGTGTTTCTCGACCATGCGAATTTCTTCTGGTGAAAATTCTTTGTTTAGCTCTGTGCCCCATTTTTTGATAGGGTTATTTGGTTCTTTGCGGTCTAACTTCTTGAGTTCTTTGTATATATTCGATATTAGCCCTCTGTCGGATGTGGAGTTGGTGAGGATCTTTTCCCACTTTGTTGGTTGCCGTTTTGTCCTTCTGACAGTGTCCTTTGCTTTGCAGAAACTTTGTAATTTTATGAGGTCCCATTTGTCGATTCCTGATCTTAGAGCATAAGCTATTGGTGTTCTGTTCAGGAACTTTTCCCCTGTGCCCAAGTCCTCCAGGGTCTTCCCAAGTTTCTTTTCTAATAGTTTCAGTGTGTCTGGTTTTATGTGGAGGTCCTTGATCCACTTGGAGTTGATCTTAGTGCAAAGAGATAAGAGTGGGTCAGTTCGCATTCTTCTGCATGTTGACTTCCAGTTGAACCAGCACCATTTGTTGAAAAGGCTATCTTTATTCCACCGGATGGTTGTGGCTCCTTTATCAAAGATTAAGTGACCATAAATCTGTGGCTTAACCTCTGGGTCATCAATCCTGCTCCATTGATCTGCTTGCCTGTTGCTATACCAATACCATGCAGTTTTTAACACAATTGCTCTGTAGTACTGCTTGAGGTCAGGGATATTGATTCCCCCAGAAGTCCTTTTATTTTTGAGAATAGTTTTAGCTATCCTGGGTTTTTTGTTGCTCCAGATGAATTTGAGAATTGCTCTTTCTAGATCTATGAAGAATTGAGTTGGGATTTTGATGGGGATTGCATTGAATCTGTATATTGCTTTTGGCAAGATGGCCATTTTTACTATATTGATCCTGCCAATCCAGGAGCAAGAAATATTTTTCCATCTTCTGAGGTCTTCTTCAATTTCTTTCTTCAAGGACTTGAAGTTCCTGTTGTACAGATCTTTCGCTTGTTTGGTTAGAGTTACGCCAAGATATTTTATGTTGTTTGTGGTTATTGTGAAGGGTGTTATTTCCCTAATTTCTTTCTCTGCCTGCTTGTCCTTTGAGTACAAGAAGGCCACTGACTTGCTTGAGTTAATTTTATTACCTGCCACTTTGCTGAAGTTGTTTATCAGCTGTAGAAGTTCTCTGGTGGAGTTTTTTGGGTCGCTTAGGTAAACTATCATATCGTCTGCAAATAATGATAGTTTCACTTCTTCCTTTCCAATTTGTATCCCTTTGACTTCTTTATGTTGTCTAATTGCTCTTGCTAGAACTTCAAGTACTATATTGAAAAGATATGGAGAGAGAGGGCAGCCTTGTCTAGTCCCTGATTTTAGTGGGAATGCTTCAAGTTTCTCTCCATTTATTTTGATGTTGGCTACTGGTTTGCTGTAGATTGCTTTTACTATGTTTAGGTATGGGCCTTGAATTCCTGCTCTTTCCAAGACTTTTAGCATGAAAGGATGCTGAATTTTGTCGAATGCTTTTTCAGCATCTAATGAGATGACCATGTGGTTTTTTTCTTTCAGTTTGTTTATGTGGTGGATTACATTGATGGATTTCCGTATATTGAACCATCCCTGCATCCCTGGGATGAAGCCTCCTTGATCATGGTGGATGATCATTTTGATGTGCTCTTGGATTTGGTTAGCAAGAATTTTATTTAGTATTTTTGCATCTATATTCATAAGAGAAATTGGCCTGTAGTTCTCTTTCTTTGTTGGATCTTTTTGTGGTTTAGGTATTAGCGTAATTGTGGCTTCGAAGAATGAGTTGGGCAGTGTCCCTTCTGTCTCTATTTTGTGGAATAGTTTGAAAAGTATTGGTGTTAAGTCTTCTTTGAAGGTCTGGTAGAATTCTGCACTAAAACCATCTGGTCCCGTACTTTTTTTGGTTGGGAGGCTTTCTATAACCCCTTCTATTTCTTTAGGGGTTATGGGACTATTTAGCTGATCTACTTGATGCTGATTTAATTTTGGTATTTGATATCTGTCTAGGAAATTGTCCATTTCCTCCAGATTCTCCAGTTGTTTTGAGTATAGACCTTTGTAGTAGGATCTGATGATCTTTTGAATTTCCTCAGTTTCTGTTGTTATGTCTCCCTTTTCATTTCTAATTTTGTTAATTTGTATACTGTCTCTGTGTCCTTTGGTTAGTCTGGCTAAGGGTTTATCTATCTTGTTGATTTTCTCAAAGAACCAGCTCCTGGTCTTGTTGATTCTTTGTATGGTTCTCTTTGTTTCTATTTGATTGATTTCAACCCTGAGTTTGATGATTTCTTGTCTTCTACTCCTCCTGGGTGAATTAACTTGTTTTTCTTCCAGGGCTTTAAGGTGTGCCATTAAGCTGCTAGTATATGCTCTCTCCAGTTTCTTTTTGGATGCACTTAGAGCTATGAGTTTTCCTCTTAGCACTGCTTTCATTGTGTCCCATAGATTTGGGTAGGTTGTACCTTCATTTTCATTGAATTCTAAAAAGTCTTTGATTTCTTTTTTTATTTCTTCCTTGACCAAGGTGTCATTGAGTAGAGTATTGTTCAGTTTCCATGTGTATGTGGGCTTTCTGTTGTTTTTGTTGCTATTGAAGACCACTCTTACTCCATGGTGATCTGATAGGAGGCATGGGATTAGCTCGATCTTCTTGTATTTGTTGAAATCTGTCTTGTGACCAATTATATGGTCTATTTTGGAGAAGGTACCATGTGGAGCTGAGAAAAAGGTATATTCTTTAGCTTTAGGATGAAATGTTCTATATATATCTGTTAAATCCAATTGGTCCAGAGTTTCAATTAGTTTCACTGTGTCCCTGTTTAGTTTCTGCTTTCCTGATCGGTCCATTGAGGAGAGTGGAGTGTTGAAGTCACCCACAATTATTGTGTTAGGTATAATGTGTGCTTTAAGTTTTAGTAAGGTTTCTTTTACGAATGAGGCTGCCCTTGCATTTGGAGCATAGATGTTCAGTATTGAGAGCTCTTCTTGGTGGATTTTCCCTTTGGCCAGCAAGAAGTGACCTTCTGAGTCTCTTTTGATGATTTTAGGTTAAAAGTCAATTTTATCTGATATTAGAATGGCTACTCCAGCTTGTTTCCTGAGACCATTTGCTTGTAAAATTGTCTTCCAGCCTTTTACTCTAAGGCAGTGTTTGTCTTTGACACTGAGATGTGTTTCCTGTATGCAGCAAAATGTAGGGTCCTGTTTCTGTATCCAGTCTGTTAATCTATGTCTTTTTATTGGGGAATTGAGTCCATTGATGTTAAGAGATATTAAGGAATAGTAATTATTTCCTCCAGACATTTTTGAAATTATATTTATTTATTTTATTTATTTTTTATATTCGAGAGGTTTCCTTCTTTTGGGTTTGATGAGAGGAGGTTTCTATCTTGCTTCTTCCCGGGTGTAGTTTCAGTCCTTGTCTTGGTGTTTTCCCCCTATTATCCTTTGTAGGGCCGGATTTGTGGAAAGATATCCTGCAAATTTGGTTTTGTCATGGAATTCCTTGATGTCTCCATCTATGGTAATTGAGAGCTTTGCTGGGTAAAGTAGTTTTGGCTGAAGTTTGTGTTCTCTTAGAGTTTGCATTATATCTGCCCAGGATCTTCTAGCTTTCATGGTCTCAGGTGAGAAGTCTGGTGTTATTCTGATACGTCTTCCTTTATAAGTTACTTGGCCTTTTTCTTTTGCTGCCTTTAATATTCTTTCTTTGTTTAGTACATTTGGAGTTTTGATTATTATGTTACGGGATGTATTTCTGTTCTGATCCAGTCTGTTTGGGGTTCTGTATGTTTCTTGTATATTCATGGGCATCTCTCTCTTTAGGTTGGGGAAGTTTTCTTCCATAATTTTGTAGAAGATATTTGCTGGCCCTTTAACTTGTACATCTTCATTCTAGTCTATACATATAATCCTTAGGTTTGGTCTTCTCATTGTGTCCTGGATTTCCTGGATGTTTTGGGTTACAGCCTTTTTGCATTTAGTATTTTCTTTGACTGTTGAATCAATGGTTCCTATGGTATCTTCGGCTTCTGATATTCTGTCTTCTATCTCTTGTATTCTATTGTTGATATTTGCATCTATGGCTCCTGATTTCTTCCCAAGGTTTTCTATCTCCAATGTTGTCTCCCTCTGCGATTTCTTAGTTGTTTCTACTTCTGTTTTTAGTGCCTGGATGGATGTGCTCAGATCTTTCGCTTGCTTGATTGTGTTTTCATGTATTTCTTTAATATATTTTTGTGTTTCCTCTTTCATAGCTTCTACTTGTTGGCCCACGTTCTTCTGTATTTCTTTAAGTGATTTTTGTCTTTCCTCCTTATTGTCTTCTTCTTTTTGATCCATCTTCTCCTGCATTTCTTGAAGTGATTTTTGTATTTGCCTTGTAAAGGCTTCTAACTTTTGACCCATTTTCTCTTCTATTTCTTTACAAGATTTTTCTATGTGTTCAGCCACCAGCATCCTGACCAGTGATTTTATATCCAAGTCTTGTTTTTCTGGTGTTTTGGGGTATCCAGGGCTTCCTGTTGTTGGCAAACTGGGTTCAGATACTGTCATGTTGCCTTGATTTCTGTTAGTGACATTCCTTCGTTTACCTTTTGCCATCTGGTTATTTCTGGTGTTAGTTGACCTTGTTGTCACTGGCTGGTGTTTGAATCTCCTGTAAGGCTGGGCTTACCTGTTGTTTCTCTACTGGTGGTTATGTGTGATTGCTGCTCAATGGGATCACGAGCTGGCTGCCACCCGCTGACTTTGTGCACGGCCTGAGGTCTCCGGGAAGTGTGGGGGAGTGCAGCAGAGCCTCGACAGGTGCTGCTGGGCCTGCCTAGTAGTGAGAGCCTAGCAGATCCCCCCATGTGGTAGCCCCTGATGGAATCTGTCTACCTGTGCCTTTCCAGCTGTGTTCTGGTTGCAATATGGAGGTCTGCCGCTATCGCTGGTCCGGGGTCCTGGGGAGCTGGGTGGTTCCGGCTGCCTCGGTGCACGGTCTAAGCTCTCAGGGATGTGCTGCAGAGCCTAGGCACCTGAGCCCGCCTGTGGGCGAGAGCTTAGCAGCTCTCCCTGCTCTAGCCCCAGACGGAGTCTCTACCTGCACCTTTCCAGCTGTGTCCTGGTTGCAATATGGAGGCCTGCCGCTATAGCTGGTCCTCACTCTTCTTAATAAACAAGAATTGTTGCTTATCCTGGTTCAGCGGGCAGGGTCTGAGCACCTGGCAAGCTGGCTAGGTCTGGCTTCCCTGCTACCAGCTGGATGGGAAGCTGCAGGCAAGATGGTGCTGCCTGCAGGGGGTTGGGGTCTGTCCTGCGAGTGCAGAGCGCAGGCACGGCCGCTGTACTCCAAACCGCTAGTCTGTGCGCAGTTCCTCCCCCAGACCTGAGTCCCCAGAGGTCTTAAACTCGGGCTGTCTCTGGTACCTGGTTCCGCTGGCTAGGTCTGGCTGACCTGCTACCGGCTGGATGGGAAGCTGCAGACAAGATCTTGTCACATTTCTTAAGAGTTTCTCATCTTCATTAAGTATCCCCTTTAGCTTTTTGTAAAAACATAATAAATAGGCACCAGGGATCCAGGTGACTCCACAGCCTTCTGTGCATAGCCTGCTAGGAGGGAGTGATCTCCCAGAAGGCTTTCACTTTTGAGTGCATTTGTGAGATCTTCACCTTCTCTCTGGAGGGGATCCAGCTAGGAGCACACAGGGCCTAAGATCAGTGGAGCTGCTGGTGCCCTTACCCATTTTCACCAGGGAGCCTGGAGACTCCACAGTCTTCTGTGCATAGCCCTCCAGGAGAGAGAGAGAGAGAGATCTCCCAGCAGTACTTTCACTTTTGAGCTCAGAGTAGTAAGGACACAAGCTTACAGACCCACAGGAGGAACAAACTGCAGCCAGAGACGAGAATACCAACTAGCACCTGATAGTGAAAGGCAAGCACAAGAACCCTACCAACAGAAACCAAGGCCACATGGCAACACCAGAACCCAGTTTCTTTCACCAAAGCAAGCCCCAGATACCCCAACACACCGGAAAAGCAAGAGTTGGATTTAAAATTGTATCTTATAATGCTGATAGAGGGCTTCAAGAAAGACTTAAATAACTCCCTTAAAGAAATACAGGAGAACATTGGTCAACAGGTAAAAGCCCTTAAAGAGGAAAAACAAAAATCCCTTAAAGAAGTTACAGATCATGGGTCAACAGGCAGAAGCCCTTAAAGTTGAAAAACAAAAATCCCTTAAAGAATTACAGGAAAACACAATCAAGTGAAGGAATTGAACAAAAATATCCATGATCTAAAAGTGGAAGTAGAAACAATAAATAAATCACAAAGTGAGGCATCTCTGGAGATAGAAAACTTTGGAAAGAATCCAAGAGTCATAGATGCAAGCATCAACAACAGAATGCAAGAGATAGAAGAAAGAACCTCAGGTGCTCAAGATACCATAGAAAACATTGATTCAAGAGTCAAAGAAAATGAAAAATGCATAAAGCTGGTAAATCAAAACATCTTGGAACTCCAGGACACAATAAGAAGTCCAAACCTAAGGATTATAGGTATAGACAAGAGCAAGGATTTACATCTTAAAGGCCCAATAAATATCTTCAACAAAATTGTAGAAGAAAACTTCCTTAACCCAGAGAAAGAGATGCCCATGAACATACAAGAAGCCTTCAGAACTCCAAATAGTCTGGAACACAACAGAAAGTCCTGCCAGCACATAATAATCAAAACACCAAACTTACTAAACAAAGAAAAAATATTAAAAGCAGTAAGGGAAAAAGGGCAAGTAACTTATAAAGGCAGACCTATCAGAATCACATCAGGCTTCTCACCAAAGATAATGAAAGCTAGAAGATCCAGGGCAGACCTCATACAGACCCTAAGAGAACAGAAATGCCAGCCCAGGCTACTATACCCAGCAAAACTCTCAATCATCATAGATGGAGAAACCAAAATATTCCATGATAAAACCTAATTTGCACAATATCTGTCCACAAATACAGCCCTACAAAGGATAACTAGTGAAAAATGCCAACACAAGGGGAGGGAACTACACCCTAGAAAAAGCAAGAAAGTAATCTTCCAACAAACTCAGAAGAAGATACCCACACAAACATAAAAATGACATAAAAAATAGCAGGAAGCAACAATCACTATTCCTTAATATCTCTTAACAACAATGGACTCAACTCCCCAATAAAAAGACATAGACTAACTAAATATTTCTCATGTAAATCTTAAATTTTATCAGAAAATGTTTGTAATTCCCCTTTTAATTAATTTAGTAATTTCTTTTATGTCTACCATTTTATCTGCATTATTTTTCACGATAATTTTCAATTTTAATATGTCTTTCTATATACTTCCTCCATTTTCTCAGAAATGTTTTCAATGTAAATCTTTGATTTTATCACAAATGTTTCTAATTCTATGTTTAATTATTTTAGAAAGAGTTTTTACATCAACCACTTTTTGTATAAAGTTTTCCATGAAATAGTCAATTTTACCATGTTTGTCTATTTATTTCTTGAATTTTACCAGAATTATTTTCCATGTTAATCTTTAGTGTTATGAAATGTTTATAATTACACCTTCAATCAACTTAGAATTATCTTTATGCCTATTATTTTATCTATATAATTTCCATGATAATCTTTAATTTTAACGTTATTTTATATATTTCTGCAAATTTATCAGAAAAAAAATTTCCGTGTAAATCTCTAAGTTTATCAGAAAATGTTTATAATTCCACTTTTATTCAATTTAGGAATACTTTTATGCCTATCATTTTTTGTTGTTGTTTTTTTCGAGACAGGGTTTCTCTGTGTAGTCCTGGCTGGCCTGGAACTCACTCTGTAGACCAGGCTAGCCTCGAACTCAGAAATCCACCTGCCTCTGCCTCCCAAGTGCTGGGATTACAGGCGTGCGCCACCACGCCTGGCTGCCTATCATTATTATAAAATTTTCCATGATAATCTTTAATTTTAACATGTGTTTCTATATATTTCTTCAATTTTATCAGAAATAATTTCCATGTAAATCTTCAAGTTTATCAAAAAATGTTTATAATTCCACTTTTAATCAACTTAGGAATACTTTTATGCCTATCATTATTACAAAATTTTCCATGACATCTTCAATTTTAACATGATTTTCTACATTTTTCTACAATTTTATCAGAAATATTTTCCACATAAATCTTCGATTTTATCATAAAATATTTCTATCCCATATTTCAATTAATTTAACAATGTTTTACATGTCTACCACTTTACTCACTAATTTTCTATGAAAATTGTCAATTTTAGCGTGTTTATCTGAAATATTTTCTATGTAAATCTTTAATTTTATCATAAAGTGTTATTACTTCACTTTTAACTTTTTTTTTTTTTTTTTTGGTTTTTCGAGACAGGGTTTCTCAATGTAGCCCTGGCTGTCCTGGAACCCACTCTGTAGACCAGGCTAGCCTCAAACTCAGAAATCTGCCTGCCTCTCTCTGCCTCCCAAGCACTGGGATTACAGGCATGTGTCACCACCGCCTGGTCTTTACTTCCTTTTTAAAAAAATAAAAATAATAAAAATGAAAAAACCATAATAAATAAGTAAAAGTTGCTTTTTGTGTTTTTTAAAGATTTATTTTTTTATTTACATTTTTTTATTTTCTATATTCTTTGTTTACATTCCAAAGGCTTTCCCCTTTCCCAGTTTCCCCTTCACCCTATGTCCCATAAGTCCTCTCCCCTCCCCTCTCCCCCCCCCACCTTTTTTCTGTTCTGGTACTCTCCTAAAAAACTGGATCCAGTCTTTTCAGGACCAGGGTCCTCTCCTTCCTTCTTCTTGGGAATATTTTCATTTGCTAATTAAGCCTTGAGTATATTTATACAATGGAATACTACTCAACAATTAAAAATAATGAATTCATGCAATTTATAGGCAAATGGTTGGATCTGGAAAATATCATCCTAAGTGAGTTAACCCAATCACAAAAGAATACACATGAAATACAGTCACTGATAAGTGGATATTAATGAGCCCAGAAGCTCTGTATACTCAAGGCTTTTTGTTTTTTAATTCCTTTTCTTTATATTTAGTGGCTACTCTGTTCATGGGTTCTTTTATCCGTCTCCTAACAGCATCTTCTCTGGCTTAGCTCAGCTTCTCCTGGTTCAAGTGTCTCTTCAGTCTGCTGGCACAATTTAATTTCTCAATCTCTCTCTCTCTCTCTCTCTCTCTCTCTCTCTCTCTCTCTCTCATTTTCACTCTTCAGAATCTCTTCTCTAGCCCTATACAATCTTCTTTCTTCCTGCATCAACTGTCTTCCTTGACCATCCTCTTCTGTCTCTGAACCTTACTGTTGCCTACTACTCTCTCCAACTCCTCCTTCACTACTCCCACTCCGACTCCCAGCTCTGAGCCTCTGCTTGCTGTTTATACCATCTCCTTTTCCCATAAGTCCAAGAACAAACTGTCTCTGGAAAGGTTTAAATGACCCTATTCACTCAAGAGAATAGACACATAAACCATCTCATGCTATACTCCTCTACAATTCTGGATGTCTTCTCTGAGACATTCCCAGGAAAATGGGGAACATCAAGCTCAACTTGCCCTCATTAAACCACAACGAGTCTTTTGGTTAACACACTGAATTCCACTTGATAAACCAATGACTTCATCAGAAGTGCTTTCAGAATCAGGGATGAATCAAAGACAGCTCCATCACTAAAACTTTAGCCAAACTTTGGTGATCATACTAGAAAGATGCAATTCTAGAAATTTCTGCATGACATGGGGCCACTTAAACAGGTGTTAGATGCTATTTTCAACAGCTTGGCTGGTAAGAACCTCCATTGTTGTTTATTGCATCTGTAGTCTTGAGGATAGGCCTTTCTGAATCTTGTAATTGTCATCTCTCCCAGCCATGTAACTTTACTTCTTGAGTCTCCTAGCCACCCCATACATTGCTGGCAGGAATATCTTACTTAGGAGGAAACTCCTATTCAATAGAGAGAAATGAAAGGAGGGAAAATTTCCAGAGCACTTCCTTTCTGCTCCTTCCACTCTTCAAGTGCCAGTTTCTATTTCTTTTTTAACTGATATCCCACAGGACTCTTATGATTCTGCTGCTGTTCTAACTGGAAATCACAACATTTCCATTTCCATTCCAGAGACACCTTGAGATTTCCCTTCAGTTCCAGAGATAGACACCTTGAATTTTTTTCCATGTGCCATCTTTAACTTTTCACTTTATTTTGCACATATACTTGTCTAAAACATTGCTTAACTAAGACATTTTTCTATTTCCTATTTCTGTGGAGAGTAATTGGAATCATACATGCTTTCTATGGTAAAACTTACTGAGATTTACTACCCTGCCTCTGTTCTTTACTTGTATTGACTCATTTTCAGTCTCCACATGGTGGCATGTTGGTTAATAATAACTTTGTCTTTGTATTTGTCCATGTTGAGTCCAGAAAAATAATGAACATTACAATTCGTCAGTAAATGGTCCTCACTCTATATGTGGGAGCATGAAGCAGAATCAACATTAGGCGTGGCCCAGAAATTGAGAGAAAGATGGATTCCAAGACTAATTTCTAGGTACTCTTTGCAGAAGCACAATTTTGAATTCTTACATATGATCACATCTCATACTCCTGTATAGTGTCTGAGCCAAGAAAAACATGATATTGTCCTCATATTTATCTCACCCTACTCTTATTTTGCTTGCCTTTAAAACACTTGCTTTTTTTCTATGCCTACCTTAACTCTTTCACTGCTTCTATCCAGGAGACAAGTTGATAACTTTATTCCTAAATAGCCCTGCTTGTTGTCATATTTACATTAAAGGCATCCCTTCTGATGTTCCTTTACCTTTAAATATGTAAAAACATTGTACATGTAAAATTTGACACCTTAAGTAGGAGCCTCCTTTGCTACCAACCTCAAGTAAAAAGGCTGTCAGCTTATAAGCCAGCTGAATTGGAATATAGTTATTTCCGTGATTTAAGAACAATGGTCACTTTTCAGAGGACCAATTACCAGCACCCACTTGGCTACTAATAGCTATAGTTAACTAACTCTAGTCTCATGGCATCTGATTCCCTTTTATGGACTCTAAGGGCACCAGGTACACACACACACACACACACACACACACACACACACACATATATATATATATATATATATATATATATATATATAACACACACACACACACATATATATATATATATATATATATGTATATATACATATTTATACAGTCTTTTATGGACTCTAAAGGTACTAGGGGTGCATTCAGTACACAAAAATAAATGCAGATAAATCACACACATGTGTATACATGTGTATATACGTGTGTACATATGTGTATATATAAAAGACATTTATGTGTATATGTGTATATATAAAAGATATATGTAAATTTATAATATTTTTTAAGTCAGCTGGACTACAGCATATGCTAGTATGGCCATCTTAACAACTCTTCAGAAACACTGCAGAAATTACATAAAGACCAAAAGTGATTTCCTTAGTACTAAAGACTCAGACCTAGTCAGGGCAATTTCAAAACATTTTCACCTCTCTTTTTATTATCACAATGGCTCTAAAACTACTTTCACATTGGTGAGAAGGAAGCACTTTCCCTGGTATTCTGACTGAAGTACTTTCATGTCTGACATAGAAAGAAAGGTTGTAATTGACCCATAAGATAAGCTTCCAGTTCTCACTCCTTTTAACTAACCAAATATGCACTAAGACCATAGCAGACACTAGAGCCTATATGACAAAGAAATTGCATAGATTATTAAGACCAACTCACTAACATGCTGATTGTCCCTATTATTTGAAAGAGGCATATGAATGACAGTAAAACATGTCATTACAGCAGGTGCAATACTATGGGGATGAACACCCTCAGAGAGAACTCCAAGACTTGCAATTATGTATTGACATCAAATGCAGGGGATCATGCAGAGTCTGATGTTTAGTTGAATGTTAAACAATGGAGGGTTAGTAAGGGCCTTCTCAAACATCGACTCTTCATTGAATACCTGCCTCAACTCTTAGGCACTTTATCAGTTACCTGCATAGCTTTCCAAATGATATTTTATAGAGATAAATGGATTTTATTACATACATGCTTTCTGTTAGAATAAACCCAAATTCTACCCCATAACTTAACATTTATGTATGTGACAAGCACTCAGTATTCCATTACATAGAATTCCTTCATCATAAACTGAAAAAAATGGATATTTTTCTGTTTTTTGGACTAATCAAATTCAGTACTATTGTACTCCCTTTGACTACACTTTTTTCTTATGTTCCTCTTGGAACTCTCAGTTCCTTCCCACTTTCTTCTTAAATCCCATGACTTAAATATTTTTGTCATTAAGCTCAGTACCCAAAAATAATAATTTTCAGAATGATTCTCCCTTATTATCCAATACTAATTAGAACTGTTCCTTCTAAAAATAGTATCTTATCTTCACTGTTTCTGTAACTAAGATCCAAGAATCAACAATAACAAATTCATATGTTGGCCCACTTCAGGCATAGTTATATCCCCAAAATATAGGAAAGACCCTAATATAAACATGTCCTATATTTTTCCTTATAATATTGCTTTTATCTGTCATTTCTTTATTTAAAGGGACTCCTACTGAGATACATCAATGCCTTTAATGAGCCTTTAAGAGACTTTAGACCCATTCCACCAGGATTGTTGACTTGGTAATATTTTCCTCTCTGGTATCATGGTTGGAACAGCTAAAAAAAGTTTGTTTTCTCACAAATCTGGAACAGACCCAAGTTGAAGATGACAGAATGTTTGATTAATACAAAACCCTTGGCTTGTGGATGGCACCATTTTTTTCTGTACTTCATTTGTATATATTTGGTGCTTAATCTAAAAATCTCAATCTCATATAAGGATACCAGTTATAATTGATTAATGCCCATCTTCATGTTTCAATAGTTTAAATTTTCTTATCAACTAGTACACTCTGAAAAAATTGTGTTTGTGTATTTATATATGATTAATATTTGCGGTGAGCTTGTATATGTATAGGGGTGTATTCACATAGGCAGAGGCATTGGTTCAATATTGGGTATATTTCATGGTGGCTTTCTGCTTAGGCTTGTTTTAACCTCAGCAATTGAATAGACTGACTGACCACCAAACTTTGGAGATCAACCTCTCTAACTTTATCTGCAACATTAGGGTTATATATGAATTCTAGCCCACTGTTTTAATTTGGGAAGTCGGGATATGAACTCAGATTCACATGCTTGCATAGCAGGCAATTCAAATGAGTCCAACCCCTCCAAGTAGTTCCTTATTCTGCTTGTAACATCATATGACATGCCACTAAATGCTGCTAGGTAGCCCGAGTTTTCTACAAAAAAAACCTATAATTATTAAAATATTTATTGATTTATGGAGCTGGGCAGTAGCTTACCAGCAAAGTGCAGGCATGGATCATTTCAAGCATGAGTATCAATAGAAGGAAGAAAGAAAGAGTTGGTTTCATCCCCAGACACCACATAAAAAAGTAATAATCTTTGAATGTACTTATAATTTCAGTGAGACAAGTAGATCATTTGAGCTCACTGGCCATACTAGCCTGCTTGGGATGTTGCTTGTCAATGAAAGACCACTGCAAAAGTCAAGGTAGGTATCACCAAAAGAATAAGAGCTGAGCATATACATATGCATATGCACACACACATACACCCACATACACACATACTCTCTCTCTCTCTCTCTCTCTCTCTCTCTCTCTCTCTCTCTCTCTCTCCATCTCTGTCTCTCTCTCTGAGAGAGACAGAGATGAACAGAGACTAAATATTTCATATCAATCATCAATATTTGGCAAATATAGTACACTATAGGCTAGCCTGAGGTACAAACATGTCTCAAATATATACAAGGATGAAAAAATGTTTTTCTAGATCCAAAATACATGAATAATCTACAATAGTGCTTCTTTTGGAGGGTACACAGGAATCTAGTTTCTTTCCATACTGTTCTTCTACTGCTCCCCTTGCTTGTTTCTTCTTGTTTGCATGGTTGACTGCCCAGAAGCAGTATTATTCTTGAGATTCAGAACTAAAAATAGAGGAGAAGAAAAAAATAGTTTTCTTTTCCACCACTACCCAGATATCTTTTCTTTTTTTTTCTGTTATTTTCCCTTGTGGGATTCCTAACAATAGGATTTGGGGCTTTACCTGACTTTGAGACCTGTTTCCTCCTACTTGGTTGTGTTGTCCAGCCTTGATGCAAGGTTATGTGCTTGGACTTATTATAGCTTAGTTGGCTATATTTGATTGATGTCCTTGAAAGACCTGCTCTTTTTTGAGGGGATGCGAATGAGTAGTGGATTGGAAGAAAGGGGTGTTGAGGGTGAGCAACTAGAGAAGAGGATAGAAGGAAAACTACATTCAGGATATATAATCTATGAGAAAAGAATACATGATGATTGATGATGATGTTGATGATGATGATGATGATGATGATGATGATGATGATGATGATTTCCTTCTTAGGATACAGTCTTGTCACTAAGTACTGATTTCCTTTTATGGTCACCTGGAATTTACTTCCTGCTGTGATTGAAGCAATATGGATACAAGCTACACATGGTACAGTCATCTGGTCTCTTGTGTGACCAAGGTCCTGTGTGTCAGTTGAGGTGGGGGGAAGCTTATTAATAGAAGGAAGAAAGAAAGACTGAATGTTGGTGTACCAATGATAACTGTCACAAGAAAGTGTGTTGGGAAAAATTAATCTTCCTTCAATTCATTGGATACTAAAAGATATCTGAAACACAAGGTTATTTGGGGGAAAGAAGGGGCTCTGCCTATTTGTGAAAAGCTTGGGATTTAACAGTCAAAATAAGCTCAGTCTTCTCTATCAGTGGAAGCAGATTAGTTTTTATTCCAAGTTTGACATAAATTCCACCCAGGTTAATAATATCTCCTGATTATTCTAAGATGCATGCAATAGAAATTTAAGTGCAAACATTCTGAACAACTTAATGCTATACTAAAATTCAGGTATAAGAAAATAAAATAGAAAAATTTATAAGAAAAAGAGGCTAAATAATAGGTATAATTTAATTAAGAGCTTCCATGAATGCCTAGAAGTATAAGCATTCACTAATTTGCAGGAGAATACCTATGGATAAAATGTTCAAGGTCCTATGTTTTTCTCTGGTACATTAAGTATAAATCAATTTAATAATGAGACACTATAAATCCATGGATCGTTTGGTAGTTTCTTTGATTTATGAACACAGTATGTAGATGAGGCTTCTTGATATTTGTTTAACATTTGTGCCACCAGGAAACTCTTGAGCTTGTTAAAGTGTGATAAAGATAGGAATATCCCCAAATCCATAGTGTTTTCTGTGGTCCTAAGGAGTCTAGTGCATCTTAAGAGTTCAGTGAGCATCAGTATATTGATTTTCTGTATTAGATTGATACACAAATCATCAGGTGAAGGTTTCCCTTCTGCTTTGTGTATAAATTGACTACTTGCTAGAGGAAAAAAAATGAAGATACGGAGGACATCTGTTCCAATTTAAGAGGCCTTAAGGCTGAATGTCTTAAAGTTTAAGTTGCAATGTTGTTATTATCCTTGCCAAGGCTTCTTTTCATGGAGAAACAATTCATAGTTAGAGTAGAAAATTACAACTTCCAAAATTGACTCCCCAGAGAAAATCTAATGTATGATTTTTGTTTTGGGTATCTTTAGTGAGTGATCCCCCACAAAAAGAAAAAGAAGATTGGCTTGTGATAAGGAAACTATGGAGAATATATCAATTATGTTCATAGTTTCACACACCTTTGATCTATTAACATCATGAGACTACTTTGGTTCTTGGTAACAGTATCACACAGATGCTGTAAAATGCTTGACAGTAAGTAATTGACCACTTAGAGACAACAGATAAGATCATGAGACTTGGCACAGTAGGTATCATTTAACTCTGGGGAGTTTATAATGGATTGGCCTCACTTATTCCCATAAAATTTACAATTTTCTTTTTCTTTACTGTTCTTTTCTTTACATTTTTTTCTTTTTTTCTTTTTTCTTTTGGTTTTCTCAGACAGGGTTTCTCTGTGTAGTGCTCTGTGTAGCCCTGGCTGTCCTGGAACTCACTCTGTAGACCAGGCTGGCCTTGAACTCAGAAATCTGCCTGCCTCTGCCTCCCAAGAGCTGGGATTAAAAGTGTGCACTAACACTGCCTGGTTACAATTTTTATTTATTTGTTTTTTTTTTACTTACTTTCTTACCTACTTATTTTCTTATTTATTATTTTTACATTGTGACTACAGTTCGCCCTCTCTCTTCTCCCATTCTTACATTGCACCTCCAGTTTGCACCTCAATCCACTCCTGCCACACTTCTATCCAGAAAATGGCAGGGCTCTCATGGATATCAACCAGCTATGGCATATCAAGTTTCAGTAACACTAGTTACCTCCAGTCTTATTAAGGCTTGACAAAGCAACCCAGTATGAGGTGAAAAGTTCCAAAAGCCAACAAGTGTCAGAGACAGCCCTGCTACCAATGTTTGGAATCCCACAAGAAGACCAAGCTACCCACCTGTAACATATATACAATGGGCTTCATGCAGGCTCTCTGGTTCTTGGTTCAGTCTCTATGAGACCCTATGAGAGTATTTTAGTTGATTCTATGGACTTTCTTGTGGTATCCTTGACCCATCTACTTCCTACAATCCAATTTTCTCTTTTGCAGGATTCCCCAAGTTCTGACTAATTTTTGATGTGGGTCTCTACATATGCTTCCATTACTTGCTAGATGAAGCCTCTCTGATGACAATTTGGTTAGTTAACAATCAATGAGTGTATTAGAATATCATTAGGCATAATTTCATTGACAGTTTTTTAACAAGTTGTTAAATCCTAGGTTTGTTCCATCCTAGGTCTCTGAGCTATCCACCCTCTGTGTTCTGCACTCCAAGCAAGCAGTACTAGGAGTAGGATTCCTATCATGACATGGGTCTCAGGCTGGACCAGTAATCGGTTGGTCACTCCCACAACTGCAATCTTTAGCCCAGCATAACTTGTAGACAGAACAAATTGGAGGTTGAAAGGGATGTGGCTGTCTTCATGTAACAATCCCTCCACTGGAAATCTTGCCTGGTTAAAAGTAATGGTCATTCAGTTCAGTCTTCATATCCCCTATTGTTCAGAGTTTTAGATTTCTGAGATTTTCAACTGCAATGTTTCTACATCATCCTGGAGATGAACCCCCATTTTCAGTTGTCTCTCCCAATACTCTTTTAATCCATTGTCCCTCAACCTAATCCCTCTACCACTTATCACTCCCTCCAACCTTTCCTCCACCTGAAATGTATATTTTATTTTTCCTTCACAAAGAGTTTCATGCATCTTCTCTCAATCACTTCTTATTACTTTGCTTCTTTAGGTCTGTGGAGTGTGCAATGGTTATACTTTATTTTTAGAGCTAATATCCACCTATAAGTGAGTACAGAGTATGTTTGTTTTTCTGGGTATGGGTTACTTCACTCTGGATAATTTTTTTCTAGTTCCATCTAATTGCTTGCAATTTTCATGATGTCACTCTTTTTCAAAAGTTGAGTAACTTTGTGTAAACATATCACATTTCTTTTCTCTATTCTAGGTTGCATCCATTTTCTGGATATTAATGATAAAGTTATTTTGAACACAGTTGAGCAAGAGTCCTTGTAGAATGGAGAAGCTTCTTTGGGGTGTATGTCCAAGAGAGGTATAGCTGGGTCTTGAGGTAGAACTATTCCCAATTTGCTGATCAACTCTCAAATTGATTCCCAAAGTGTCTATACAAGTTTGCACTCCCACCAGCTGTGGAGGAGTGCTCTCCTTGCTCCACAGCCTTGACAGCATGAACTCTCACTTGTGTAAACTTAAATAATATTGACTGACATAAGATGGAATCTCAGAGTCATTTGCATTTGCATTTCCCTGAATACTAAGGATGCTGACATTTTCTTTCAGCATTTTTCAGCCATTTGATTCCTCTGTTGAGAGGAATTCGTTTTATAGATCTCTAGCACATTTTTTATTGTGTTATTTGATTTGTTGATGTCTTGTTTCTTAAATTCTTCATGTATTTTGGAAAGTAACTCTATCAGATGGGGGTTTGGTGAACATCTTTTTCTCTTTCATAAGCTACAATTATGTCTAGTTGACATAATTGTGTCTTTTTCCTTAAAATACTTTTTTAGTTTCATGAGGTCTCATTTATTAATTGTCGATCTTATTGCCTACAATATTGGTGTTCTGTTCAGGAAGTAGTTTTCTGTGACCATGTGTCCAAGGTTATCTATTTCCCAATTAACTTCTATCAGTTTCAGTGTATCTAAATTTATATTGAGGTCGTTTATATATTTGGGTTTGATTTTTGTGTAGAGTGATATATATTGATCAAATTGCATTCCCTTACATGCAGTTAAACCAGCACCATTTGTTCAAGACATTTTCTTTTTACCATTGTATACTTTTGGCTTCATTGAATCAGGCCTTCAGAAATCAGGTGTTCACAAATCAGTATTGTTAAGATCACACAAGTGAGAGTTCATGCTGGCCTTGGGCCTTTTTTGGTTGGGACACATTTAAATGACTACTTCAAGTTCCTTGGGTCTATTTAAATTGTATATCTGATCTTGATTTAAATTTCATAAGTGGTTATCTATCAAAATATTTGTTCATTTCTTTTAGATTTTCCAAATTTGTAAAGCATTGATTTTTGAAATATACCTAAAGATTCCATGGATTGCCTCAGGGTCTGTTGTTATGTTCCCTTTATTGTTTCTGATGTTGTTAATTTAGATATTTACTCTCTTTGCCTTTTAATTAGTTTGGATAAGGATTTGTCCATCTTATTGATTTCCTCAAAGAACCATCTCTTTCTTTCCTTCATTTATCTTGTTGTCTTCTTTGTTTCCATCTTATTGGTTTCATTCCATAGTTTATTTCCTGTAGTCTACCCCTCTTAGGTATGTTTGCTTCATTTTATCCTAGAATTTTCCAGATGTGCTGTTAAGTTCCTAGTATAAAGTCTCTCTCATATCTTTATAAAGACATTTAGTTCTATGAATTTTCATCTTAACACTCTATCCATTGTGCCATAAATTTGGGTATGTAGTGTATTCATTTTCATTAAATTCTAGGAAGTCTTTAATTTCTTTATTTCTACCTTGACCCACTGGTCATTTTGTAGAGAGTTGTTCAGTTTTCATGAGTTTGTAGGTTTTCTGCTGTTTCTACTGTTTAAATTCAGCTATAATCTGTGGTGGTCTGATAAGATAGAGGAGGTTATATCAATTTTCTTATGAATTGCTTTATGACCAAGAATAGGAACAATTTGGAAAATGTTCTGTGAAGTGCTGTGAAGAAGATATTTTTGCATGTTTGGCTTAAATATTCTGCAAATATGTTAGATCATTTTGATTTATAATGTCTACTTTTACTTTCCACTTGCATAACCTGTCGGTGAGAGTGGGGTGCTGAAGTCTCTCACTGTTAATGTGAGGGATTCAATGTTGTATTTAAGCTTTAGTAATATTTCTTTGAACAATGCAGGAGTCCTTGCATTTGGGGCATAAATGTTCATAATTGAGATGTTATCTTGTAGATTATTTTCTTTGATGAGTTGAAGGGTTTTTTTTCATCTCTTTTTATTAATTTTGGTTGGAAGTGTATTTTGTTTGACATTAGATATACCATAATTTCTTTTTGGGTCCATTTGCTTGGAAACTCTTTTTCTGACTCCTATCTTTCAGGTAGTGTTTATTATTGATGTTGACATTTGTTTCTTGTATGCAGCAGAACAATGGATCTTGTTTTTTATCTATTCCTTTATTCTGTGTCTTTATACTGAGGAATTTAATCTACTGATATTAAGCAATATTAATGACTAATAATTATTAATTCCTGTTACTGTATCTCTGTGTGTGTGTGTGTGTGTGTGTGTGTGTGTGGTTTTCCATTGTTTTGATTTTGCTGCTGTTAGATTCTTTATGTCTTGTGATTTTACTGGTGTTACTAAACCCTTTAGGATAGAGTTTTCCTTCTAGCACTGTCTATAGAACTGGATTTGTAAGTATATACTGTTTAAATTTTATTTTGTCATAGAATATCTTGTTTTCTCCATCTATAGTGATTGAAATTTCTGCTAGATATAGTAGTCTGGAGTGGCCTCTGTGGTCTCTTAGAGTCTATAAGACATCTGTTTAGGTACTCTTAGCCTTTAGAGTCTCTGTTGAGAAGTCTAGTGTAATAAGTTAGTTTGCAATTTTTCCTTGTGGCTTTTAATACTTACTTTATTCTGTATATCTAGTTTTTAATTATGTGGCAGGGAGACTTTCCTTTCTGGTCTAATCCATTAAGTGTTCTCTAAGCTTCTTGTACATTTATAGGCATTTCCTTCTTTAAACAAGAAATTTTTTCTTCTATGATTTTGTTGAGAATATTTTCTGGGTTTTTGGACTGGTAATCTCCTTATTCTATTGCTATTATTTTAGATTTGCTCTTTTCTTAGTGCCCCAGATATTCTGGATGATTTGTGTGAGGAATATTTTAGATGTAACATTTTCTTTGACCACTGTATCAATTTGTTCTCTCATATCTTCAACCACTGACATTCTCTCATCTACCTCTTGATTCTGTTGCTGATATGTGTGTGTCTGGTGCCTCTTTGATTACCTAGATTTTTCATCTCCAAGATTCTCTCTGTATTTGCTTTATTTCATCTATTTCCATTTTCAGGTCTTGAACGGTTTTATTCATTTCCTTTATCTGTACGTTTTTCTAAATTCCTATAAGGGATTTGTTCATTTCCTATTTAAGGGACTTTATCATATTCATAAAATTGGATTCAAAGTCATTTTCTTCTGCTTCAGGTGCGTTTGAGTATCCAGGGCTTACTATAGAAGGATAGCTGAGCTCTGCTGCTCCCATAATATCCTGGGTGTTACAGATTTTGTTCTTATGCTGCCTGTAGTCATTTTGATTTTGTGTTATAGGTTTAGCTTCCAATTTCTGACTATAGTTTTATTGGATGGATAGTTTTTCCATGTTTTTCCCTTAGTTTCTTTTTTCTCTCTTGTCTTTTCACTTTTTTTGAGTTTTTTTTTCAATTTTTATTTTCTATATTCTATGTTTACATTCCAAAGGCTTTCCCCTTTCCCAGTTCCCACCCACCATACTTCCCATAGTTCCTCTCCCCCCCCAACTATTCCCCAGTCATTCCCCCTCCCCCCTCGGTTTCTTTACTAAACTGGATGCAATCTTTACAGGCCCAGGGTCCTCTCCTTTCTTCTTCTTGGGAATCATTTGACTTGCAATTTGTGTCTTGAGTATTTAGGGCTTCTGGGCTCATTAATATCCACTTATCAGTGATTGAATTTCATGTGCATTCTTTTGTGATTGGGTTAATTCACTCAGGATGATATTTTCCAGGCCTAACCATTTACCTACAAATTGCACGAATTCATTATTTTTAATTGCTGAGTAGTATTCCATTGTATAAATATACCACATTTTCTGTATCCATTCCTCCTTTGAGGGATATTTGGGCTCCTTCCAATTTCTGGCTATTATAAACAAGGCTGCTATAAACATAGTGGAGCATGTGTCTTTATTGTATGCAGGGGAATCCTCTGGGTTTATGCCCAGGAGTTGTATGCCAGGGTCCTCTGGAAGTGACATGCCCAGTTTTCTGAGGAACCGCCAAACTGATTTCCAGAGCGGTTTTACCATTTTGCAATCCCACCAACAGTGGAGGAGTGTTCCTCTTTCTCCACATCCTCGCCAGCACTTGTTGTCTCTTGAGTTTTTAATCTTAGCCATTCTGACTGGTGTGAGGTGGAATCTCAGGGTTGTTTTGATTTGCATTTCCCTGATGACTAATGATGTTGAACATCTTTTAAGGTGTTTCTCGGCCATCCGAGTTTCTTCTGGTGAAAATTCTTTGTTTAGCTCTGTGCCCCATTTTTTGATTGGGTTATTTGGTTCTTTGCGGTCTAACTTCTTGAGTTCTTTGTATATATTGGATATTAGCCCTCTGTCGGATGTGGGGTTGGTGAAGATCTTTTCTCAAAACCTTTGATTTTAGTTTCCAGTGAATCTTCAAGCCCAGTAGTATGTCTTCATTGTAGTTTTCCTGGCATACATGAACTCAGGGGGTTTGGTTACTCACATTGCCTATAGGGCTCTAAGTTTCTGGGAACTGGCATGGCTTCTGTGGTTCTAGATACTGTTGAGGTTTCTACAGTCCAGGTTTCTGTGGTTCCTAGGGTTTTAGTGTAAGGGTCCATAAATCACTGCAGAGTGACACTCTAGACTCAAATAGTACATAAACGCAAAGAGTTTGATTTTGCACAAGTCCAGCATGTTGGGGTCTCCTCTTGCCTATATAGAAAGACACGTAAGTGAATTCTCAGGCCTGATCTAAAGCACCTTGGAGTTTAGGGGTGGACGAGCTTTATCTTCCTCTATCACTAGGCATCCTGAAGCATTACAGCTGGAATCTGTTCTTGAGGAATCCCAGGGTAGATGGGCTTTGTCTTACTCTATCCCTAAGGACCTTCCATTACTAGGCATTGGGCCTGGCTGGAAACTGCTGACCCAGTTTCCTTGCTTCCCATTGTCCTTGCTTCCTTAGGCCAGATGGTGGGGCACTTTCAACTATCTGCTTCAAGTCTGGGTTTTTAGGTAAAATCTGAACTACCAATATGAAGCCTATCATGAAGCCAACCTGTCTCATCACCAGTACCCATTTTGCCTCCAGTAGAGCAGGAAACTTTGGCATTTCAAGTACTAGCATGGTCTTAGATAGAACAGGAGTATTCTGCTGGAGCATGGAGCCCAGGAAAAGGGATACACTTGGGAACTGGGTCTCCAAGAACTAGAATGTACTTCAAGAGAGTGGGAGTCTTCTGCAGGGTTCTACAGTGTTCTAATGTTGAATACAATTTTGTGGAAGCTATTCTAAGAACACAATTTGTCAAACACAGAAAAATTCAAGTTGGTCTTGAGTCATACAACTGGAAGTTCCTATGTCAGTTCTAAAAGTTGAGTTGGGCTAAGTCTAGCTTGGCCATATAACGAATAGTATGACATAGCTTCCTGCTCCTGGAACAGAACCGGTAAAGCATGACCCTCCACAAGTGTTGATAGTTGCTGTGGGCATAAGGCTTGTTGATATAATAGTGTTGATATAATAGTGTTGATATAATAGTGTATATATGTTCATGTTCATCCTTCAAGGAATACTTCCTCTGCTAAGGTTAATGACTCCATGATAATCAGAGACACCACGAGTCCAGGAGTCTAGTGTATGTCTATGTCTCAGCAAAATGGCACAAAGCTGTGACCTTCTGGACAACCCTTAGCTTGTGTCAAAGAATGCTGAAAACATGACTTTGAAAATATATATTTTATCAAGTATGCAAAATACAATGATATGAATTGTGTAAGGGACTTCACAGATTAAAAGAACAAAGGCAGCTACAATATGGGCCAGCTTGTCAGAAAGATACTAAGAGCAAAGATAATGAGATTTGGGGATCACAAGGCAAGGTCCCACCCAGGTAAATTTTTTGCTTGTGCTTACTTACAAAGGCAGGTGAATTTCTCAGTCTGAGGTTAGCTTGGGACAGAGCAAGATTAGGTCCAGGCATGGTAGAAATGGTAATTCCAGGGTGGGGTCCCCTCAGATAACTTATCATTGGTGCTTAACAGAAGCATGCAGATCTCTGTTTTTTCTTTTTTTTCTTGCAATATTAAAATAATAGTAATAATAATGTGCTTGCTTTCTCCTAAGAATCAAGATGCTGGGATCATGAAATGCTAATTCATGTGATAATGAAAAGGGGACTTGGGGTAATGATTGAATTGATATGTAAAATAAAAAACATGGGCTTTAAATCTGCAAGACATGGGCTATCCAGAGAATTTTTAGAATATAGAGGTCTGCTTGGACAACTGTATAAGCAGAAAATATAACCTTCTAGAAAGCTGTTTCAAGCAGAACATAGGCTGCCAGCTTCAACCCATGATTTGACTTCAAGACATTTATTTTGCAGCTCTCAAACACTCCTTCTCTCAGAACCCATCTCCAAGCCAAGGCTGGACCATGCCAATGTTGAAGGCTGTCTTAGGGTTTTATGGCTATGAAGTGATAACATGACCATAGCAACTCTTATAAAGGAAAACATTTCATCAAAGCTGGTTGACAGTTTCAGAGTATTAGTCCATTATCATCATGGTAAAAGCAGGTTGACATGCAAGCAGATATGGTGCTGGAGAAGGAACAGAAGATTTTACATGTTGCTGCCTAGGGAGCAGAAGGTGACTATGTCATGGAACATGGCCTGACAATAACTAATCTGAGTACATGCAGTAAGGTATTGTTACTATTTATAATGTTAATAATCATAATAAGTTTAGTAACTTCTTTAACATGCATCGTAAATGATTCTATAACAAAATAATTTTTTTCTAGAAATGGAAGTTGATCTCCTGTATATACTTTCTTCCTGTGTGATAGCCTTCTCCCTAAAAGTATTTTATTCACTGTGCATAGTGTCTTCTGATAGTGTTTTTTCTAAATCTATCACTCTATTGACTACCAAAATATTGACACCATTTTATTTTATCATTCAGCTGATATTTTACTTCTAGTTGGAAACCCACAGCAAATTTCTGCCAAATTAAAATAGAAAGTTCTAATATCTTTCAGAAATGTATAGATCAGTATGAAAATTTCCTCTCCTTCTGTACCTTATAATGTTCCAGAACGTTGATTTACTCTCATTTTATTCTGGTTTATTCCAGGCTTCTCTTCTGTGCTTTATAATCCACTGTAGGAAGATTGCTCTAAGGAAATACACACTTCCAGAAGCTACATAGATTTCACCTGTTTTTGAAAAGTTCAGAAAGGTCAAAGGAAGTCTGTCTGTTCTGCAGAAACCCTTAAACTATATTTAAAGACATAGCACCAGCTTGGAAAACACACCCTGCTTACCTGCATCAAACACAGGAAGCAAAGAAAAAGTAAAGAACTTAGTATCTCCATGCAAAGTTGACTCTGAGCTAAAAACATCTAATGGGGCATTGTCTCTCTGTTTCACTTCCCAGTTTTACACACAAACCAAATTCTTATTTCTGATTTGTTCCAAAATGCTGTTTTCAGAAGAATTTCTATTTTCTTTCAATGATTGAGAAAACAGGTAAGGTTTTGAAGAATCTACTTTATAAAGAAATTCAGAATTACAGCTTCTATTAATTATTCTGATTATCCAATAGTGGTGAAATGATGTAGGACCTGTCTTACTACTCATCTGTGGATCTGTAAATCTGTTCTTAAAATCAGTTTGTCAACTTTTTAAGGAGAAGCAAGAACATAGTTCTACATTAATGTGCCATTTCTGAGCAATGTTAAGCTAAATTGTTTCACACTCCAAGAATGATTTTTCAGAATCACTCAGGTGGAACTTTCCAATTGCACTGCTTTCAGATAGTTCAACAGGCATGCAGAAAAATGGTTGAGCGAATTCTTATCAATTGACAAGCCATAATTATTGTCCTCTAATCTTGAAGGCTGGCATGTTGACCAAATGGTTCAGTGGTTTATAGGAAAATGTCAATAGGAAAAAACACATTGGCCAACCATAACTAGATTGCATCTCCAGTTTTTAATCAAAGAATTGAGCCATTTCATTTATAGCAGGCTGTCAATAGAAGTAAGATATTGAACTCCTGTCTATTGTAATTCTGCAGATCTGAATGTTAGACCACGAATGTAGAAGAGATGTATGTTATGGTTTGCATGGAAAATGTTTCCATCAAACTACTTCCAGGAATTGAACCTATTCCATCACTGGTCCCCAAGTGATGGACTGAAATGTACTTTTCTTCCCTTAATTTGCATCTGTTCAGCATATTGTCATAATAACATGAAATATAATTAACAGGCATAGCTACCATGCTCAAAGATGGCACTCACTTATCTGATAAGAAAATTAAGTGACTTGTCCATTTAAAAAGTAATTTAATGTAGTATCCTTGTGTGTGGATATATGATAATGTTCATGGTTCAGATTATGTGAATGCATGCTTTTGACTTCCACTATGTAGATCAAACTCAGTTGTCAGACTTACGTGGCAAATGTTTTTACCCAACGAGCCTCCTTACTGGATTCAAAAGTATATTTTAGAGGGTATCCAAAAATTATTTATACAGCCTTAACAGTGTATCTGTCATCACAGATACACAGGCATTGCAATCCTACAAAATCAAGAAAATAGTCTTTCTCACAAGGTCTGAATGTTCCAATATGATGAGAGATTGCATCTCAAGACTGAATGCCCATGTCTACTCAGACAGGAATACATTCTCCCTTTTTATAAAACTCATTCAGTGGCTGAATATAAAAAACCAGAATGATGTGAAGTATGCCTTTAATCCCACAACCTGGGAGGTAAGTTGAAGTAGATCTCTGAGTTTGAGGCTTAGACAGGTATGCAAGGCAAGTTCCTGGCCTGGCAGCCTGGCCTACATAGTAAAATTATCTCCTTCTCTAATGAATGAATTAATTAATTAAATGAAATAAAAACAAGAAGTTATATCTTGCTGTACATGATCTATCACCTAGTACAGCACTACAGTTCTTTGCTTCAGTCTAGCATCTGAGACAGAAAAAGCTGCCCAGATATTTGTAGAGAAAAACAAGACCTCCCCTCCACATTTTCTTTCACACACCTTACTTTCAATTTTCATACAAATTTGAAAATAGTAGAAGAAATCATTGGTGGATTCCTTAAGAATTTAACAATATGGTGGAAATTTTGGCCTATTATTTTTGAACCAGATAAATACATCCACTGTAAGATTAAATGCATTACTTCCACTTTACATACATCTCCTTGTGATGACTAAGAGATGAAACATAAGACTCTTGATATAGAGTCAAATCCAGTCTTAGCACTATTAATTTAATATAAAATTTATAATATAAAATTTATAATATAAAATATAAAATCTCTGAAATTCTTTGGGATTGACCTTAGCAAATACCAGATGACTAGTTATAACTAGTTACAACTGATGCAATCATTCATTCATCCACCAGTATATATGACATTCCTGCATTCATTGCCCTAAGATAAAATAAGCAGAAGCTTTATGTTTTTAAGTGTCATTGCAGATGGTCCAATATGGCTGCATGAAAGACAAGTGCCTTCCTATATGGTAATGTAAGCACAGAAAGTTCATGTGAGCCTGAATGTAAGGACCATGTTTTATTCCATTAGTTGACTTCCTAAGACTAACAAGGGGCCTTTGAGATGTCTAAGTGGGTAACAGCACTTACCATAAAGTCTAATGGTCTGAATTCTATTTTAGGAAACCATAAAAAAGCCAAATGTGATGGAGTACACCTGTAATCATTGTCCTTTTATAGCAATATAGGAGGCAGATACAGACAAATCATCCAGAAGGTTGCTGGCCAGCTACCTAGAGTACAAAGTATATCAGAAACAATACAGGTCTATGCCATCACAAAATAAAATGAGAAACTCAACTCTCAATACTTGTATATTGACCTCTACATGCATGCACTAGCATATATATAAACATGACATACATATATGCATTCATGTATACATACATGCATACAGTAATAACATTTTTAAATGTTAGTAACAGTGACAAAGGTCACATAGATAATATGTAGAAGTGATAAATTTAGGGTGAGAGAGTTGGCCCAGCACTTAAAAGCACTACTGGCTGCTCTTCCAGAGATCCTGAGTTTAATTCCCAGCAACTACATGGTAAATGTCAACCATCTGCAAAGAATCTGATTTACTCTCCTGGTGTGGATGAAAACAGTTCGTGTATACATAAAATAAATCTTTTGTTTAAAAATAGTAAAACAAATAAAAAACAAAACAACAGAAGTGATGAAATTTGACTTAAGCGATCTTACCCATGTTCCAGGCTTTAAATTGCTAATTCATACGTCTTTTAATCTTTAAGGCAATGCATTGCATATAAGTGATGTGTTTAAGGAGAGTCATCAGATGAGTGAGAATCTAGACATAAGAGTGCCAGATACATAGAAGTGAGCACCTTGTCCCAGGTACCGTGTTCTGTATTTAAATACCCCTTTTATAAAAGAATAAAGGTGTTCTCAATTTTAACCTCCACAAGGAATTATTGCCTCTTGGTTTATTATGTTTATGCTCTAATAGTCAAGCTTCAAATAAAATATAATGGTAATTTCTTTTTATGTGAGACATATACTATTTTTAATAAGAGATGAAATGATCAAAACTCAATTTTTCCTGTAAAAAGCTGCCCATAACACCCGAACTCTTTACCATTTATTCAAACTGCATTGTTCCTCAGTTGCTCCTGAGTTCATACAGCAAGAAATATCTTATTATCATTGAAACTAAAGTAAATTAACTACTTGTCTATTAATGTCTAGGAAATAATTATCTATAAAAGCCTTCTAAGAGAATAAATGAATACAAACATTTACTTTTTCAAAAGTACCCCATACTACTAATTTATGATAAACACTCTAAACATCTTCCTTTTTTTGATCAAGGTATTACCTCCAGGCAAGTCTTAAACTTACTATGTAGCTGAGGCTAGTTTTGAATTCCTGTTTCTTCCACCTGCAGAGATTTTTTAACATATTAGGAGTATATTTTTCCTCATGTGTGACTGTCAAAGGTTGACTAAAATTCTATTGTACTCAAGATTAGAAATGATAAAGGGTCCATTGTCCTATTTTCAACCCATCCTCAATGAATCTCAGTGGCCAGTCTATATATACTCACTATAGGGAGTGAGAGAATTCATAGGCAACTTTTGGCATTTTGAAACTTTTTGTCTGTAAACAAAATATATAGAGTCTATATATAATTTAAAGTGCACAATAGACTTAACACCTTTCTCTTTTTTCATTTCCAAGGTCAAGAAGATATGTGATACAATTCCTGAGAAATAAATTGGGGAAAGTTCTGGGGCACTAAACATCTCGATAGTGGTTGTTCTAATGCTAAGGTCCTATTCCCCAATTGGTTCTTGTTCTATCAGTAAAGAAGCCATGGGTAGAAGGAATAGGCAAGACTTCCTGGTATGGACAGGCAAGCTGATAGAAACAGGAGTGAGAGGAAGGGAGGGTTCACCATGATTCACATAGCCAAACAGCTATGTGAAATCTCAGGCCACTTCTATAGGCAGGCAGTGGGGCTGTGGTGTTGGGACCAAAGGTAACTGAGTAACTAAAGTTAAGAACAGATTTAGGGTGTTGAGCTAAGAGCAATGGAGGGCACAATAGCCCAACAATTGAGCCAATAAGGCAAGTTGAAATTGAGCAATGTGTGTGTCTGTGATTTTTATCCATGGTTTCAGGATATTCTGTGTGGGGGCTGGCAGTGTGGGCCTTCTGGAGCTTATGTGGCAGTAGGAAAAGCTACATTCAACACATCTCTACTTCAATGATTCTGTACATTGCACAGAAAAGGATATAAATTGACAACACTGAGTGTCACAGTGTATTTAAACTAGTTGAACTGTTAATGGTATTTATTATGATTGTTATTGTAATGTTGATGATGATTATCATTGCTTATAGACAAGAAAAATGTCATTTTATATGTACTATATGCTAAGCACTAAAGTACCTTTTATATAACACTGAAAATGACTTTCTAAAAAAATACAATTATATTCAACTTAAAAAAAAAGTCTGACTTTGATGTTTGGTATTCTGTTAACACCCTATGAATAAGTTATAAATATATTCTTATACAGTTGATTCTTACTCCATACAATTGATTGTTTCTAATGTGAACTATGTGAGAACATGAACAAAGACAACAGGACACACTTTTCATATAAGAAGAGGGGTCTGAAATTTTCTTTTAAACTTGGTACAATGGTATAAAACACTGTCCCCACAAAACTATCTCATATATTTTAAAGCACCTTTCTCTATTGATGAGAAATATATTGTTGATCTATTATGTAATTTCACCCAGGCTAATGCTAGAGCCTATGGTTATCACCTTAATTCCCACTAAATTCTAGGGAAAAAAGTATATTTTTTCACTCATGTTAGAGGAAAAATGAAGTTCAACAAATTCAAGGTACTTGAACTATGACTTATAACAAGATGGGATGAATATATCATAAATATTTTATATATATCATATGTATCTTATAAATATGTGGTACATAATCTATAAATTTTGAGCTATATCATACTGTTTTATTCTATTCATCTTTTTAAATTCATAATTTCATCATGAAATTATGATGATATTGTTGACACCTCTAATTAAAGACAGTAGAGGTCTCTCCTTGAATTTTCATATATATATATATATATATATATATATATATATATATATATGGCATGTGTATGTGTTTGTGTGTGTGTTTACAGGAATTGTGATAGCATGTAAACGTAACAGTAACCAAATCCCTACATGAAGTGAAGAGTTGAATCTGAAGTGGCACCTCTAACTGAGGAGCTGTTGGAAGGAGCTGATAAATAGAGAATCAGTTTTTAAAGAATATTTCTAGTAACTGAACCACACTACAGTGGAAGGCTGGACATCAAAGAATAAATGGAAAACATACATTGAATTTAGTATATGATGAAATGAACAAAAGAAAAAGAAAAGCAGGCACAAAGTTGATTAGGTATGAATCTGGGGGAAGTTGGAAGAGGCAATAAATATGATCAAATCACATTGTTTGATATTTCCAAAGAACTAATACAGAAATTCTTTAAAAGAATACTGAATCAAACCCATTATTTTAGCTGTTATCACATTGTGCTATACATGTAGTTTTATATATATTTTTTGTCACTGCCTGATAGTCACAATGTTGAAATTCAGAGGCCATAGTAAGCCAAGGCAAAGAAAATGATTATTAGCTTAAGGAGAAGTAGAGCTTTCACAGAGATGGTTTTACCAGACTAAACACGAGAATTCCAGACTCAGAATAAATGCAGCATTTTCAACTTTCAGCGTGTGAGCTTTGCATATCTAAAGCCCGTACCTCTGAATCTGCTCGGGATCTGATCATAACTAGGAATCAGAGACTCAAAAGCAAAACAATCTCAAGATGTAAAAATTTCAAGTATTAAACAGTTCCTCATGTTATGAATATGCTATGGAGAGTGTGGTGGATATGATTTGTGCTTAATTTATGAGAGTTTAGATAATAAACTAGGAAGACAACTAGTAAATCATTCCAAACTTATAGTAATGTGCAAAAGCACAGACTGCAATGAAGAGAAACCCCTCAATTATAAAAGTAAAATAATAAAAATGCCAGATAGTTGAGAGGAAGGTTTGCAAAAACACAAACAAGGCTACCTGAGATAGAGGACATGAAACCCTCTGTGGATCATACAAATAGAGAAGGCTTTAAAGATAGCATTATATAAATGTACCATATTTTCTGTATCCATTCCTCTGTTAAAGGACATCTGTTTTTTTTTTTCAGCTTCTGGGTATTATAAATAAGGCTGCTATGAACATAGTGGAGCATCTGTCCTTATTACATGTTGTAGCATCTTTTAGGTAAATGCCCAGGAGTGGGATAGCTAGGGCCTCCCTTCATACTATATACAATTTTCTGAGGAACCGCCAGACTGATTTCTGAAGTTGTTGCAGCAGCTTGCAATCCCACCAGTAGTGGTAGAATGTTTCTCTTTCTCTACATCCTTGCTGACATCTGCTGTCTCCTGAGTGTTTTTTTTTTTATCTTAGCCATTCTGAGTGGTGTGATGTGGAATCTCAGCATTGTTTTGATTTGCATTTTCCTGACGACTAAGGAATTTGAACATTTCTTTAGGTGTATCTCAGCTATCTGGTATTCCTCAGTTAAGAATTCCTTGTTTAGCCCTATACCCCATTTTTAATAAGGTTACCTGGTTCTTTGGAGTCTAGGAATGGATACATAAATTGTGGTACATTTACACAATGGAGTACTACTCAGCTATTAAAAACAATGACTTCATGAAATTCTTAGGCAAATGATGGAACTAGAAAATGTCATGAGTGAAGTAACCAAATCACAAAAGAACACATATGGTATGCACTCACTGAGAAGTGGATATTAGCCCAAAACCTCGGAATACTCAAGATACAAGTCACAGACCAAATGAAGTTCAAGAAGAAAGAAGAAGAAAGTGTGGATACTTTGGTCCTTCTTAAAAGGGGGAACAAATGCCCAAGGGAGGAGATATAGAGGTAAACTATAGAGAAGAGACTGAAGGAAAGGCCAACTAGAAACTGCCCCACCTGGTAATCCATCCCATAAACAATAACCATATAATCCACTATTGTGGATGCCAAGAAGTACATGCTAACAGGAGCCTTATATAGCTCTCTCCTGAGAGGCAGACACTTGCAGCCAACCATTGGACTGAACACAGGGTCCCCAATGGAAGAGTTAGAGAAAGGACCGAAGGAGCTGAAGGGGTTTGCAGCCCCATAGGAGGAGCAACAATATGAACCAACCAGACATTCCAGAGCTCCCAGGGACTAAACCACCAACTAAAGAGTACACATGGAGTGACCCATGGCTCCAGCCACATATGTGGCAGAGAATGGCCTTGTAGGGCATCAATAAGAGGACAGGGCCTTGTTCCTGTGAAGCCTCAATGCCCCAGTATAGGGAAATGCTAGGAAAAGGAAGGGGTGTGGGTTAGTGGATGGAGGGAACACCCTCATAGAAACAGGGGGAGGGGGAATGGGATAGGGAGATTCCAGAGGGGAAACCAGGAAAGGGGATAGCACTTGAAATGTAAATAAAGAAAAATCTAATAAAATTTAAAAACGACAATATTAAACCAAAACCCAGAAACTAACTCTTAGTAAGAAGCAGAATAATACAGAATGAACAGACTCACCATAGAATAGACCTATATGATCTGATATCCTCTCTGTATACCTAGAGTGCTCAGGTCCCTCTTTTTTTAAGATTTATTTATTTTATGTATATGAATACACTGTTGATGTCTTCAGACACACTAGAAGAGAGCATCAATTCCTATTACAGATGGTTGTGAGCCACCATGCGGTTGCTGGGAATTGAAATCAGGTCCTCTGGAAGAGGAGTCAGTGCCTTAATGGCTGATCCAGCTCTCCAGCCCATTCAGGTCCATCTTAAGTAGAGGTGGTAATGGCACATAAATATCTAACAAAAGCTTCAACAAATTGTTGATTATTCCTACCATACATTCGTCACACAATCTACATGTCACACAAGCATTGTGCCTAAAGGGTTTGAGTTGTTTCAACATTAAAGCCTATCTAAAACCCTACTGCTTCTCATTCATGCCATCAATCTCTACAAAGTTATGAGGTCACTATCACTCACCTAAACATAAATGAGTTCCCTGTTTGTGGGTCAAAGGAGGTGTTTTTAAAGCTTATTTGTGTTTCACTCTCTGAATAGCTATCAGAGTGAACACCAATTTATTTTCCTTAATATAACCCCTTCTTGCTTAATATCATCTGAAATATATTTCAAAATTCTTATGACAGACAGAATGCATTGGGAATTAAAAATGTGAACCAAAGAGTCCAAAGCTCCAGGTGTGGGCAGGGGACAGGGGGAGATGAGTATGTAAAGGGGACAACAGAACTTCCCAGGTCTCTGGCCCTTGTTCTCCTGCTTCTTTCACTTTGTCCTGTAAGTGACTTCTTGATCTTCAGGGAGCATAACAAAAATGTGTTTGCATCTTTTATACTATGATGATACACACAGACAACTCAAACTTTCTCCTTTTATTATTCTTTCCTCTTGAGAATTATCTGAAATTCCTGTCTCTATGAATGAAGAAATAAATTCTATTTATACATTCGAATATTATGTTTCAAAACCTCATAGAGCTGAGGAAAGGTTTTTAGTACTACTCTTCTTATATGCATTTAAAAATATATTTCACAGAATAAATTATTGAATGTGGTTTAGTCTATGTTTCAGTTTTACATCATTTTTTTTCTGTACCAGGAAGAGGCATGGGTGTGGAATTAGAAAGCCTGTGGTTCAAATTGCAACCCAGCTGCAGTCTCTAGCTGGATGGCATCATTCTCACACTACAATCTTTCTGAGCCTCAACATCCTCATTTCCAAACAGAAACACCACAGCCCATCTCAGACAGTGACAGAAACTATTTGCAATACAGTGGTTGATTTTTAAATTTTTTACAGCAAGGAATATAACCATTGAGTGTTTGCTTATATGGAAAAATGTCATATTTGCTTCTGATTTATGAAATTGAGATATGGGTTTTGGTTGAAAATTGATGTATAATTCCTGTATATTCATGAGATCATTGGCACTGGCACCAGACCCCTTATGTGTCTACAAAATGGTAGGACACACAAAAGAGTCTGGAGTATCCATGTCTAAGACCTAGAGAGCAGGTCCTTAGTCTGTTAGCTTCCCATAATAATGATCTCTCCAGTGATCACATAAGTGTGCTCAATCATATTCTCAGAGCTGAGTATCTGGTGTCATTTCAGGGCAGCAAGAGAGCAGAGTCAAAATTGCAAAGGCCACATTTTCAGATTGGGCCTGCCTAAGTCCACCCTTTAGCATTAAGGAAGAACCTAAAGAAAAACAGTTAGAAGAACTTCATGGAAAACTTTTAGAGCTTGCCACATCATTTTTTAAATAAATATCAAACTAAGGTGCTCATGAAATCTGGTTGGGTTTTCTTTGTGAACAATGAAAAATGATACCATTGTACAAAAACAAATATTTATTGGACATAAATAAATGTCTTTTAGCATTCTCAGGTGTTGGCTATGTTGTGCTCAGAGAAGATGTAATCGTTCTGTTTTTCATCACCTGTTGCTTTTTAATTTCCTCTCTCATTGCCGCTCTTACTGCCACACAGACAATAACATCAGTGTCTCTGTGTGTATATACACACACTGTACTGGAGCTTTGGTGCTGAGAAAATATTCACTGACAAAATAAATGAATGCAATTCACACTTTCCAAAATGTGACATGGAAATACTGGAGAAGATGTTCTGTCAGTTAAGACTTAAGACATTTACACAGTGAAAGTTAGGAGACTAAATCAGAATTACAAATTTTCTGTAACTTATTGGAGTATATTTCAAAGATAATTAAAATTATCTAATAATGGCAACACCATTATGTGGCTCCTTATAGATTATTCTACAAAAGTACATGTTCTTGATTCTGTAAAGAAAAAATGGTAACTGGATGGAGGTGAAATCAGTCATTCTACGTGAGGTAACACAGACCCAGAGACACTGACATCATGTACTCACTCATATATGGATCTTGGCACCAAGGCTTTATATGCATGTGTTTAATTTAGAGCATCTATAGAATCTAGGAAAGCAGGAAAGAACTAGAGAAAATATATTTTCTATTCCTGATGGGGCAGCTGTAGTCATAAACTCATTGATTGTGGTTTCCTGCACACAGCCTGTACAATTCAAGATGATTCACATTGTTAGCATGGAATGAGGTAAGTCTCATAAGCTTCTCCCACTCCTGAATGAGGAGCTATAGACTGTTGAAGAGTTTTGGGGAAGGAACAGACAATTTTCTTTAAGAATTCTGCCCTCAGAAGATTGGTCATGCCATGAATGGCCACAGCTCTAGGAACATATGCTCAACACAAATTGGACTAAATGGGTAATTAAAATTAAAGAAATAAAACCAGGAGGTTGAGAGGGTAGGGAGCTGAGTAGTGGATCTTGGCAGATCTAGAAGAAAGAATTTTGCTATGAGCAAAATAGTTTCTATAACATTTGTAAAAGTAATTAATAAAATATTTTAAAAACTTACAATATAAAAATGGAATCTTGTGTGTACTTGGGTTCTAGGTTCAGAGTGTTAACCACAAGTTTCTTGGTGGAATACATCTACTCTGAGTTCCTGTGTCCTCATTTGTAATACATGGAGAATACTTGGTCAGAAGTTGCTATAATAATCACACAAGACTGCTGAGGTGAATATCTATGTCCATCATGATTTAGAATGCAAAATCGTGTGCTGTCTTGTGTTGTGTCATACTATAATATTAGCATCAGAAAGCCAGCAGTTACATTGAATGTTCCTGCTGCTAGAGAAACACTAAACATAGTGTTCTCTGTTTAGCTTTCATAACAAAAGTTAAAATCCTCTACCTGGAAACCTAGTCCTAAAAGAATCCAGGAGCACAGGCTAGGAGACCACAGCCATAACAGGAAAGTTGAATTGAATACTGTCCTTAGAGTTCAAGACCTAAGAAAATCAGAAAGGAGATCAAAGTCTTCTCCACCATCTGTTCCTCTCTAAATACATATGTTCCTCTCTCTCTCTCTCTCTCTATATATATATATATATATAGATAGATAGATAGATAGATAGATAGATAGAAAGATAGAGATATAGAGTATATAGATAGATATAGAGTATATAGATATAGATATATAGTATACTATATATCTATATATAGTATTTTATATATATATATATATATATATATATATATATATAAAATTCTCATTTCAAAAATTGTGATACATTATCTTAAGATCTCTTCTGACTTATGACCTCCCAGGCTATGTTTGGTGAAGTAATCCTATACTATCTCAAGCTAACATATTTTTTATTTACTTATGGGCTTTTTTTTTACTAGATTAATATGTAAGTAGAGCCTGTTCAATGATACATATCAGAGTATCAATGACATTATCGGCATCAACAAAGCATTTGGTCATCATTCAGGAAATACTAAATATTTGTCAAAACCTACTAGAAATAAGTTCCAATTTTGAAGTATTTGTTATTTTGAAAATGTGATTTTTCTGTGTTACCATTGAGAACCAAAGACAGAAAATGTTAGTAGTTTATTTTTAACAGTTGAAGTCAAATAATTATTGAGAAATTGTTACTACCTTAGGATGGGAATCAGAGACCACAGACGAGATTCTGAGACATCTGGATCTCTGTCAGACAGCTTAGACAGTCACCTTCTGATTCATTTTCTTTGTCACAGTATCTTCTGAAAGTGACCTGTAACAGCATATTTATGAGAAAGTCTGCAAGGCTTGTGCCTAGGCTCTCCTAGTACTTAAAAGGAAAAAAATAAAAGAAAAGAAACATGAAATGTGTTATAACATAGACAGTTATATAATACAAAGTAGATAATTGCTGGAGATGAAGGCAGTATTGTGGACAGTTAGATGACTGATGTTTGTCTATCCACATGCTACACAGAACAAAATCAAATTTCTCTCAACTATGGTTTTCTCCACAAAAAAATATGCAGAGAGAATGGAAAGACTTTTGTCATTAAGAAGACTAGCATATGGAGAACTCCATCCTATCCCCTGTGTACACTCATCCCTCAAAATATTTCTCTAGCTCAAGTGAATGAATGGAAGGAATGAAGGGAAGTCTGCCATTCTGGTTTCCAACCATGACCATGGGGAAACTGCAGCCATGGGAGTGCCTGGACCTCAGTTTCCACGTTCATCACAAGAAACTCTAATCAAATTTTTAGGGTCCACATGAAAAATCAGAATAAAAGTAGCAAGGAGACA